>CM077292.1:39404528-40617861 GCA_039654925.1 Anguilla pacifica
TGACAATTTCAATGAATGACTCATAGACAGTGCTTAGTATGTGAGTAACTTGCCATTTTTGTATGCTGAAAACGTGTTTTTTATGAGACATTATCAGTGGGTGTGTTGTAGCTGACTTCTCTCATATCTAATCAAATTACCTCTTTTCATTCCCTTTAACAGTGGGGCGCAAAGCGCCCCCAAATACTACCAAATTCCGTGGTCTGCCATCTGTACATCGATTTTCTATTGCTATAGCTAAAATATGTGCCCTGTCACTCTAATAGTGTATTTGTTTCACAGGATACTGTCTAAAATAGCAAAATAAGCTTGTACCAAGTGCTTAATCAGTTCAAATTGGCCTATACGCAATAATATTTTGTGAACTCCCTGTCCATAATTTTTTTTATTTAAATCTGATTCAGTTTTGTTTTTGTGTGCGGTAGGACATTACAATGAAACAAAGTCAACCACAGTCCACCATATACTGAAATGATACAGAAACTACTTCATTTGTATATTTAAATAACCATATAGACAACTGCTAATGAATGATTTCACCTAGTGACATTATGTACTGATATTATGGTCAAACAGTTTGCCTAATCAAGCATTCAATCGTGAATTTATGTGTAAATAAACAAAAATCGTAAACAAGTTAATCCATTCACCAAAGTTGTCTTTATGGCCCCAAGTGGGTCCATTATTATTAGACTCCATTAATTGCTCACTCAAAATTGGTTCTTTTCATAGGGATCAGAAATAGGCCTTGATATTTTTGAAACCTAAAAAGGGGAAGGATCCTTTAAATTGTGACAGCTATCACCCTTTAAGTCTTATAAATTCAGATATGAAACTTTATGCAAAGCGTCTGGTCTGGCGTTTGGAGGTGTATATTTCACCTTTAGTCCACATTGACCAGACAGGATTTATGAAAAACAGGCTAGCATCAGACAATTTACGTAGATCTGTCATTAGACGCCCAGAAGGCTTCCGACAGAGTGGAATGGGCTTACCTGTGGGCGACACTGCGGTGATTTGGTTTTGGACCCGGCTTCATACATATGGTTAAAACATTATATAATGACCCTACTGCATGCTTGTCGACTGGTCCAGTCTTATCCACTGAATTTTCTCTGACTAGAGGTACATATCAGGGGTGTCCTCTCCTCTTTGCACTGTCATTGGAACTGCTAGCCAAGGCAGTAAGGCGAAATATAGACCTCTCCCCCATAGATATTAAGGACACTAAACATTACATTTCATTATACGCCGATGATGTATTGCTGTACCTTTCAGATGTTTCTAATTCCCTTCCTCTAGCTCTATGAATATTTCAGGATTTTGGTTCCTTTTCTGGTTATAGTATTAATGGGACAAAGAAAGACAAAGTTATTATCTTTCAATGTGAAGATCTCAGATCCCTCTATTGCTCAATTTGTTAACACTAGCAAGTGTGTAGACAAATTAAAGTATCTTGGCATAATTGTTTGTAATAACATCTCAAATATTATAAAATATAACTATGAGACCCTGTTATCAAAATTAAAATCTGACCTTGAAAGGTGTTCTTCAATTCAGGTTACTCTTCACGGTAGAGTTTCTGCGATTAAAATGAATGTGCTGCCCTGTGTTGCCATCTTATTTTCTGTTACCTCTTTCTCTCCCTCCTAAACGTATAGATCAGATTAATGCTATGTGCTCTAAATTTATTTGGAATGGGAAACGCCCGAGGATTGCCTTATCTGTGCTCCAACGTCCTAAGTCAGCAGGGGGTCTTGCTTGCCCAGATTTTCTACACTATTATTGGGCCTTTCAGCTCAGATCTATTAAGAATGGGTTCTACCCGAACATCTCTGTCGCCTGGAAATCTTTAGAAGAGTCGATTGTGTGTCCTTTTCGCTTGCAGGATCTTCCTTTTTCTAATTTAAAACGCAAATTCTATGTCTCCCATTTTGGAGTGATTATTTCGAATGTTCTGCAAACATGGGACATACTTAAGTTTTTTCATTGTACCCCTACATTGCACACTTACTCCCCATTTTGGAGGAATAATTTATTGCTTACAGGTTCTCATCCCTTTGTGTTTGCCCCTTGGGCAAAACAGTGGCATTTCCACGATCAGTGATCTATTTAATGATGAAGGCCTGCTTTCTTTTCAAGAACTGCAGGGAAAGTACGCAATCGAAAAATCCTCCTTTTTCTTATATCTTAGGCTTCGGTCATCAATTGCAGCAGGTGGTTTACCTTTGAATACAATGCCCCTGCCTCACCAGCTTGCAGATCTGTTCTTTGAGCTACCTTCTAATATTAGATTTGTTTCTTTTCTTTATGGCAAATTGTCCTTATCTAATTTGAAATATGTAAAGTCTGCATTAAAATGGGAGAAGGATTTACATGTGTTGGGGCTTACGCCTGATTGGGACACTGTGTGGAAGAATATATTTACTTCTTCAAAAAACCTGTCTCATCAACTCATTCACTTTAAATTTGCTCATAGGGCCTATGCGACCCCACTTAGAAGATTTCAAATTAAGTTTATTTTGGATTCAACTTGTCAGGCTTGTCATCTGGGGGCTGTGGGGGCCTATCTACATGTTTTTTGGGAATGCCCAAAAATTGTGAATCTATGGAAACATGTTATATTTGTTTTTAACAAGGTGTTTAACATGGTAGTCCCCTTATCCCCACAGGTATTATTGTTGCTAGATGACTCATCACTAAACTTGAATCACATATCAAGAAGGATCCTTCTCGCAGGCACCACCGCTGCAAAGAAAACAATATTCAAATATTGGCTTGAGCCCTTAATAATTTGCAGTGCTGTGTAGTTACCTTCTGTTACCTTCTGGACATAATTCTTTTGGAAACAACTACGGCCAGACTTAACGGGTCATCTAACGCAACTCTTAGGGCCTGGGAGACAGCAGCTGGACTGGCATTATTATTTTATTACTATTTTGTAGATTATTTATTTAATTTTTTGATCCTTTCTCTGGATTGCTTGTACATGTATGGAGTGTTGTGAGTACCTGCCCCCTTTTTGTCCCTCCCCATGTAAATGGTTCATAATAAAAAATTATTTTAAAAAATTAATTAATAAAACAAAATTGTCTTTATTTATAAATACCAGAATATTGATAATCATAATGAGAACTGTGCAAAGCATAGCCTATCCTACAATTTACAGTTTTGTTGCCTACAGTGAGTCTAAGCTTAACTTTCCATTTGTAAGTTACTTCAATCTAATAAGTGATTCTCATTTTGACATTTGTTTGCAGCTAGATTTGAGAGTAAATATTTCGAAAGGTGCTTCCGATAGGTCTATAAGTAGAGAGATTAGAGGTTAGTATTTAGTCTATTTTACTCACTAAACAGTAATGCATTTCATAACCTTTGATGCCAAGTAGATAAAGTAGAGTAGTAGCTATTACATTGCCCACTGGCACTGAAACATTGATGATATTAGATACAGTACTATAACATGTTTCTGCCCCAGTACACATTGATAACTAACTAGCTAACTCAAACAGTAATACTGAAAGCCAGACCAACATGGTACAATATGAAGCCAATTCAAGAAAATGCAGATGTCAATGTAATCGAGTTAGATACATTCGTAACCTTATCGATAATTAGCTAGCTATATGAGAGTGAATATATATGCTCACGTTGCGGAGGTGTTGTACAGTTAATATGCACATAGTTGACACTGGAGACATAACAGGGACAGGATCCGACCATCTTGATACTTTCCTCCTGTGTCACCAGATAATTTGCATCACATATTACCTGAATGTTAATGGAGTGGGCCCCCTTTCCATTAGTGTAGTTCAGTGGCTGGTGTGAGGGAAAAATTAGAAATTACTTTTTGCATATATTTGTTGCTTTTATATAACCTTAAGAAATCATTTAAATTGCTCTTCTGTCTAACTGAGAAGTATTAGGAGTGCATAGCCCCTCCCGCACGTGTTTCTGTTTTCCACAGAAACCTGCCTCTGTACTGTATCATTGTTTTTAGTCACTGAGACATGTTAGCCTTGAAGAAGTCAGAACGTCTAAACAAGTCCGTATCTCAGAAATCCGACGTGTTTTAACCAATCAGAGACGAGCTGCAAAAGTGCACTACGTGCAGTTTGAGACAGACAGGTTTTGGGAAAATTCCAGAATATGCCTTTCACCCACTTTCAACTGTATAAAATGAAGGACTTTTCACCTGTTCGGAGAGCTTTCATACAGACGTGTTGTGGCGCTGTGTGGATTCTCCTATTTGGCCGAATAAAGGTATCTGAACTGAATATTGTGTGTAAGTCTGTTGGACTCTTCTCACCAACCTGGGGAAATTAAGGTAATTTCCACCACAGTAATTTGGCATAGTTGGCAGGATTTCAGTAACTTCTGCCGCCTGCCTGCGACGGACTTGATGCCGGTGCAGAAGCTGCCCCAGGTGCCGTCCAGCCCGCAGAGCCACCAGCCGAAGCCTCTGGGGGAACTGAGCCACGGTCCACTCACCAGCGCCATGCTGACCAACCGCGAAAGAAGAAGAGTGTCAAAAAGAAAAGAGGATTTTCAAACCAGTAACTCGGGCGGACGGGCGGAGTGACGGGCGACCGAGGGAAAACGGGGAGAGTCGGATGAGGAGAAAGAGCCCGAAGGACAAGTCCTCCTCGACACTCACCCCCGATCCAGTGTCCAAACGCACAGGCAGGTGTGGAAGGGCAGGCCTCAATCGTTAGTAGTAGATAGTATTGAACTGCCAAGAAATGCTTTGGTGTGTTGTGACATGAACTGTAAAAACGTGCAACATGGTAATGATTTATGTTCTATGTATGATACTATAGTGGAAGCTCTAAATGTTTCTAGTAAGTCATTTTATAAACATAAGAACAAGGTGCATAACATTAGACCTGGCTGGAATGAGTATGTAGCTGAGCTCCATGCTGCAGCTAGAGAATCCATTAAAACATGGGCAGAGTCAGGAAGAGCTAGACAGGGGCCCTTGTTTGAGCACAAAAATCATACTAATGCCAGATTTAAGTATGCTCTCTGCTTCATTAAAAGAAATGAAGACACAATGAGGGGTGACTCACTTGCTAGGAAGTTGCAAAATAATAACTACTATGACTTCTGGAAAGAGGTCAGAGTTATAAACAACCGTAAAACTTCCTTACCGACTAATATTGATGGAGTATGTGGCTCAGATAAAATTGCTGAGCTGTGGCGACAGCATTATTATGATCTGTTCAAAGTAATACATTTGTGGTTGAAAATGTTGACTTCATTGAGAGCATGGTGGTTAGGTTGGAGGAAGTCCACCATGCTATCATGAAGTTAGATGACAACAAGGCATGTGGTATGGATCATATGACTTCTGAACACTTAAAAGCACACCAGCCAAAAACTTTTTCCGCTTCTTGCTATTTGTTTTACTGGATTTTTAGTTCATGGTATCTTACCTGACTATTATATCAGTATTACTTGTGCATGTCATTAAGGACAAAGCTGGTAAAATAAACAGCATGGACAATTATAGACCTATTGCCCTAGCCAGCATTCTTTCTAAAGTGTTGGAGAGAATATTGCTGAACAGACTACAATTGTACATTCTCACCACTGATAACCAATTTGGCTATAAAAGTAAACATGGCACAGATATGTGTATTTTTGCTTTAAAGGAAATAGTAGACAAATAGAGAAGCCAAAATTCTACCATGTTTATGTGTCTTATAGATGCCTCAAAGGCATTCGATCGAATAAATCATGAGAAATTATTTCATAAAATGTGCTATAGAGGTGTACCCAAGTATATACTCAGAATCTTTGTTCTCTGGTATGCACAGCAGACTATGCAGGTTAAATGGGGCAACACTGTATCTACTCCCTTCCATGTTAGTAATGGAGTCCGGCAGGGTGGGATTTTATCCCCTTTTCTTTTCAATATGTACATGGATGATTTATCGAAGCAGCTGTGAATAGGTGCAAAACCAGCTGTATTGTTGGAAATACTGTCATTAATCACCTTATGTATGCAGATGATTTGGTTGTTTTCAGTCATATAGTACTGGTCTACAACAGTTATTAAAGATATGTTCCCAGTATGGTGAAGAATTTGACATCAAATATAATGCCAAAAAGAGTAATATTATGATTGTTAGATCTAAAGAGGACAGGAAATCAGTATGTCCCGTTTTTTTCCTGAGTGATAATGCTCTTAAGGTGTGTAATGAGATTAAATACCTTGGCCACTGTATCGCAGATGATTTAACAGATGACAGAGATATTTATCGACAATGTCACAAATTGTATGTAACATGCTGATACGTAAATTTCATATGTGCACAGTCAATGTCAAATCCTCATTGTTTAGAGCCTTCTGTACACCCCTGTATACAGCTCACCTGTGGTGTATATACAGAAAAAGCAGTATGCAGAAACTTAAAGTGGCATATAATGATGCTATGCGGTTGTTACTTCATGTGCCAAGATCTCACAGTGCTAGTCAGATGTTTGTTAATATTGGAGTACCTACCTGTCAAGCAGTAATACGAAACCTTATGTACAAATTTATGTGTCGTCTGGTTGAGTCAGAGAATAGCATTATCGAGGTTCTAACCAACCCTGTGATGAGTTGTACTAGATTTTCATCAAATATGTGGAGGCACTGGCGCAAGAGTCTTTATGTAGACCTAAACTTTTAGATGGGTCATAAATGTAACCTCTATCAATGATTTTTTATCTAAGCTTTTGTATGTGTAACTTATTCCCCTTTTTAATTTTTTTTTCACTCCTCTTTTTTTGGACCTCTTTTTTAAGATGAGTCTTGATTAAAGTTGAAATTAAAATACTGTATAATTTTAAACACATCACCTGCGGTAAATGGACAAATTTATGTTCTAAAAATATAACTTTAGTTTGAATGTGTGCTGGTGTTAATACCAGGCAATTTATCAATCAATCAGGATAATTGAAAAGCCACATTTTGATGGCTCTATAATTGTTAATTCAAATTGATTTCATTTGAATGATAACACGTCTTACTATTTTCATTTTCTTTGTTTTCCTCAGGCAAGTGAAAATTTCAATAACCAGGTGTCCACCCCAATATTTATGTCCCCAGTGTGATTTCTGCTGACTATTAGTCAAGAAATGGTATTACTATCGCTAACCTATTTCGAAAGGAATGTCTGTATTATTATTATTATTATTATTATTATTATTATTAATAATTACATTTATATAGCACTTTTCCAGATGCTCAAAGTGCTTTACAGTGAAGGGGAACTCACCTCACCCACCACCAATGTGTAGCACCCACCTGGGTGATGCACGGCAGCCATTTTGTGCCAGGACGCTCACCACACATTAGCGAAAGTGGAGAGGGAGAGAACATTTATTTAGCCAATTAAATCTGGGGGTGATTTTTAGTGGCAAGTTTTTGCGAGAGCCAGATCTGGGATTTGGTCACGACACCGGGGAAGGAACCCCCTACTCTTAGCGATAAGTGTCATGGGATCTTTAATGACCACAGAGAGTCAGGACCTCGGTTTAACGTCTCATCCGAAAGACGGCATCTCCTACAGCACAGTGTCCCCGTCACTGCACTGGAACATTGGGGTTTATTTGTACCAGAGGGAAGATTGCCCCCTGCTGGCCCACCAACACCACTTCCAGCAGCAACTCAGTATTCCCTGGTGGTCTCCCATGTCTGTAGGACACACTGCATTACTTACATGATAAGACGGATTTGAAAGTATTTGAACAAATATGCTGCATATAATAAATTATGACGACTTAGAGGGCAGTTAATTATAAATGATTGATCCTTTCTAGAGAATGATTAACATGTCTTTACATTTACAGAATTTTTGGTTGGAGCAAAATCCAGCATGCACAGTAGGAACGGGAGCTATCTGTGTGTGGATCAGACTGCACCAACTTCAAAAAATGAAACCCCGAAACTTATGTCACTGGATGCACTGCCTCTTGATCTGCAAATGCAGATTCAACACTTCACAAGCCAATTTTACATTTGAGAATGTCTTATTGCAAAAAATACACACGGAAATTGGAAAGCTAATTTTTCATATACAAGGTGAAAGGTATTTATGCGAAATATGTATCTATAAATATGTATGCATTTGTACAGATCAGTGCACATTGATTTAAATAACAATTTACGAGACACAAGCTGAAAGATATTTGTGTGTGGATAGTAAAATTTGTGACTTGTCTCTTATATATGGATCATCATACACACATTTGTCAATAATATTGAGCGTAATCTCTCTCCATATTCTAGTGTTAACGTAGGCTATTTTCTATTCGATTGTAGGGGAGACTGGGTTTGTTTTTGTTTTTTGTTTTTTATCAATAAATGGCCATGAGGCTTGCCCTGGTACAAGCTCTGCTTCTGTGTCTCGCACTTCTGTCTACGTTATGTGTTAAAAGGTCGTCATGTCTGTTCATATATACCCGATGGGAGCTACTATCCCTCAGAGACAATTCAATCACAGATACCACTACCGGCACTGCTGCTGTCTAACGTCAGATCTCTCAGAAATAAAATCGAGGAACCCCTCCTTCTAATCCAAACCAACAGCAAGGACTGCTCAGCCATCTGCCTGACTGAGACTTGGTTAGACCACACTGTGCCAGATCAAGCGGTAACCCCGCCTGGATTTTCACTCCATCGCGCCGACAGGTCAGCTAAGCTATCCATGAAAACCAAAGGCGGTGGTATCTGTTTTATGGTTAATCACCTCTGGTGTACCAATACTACAGTGTTAAATAACTCCTGCTCCCCTCACCTAGAATACATCAGTGTTAAATGCAGACCATCTTACCTTCCCAGAGAGTTTGCTTCGGTTGTTATCGTCGGTATTTACATCTCACCAACGGCTAATGCCAACGTAGCAATCAGCGAATTAGCCACCTACAACTCCTCTGTGGAAAATTTCCACCCCGATGCAGCAGTCATTGTGCTTGGCGACTTTAACCACACCAACCTGTCTACCAAAATCCCCGATTACAAACAACAGGTGTCATGCCCCAGAAAAGGATCTAACACGCTCGACCACTGCTATGTTACAATTAGCGAAGCTTACCGTTCATTCCCGAGGGCTCCGCTGGGAAAGTAAGAACCAGAATGTGTCAAATGTTAATAATTATTGTTAAATAAACATGATTATGTATAAACAAATAATGAGGTCAAGAACATGATTACTTATATAGAAAAATAATCTAACAAAAAGTATTCTAAACAAGACATATGGCTCCAACACCGACCATGCCATGCTGCTCCTCATTCCGAAATACAGACAGAAACATAAGTCCACTAATACAACATCCAAATCCGTCAAGCCCTGGTCTACAGAAGCCATTGAAACTCTGTGAGGCTGTTTCGAATGCACTGATTGGGACATATTCAATGCAGATGCTGACAGCCTCAATGAACTCACTGACACCGTGACGTCATATGTCAATTTTTGTGTGGAACTGTGCATCCCCACCAAAACAGTGAAACCCCACAGCAATAATAAACCCTGGTTTACCAAAGACATTCAACATTTACGCAAGAAAAATAACTCTGCTTTCATCAGCGGAGACAGGGAACAATACACTATTGCCAAATAAAAAATATGAGCTAAGGTCTGAAATCAGGAAAGCCATAATAAATAAATGCCATAAAACTGGAACAACAGATTGCATCTAATGACACAAGAACCATCTGGAAAAAACTAAAGGAGATGACCGATTTTAAAAAAAATCCCTCCCCTACATCTGACATCGATACTGACCTCCCAGACAAACTCAATGAGTTCTATGGGAGGTTTGAACAGTCTCCAGTCCCACCTTACTCTCCTCCCATCCCCCTTCCACCCCATCCGTTCTACATTCAGCAGGAAGAGGTGAGGGGCATGTTCAGGAAAATGAACAAGAGCAAAGCAGCAGGCCCGGACAGGATCAGTCCAGCTGTACTCAACCACTGTGCAGCTCAACTGGCTCCAATGCTTACTAATATTTTCAACACCTCCCTCCGGCAATGTACAGTACCACAGTGCTTCAAGGACTCAACCATAATCCCTGTGCCAAAATCAACCAAGATCTCCTGCCTCAACGACTTCAGACCAATTGCCCTAACATCTGTGGTCATGAAGCCGTTTGAAAGCATCATCCTCTCCTATTTGAAATCCAACACCACCCCTCTCATGGATACTTACCAGTTTGCTTACCGAGCCAATAGGTCTGTTGAGAATGCTGTTAACTTAGCCCTCTACCACACACTACAACACTTAGAGTCACCCAGCACCTATGCCTACATCCTATTCATCGACTTCAGCTCGGCCTTCAATACAATAAACCCGGTCAATCTCTTCAATAAACTGTTGGACATGAATACTGACACCTGCATATACCACTGGATTCGGAGCTTCCTGTGTAGAAGGCAACAGAGGGTTAAGATGAATATCCTTTCATCTTGCCCTCTGACCCTCAGCACAGGCGCCCCCCAGGGTTGTGTCCTCTCACCTTGGCTCTTCTCCCTGTACACAAACCACTTCACATCCCACCACAGCTCAATCAACATTCTTCAATATGCAGACGACACAACCATAATTGGACTTATTGGGATGGCAGGTATGCCATGCCGCCAAGTTACGCCTTGGCGGGGGCATGCCCAATATTAATACAGCACCGAGAGTTTGGCACTTTTCAGGGTTCCCCACAGAAATAACCACAACTGCCACAGACACTCAGCCCTTAAAAACATTAAATTCTGTACATTCTCACCCCATTTCAACAGACAGAATTCATAAACAACTTCACATGTCCACACAATAAAGCCCCAAACTAAGGGGATTTTGCATTTTCTCCTTCTCCTTCTTCTCATTCTTCTTCTTCTTCTTATGTTTCCTGCCGCCAATCCCACTAACAACATGTCTTCCCATTGGACATTTTACCGACATCAGCCAAATCTTCACCTACACGACCCAATCAAAAACTTGCATACACACGCAAAATACCCATACCTTTTCATTCTGAAACATTTCCAGTTTAAACAGCTAGTCCGCTGTGGCCTAGTGGGCAAGGTTACAGTCTTGGGAACACGGGATCCTAGGTTCAAGCCCATCTAGGAACACGTTTCTTTAACCTGCTTTTACCCTCACTAATAATTGTCTACTACTTCTCAATTATTGCTTTTGCACCATATCTATCTGCCGCTCACCCAACGTATACACTGCATTATGACGTACCGTCTGCACGTTCACTTATTAACCGGCTACAATATTGCAAAGCCATATGGATTCAACGGCAGCTCTCCTGTGCTTACTGGCCTGTGTTCTTCTTTAAAACCACGGACAGGTTCGCTAATGATATTTCACGCATTGCATAGCTATGTCATGGTGCTGCACTAACAAAGTCACAGACTGGTAAACCTCCGGTTGAAGGATTGAATCCCGCCTCGCCCTCAGGCAGATAATTTCCTCTTTTTCTTACGCTTATATTTGCTTTACCAAAACTCACTCACGGCCACCCATATGCATTTCATGATGGCAAATGTAGTCCTTTTATTAAAAAGTTACACCAGTTCACCACTCTGCCATTTCTACTAACTATATTTCTTCACTTGGCTACCGTACAAAACCTTCTTATCAGCAAACGCCACGTTTCTACATTCATGTCATCTCGCCCTGTTCTCTATCTAGCCACATACAAACAATTACTACATTTGTACGTTCTGCAATGCCCCATTAAAACATTACATTTGAAATCATGACTCACTCATAATTATAACTACTAGTACTGAACATGAGAAAAGCACATCAGTGCAATAGATTTCACATTACTTAACCCTCCACTTCACCCGCTAATGCTTTATACCAACTGTTATATATACCGCTCGATAAGGATACTAAGCTCGCTCATGGTCACTTCATTTACTTCGCACTATAGTCTGTGATCATGTCAACCTTCACCTACATGCCCATTCTGCTAAAAACATGTTGTTTCAACTACGCAATTTCATAATTTCATCCTAATTTCTCTCACACTGTTGTTATTTTCTCATATGCAAAGCCTGCTGGGACATATGCGTCTGTTCCTATTCTCCACTATCAAGTTTTCCGGTTCTAGCTTAGCAAAACAGCGAAGAGGATTCCCACCTGCAGATAAGCCTATCAAAATGCCTTATAAACCTTACAAACACTAAAAGTGCATCTCCACGAAATAACAGACAATGGAGCAGGACAGAAGGGTACACAAGTTGCGACCTAGGGAGCTCTAATTCTGCGGGCTTGCTGATTCTTTTGTCAATCACGGCTCGTTGGATGGCCGTCAAATCCGTGAGTACATACACTGGCCATATTTCACCTGCGTTTCTGATGTGTTTACACTTCTGCCACCGCACCCTTTGTCACAGCCAGTGTTTTACATATATAGCAAACCAAAACTGCCAAACGGTACACGCTCATCAGACTGTACAAATTCACACAAGGATAGCCATAATCTACAACCGTTTCTTACAGGGTCACTTCGCATTTCTCACTCTCATAATAAAACGTTTTGCAAAAAGGAATGATATCTCATAAAAAACACGTTTTCAACGTACAAAAATGCCAAGTTACTCACACATACAAGACATACCCCGTCTATAACTCATTCATTCAGACTGCCAAAATCCAGGCCTGCCATTAAAAGTATTGATATCAAAATGATGCCAAGTTACGGTACTACAAACAATATAGGCTATCTTGCCTCACCAAAATTACATAAGATGTATTCCAAAGCAATGCTACCCAATATTTCCTCAATTCTTTCAAGTCACATCATTGAGAGCATACTCACCTCATCCATAACAGTTTGGTACGGCAGCACAGACAGTCACACACACACAAAAACTGCAGCGCATAGTCAATAAATCATCCAAGATTATTGGCACCCTACTCCCATCAGTTGAATCACTATATCACAAACGCACAATCAAAAAATCTGACCCCTCTCACCCTGCTCACCACCTCTTCCAGCTGATGCCCTCTAGGAGGCGCTGTAGGTCCCTGCCAACCAAATCATCCCGTTTTAAAAACAGTTTTTACCCCACTGCAATAAGGACTCTGAACACTTCTCAATAACCCTGACAGATGTACCTGCACTTTGTACAGAATTTTTTTTTTTTTGAGACAGAATTTTGTCTGTTGTGTTAGTCATTGTGTCTAATGTGACATATCTGCCTATGTTTGATATTACTGACACTGTTGAATTGAGTTTACCCACCATGCTGTACCGAAAGCAAATTCCACCGACCTTGGTCGTGTGGTCATTAAAAAATGATTGATTGATTGATTGATTGATTGATTGAATGATTGTTTTTTCCCATTTAATCTTTTACGTGTTTGCTTTCATCAGTGTTTCCTGTGGAACTGATCTCTTGGTGTGGTGGTGGGTGTCTGAAGGGGGGGGGGGGCGGGGGTGTAGCAAAGGCAAAAAAGTTTAAGACTATGAAAACATAACCTCTTGAGACTTTTTTTTATATCTAAATCTATCTTTTAGCTCTGAGGAGCTCTTGATACAAGGAACAGCAGTTTGCAAGAGCTAAAAAGTAGTTTTAGATGTACTTTAAAACCATAAAAGGTTTGTTAACCTCTTAAGGCACAAGCCAAATTTTGCCAATCCTTGCCCATTTAGGGGGTACCCTATTTAAAGCTTGATAACTCCAGATGTAAACACCACAGAGACTTGAAAAATGGCTTAAATGAAGCAAGACATTTGTACAATTTACAATACTAACGCAGATTAGTTTATATTCATAATTTTGAAAGAAATAAACTGCCACAAATGCAACTGTTTTGACAAAAAATCAAAAATAAATTTGCACTTTTTAAGTTTGCAGTGAAATACTGAGAGATATGAGATATACAGGAGGTTAAACTACACCTGTGCTGGATCAAAAACTTCTTGACCACAAGTTCATAAAATCTAAGGGTGGATATGTAGAACTACTATAGATGTATGAAGCAAAAACTAAGCAGTGTACCCAGCGTCTCCAAATCTATCCAAAATGTCTAAATTATGCATTGTTGTAAATCACAACATATTCACATATTTCAATACAAATCAATTGTTTTGACTCAAGAAAATCACTGTTGCATAATTTTCAAATGGGAATTACAAGCTTTCAGTCAGTACAGTGGTCTAAAATAGCTAGGTGTCCAGAAACATATCCAAAATCTCTCCAAAATTGAATAAAATGCTTTTTGTCCATTATAAAGCATATAAATGAGCCCCTTATGAAGGTTTAAGATGAAACATTGCTATCAGATTTTAAAAAATAATGCAAAAATATTGTCACACAATGCAGTACAGTACCTAAATGTGTAATAATTAACTCGTGTGTATTTCTATACTCTGTACTCTCGTATGTTTTCTTGTATGAGGGTAGGACAACATGAAAACAATTTTCGACCGCCCACCACGTTTTGGCAATGGTCCAACTCTGACGTCATCACTGTGGCATGCTTCACAAAAACTATTACACTATCATCTAACGCTATCATTTACAGTGTGAAATATTCACATTATATAACACCACTAACCTATTTAAAGATACTTAATTTCAAAAATAACGTATATAACCGAAATATTTTGAGCAGTAATACGAGCATAGCAATGATGAAATCTCCTCTATGTTCAGTAGATAGAGACAGAGACAGTATCAATGACGCTGTCCTATTCGCTTCTGTTTTGCTCCAGAAAACGATGTTAGCTAGGTCTATCAGCAAACATATGGCTTAGCTATGTCCAGAAGTCCTCAACAATAATAGTATTTTCCAAGAAATTACGAAATATCGTTGACCACCTTTCGTTAGCTGCAACGTATTTTTATGCTAACATAGAGTGAATGCGCAAGTGAATGCGATGCTAAGAATATTTTCTGTTACGCTGACCTATAAAACGCTATTCCAAAAGCAGAATTAGACATGTTATACATCGTTAGAAAGCTCATACTCTCACCTACTGAATAAATGAATTGTCAATCAAGCCAGACTGTACTAAAAAGGGCGATGACGCCGTAAACAACAGGTGTGGTATTACGCACAGCTATTTTGGAAGATACCCAGGCGTCACAGATGCGCCTATATTTCCCAAACTGATTGTCCAAGACAATATATGACCACGCAGTCTCAAAAGGGACATCTCTACACGTAAAACCAACAGTAAGGATTTATATTTATTTAATATTTAGTCCCAGATATTGACTGTAGAATGACATGGTATAATTTTTAAAAACTTTTTCTCGTTTATGTCGTTGTTCAGTGAGCAGCGTTTTCACTGCTGTATAGGCATATCTTAGGGCTGTTGTCGGGTTTATCTTGTTGCTATGACGGAATATGATTTTTTAGTGGTGAAAGAATATTTTTATGAATGCCAAGATAGACAATATTGTCCATTATGTCAAGGGTGGGGGGTGTTTTTTAGATGAGACTGCAGGGAGGGGGTGCGTGTTAAATGAACGACCAGAGCGACAATGGTGGGGCTGCGAAACTCCGTCTTCGGCATAGTTGTCGTGTATCGTCTACTAATGAAACTAAAACAACGCGTTTCTGTTTTTAACTCACACTTTGGTTGCAGTAGCACCGAATGTTCGAGTTTAGTAATGTAGGCACGCCGGCGTGCCGACCACTAGGGGGTGTGCACTAAGAGGTTAACCCTTGTATTATTTGTAAATATTGAAGCAAAATAGGCCTGTATTTGAGTTATGGTGGGGTGAGAACAATTAAAAGAGCACATTGTCCATCTAGAAGTTCTATCTTCAAGAATAGAGGACTATATAACCAAAATTGATACTCAAGAAAAGTTACATATTGTAACTCTTCTGGGACACTCTTCTGCTAAATTAACTCAATTACCATGACAAAATAAAACATTCTAAGTACTATCTTTTTATTTAACAATATAATTTGAGCTGGGTCCACATTCAAAGCCCTCTCTCTCGCTCACTCAATGACAGAGTTTACATGCAAAAAAAAGGAAAAAGTGAGAAAAATGGCTTTAAAAATTCTGTTCTGTTACATTCTAATTCTACTGAGAAGCATGATACAAAAATTTCCTAACTAACTTAGACGCTTGATTAATGTTTTTTTTATTAGATAGTTTTATCTGTTTCTCATTTCTGGACACTGCAGCAGCTTGTGAGACTGCTCCTCTCGTTATAATCATAATCATCATTAGAATGCAGCCCTCTTTGTCAGCTGTAGCAACTGTAGCCTAACTCTCAGTTTTGCTAGCTCACTACATTCACAAAACCTTAAAAATAAACACTTTCCCTTTCGTTTTCATGGGAAAAAATTACCATGTTGTAGTATGGAAATGGAAGTAGTTGAATCACTCAAACATTTTAAATGCCCTTTTTTTTAAAAAAAAATTCGCGCTGTTTTGGCGATTTGCCAACATTTTGCGGCCGTTATAACAGTAGCTCTAGATTTTTAAAAACTGGTAGGCACGTACGTAGCTCAACTGAAACAGGTTCGGCTTCGGCTCAAACAAACACTGTTTATTTTCAGATAACGTTACATATTTATCACATTTATTTTTTACTTCGATCAGACAACTGCATGAGGCATTCCACTTGCCCGAACGGAGTTAGAATCCGCCAGCTGTCATCACCGAATGATAGTTAACGCCAGTGCTTGAGATGGGCAGGAGCTGTCGGGACTTGTATATGAGTACCGACTCTTCTTTTGATTACCAACATTAATTTATTTTAAACAGTATGTATTTTGAGGAGTAGGTACCGGCACGTATTTTGGTCCAATTAAAACACTGGTTAACACTATGGTATTTTTGTAATATTTGAAGCGTCGCTACCTACCTTTTCCTTGTCTTTCGGTGGCTGAAGAAAAAAAAGTGACACTTTGACAGACAGTGCGACCTTCGCGCGCTGCAAGTCATCCGACCACCTCAGAAAGGAGCAAGCACGGAGTGCGCAGCCTAGGCTCTTTTTGAAAATAAATATGTGGACGCGACAGTATGGATTTGAAAGCGCATTTAGGCAGAAATATTTAGAGTTTAACATTTTTAATTTATGAATTTAATATATAGCCTATATATATATATATATATATATATATATATATATATATATATATATATATATATATTTATTTATTTTTATTTTTAAAAAATTTTATTATGGTGTGGCGGCAAGGATTTTGCCGTGGCGCCATGCCACGGCAAAACCTTACCAGCGGAAACGTTGGCTTTCATTCATGAGCAAGTGATCTCTTAGCAATTTCACAACTTGATATTGTCTATTAACTTTTGGTGATGATTAAATTTAATCGCTAACCTGAAAGGCACATTTTGACTTCAAACAGAATGTGTTCAAAGGAACAACTAACTGCTCCTCGCTCGGGGTAGCTTGTACCCGTAGGTAGTGTCAGTTGTGCCTCTTACCTTAAAGTTACAATCTCGAAGATTTCCCTTTCGTCCTCTTTTGCGGTACCAATGGCGAGAAGCGGTAATTGCAGGTGTGTTTTTGGACCTCACTTCCTGTAGATCCAACCGGATCCAACCAGTGTCGCCTGTGTGACGTCAGTCAGTTGGCACGCCAACTATAACACTTACTATTTACTGAATAAAAAACGGTTGTTACAAAAGTAACGTTATGTACATACTCATTCGTTGTCTAACATTAGGCTAACTTAAGATGTCTTTACACTGCCAAGCCAGGTTAAAATGCCGTAGCAAACCTGGGGTGGAATTAGTGATGATCGATTTCTGCAAACGTTCTTTATCCACCTTTTGCCCGGTATGAACATCTTTACACTGCAGAGAAGAATTCGCGGGATTCGCTGTGGCTCGTGCAATTATGTATCTCGTGCACAATAAGCAGTCTTTTTCGTGAATGATTGTTGTGTGGTGTTTTTGAAACAACTGCCTTCCAAAATGTTACCCCTGGTGTTTCTGGTTTTGCTAGCTAAACTGTTCGAGAATAAAGCTGAGCTGGGTATTAAATTAGCAATCAGAACAAGAAGAATAAAACAAAAACAAAGGAGATTTCATCAAAAAGGGCATCAAGGCTGAAGGAACATATGAGGCAGCGTAATAAAATAATAACAATGCTAATCCATACTACCGTATTCTTTTATTTAGTTTTCTCCTGCATGACGTCTTCAGAAATCAGACCCAGCTCTGCTCCACATACCCCGGCTTTATTTTGATCATTATAATATATTGATGAACTCGATGGCAATGTAAATAATGGTAACGTTAAGGCCAGTTCAGATCAATGATTTGCAACGAGGCGAAATGGTTTTAGAATGTTGCAGAGAAAATTGCAGCGGTGTGAACTGGCTAGTAGCAGAGCCGTTGCCTGCCCTGAGGTTCTAAAAGACTGACCTTGTCAAATCGCCAAGTGCAGTTTTAGAACGTTTACAATCAGACGTCTTGGAATTTTGCAAGTTGCATCCAGTCTCGTTGCAATCATTGATCTGAACTGGCCTTTTAGTTAGCTACACTGCAACGTTGCAACAAGGTAGCATTGCATTCGAGAGATTGTTTGCAAGGTTGGTACCAGTCTGTAGCGTTGGCTAGCGTTTTTTCTCATTGTTAGCTGACATTAGATTGTGTTAATTACATTAGCTAGCTAGCTAACGCAAAGTTACCTGATATGAGAGAATGGATACTGTGCGCAACGTTGTCTAACCTAATGTTGTCTTTCTTGACATGGTGCGGTAGCTAGCGTTAGCTGTGCAAATAGCTATGTAATTTAGTAAATTTACATTGTCATTAAATGTAATACGAAATCAACATCAACAAATAATATGATCTCTCATGTTACACAAAAACTTTTTAGGATTCCATAACTCCCCCACCCCCCCTTTCTCTGTTATTGTAACGCATGCAGACACCGGAAAAAACAGTACGCCGCTCACACACAAGTGAGTTGAAGAGCGAGCCTGTTGCGTTAGTTCCGCCTACCCTCTCAGGCGGACCAACCACTGATGGGTGATGGAAAACGCGTCACTAACTATGCGCCACTTGTGATTTTTTTCCAGGAATGTCACCACAGACACCCAGTTCTTTAATCACAAATTATTATAATAATAATAATAATAATATAAATTAATATAATAATAGGCTCAATCACCATTGTGCTACCTAATTCAGCAATAGATAGTGACTTAACAGACATTTGTTTTAATGAAAATCTTTGAGATTATTACTTTAAAGTACTTAACAAAAAGACACAATAAGTGATTTATTACCATTTTAAAATCGTTGCATTAGTAAAAACCGTTGAATACAAAGTCTAACAAATTTTTATTCTGAATATTGTGGGGTCAGGTTTCACTTTGCTATTGTTCGCTTGTTGCTGGTGTGTCTTGTCTAAATAAACGTAACAGTTTTTGTATTTTGCTCATTTGCTCAAAATATTTAGCCTAGCACTGCTCTAGCTCTGACATGTCAGCTCTGACGTGTCAGTAGTCATTATCCGTTTCAATTACATTCATGACTTAATCAAGTCAGATAAGTTATGCTGGATTTTTACTACCACTAGGCTACAATAAATTACTGTACATCAAAACTTCCATGTAGCCTACTGTTATAAGGTCTGCAAAATGACATGAGGACCATGTAGTGACCTGTGAATGAAGTTATGTTTATTGTTCTACAGCACTGCAAAAGAAGGCAGTTCTCATTGATAACAGACCATTTAATTCTGAACAAGATTAGGCTATCTAACATGACATAAATTAAAAGTTAAATTAATATGGCCATAGCCTGATTATGCATTAAAAACAAACACAAAACCAAATAGCAAAAGCAAATAGCTTACTATACAGACCAATCTGGCGTGTGCTAATGATAAATGCATATGGCCAGGTGGCTGTTTTTTTCCATTAATCATTTGGTAGAGGATTGAATTGCATGTGCGCAGTCCTTAAATGGCTACTGTAGCAGCAGTGTACAAAAAGTTATTAACAGTGTTACATTTATGATGCGTTACATTTATACCAACTCTCCCCTATATCCTAAGTGACACTAACTTGGATGTCATTAGCCTATAGACTGTGCTGAAAACTGACTATTGTTAAGTTTCCACGAAGTTCTATGAATAAATGTTTATAAACCTAAATATCACTCGAATACACACAATAAATATTATGGGTAACAATAGACTGTCCCTATTTACATCTCATCATTAAAATGTATTTCTATCCTTTCCTTTTGAGTGCTCACATTTGTCACTTGGTGGTGGTTGTGCAAAAAACAAGTCGCTCCTGTGAAAAAACAAATATATATATATATATATATGCAAATTTGCCTCTGCCGGGAAGATTTCTTGTGGCGGCAGCGCCAAATGAAACCATAAACCATTGTATACAGTGCCTTGTGCCTAGAGGAATAATCCCAATTTCTACATCCGGCAACAAGCAAAGAAGGAACTATCAACTAACCTGACGAAGTGTGTGTCCAATTGCTACGAACTGCGGGGTTAATCAGAAAAAATGACTTCTGTTGCCACATTGAAACAGAGCATACCCACACCAACACAAAAACAAATAAACAAACACCTTCAACCTTCCTCCTCACTGACAGGCACAAACAAATTAAAGCAACAAAGTAAAACGACACAAGACAAGAAAAGACAAAAGAAAGCAAAACTGTGTGGCAGCTTTGCAGCTCACCGCTCTTAGCTTGCCAGTTTTTCAGCTGACCAGTTCCTCCAGCTTTTCAGCCAGCAGGTTTTCTTCATTCTTATTGTGGTCAAACACACAAAACTAAATAAAGACTCGCCCTCTCAGCGTGTGCTCCTGGTCTCAGCCTGGAACTGTGGAGAGGAACACACCTTTAAGTACCTGGGCTAATTAATTAATGCGACCCAGGTGCGAGTGCTCTCTTCTCTGCATTGCCGAGACTAATTTGCTTCCCTGGTGGATCGAATACTACAGGTGACAAATTAAAGGAAAAACCTGAATAAATGAGTGGAGAAACATAACGAATGCAGATACTTCCATACAGGTGTACAGCATGATACAATTAAGCAAATAACATCCTATCATTCTCTGTGGCATGTATTTAAAAAAAGATTTCCTGGCATGGTTCGAGTTCACTTGTCCCCTTAGGGTCACTGCAAATTAATACAGTTATTCTGAGTGGCCATCTTTATCCTATGATGAAACATTTCTATCCTGATGGGAGTGGTCTCTTCCAGGATGACAATGCTCCCATCTACAGGGCACGAGGGGTCACTGAATGGTTTGATCAGTAGGAAAATTATGTGAATCATCAGCTATGGCATTTGCAAAAACCTGATCTCAATCCAATCGAACACCAATGAGGGAATATCTTTTGGAAGAATGGTGTTCCATCCCTCCAGTAGAGTTCCAGAGACTTGTAGAATCTATGCCAAGGCTCATTGAAGCTGTTCTGGTGGCTTGTGGTGGCCAACACCTTGCTAGAACACAATGTTAGTTTTTCCTTTAATTTGTCACCCGTCTGTATATATATAGACACGGTGGCATAGTGGTTAGCACTGTTGCCTCGAAATAAGGAGGTTCTGGGTTCGAATTCGGGTCCGGATCCGACCGGATCCTCTCTGCGTGGAGTTTGCATGTTCTCCCTGTGTTTGCATGGGTTTACTCCGGTTTCCTCCCACACTCGAAGACATGCCTGTTAGGTGCGCTCCTGCAGTTGCCCTTGACCAAGGCACTGGCCTCAGAACTGGAGTTGGTCCCCGGGCGCAGCACAGAGAGGCAGCTGCCCACTGCTCCTAAGTAACTAGGATTAGTCAAATGCAGAAGACAAATTACCCCTACGGGGTTCAACAAAAGTATATCTTATCTTATCATATATATATATATATATATATATATATATATATATATATATATATATATATATATATATATATATACACACACACTGAAAAAGTTACATCTGTTCAGCTAATTTTGTAAACAGACCCCCATTAATGTGTTTCAGTTTCACTCTTATTGGATGGTTGGTTGAAATCAATCCTGAAGGTCAAAACAAGCGTACCTAACTGTGCAGCAATTTTTCAGGACCTACATACAGAATGAACAAAAGCACAAAGATGAAGCAACTTATCAGAGGTCTTCAGTGATTTTTGTTAATATTTCATTTTAAATGCTATATACATGCAAAGCCAATAAAAACAGAATTAACATATATTAGTATTTAACTGCTCAAATGGTCAATGGTGAGCACCAGCTCCATGAACCCCAGGTGAATGAAGTCACATCCAGTCAGTTATGTGCAAAGATTACCAGCCTCTTTTATGAAAATAATAAATCGGGAGTGCATTATTGCATTTCTCTGTTTACGCTCGATTTTCAACCCTTAAGATTTAGTGGGCTGCATGCCTGGCGCCATATAGGTTTGCATGCTGATCTGATTTAAATGTCTGGGGCAAAAATTCTGAAGCAGAGAAAGAAAACAGTAAAACCTGCATTAATAGTGTTATCACTTATGGAGCCTGTTAAATCACTTTCTGTGAATTTGCAAGGGCTCTGTGGCCCTGATTGCCTCCTAATGCAAATGGAGCACTGCTGTTGCCGTGAACATTAATAGCATACATATTAAAAAAGAGAAAGCACACTTCCCAGGTAATGGCAGTCTTTGTATAGAAGGGTCTAACCATTTCATCACCACAGAAACATAAGCAGGGTGAGTAATGGGTGAGACATTTGCAATAAAACTGTCATGTTGGTAATGAAGTCACAAAGCTACCTGGGGTAATGCGATTACACTAAGATGCAAAGGGGAAAGGGGCAGATATTACAGAGATGTATTATTCTATTTGAAGATTCTCAATTCTTAGATGGGAAGGGGCCCAAATGCCTCGTAGTTTGGTGATTCAGGCCTCTTTTCTATACAGGAAAAAGCAGGAATGAGATTTAGGTAACAGTCCCTAATAAGATATACAGAGACAGAAGGGCTCTATCCAACTTTAAGCAAGCCACCATTGTGCAGTGCCACTGCAAGGCTTGTTGAGGGGGGGAAAAAACTAAAATGAAAATGCCATCACTGCTCTGCTTGAATTCACAACATGCACCAAGATGCACTCAAGACTAGTTTGATTACTGATCACAAGAATAGTTTTCGATTACTGACAGTGTGTGCTCAGATATTGTGAGCATTTTCAGTTGTAAGGGAAAAAGGTAACTTATACAATACAGTGCTTTTGGAATACTCAGACCCCTTCACTTTGTCCACATTTTGTTACATTACAGCCTTATTCTAAAATTGATTAAATTCATTTTTATTCTAATCAATCTGCACACAACACCCCATAATGACAAAGCAAAAACAGGTTTATAGACATTGTTGCAAATTTATTAAAAATAAAAAACTGAAATATCACATTTACATAAGTATTCAGACCCTTTGCTATGACACTCAAAATTGAGCTCAGGTGCAACCTGTTTCCATGGATCATACCTGAGATGTTTCAACAACTAGATTGGAGTCCACCTGTGGTAAATTCAATTGATTGGACATGATTTTGACAGGCACACACCTGCCTATATAAGGTCTCACAGTTGACGTTGCATGTCAGAGCAAAAACCAAGCCAGGAAGTACACGGTGGCCCCCATCATTCTTAAATGGAAAAAGTTTGGAACCACCAGGACACTTCTTAGAGCTGGCCGCTCGGTGAAACTGAGCAATCGGGGGAGAAGGGCCTTAGTTAGGAAGTTGACCTTAGTCAGAACCTGACGGCCACTCTGACAGTGCTCCAGAGTTCCTCTGTGGAGATGGGAGAACCTTCCAGAAGGAAGGTAGAGTGGCCAGATGGAAGACACTCCTCAGTAAAAGGCACATGACAGCCCGCTTGGAGTTTTCCTAAAGGACTCTCAGACCATGAGAAACAAGATTCTCTGATCTGAAGAAACCAAGATTGCCCAGCGTCACATCTAGAGGAAACAAGGCACTGCTCATCACCTGGCCAATACCATCCCTACGGTGAAGCATGATGATGGCGGCATCATGCTGTGGGGATGTTTTTCAGTGGCAGGAACTGGGAGACTAGTCGAGGATCGAGGGAAAGATGAAAGGAGCAAAGTACAGAGAGACCCCTGATGAAAACCTGCGCCAGAGCACTCAGGACCTCAGACTGGAGTGAAGGTTCACCTTCCAACAGGACAGCGACCCTAAGCACATAGCCAAGACAACGCAGGAGTGGCTTCGGGACAACTCTGTGAATGTCCTTGAGTGGCCCAGCCAGAGCCCGGACTTGAACCCGATTGAATATCTCTGGAAAGACCTGCAGAAAAGAATGGGAGAAATACCCCAAATACAGGTGTGCCAAGCTTGTAGTGTCATACCCAAGAAGACTCGAGGCTGTAATCACTGCCAAATGTACCTCAACAAAGTACTGAGCAAAGCGTCTGAATACTTATGTAAATGTGATATTTTCTGTTTTTAATAAATTTGCTAAAATCTCTAAACCTGTTTTCGCTCTGTCGTTATGGGGTATTGTGAGTAGACTGATGGGAATAAAAATGAATTTAATTTGATAATAAGGCTGTAACGTAACAAAATGCGGAAAAAGTAAAGGGGTCTGAATACTTTCCAAAGGCACAGTATGCTGTAGATGCAGGAAAATATGGCTACACTATGTCCTTTTAAGAAAATGGACCTAAATAAGTAAACAGAACAGATGCTGTTTTGACGAAAATAATGCACTGTGCATGCATCCTCTGCCATCTTAGCTCTTATTTCGCATGACATGACTGTACGTCGCAGTAACCAATCACATCACACATAAAAGGTTTCCAGCATTTAAAAAAAATGTACATTCCATCTAAAAGACAGTAAAGACACCACGGGCAGTGGCTCATCATTTGCAAGGAGAAGATCAAAGAAAAAAACAGGATTGATTCAAAATGAAATTAACTTTCCAATTGCTGTCCTTTGACCACGTTTCTCAAAACTTAAAAGCCTGCATCCATCAGAACTAAACCTATCTGAAATACATTTTTGCTAACCACAGTAAGACTGAAACTAAGACATCAACAAAATCTTGCAACTGAACAAACTACCAAAAAACATTCAATTTGCTGATTACAAGAAAACGCTTCCATCCCAGCCAATCCTCTCCACAGAATAGACAACTATTATTACAAAATTGTGTTTTGGGGACTTCCAGTAATGAGCAATGGGAATCACAGACTTCATTTTTTACAGAACCCTTTACAGAAGTTTTACCCCAGTCATTAACCGATGGATAGGGTATATTTCAATCAAGGTTCCCTCTTCAGGGGGTGTCTCGTGGCGTAGCCCGTAGAGCACTGTCCACATGCTCATTACGAGCCGCGACATTGGCGGTTCGAGTTTGACTGCGCGAGCTTTGTCGCACGTCTCTCCCTTTCTCTTCCCTGTTCTTCCTGTCTCTCTACACTGTCCTGTCCAATAAAGCTGAAAAGCCCAAATATATATATATATATATATATATATATATATATATATATATATATATATATATATATATATATATATATATATATAAGGTTCCCTCCTCAGACAGATTTATACTGGAGGATATCATTATTATTTTTAATTTAGCTGTATTTTATCACCATTCTACATCCATACCTGCACACAAATCCAGAGGGGACCCCGTCATGGACAAAGCACAAGCAACAGCTAGTACCTTGACTTCCACATAAAATAAAATGATGAATGTGGGAAATTAAAGTGTACTTACTTACAGAGC
This sequence comes from Anguilla pacifica, assembly GCA_039654925.1. Taxonomy (NCBI): domain Eukaryota; kingdom Metazoa; phylum Chordata; class Actinopteri; order Anguilliformes; family Anguillidae; genus Anguilla; species Anguilla pacifica. The sequence goes on from CM077292.1 coordinate 39,430,247, forward strand.
TATGAGTTATGCAAGACCAGTCCATGAATCCAAAAACCCAGCATGTTAAATTTTGTAAGACAGGAAAAATAAGCATCATTTGCACTAAAGAAGTCAGCCACAAGGATAGACAACATACGGTAGCTACATATCTTCAGAAAATACCATGGTTGCAGTACATTGTCTGGGCTTTCGATAATTTTTTCTTTAGCTATATTTGACATATTATACAAAATAAATTGGGCTGGAAGAATGCTTTTTTGCCTGATGTTTGGAATATGAAAGGTTGAAATAAGTCTTCATTTTAGATACTTTTAGAAGCATTTGCTTTTGTGCGTCATTACATTTTCATATCATTACAAGCAAAATATGTTGTGTCCATATAGCACATTTGCTGTACTTATGCAGATGATCACTTTGTGTCCCTTGCTGCTGTTGAGAAACACCCCAAAAGAAAATAACATATACAGTGCTGATAAATAATTTACAATGCTGTAATTTTACTACTCTGACTTCAAAGTAGCACCAAAATGATACAAACAAATAACATCTTTACTGCTATATTTTCTATCCATTCTTAATTCAAATAATAAATATGTTAAAAAATCAATTTAAAATGTGTAAAAAAAAGGTTACCTCTGACATTCACAAGACATTTATCCACCCAAAACACTACTCTGACATATCTGAAGTTCTCCTAATGCCTTTATTTAGACTTAATGAATTTTTGCTACAGTTCAGTGAATGGTTAATTTGAAAGTAACAAATTGAGCAACTCATTCATTCCAATTTAATTTAAAAGCAAAAAAATACAACATTAAAAATCATCCAGTATGATTTCAGTGATAATAACCATTCAAAATGAAATGACATGGTGTAATGGTAACTGCTTAAACCTAAAAAGAATTCTACATTTCAAATAAGGCAAACCAAAAACATCGTCAGCAGCCATACCAACACGCGCCCTGCTCCTGCTGAATGGCTGAAGCTAAGCAAGTGTGGGCTTGGTTAGTACCTGAATGGGAGACCACCAGGGAATATTGAGCTGGAAGTGGTGTTGGTGGGCCAGCAGGGGGGCAATCTTCCCTCTAGTCAAATAAACCCCAATGCCCCAGTGCAGTGACGGGGACACTGTACTGTAGGAGATGCTGTTTTCGGATGAGACGTTAAACTGAGGTCCTGACTCACTGCAGTCATTACAGACCCCATGACACTTATTGCAAAGAGTCGGGGGTTCCCCGGTGTCCTGGCTATAATTCCCAATCTGGTTCTCTCCAACTTGCCACTTTATCATCCCCTGATTTAATTGGCTAAAAAATGTTCTCTCCCTCTCCACCTTAGCTAATGGCTGTAAAATGGCTGCTGTGCATCACCCAGGTGGGTGCTACACATTGGTGGTGGCTGTAAAGCACTTTGAGTGCTTGGCAAAGTGCTATATAAATGCAATGATTAATTCATTCAAAAGCAAAATCAGTGACAGTACTGGATCAAGTAATTTTTTTTCTCTTTTGTGAGTGTGTGTTTTATTTTTTGCCGACATGACTGAAATGAAATATAATAAAATAAGTCCTCCTGGCCTCTTTGACTTGAATGAAGATGCTATATAAAACTGGAGAATGGATTATTGGGCCCACAGCCTCTTTGCTGTAAGCACTGGTTTTGCTGCATAATGGGCTGTGAGCTTTATTAGGGTTTCCTATCAGTTCCACTGTCAGCACATGATGAATGTGCAATATTACCAACCTTGTGTGAAGAAGGTCTTTTTGCATCACCTCATCTTTGAAGTCACAGAAGAATGAAGGAAAAAAAAGAAATAACAAAAAAGCAGAGTAAGCTCATATCCCCTTTTATTAAAATGGAGAGTTCGTAGGACCGCTTGTTAAACCAGAAGTACAACACTGTGGTTGTCCATTCAACTGCAAGTCAGAGTGCCTATCGATGAGTCTGGCCTTATTTCAATCAAGTCTACAATAACAAAGGCAGTAATGCATTATGTCAGTCATAAGTCGTTGATATCTTGCTTACTAGATCTATCTAGCAGGGTATATAGGAGCTCTGATGTTGCTCATGCTACTGCGACAGACAGTCTCTAAATATTCTTGGCTCAAAGGTCTCGCTACTTTGATAGTTATCTGGGTTATCCCTCCATGTTAGGATAACATGTTAGATTGTTAGATTTCCATCTTCATGTTAGATTTCCATCTTCATTGACATAAAATAAAACAGCATTAAAAGCTTCTATAATACAGTTTCAGTCACTGTTATTATCTGTTCCAATGTGAATATACACCATAGCTTTACTTTGGATCGAGTCTACAATGGAACCACAGGGCAATGTTAATAAAGAACTGAAAGGCTGTCAGCTATTTAAATTTCTGTAGGCCGGGGTTGTGCTAAACTGACATGGAATGTAATGTATTTTGAGTACAGTATTGATCAGTATATTATTATTATTGATAGATGAATTACACCTTGCAATCCCACATTTTTCACGCATAAAGTACAGTGCAACACTTGATTATTGTTTGGTTCCATTTGAAAATTCCCATGTATGGCCTGCTTCCATTTGCAGTTGTAACACCAACTAAATGCAATAAAGCCTGAATCCACAAAACAGGAATCACATTTTGCATCTGTCAGTGAAAATGCTGATATCAGATTTGAAACGTGTTCAAAAACCCTCTTCTTCATTTGTCACACGTGACTGTGCTTCAAACAGTCTCTTAACAACAATGACAGAAAATGAAATGGAGCAGCCACAAAATAAAAGCCTGCAAAATATTGTCTTTAGTGTGGACTCAAGCACTGAGCTATGTGAAAGCTGCTGAATGGAGAGAAAAGAAAGAGAAATTTTTAGTCAAGTTTGGATGAGATACATACTGGAATAATTTTTTGGGATCAGCTATTTATTAATAATTCTAAATTCCTCCCTTAGGTCCATTTCCCAGTTTAAGTTGTATATCTATTCCATACAACTTTGTGAATAAATAAGCAAACTAACAAGCAAACCAACAAACAAACAAAAAACAAATACATAAAGAAATAAATAGGAATGGCAGGTATACCATCCCACCAAGTTACGGCTTGGTGGGGCGACATGCCCCATTCCTATACAGCACCGAAAGTTAGGCACTTTTCAGTGTCTCCTACATAAATAGCCATAATGACCACAGAGTCTCCGGTAGGTAATGTCACCGGTTGTATGTGAACCGGCAAAAGATGACAACAAAAAGTGACATGGTGAAATTCTCCACTGTGCTGTTTCTACACTTAATGAGGCTACTAAACCTACTCTGCAATGCCACATTTCCAAATTAATGTTAGCTAGCCCTATAGATCCTCTATACATAGCCTACAAACAATTTGTAGATCTATTGTGTAGGCTACACAATACCCCATTTAAAATACTTCCATTTAAAAATAAGACACTTTCATATGACAATTTATTTCTCAGTCAAGGTAAAGAAAAAATGACTGAATCCATGTGTTTCTTTCAGCAATAACGTATGTGTGTTTGTGTGTATTTATGTGTATCCATGTGTCTCATAGCCTACATGTTCACCTCGTGTCCGAGCGGGTTTCCTACAGGTACTCCCGTTTCCTCCCATAGTGCAAAGACATGCAGGTAGGCCAATTGGAGACTCTAAATTGCCCGTAAGTATGAGTGTGTGAGTGAATGGTGTGTCCCCTGTGTTAGATTGGCGGCCTGTCCAGGGTGTATTCCTGCCTCTTGCCCAATGCACGCTGGGATAGGCTCCAGCACCCCCCACGACCCTGCTCAGGATAAGCGGGTATTGATAATAGATGGATAATGAGTTTGGAATATGAGTCAAAAGTATTCTCCGAAATGTGTCACGGAACTATGGTAAATGCTTAATCCCCTTTTCATCATGTTGCTAGATCCTCCCATGAGTCAGCTGGAATCAGAGACAATAAGACAGTAACAGCATATTGAGCTGTATTTTCTGGCCGGTGCATGGCGTGTTGCGAGCCGGCACACAGGCAAAATGGTATTTTCACCATATATTTTGACGCGCATTAGCGGTTTGGTAATTTTGTGACTAGCCATGCGCCGAAGTGGGAGGGCATCCGCTGCTGGGCATGTGTCAGTTAATATGGCATGGTGTAGTGCAATTTTGGCAGCTCATTGGAATTTTTGGGTCATTTCAGTCTGTCATTTTCTCCATTCACCACCTGCCTGCCCAGATAACATCTATGGTTTATGGTGCAGGACATTGTCTGGGGGATTGGTAATTTGGCCTTCCCTCATGTTTCACAGTCTATTCAAAAGTCAATCAATGGTTTTCATTGATCATTTGCTGTCCAACTTGACTTTGATATAAATGATACCAGAAGTAGGAAAAATATATTTTTTGTTCATTGTCGTTTTTCTTTTTGATTCTTTTAATTACGATATTTTTCTCTATTTTTACTTGTTTATGACTGTTCTTCCACAGAATTGTGGTCTTTCCTTTTTCTTACACTTGTATGTAATGAGAATGACAATAAATGCAACTTGAACAATCTTTCCATTTTAATTGACTGTAGTTAAAATAATAGCAACAGTACTATACAAATTATGCTTTTATAAACAGTTTGATGATTAATGCAATATTTCTGTTTTTAGCATAAAAAATGTAACATGTAATACATGTAATATCAACATAAAACAAAAAGTGTTATCATTGATAGATTTGCAGCACCACCATTTAGCACAATCTTTTTGTTGAAATATTTAGTGTGGTTTAAGCTGTGTTGTTACTACTGGAAGTGCAATACTGTCACTTTTAGGAATAAAACAGGGAAACAAATGATTGAAGAAAAAATTATTTGTATTTTGGACACAAGGCATGTAAATTTGAGTTTGTGCCCCCTCAAAAGTTTTGGGTGCACTATGCCCCTGTGGGATACACTTGAAAAATACAATGCACACAGACAGAAGTAAAATTACTGTAAGAAGAATTTACAAGCCTTATTTGTACACAATTTCCAGATGGGTTCTCCATCTCAACACAAGGTTTCCACCCTTGAATGATTTTCTAGTTCAGGGCAATCAGGAACCTTTCCCCCCTAATAGTGCACCTTGTTGGTGGAAACATGGTCACATTTACAGATCCTGTCTACTGAAGAAAAGATAATGCAAATCAATTCTACATAATGCAACAGGTCTGTAAATCCAAAACCCATTAATATGAGCAATATTTACCTAGTGGGTTTCATTTTCTGCCTGGGCAAGCACCCGTATCAATATTTTACCATGGAGCTTCAGTCATGAGTAGTCTTATCAATTATTCCCCCTCTAAAAAGAAGGAACTAAAAGCCTGCACCAGCAGGGAAGTTCAAAATAGCCGATGCTTACTTTTAGTCCTCTGGGAGTGATTTGGGAAAAGACTGCAGGTCATCCTAAGCAATTAAATTTTTATTGCTGGCTTTGTTTTGCACCACTCTGCAACAGATTTGAGGGAAGCCAAAGGCTGCTTTCAAACATGCTATTTATTTTATTTTGTTTTTAACCTTTGTGCTTTGTGGTATGAACTTACGATTGAGTTTTGTGTGTGTGTGTGTGTGTGTGTGTGTGTGTGTGTGTGCTACATACACTATATCACCAAAAGTATCTGGACACCCCTTGGTCTAGGACTGTTTTTCATGGTTTGGGCTAGGCCCTTTGTTCCACTGAAGGCAAATCAATGACATTAAGTTTGACATGCAATGACATTCTAGATGATTCTGTGCTTCCAACTTTGTGGCACCAGTTTGTGGAAGGCCCTTTTCTGTTTTGGCGCAACAATGCCCAGGGCACACAGCGAGGTGCACATAGAAATGGTTTTGTCAAGATTGCTGTGGAAGAACATGACTGGCCTGCACAGAGCCCTGACCTCAACTCCACCCAACACCTTTAGGATCAATTGGAAAGTCACCTGGGAGTCAGGCCTTATCACCCGATCAGGGCCCGACCTCACTAATGCTCTCATGGCCGAATGGAAACAAATACCGACATAAAGACTCCAACATCTAGTACAAAGCCTTCCCAGAAGAGTGGGGGTTGTTGTAGCAGCAATGGATGGACCAATTTCTTATTTAATGCCCATAATTTTGGAGGAGATGTTGGATGTCAGGTGGCCACATACACACAGACACAATTATGTAATTATTTTAAAGGCATACTATTCAGGATTTCTTAGCTTGTGTTTACAGTCAAAGAAGTCTTCTACTCTGTCTTCAACACCACCCATTCATGCCAAGGAAATTACCCAACCTAACATAGCTAGCTGGATAGCAAGAGGTAATATTAGTACTGTGAAATGAGTGACCGGGAGTGACAGTACTTGACAGATTTGATTATAGCTTAATTAATTCCATTATGTTGAACATAATAGTGGTTTTCACAATAGAACTTTAGATTTGAAAATTTCAGACTCTTGTGAAAGTCCTTTTTGTCGCCAGCTTCATGCAGCCAGTTACATTACTTACAGGTTCAACAGGAAGCAAGCTAACTCTGTGTTGTTTTCAATACCCTTAGCTAACTTCAGTTTACACCACAGAGGAAAAGCAATTCCTAGATTAACTTTAGTTCTTGAACAAGCCCTTTTGGCTTGTCTTCTTGCTTTGATGTATCTTGATGTCTTTGGTAGCTAGCTCTACAACCACACCCACCCCTCCCCACACAGAAAACAGCGCCACACCCAGAAATGTCCTGAACACATTTTAGAATATCAAATACAGGTAAAGGTGCAAAAATCTGGTGAAAGCGCATACAGCCAGAGATTACCAGCACATCATAGATGTGCCTTAACACAGTTAATTTCTAATATTTTCAAGGCACAGTTTGCCTTTAACTACATTTGCCCAAAGATTTTTTTAAAGGCTCATTAGGTCGCTCTGTTAAGCTTTTACAAAGGTTTAAGCCTCTACAAATTAACTTAGCCACCATTTCTGATAGAAAGCAGGGCCAGAAAGCTATATGACACTTACAGTAGATGTACATTTCACTCAAATACACACAAAAAATGTTATGGGTAACATGCATGTCCCTATTTTTAGCTTGTCTTTAAAATGTAGTTTCCTCTCCTTTCCTGTTAGCATAAGAGCAGCGGTAACACTGTTCTACTTTGCTCGTGAATCCCATGGTTGAAGTGTTAACTGTCAGATATGGTTTTGAATGCTTACATTTGCCACCTGGTGGTGGTTTTGCAAACAAAAGTAGTTTCTGTGGAATAAAAAGAAAATATATGCAAATTTCCCTCTGCCGGGAAGCTCTCATGGCAGAAAGTGCCAAATGAAACTAGTAACCACTGTATAATTTGACTGCACACAAATTACACAACTAAAAGCAAATAATTCTTGTTCACATGGAGATTAAAAGCTGATTTTCCTATTTCCTAGAGAATTATTTTTCTAACAGAAGGCAACAGCTTCAAGATAGCAAGCCCATATCTCTCCAGTTATGTATCCATACTGGCCAACCTAATGCAAACCCAGCTAAAATCCTTACAGCTAGCATAAAAATCACTTCATGTTGTTTTCAACATGCATATTTCCACATCAACAGCATACATAGGCTACAGTATATTTACAAAAATTATTTTTGAATAACAAATGTATCCATTCTTTTTCAAAATTCCACTAAACCTTCCGGAAAGTGGACAAAACATGAGTGTGCAGCAGTGTTGTCAGATTCCTCAAGACAAATAAGTGACTCCATTATCAGAAACAAGCTATAAATTAAGCTTGTGCCATTAAGGCCATAATAATCGTGAATACCATGTCACGTCATACACTTCAAAATAAGTGACCGGATTTTTAAAAACGAGGCAAAAAAAAAAAAAACGCAATCCGTGATTTCTGATTTTTTGAAGGGACTTTGGAAAACAAACAAGCCCAAAGTCACGTTTTATAAGCAGCTTGGCAACACTGGTGTGCCGCTCTGTGACTTGATTTTTAATACCATATTATTTCCTCCATGTCACTGCTGCTTGCACATAGTGACACACTGTGTGCGTCGTGGTAAAAAGAAATTCACTAATTGAACCCTGACTGGTTAAGGTTTGAATGATACACGTTTAGGCAAAATAATAATATTTTATTCGTATACTTCTAGTTACTTTTATGAAAAAAATGTTTTTATAAAAAATTGTCCTCCTCAATTGGGGGTATTCAAGCTCCTCAGTAACCACAGAGCTAGTGCCTGCAACAACATTAAAGAACATCTTTTTATTGTCAAGGCAACAAAATTTACCAATTTAATTGTTTTATTTAATTTAATTTATGCTATTTCACTTTTGGCGATAGAAATCGGGAAATGGGTAAGGAGCTGGTTGTAACCTAAAGGTCACAGGTTCGACTCCCTGGTAGGACACTGCCATTGCCACTCTTGAGCAAGGTACTTAACCTGCATTGCTTCAGTATATATTCAGCTGTATAAATGGATGCTGTATAAAAATATTATGTAAATGCTGTGTAAAAAGTTGTGTATCAGTACCCAACCCTAGTACTGACCTCTTCTCTCATAGTCAAACATTGATCAGTGATGCTCTTTTTTCAGTCCAGCTGACAAGTTCATCGTGTGTCAGAGCCAGCTGAGATCCCTGTACAACCATCCTCTATTTCTGAGTTGTGTTTGCTTGATTGTAAATGATATTGTGTCACTAAATGGTGTTTTCATTTAAAAATGACGACCATTGCAATTGTTGTACCACAATTGCTTTATTAATGCGCCTGACAAAGCAGTGGACCAACATTTAGTCATGAACAGCCAGGAGAGTTTATTAAGCACTTGCTGAGCACTGGAGTGCACTCATGCAACTGGGTATTTTTAAAGGAGTAACATGGTGGTTGAATGTGACACTTTCCAGTTGTCTTTAGGCAACAACAAAACAAATGTGCATAATTTTTTTAAATATTCAATGATCTAAATATATTTAAAAACATATTTTTCCAAGCCTAAATTTCCCACTATAAAAGTTCACCTGAACTGTCTGGGCGTGGTAATGAGAACTGTCAGTTAGCTACGATTGACAGACCGTGCCCCGTTACCATAGCTACCTCCATGATACACAATCATCTCGGACTGAATTTTCACAAGCTAGCTAACTTAGTATATCAAGTATCGATAGCTAAGGACGTTGACTTAAATCCAATAATAATTTTTTCTAGCTAGCTAGCCAAGTTAAGATAAAACCACAACTGTAACGTCCTTAAGAAAGCAAACTAGCTAGCTAACGTTATCGATAGCATTACATTATGACAGCAAACTACATAGCTAGCTGACGTTAGCTAGCTAGCTATAAATGAATATAACCAACCAGATAGTCTAATAGTCCTTAAAAAGCACTCTAATAAGTGAACCTAACGTTAGTCAAATACAATAACTATGGGTCGCGAGTTATCCATGGGTCCCCAAATATGATTTAGAATGAGCTATCACAGCAATCTGACTGACAGTAGGGAGGGCAAAACGGAGCTTTAGAATGTCTCCAGCAGTGTATGCGAGTGAGCTCGCCAATATATTTCTCACAGAAAGGTAGTTTGTCGCCTTTTTCTAGTTCATAACAGTGGTGATAGAAGTGAAAATAATTAAGTGGTGCTGTGCTGTTAGCCTTTACTGATTGCCGTACAAGGTTGATGTTAAGTAGCTAGCATAATCGGACAGCACTAACCCATAAAAATGTACTTTGAATGATACTTGCTCAATAGAACGGTAAATCTGAAAAACATTTGATTATAGTCAGTGGCACCAAAATTTTCTTTCACACCCTCAATAAACGGCAAAAGTCCCATTAGAAGATTTAATTAAACCTTTAAAAGTTACATATTTTTTGAAACGTTATCGATTCTGTTTGGCCACAGTGAGTGAATCTAGACAATCTGAGCATGTAGTTTCTATGTAAATTACGTCAGAAGGATTCAGCCTTGTTTGCTACCTAAACTTCACAGTACACTTGTAGCTTGTAGACGGTGTGTCCGGTCAGATTTCTTTACGAGGCATGGAAAGGGGAGTGGTTACTGTACTTGGGACGTACTAAGTCGATAACATTCTCTACCGGCTGAAAATCGGACGATAAATTTAAAACGCATATTTCTCCAAAAATAAAGAACGGACATATTTAATACTTTACTCATCGTGTTTCTTCAATGCCTCTTGTGCAAATAGCACATAAAAACCGAGAAAGTGTGAAAACCACCATGTTACTCCTTTAACAATAAAAATGTAAAATCTACATAAATGTAAATAACAATGTACCTGGTAAAACAGTGGACCAATATTTAGCCATGAACAGCATGAACAGCCAGCAGATGCACTTGTTAAACCAGCATGTGTGAGAATACAATACGGCATGCATCACATGTAGCTTTCAGCACAATCGCTATAGCTAGCTAGCCAGCTACCCTTCAGTATATAACAAAGAATATGACAAAAATGCACAGCAATATTACAGAACTCCTCAGATAGCTTCCAGAATGTAATATCAACCTATTAAGATGAACTGTTGATTCCTATCTTCGCTTTTATCATTAATATATCACTTTTAAGTGAGCGGTGCCTTAAAGACCTGAACTACCACTGGTGTGCGTTCATGCGACTGGGATGGTTATAACTGAAAAACTACTCTACATCAACATGACACACACACCGGCCAACAAAGTTCCCTCTTAGTGCATGACAATTTTAGAAAACAATCACTCATTGGTTATCTAGAATGTAAGCAGAATAAATAAGTATAACTGCGTTACACGTGTTCACCATTTGCCCATGGAGCAGAAGGAGGGCACATCTATCAACATAAAGCAAGCAAGAGGCTCCCATATTTGTGAATTTTATTGATATAGAAATTGTTTGTATGTATTTTTGATAAAAATATATAGAGCCTAATGTTTGTTTGGGTTATACTGGGGTCGTACTGACAATATTCAAATAATATGGTATCTCTTTTAGGTCTGTTCAGCATGTGGGCATGAGTGGGTTTGGCAGAACCAGGCAATGCTACACAGAAATATGCCTACCTGCAGCTTATTGCTGAGTGGAGCCATCCACTATTCAGGTTGCATGGTAACCCAGACAATCAGGATGCTGTAACTGTTTGGGCTCCAGTGCATCAGTGCCAGTATCTATTTCCACCATAAGGACCTCTACACCATTCCCCAGTGAGCAGGCAGAAATCATCAGAGCTGAAAGTGATGGAAGAAGGACTCATCCTGTCTGGGGACAGCAGGTCAGACACTGTAAGCCTAGAATTCAGACAGCAAATAACCTGCTACCTCTTCCCTATGATATGATTTCAGGTGAACACAGCCATTACAAAGCCCTGACCTCAATCCCATAGAAAATGTGTGAACTGAAAAGCGTGTCCTAGCAAGGAGGCCCACAAACCTGACTGACTTACACCAGTTCTGTCAGGAGGAATGGGCAAAAATTCCAGCAAAGTATTGTGAGAAAATTGTGGAAGGCTAATCCAAGAATTTCATTCAAGTTAAGCAATTAATAGGCTATGCCACAAAATACTAACAAAGTGTATGTAAACCTTTGGCCCACTGGAATTCTGATATAGTGAATTAAAGCTGAAATTAATCTGTCTCTAATCGATTGTTTTAAAATTACGACTGATGTGAACAAAGTACATTCCCCAATTGACTTGCCAAAAGAAATGTTTGGTAACATGAAATGTGTGGAGTTGTGAAGAACTGAGTATGAATATCTTTAGCCTAGGTGTATGTAGACTTTTACCTCAACTGTATGAATGATTACACTACAGCATGTGAAATCAGAAGAAAAACATGTTTTCAACATACAAAAATCCCAGGTTACTCAGAAATACTGTCCAGACTTGGGTCAAATACTTTTCTACTCTTTACTGATCTTGTCTGGTGTATTGGAACCAATGAAATGCTCTCAAAAAATGCAAACCCCACCTTCTGGTCATATTGGCACGCTCAATTACACCAGGCAAGATCAATAGAGCACAGAAAAGTATTTGAATCCAAAACAAATACGTGTTTGACCCAGGTCTGATACTGACTATATGTCATTAATTTAAACTGGCAAAATCTAAATTAAATTATTGATATCAAAATTGGGCCAAGTTACAAGAAACAATATTGGCTATCTTAGCTCACACAAATTAAAAAAGCTGTATTCCGAAGCAGTGCTACCCAATGTTTCCTAAATTATTCCAAGAAACTTGGCCCTGTGTTTTTTCATCTTACTATCTGAAGATGTTATTGTATGACTCCTATCCATGACTGTCATTTCCCATAGTGGCAGCCTGTAGATAATGAGGTAAATGGGAGGACTGTTTGGTAAATAACCTATCAACTGTGCTCTACATTACCAGACTGAATCTCGGTAAATAATGAGCATGTGTGGCATGCAACCCTGAAGCTCCCTGCTGTTAAATATTTCAAGGGTGCTCTCCAGAGACGTACTGACGGCCCATTTCTTTTCCCAGCAAGTTACCCATAGGGACATTCACAAGCAGCTGGTAATTACAGTGCATATGGCTTAGCCCTTAATTAGCTACACAACTCCATGTTTTTTGTTTTTTTTTGGTCTCTGTATTTCATTGCATTCAGAAACATCAGCACACCTGCCAGTATTGGTGAGTATCTTCTGAGTCAGTGGCAAATGACAGATGTGACACGACATGTCAGTTAATAAGAGTGAGAACAAGTGCCTTGAAAATTTACAATAGATTGTCATACATTATATCTAGAAGCTTATTTCATCTGACTGCTTACCCACTGACCCACAACCCTAAAGTTTTCACTATGGAATGATACAAACTGAAAAGAAAACCAATGCTAAAAAACTACTTCATGAGTGTAATTAAATTTATTTTGTCTGGTAATTTGAAGACATACTTACCTATGAATGCACAATCACCCACCAAAAGCATAAGTTCACAAAAGCATAAGTACAAACATATTCAAGCGAACAGACACACATATAAATTAGTACTTGATTAGTCATAGCTGTGGACTATGGTTTAATTACCTAAAAGCAAAATATTCTAGTGTAGTAGCTTGCAAATGCTTCAAAGGAGTTCACTAACCTGTATCTAGTAAAACCTAGACTGGGTCAACTGCTATGCATGAGGAGTTCTATTTCCATTGCTGAACAATATATGGACGTTCAGGCAGAACCTCCATCAAAGTGGGATAATTCTCAGGACTGCTGATACAAAACAGGAGCTGTCTATCTCTAAGAACTGATCTTTATAGATATTTGTAAATAATGCTCTTAATGCTTCAGGTTGACAGAACTTCAGGTTTTGGTGGCCGTAGCTTGAAGAACATGCATGTGCACATATATGTGCAGGTCACATATGTGTGGCAGTTGTTTTGGCATCCTGTCACAGGGGATTTCCAACAAAATAAGTGACTTCATATCAGTATGTAGGTTACTTGAAATTTCATTAGCATTATAGTAAGAGACTGAAAGCCAGGAAAAATGCCTTGTTTCTTCATTTTTATCTCCTTGTTTTTCTTTTCTTTGGATGGTTTTCAAAAAGCATATAGAATAAAAAAATTGATTTTTAAACATGGAGCATTATTAATTTACTGGAAATAAATTTTATACGTGTGTGTGCGTGTGTGTGTGTGTATGTGTTAACCAATAACAACAGCAACAACAAGTGTTAATTTGTGTACCATTAACAAAAAATCACATCTGTTGTTGGCACAACTGTAGTGAACTCAGTCTATGTTAATCAGCTGAGCATGCATCCCAAAAAAAAAAAGAAAAAAAAAAACCTTTAAATTGCCTCAGGTGTAGGTGAAAAACTGATTTGACACAATTGGCGAAGTAACAATGCCCAACAAAAAGCAAGAGTAAATTTATGTTCTAAAAACTCATTTTGAATGAAATTTTTTTTGTGAAACACTTAATAATTTGCTAACAACAAAACAGGCTAGTATACTTATCACTCATTGGACCCTGAAACTAGAAGAGCACTTATTAACAGCACTCAGATTCACTGTTTATATTTAACTGTAGTTCATGAGCCAGCTAGCATGAATTTAATACATTTGGGTTCAATAGACGTTAGTTGTAAAGCAGGGGATTTTTGCTTCTGGAAAGGGCTATTAGGTCACAATAGAATGAAGATGAACTGCTGTTGTTTATTTTTACACAAAAACCTGTCAGAGTTTTGACATGACATTGCTGATATCTTACCCAAAGTACATACCTCAACGCTCTGTGATGTGCGAACCATCATCACCACGGCATCCCATGTTTATATACCATTCATAAGCATTTGTGAAATAACTCCAGCCATAGAGCAAATCTTGGGATCTATTTTCCATGGCGTGTTGCAAGCCATTGTATTGGCAAAATGGTATTATGTCATGAATTTTGACATGCCTGAGCTGTTTTGTAATTTCCTGACTCACCTAGCACTGAAGTGGGAGGACAGTCGCTGCTGGAGGTGTGTCAGTCAAGGTCAAGAAGTTGACTGTAATTTTGGTGCAGCTCATTGCTTTTTTCCAGTCCATCTGTTGTGCAATTTGTACCCTCGTCACCTGTCTGTCAGATCATTTTGCAGCATAAATTGCAGCTCATCACAAGACGGATTGCTTATTCTGGGACTTTCCCATGCAATGTGTGCATGATCACAGCCTATTCAAAAGCCAATGAATGGTTTTCGTGAATCACATGCAACCCAATTTGATTTTGCTATAAATCACAGAAGCAGGAAAATGCATAATTTGCATTTATTGTTCATTGACTTTCATATTTTTTATCATTTTAATTGCATTTATTTCTATTGCTTGTATTTATTTCTATTTTTATGCTTTACAATAGATTGCCGACCTGTCCAGGGTGTAGTCCTGTTGCTCACCCAATGTACGTTAAGATAGGCTTTAGTACCTCCCGCAACCCTGCTCAGGAATAAGCAGACACAGATAATGGATTGATTTCTATTTTTAATTGTTTATGGCTATTCTTACACTTCATTGCGGTACCTGGGGTGCTGTATATTTTTTTTCTTTTTCTGACACACGTCTGTAATGAGAAGAATGACAATAAATTCAATTTAAACTATCTTTTCATTTTAACTACTTTGCACAATGCCCCTAGTGGTCACCATGCCGGCATGCCTAGATTGGTCAATTCAGGCTTTCTGTGATCCTGCAACCAATTATTATACTATACTCATTATTGTTGAAAAC
This sequence comes from Anguilla pacifica, assembly GCA_039654925.1. NCBI lineage: Eukaryota > Metazoa > Chordata > Actinopteri > Anguilliformes > Anguillidae > Anguilla > Anguilla pacifica. The sequence goes on from CM077292.1 coordinate 39,445,394, forward strand.
ACAAACTCTGTGTTATAGCTTTATTTGTAGACGTTTCAGCACAACTATGCTGAAGATGGAGTTTCTAAGCACCACCATTGTCGAGCTGGTCGTCCAGCGCAGCCTTCAATAAAACGGAGATTGCCGTTGTTTCGCTCTCTATTTTTTTTCGCTCTCTTATCCATTTCTCTTGGTTCCATTTTCCTCTCCCTGGACTCGCCACCCTTTTCCCGTCTCCCTCTCGTGTGAGTCCACACGCAAGGCCTGCAACGGAGCACGGCCCGAATATCCTTGGCTATCGGCTGTGAGAGGAACGAGGCGCTCCGAAGCACTATTTTTAGAGGTGGTCAAGGAACCAGGAGAGCCACGCACGACCGACGCATCATGCAGAGTGAGTCCCAAGAATCAAGCAACTAGCAGTGGATCCGGTTGCGTGTTTTGGAACAGAAAGGGCGACCAGCTTCGCCTTTCCACCACAACCTCCACAGACTTCACACTGGAAACCAGGAAACATTTTCTAACAACCAACCCAAAGCAAAGGGCACACAAATAAGGCTGTAACTCTGGGCTTAGTATAATTAACGACGGACCGAATGTAGCCACATTTATGATTGGTTGTAACCGACCGTTGTTGTGTTTTAATGATAAATGTAAGCGTTCCGTTTGTTCGGTTGGCTCTAAGGCTGCATTCACACCAGATTAGCTTGCCGCAGGGGTTGTGAGGCAAAAACGGCAGTCTTCCCATTCATTTGAATCGGGTAGTGCATTTAGGCTGCGGCAGTGGGGGACCGCATGGGGTGCCGAGAAGAAACGCAGTGGCCTGCGGCAAGAAAGGTGAACCAGAATCAACTTTTGCCGGAATGCAACCCGACGTCACGCTGCAGTGGCCAAAATTACCATGTAGCAGTCCGCTGTTTACCGAGCAACTGTCAGATGAATTACTGAGGCGATTCATTTCCTAAGATTTAATTTTATAATAGTCATCCTGATTTGACAGTACCGGGTAATGGGACGAGTACCGAAACAAGCTAAATATCAATTCCGAACGTCGGAATTAAGCTGTATAAAAGATTTGCTATTTAGCAGTTCTTGCATGTTAGTTTATTGTACCTAGCACTATGGAGTTCATGGACCAAACGATGATGCCCCAGTTGTGTCCTCACTTGGTTTATTTCGTGTACCCAGCTTCGACATCTGCGTCTGGCTGGTAGTCCACGCTGCAAAATAACGATAGCAAGAAGCTACCTTCGGTTTGCGTTTTTGTCCATTTTTTTTTTTTGAGTTAGCGGACAGGAAATGGGGGGGGGGGGGGGTTACAGTTCACAACACGACGTCACACAAATGGGCCATGTAGTGACACGCCCACACCACCGCACAACCCTGCGGCATGGTGCCGCATTGCCTGATTTGGTGTCAATGCAGCCTAAGCCATCCACCGTGCTGCGTTAGTTTTAATATAGGACAGAACGTATCTTGCATGTGATCTATTTGAATTACTAACCGGTCATAACACGGCATGTTGATCTCTATAAAACATAAACCGATATCCATATTTTCAGTTACCCTGTATTTGTTTGGTATGCTTCATACGCCATTGTTTCTCACTAGCTTTATCTAGATTCAAAAACCCCTCCATTCATACTCCATCTTGTTCCTTTGTTCTCTGTGAACACGTGTCCGCTGTACACAACCCCCTAGGAGAACATCCAACATTCCTCACTCACATACTCACGCGCACATGTACGCACACACAACACCTACTCACACGTGCACTCACACGTGCACTCATAGTTTGTTATACATCATTGTAGAGAATTGTGCTTTGCCTTTTCAGTACTTTGTCTTTAATAAACTTCATTATATTTCCACGGTTGTCTGTATTTATATTGCCCTTGTGTTGAATTGAGTCAGCCGCTGCTAATCCAAAGAACTTAATGAATACCTTCACCCCTTAGCTAAATCATTTATATTAATTTAGTATTAGCTGAATGATATTATGATTTGGTTAAGATGGACTATAATGTGTAATTTTAATAATAATTAATTTAATTATTAATTTGAATTGCTAATTTATAGTTTGTACAATTATTATGAGACTGATAATTACATTCTGGTGCCACCTGTGAGGATATTGATGTATATCTTCTACAGTTTGGTGCCCCACTATGAGAAGTAGCGGCATGTCCCCTACAAGGAAAAAAGTGTATTTTGTCGTGGAAACAAAATAAACCCAACAATAGCTGGAGGTATGCCTGTACAGCTGTGAAAAATGCTGCTCACTAAACACTGAATTTAAAAAAAAAATAATGCCATGTCATTCCACTGTCAATATCTGTGACTAAATATGGAATAAATATGCAACCTTACCATTGGTTTTATGCATAGAGATGTCCCTTTCGAGTCTGAGAGGTCATATATTGTCTTGGACAATCCGTTTGTGAAATATACGTGTCATGGTTTCTGTGCAGGGTAGATCATTTTTCCGTGCCGGCTCAGTGGTTAGCATTCAGATTAGCCACTCGGCTAATCGTTATTTTGGTGTTTGGGGACGATTAGTTTCGAGCTTGCAGATTAGCCACTCGGCTAATCATTATTTTTGGTTCCTGTGCGATGATTGTTCCTGCTCTAACATTCCTTGCATTCCTGCAGGATTACCACTGATCTGTTTCACCTGTTGGTTGCTCACATCTTCCGCTGATTACCAACCACACCTGTGGCTGGGTATTTAAAGCCTCATTTGGCAGTGGAACGGTGCTTGAGTGTAACGTGTTTCTCTAGCCAGTTCTCTGTCGCTTTATTTGAGCAAGGTATAAGTATTTTAGGAACCAAGGAATTACAACAAATTCAGACTTCAGTTTTTTTTTTTTTGGGAAAAAGGTATTAGGACGGTATTTGTCCAGATTCTGAGGTTGGCGGTTTTTAGGGGTTATTGTGTCACCTTCGGGGCACAAATCTTTCCGCCCTTTACTAACCAGTTTTCCCCCTGGTTTTAGTTGGCCTCAGAACGTCTTCTGTTTGTTTGTGAAAAGACATTTTCTTTTTCTCAGCTTTGGTTTGAAGTCGTTTATTGTTCTTTATTTCTCGTTTCCCTGTTCCTTTATTTTTTTTTTAGATACTCCTTCTTCCTCAGTTACCCGTTTAGGGGTTTATTCTTTATTTGGGATACGTCCCTTAGGAGTATAGCACCCCCTTCTTATTTCGTCTCTCACGAGACTTAGTGGTTACTGGAGTGCCTTTCGGTAACTTGTAGATCCCCTGTTTGGTCGCGTCTGGTCTTCACACTTCCCCTCCCTCACAATACGTTCATTTGTGACCCCTGGGTACCTTCCAAAATAGCTGTGCGTAATACTACAAATGTTGTTTATGGTGTTGTCGTACTTTGTAGGACAATGTAGCTTGATCAACAATCAATCGATCCAATATGTGGCAGAATAAGCTTTCTAACTATGTATAATAAGTCTAATTTTACTTTTGGAATAGCGTTTTACAGCTCAGCGTAACTGAGTTTTGTTTCATTATAGGTGCATTACACATTCAGTCCGTGGTAGCAGTAAAAGACACTGCACCTGGCGAAATCAATGACTTTCGTCATTTCTTGGAAAATATTATTATTCTTGAGAAATTCTGAGCATGTCTAAGGCATATGTTTGCTGATAGACCTAGCTGATATATTGTTTTCTGGACTAAGTTAGAACTGGGGAACAACACCATTGATACTGTCTCTGTCTCTATCTGCTGAACACAGTTAAGATTACATTGTCCAAATGTTAATGTTATTGCTGAAAATATTTCAGTTATATGTTATTTTTGAAATGGAGTGTCTTTAAATAGGTTATTGATAATCTTATAATGAGGATATTTTACGTTGTAACGTAAGTGTTCATTGGTTTGCTAAGTACTGTTTGTGTTTCATGCACTGGATGTGACCTGGACTGCAACTTTGCCAAAACCTGGCGGACGGTTGAATATTGTTTTAATGTCATCCCATCCCCTAACAAGAAAACATCACATACTGTTGAAAAACAAAATGAGAGTTAATGATTATACATTTAGGTAATGTACCACATTGTGTGATAATGTTTTTGCATTATTTTTTAATCTGTTATCAATGTTTAATCTTAAACCTTCATAAGAGCCACATGTATATGCTTTATAATGGACAAAAAGCATTTTATTCATTTTTGGAGAGATTTTGGATATATTTCAAGATATTTTAGGCCACTGTACTGACGGAAAGCTTGTCATTCCCACTTGAAAATGATGCAGAAGTGACTTTCTTGAGTCAAAACAGTTGATTTGTAATGAAGTACATGATTATGTTGTGATTTACAGCAATGCATAATTTAGACATTTTGGATAGATTTGGAGACACTGGGTACACTTCTCACTTTTTGCTGATCCACCTTTTTTACGCACTTGTGGTCAAGGAGTTTTTGATCCAGGACATGTATAACATAACCTGCTGTACATATGCAATTTCTCAGTATTTAATTGCTAAATAAAAAAGAGCAAATTCATTTGATTTTTTTGCCTAAGTAGTACTGTAAATGGTACAAATGTATTGCTTCATTTAAGCCATTTTTCAAGTCTTTGTGATGCTCACATCTGGAGTTATAAAGCTTTAAACAGGGTACCCCCTAAATGGGCAAGGATTGGACAGATTTGGCATGTGCGTAAAGGGATTAATTGGCTATAGTTAAAATGATAGCTACACAGCAGGCACAAATTATGGATTGACAATTTGCAATATTTTACAACAATCTCTCTCTGGCATAATAAATGTAATATGCAATAAACGTAATATCAACATGAAACAAATGGTAAATGGACTGCATTTATACAGCGCTTTTATCCAAAGCGCTTTACAATTGATGCCTCACATTCACCAGAGCAATTAGGGGTTAGGTGTTTTGCTCAGGGACACTTCGACACACTTAGGGCGGGGGATTGAACCGGCAACCCTCCAACTGCCAGACAACCGCTCTTACCTCCTGAGCTATGTCGCCCCTAAACAAACAAAAATGTTGAATTAAGCAAGTAATAATCATTTCAAATATGTATTTGTTCATACCAACATTGAGCAGTCCAACGTTTCTTACTGATGGAAAATTTTATGATCAGCTTGAACGAGTATTGCTTTGTCTAGTATTTTTGGCTGGACCGCAAAAGCGGGGCCAGCCCTACAAACGCGAATGTCTGTGACTGAGTGAGTGAAGTTACACCATTGGTCGGCCGGATCACGTGTGTTAGGTCCAGCCATATATTAGGTTTTAACCTGATCTTGTTGTACCTAAAATGACAATTCTCGTGCAAAGAAAAAAATTAGATTTTTTGGCTTGTATACTTTATTTCAAATTACCGATGGTCAAAAAATATTTACACTCATGGTCAAAAAGATATTTCCAATAGGGGAGAACCAGCAGAAATGTAATTTAAACTTTTTACTGATCAAAACTTGTGAAATTTCACTACAAAGAGCATACACTTGTCTGCTACAATAAATCACATTAATTTTAAGGTTATCACAAACTGTGAACCGTTGTAACAAAGGTGCAGTATAATTGTAACAAAGAAAAAAAAACTGCATAAATCGTTAATATGTGCAATATTTACATGAGAAAATGCTGTTAGGTCAAAAGAACATACTGTGCATGGATGTTTAAACCAGCAACCACTCAGGAAGGTCGTCTTTTTTTTCATTATTGCCAAAAATGGTATATATGCAGGACTGGATGATAATGCTTAACCCCTAGAGTAAGTCTGGTGACTCTGTTATGCTGTGGGGGGGCATTTTCCTGGCATGGTTTGGGTCCACTTGTCCCCTTAGGGGGAACGGTCACTACAAATAAAGTTATTCTGAGTGATCACTTATCCTATTATTATGCATTTCTCTCCTGATGGGAGTGGTATCTTCCAGGATGACAATGTCCCCATCTACAGGGCACGAAGGGTCACTGAATGGTTTGATGAGTATGAAGATTATGTAAATCATATGCTATGTCCTTCGCCGTCACCAGATCTCAACCTAATTGAACACCTATGGGAGATTTTGGATCGACATTTTAGACAACGCTCTCCACCACCACCATCAAAGTGCAAAATGAGGGAATATCTCTTGGAAGAATGATGTTCCATCCCTCCAGTAGAGTTTGCATAATCTATGCCAAGGTGCATTGAAGTTGATCTGGTGGCTCGGGGTGGCCAATCTCCTTACTAAGACTTTATGTTGGTTATTCCTTTAATTTGTCACCTGTCTGTATATTTTTAATCTCAACATCCCAAAAGTGTGGAAAACTGCCCATGTGCTCCCAATGCACAAATTATTTAAATGATTACAGGCTCATTCCCAGGTTGTCTTGCTTTGCAATGATATTGGAGTCATTGATAAATGACCAACTCAAAAGGTTTTTGTCTTACTCTTGAACACTGAGTCCATTCAGTCTGGGTTTAGAACACAGTCACAGAACAATATCTGCAGCCTTGTTGTTTTTAAATGACATTGTCTCTGCTCTTGATATTAGAATGCACTGTACGGTTCTCTTTGTAGACTTACCTAAAACCTTTGACATGGTCAGTCATCCACTACTGTTACAGTTATCCAGTATTGGTTTAGATCCTATGGCTTGTCTGTGGTTTCAGAATTACCTCTCTGATAAACATCAGTGTGAAAAGGTAGGCAAGACCCGATCACAACTTTTACATATTACCAAAGGTGTTCCCCAAGGTTGAGTCCTAGGGCCAGTTTTATTCAATATTTATATGAACAACATTGTTGAATCCCCGAACACCTGTAATTATCATCTGTATGCTGATGATACTGTATTGTACTGTTCTGAATCTATACAGTCTGCTGTCAATAATCTGCCACTTTCTTATAGCAGTTCACAAACTAATTATTACGATCAGACTTAAGTACAGTATGTATGTATATGTATATATATATGTGTGTGTGTGTGTGTGTGTATGTGTGTGTGTGTATATATATATATATATATATATATATATATATATACACTCATTGAAAGGGTCACCCACTACCGATACCTTGGTATTTGGTATTTGGCAACATAGCTCAGGAGGTAAGGGGGTTGCCGGTTCGATCCCCCGCCCTGGGCGTATCGAAGTGTCCCTGAGCACGACACCTAACCCCTAATTGCTCCCAACGAGCTGATTGGTACCTTGCATGGCAGCTTTTCACCGTTGGTGTGTGTGAGTGTGTGTGAATGGGTGAATGAGAGGCATCAATTGTAAAGCGCTTTGGATAAAAGTGCTATATAAATGCAGTCAATTTACCATTTACCAGATGACAAACTCACTTTCAAAGTTCATTGATAATTTAACTAGGAAGTTGTGATTAAAATTCAGCTACCTCTATAGACACAAACTTGCTTTCCCATATCATGCAGAAAGAGGCAGTGTTTCAATCAGTTTTAAACTATAGAGACATATTGTATAGACATGCAACTGTTACAAATCTTAAGCCATTAGATGCTGTCAATCCCTCTGCCCTCAGATTTATAACAGGTGACAACTACAGAACCCATCACTGTAATCTGTATAATAAGGTTGGCTCCTCCTGTTTGTCGAACAGATGTGACCATCACTGGTATATTTTTTTATTTATAAAGTCAGACAGCTACCTCATTTATTTTCACTTCGGGTCTGGAATACCACCACAGATCATACATGTTCCCAAGACTGGCTGGTTCTCAGAGTTCCCACTTAATTCAAATCTACGTTGATATGCATTCTACTTCAGTGCTCCATACATATAGAATATCTTACACCGTACATATCAACAAATATATAAAAATAGAATAGATTAAATTAGAGAGAATTCTCAGTGAAGAGAATCTCTAGGCAAACACCTGACTAGCTGTTTTATATTGGGAAAAACTGTTTGTCTGAGGCTAAAAACAACACATATAGCTATACTGAGGTTGCATCTTCAAAGATTTTAATTAGTATTTAATGGTACATCAGTCAAACATAACATTGGCAACATTGTAGGATTCTGTTTATGCTTTTATATGCTTTTATGCTATTTACACTTATGCTATTTATAGGGCGAGGTGTCATTGGCAGATCGTAACTATTGTACATTTTGAAATGAATATCTTCCTTGAATGCAAACCCTCGATAACTAAGGTATCCTAAGCATTTGAATGTGATGTTTGTCATCATAAGTGGCCCCCACTGGTATAATGCCAAAGAAAAATAATATTCTGGAGTAGAACAAATATAAAAATAACTATACTCAACATAGTTGTAGATATAAGCCATGGGATATGGTAAAGTGGGGGGCCAGGGATAAGCAGAGATCTGGCAGGGCCAGGATAAGCAATGAACATCTAAAGACCCACTCCACTTTGTTATGTTGTACAAACATGGTAAGAAATCCATTAAACTCAATCTCTGGTTTTACTCCTGAGATTAATTAGAGGAAAACAGAGGCTGAAGAGTAAAGGCATAGAGGACAAGTAGACTGGAAAGCATTGCTGTGAGGCCTAACAATCCAATAAATAAGATATACACCACTGGCTTGACCTGTGAGAGTCAATTGATAAAATAATTAATTGACTCTCACAGGTCATGTTTAGGATACCTTAGTTATCGAGGGTTTGCATTCAAGGAAGATATTCATTTAAAAATGTACGATATTTACGATCTGCCAATGACACCTCAAAGCTTCATTTAACACTGAAGTAAACCACTGGTGCCTTCAGGTTTCAATGAAGCACACACACTACCTAGTTCTTAAGCTAGCTAACCTAGGTCTTTCTATGTTAGATACACCTGCACGTCTGTTGTAATCTTACAAAAAATATGCAATAACCATTCCAACAACTGAGGGAAATATATCAGTACTAGTTTCCTTTAATTTGTATTTACAGAAATGCAGCTCCTAGTTTGCATTAATTTCAGAATTTACAAGCAGCCATTTTCAAGAAAACTTGCCATTGTTGAAATTGCTCAGCTTGTAATATATAACCCACTGCTTTTCAAGACAGCACAGCATTTACAGAAATGACATGTTGTAAAATAACATGCTTTTTGTGTATTGCCAACCATTTTGTTGATAGTCTGTGGGCAGGTAAAGATAATGTCTTACCCCAGGAAATGGATTAGTAGTTTTGATTATATATACAGTACAATGAGGTCAAGAGTCCATGAGCACCTTGGGCATAAAAAGCTGACCTTTGACACCAGTTTCTGTGACCCTAGGATTCTTAATCAAGGCCTTCCGATCAAATCCATTTCAGGTTATTAAATTCTGGCTGGCAAAAAGCCTTGTTTGGCTGTTCATTGATTGGGAGCTGAGACTTATGAGATTATAGGCTTCACCAGCACAAACTGCTGTGCTGTGCCTGTGTGTGATGGCAGTGGCCTTGATAGAAGTCATGTTTCAAAAAGGGACAAGACAGACAGAATACTTCAGCAGTAGAATTGTGTATTTAGTATCTGAATTTCCCACCACTTTTTTTACATCGCTTTATGTATTACGTGTTCAAATTCATAAAATCTTTGCTTTTCTGCCTTCAGTGTTAATAACTGAAAGGTGGGAAAGATTTGCAATTTTGTGCTCTACTATTTCTAAACAAGCATGCTTGGTGCTTTGAATAAGAAAGTGTTCGGAAGCATGCTCGCATGCACGCGCACACGCCTACACACACCCCTTTTGTTTTCTTTCAAACTGTGTATTATATCTTGATACAGATGGGGACAGCCATATCTCTCATAATAAATAAAAAGCACTGATGACACAGCAATGGGTTTGAGTGAATGTGAATGTGTTTGGCATTAAGGTATTTACCATATGAAGACCAAAATGAAAAATAAATTTGGGCTTTTCTGTAAAATTTCTTTTGTTCCATACCCAGTTTTATTGGACTCTGCAGTGAACTAATTAAGTCTCAAAGCAATCGAGATTCACTAAGTGAGACATGTAGAGTTCTCTCCATGTATTCTTTTTTCAAACTGCTTAGACTGTGCCTTTCCTTTTCCAATGATGCACTGTGAAACAAACTTGCTACAACTCAACAAGCTATCTACAGTAGGTGCTCATTTCCTACTTTTACCTTTGTTTTAGGATGTCACCACAAACAGATTGACAAGTATGATGAAAAATGTGGAAAGATAGGAAATGAAAAATCACATCAACCAGTCATCCTTGGTTTCTATGTAACTGTCATGAGGGACTGTTAAGTGCCACATTTCCTTAATATACTGTACATCCTGAGAGTTGCTCAGGTGGGGGCAGGAAACCTTAATAGCCATGTAGAAATTCATGGCTCTTGCATATAACCATACTGCATATTTAGTTTAAAGCCTAGTTAACAGTTCAACTGAATAATAGATTGGCACATCGACAAATGTAAGCGGTAGGAAAATAACTTACCTGGTTAGTGTAACAGTCACCCATATCCATAGAGGAGACATAAAAAGAGAAAAACACAAAATAGAATTAATTTAGAATAACTTTAATAACCCTTCATTTTAATTTGAGGGGCAGTATTTGCCCTGTCTCCCTGGAATTTATTTCAGGGGAACCATACCTGTGTACTGCTTAAATTCCTAAGGAAATATCTTAAATTCTGTACACATGGCAAAATTGTACCTTTGTTTTATTGCAATAGGAACTCTTGATTCTTTGGTACCTCTTTAAACTCACTCCTCATCCTTGTAATACATGCTTGTTACTGTACCTCCTTATTTTCATCCACCTCTTTTCAGCACTGTTTGATCAGTTGTGCTTTTCATGACCTGACAAACAGGATTTATGACCTATATAATGATATCATCAAGTTCTGATTGCAGTTCACTGACTTCTGTTTGCACTGTTTTTTATGATCTAGAGGCTGTGTACTAGGATATGCCGTGTATGTATCAGTGTGCACAATAAGCTTGACAAACTGTGGAAGTGACCTTGGGTCATGAAATCACTGAATTTATTTCCCTACATTTCAGTCTTGTTCAATTTTATTGCTTAGTTTTGAACAAATAAATTATCCTATCTAGGACAACATCACTTTTTATAAATGTTTACAAAAACTCTAGCTTGAACGATTAGATAATGAAAATAGAAAGATCAGACCTATGGTACATGAAATGAAACATGCATTCAGTCTATGCCTTCATTAAGCCTCAGACATGACAGAATTCAGTATAATGGTGACCCAGACTGATGAGAAGAATGGATGTTCATACTACACAATATGAGCTACACTACATGCTTGCAGCCAAATTCTTTTAATGTGTTTCTATGTGAGAGCTATACTTATAATGAGAAGACAACACTGGTTTAATTTTCTGTGGGTAATTTTCTTTAAGCATTTTTTCCAAGTATAAATTATTTTTTTCATGCAATTATTGTACCAGTTCTCAGAAAATAGCACTAATAAAAATGTCTTGCTCAGTAAAACAGGCAAAGGAAAACCTGGCATGGTTAAAGCTATGGAAATACAAATTTGTTCTTAACCCTATAAAACTGGAGATTTTAATAATCGGGAAAATAAAAATGTGGATTTAATCAGTTAACAAACACAAGGCCAGGATATTTCTGAATGCCATATGTCATTCCTTGCTGCTGCTATCAGTTTAACCATTACCGCACAGAGAGAGGTTATCAATCAAAACGGGTGAGCACAGCTCTGTGATGAATGCATTGCCCAACTGTCACGTGATGAGCAAGAGAGGGTGGGAATTCTTTTCAGAAGATGTTCATGGGTGTGAGAAAGAAATGGAGCGTACCACACTCTGTATCTTAGTGTGGTTTAAACAAATAGTGACAAGGCTTTAGGCAAAACTAACCAAGATGTGATGCTACACTGAGTTACTGCACTGAGATCAACTACACTCCCTCCCTTAACATCAAAGCTGTAACGACCATTTGATGTGACATATGAGGCAGGCTTGATACATTTTTCAACCAAATGCTTATTTTTAGACATTTTCTGCTTTGTTGCATCTGAGGGGGAAAATAAATAAATGAGAGAACCTGCATCAGATTCAAGTCTCCTTTCTTACCTCATCCAAGTAGGGAAAAATGAGAGACTGCAATGATGAATCAAATATGATCTATAATTCATACTTGACCAACAGTCGTAATAAAGAATGACAAAAAGTTCCTTCCATTTCATTATTCATGTCTCCTTGCAAGTTTGTCTGCAAGTAGAGGCGCCTCAGGCTAATTGAAGGGAAGGATAAAATGCCAAGACAGATACTTTTGCTCTGAAAAAAGCAATTTTCAGTTTATATAGAAGCACCAGTGGTACTTTATGATTAGAGTCAGAGCTGCGGGAAGAATGGCACACTGGAAAACACAGGAATTACGATTGTACATCTTTGTAGTAGGTTATGCTGTCAATAGAGTAAAAGCATTTGCCAAACTAAGCTGCTTGACATATCAATGTTTTGTGATGAGTGACATAGCATCGCATGAATTGTATTACAACCTCGACAGTATTATCATTTTTCGATTTCTCTTCATGCATAGTTTCATGCACTTCCTTTAGACTGTAGTCCTGCAATATTCATTGCATTATATGTTTGAGGAATAAAATTGGTGCTTTTTATGCAGAAGATTTTCGACACTGCATGCAGGCATTGCTGAGTGGGGCATGGGAGGTCTAATGTGGGGCCTTGCACCTTGAAACCCTTATAGTGTGTAATCCAGATGTACTGGCTTACCATTTTAAAAAATCCAGCACTAACTCATGGCTATTTGCATCAATAGTAACATTTTGCATGCATTAAAATTGTTTATGTACGTGTCTGTAATAAGACATTATTAACAAACAAATGTGATGTTGTATGAAGAATAAAGCATATGCAGCTTGATTCCCCATCTTCACCAATGATGGCTGGTGAGCACCCAACCTTAACAATAAAATGATTCTCATCTTGGTTCTGATCACCAGAGGTGGAAAGTCCAACGGTCAGAAAATATAAGTCCTGCCGGTTTCTTCCTCCCATCACCTCAGCCAGCTGATTGGACTAATGAGTTCTACTTCCTGGCAGAAGAATTGTGCTTATTGCAAAGGAACAAAATACTGGGGAGGACTTTTACTTTCAGAACCTGAATTTTCTCTCTCTCTCTCTCTCTCTCTCTCTCCCCCGCCCTCCCTCCCTCCCTCTCTCCCTCCTTGCTTGTTTGGGAGTGGCTTTCTTGCTCTCTCTCTCTCCTAGCCTTGCCCCTCCCATTCAGAATTGTTCTTGCCCTTGCCTAACTCTCCTCTCATTAGCAGATTGACTTCACCTGGAGAGGAGGCCATAAAGCATGGCTTTACGGCTGGTTCAGGTTCTCTCCACTCTTGCCTGGATGGCAGCTGCCGGGCCTGTTTAGTTTCTTTTTTTGCACTTTACAACACCTGCTTACCTCATTCCACTGTCCATGCATCCAACACCCTCCACTCACCCTGATTTACTGAACGACACACCTCATCTTATGTTTGTTGATTATTTAAATTAAAATTATTGTTTAACCAAGTCCTTTACCGTGTGGTCTCCCCTTTTTTGTTGTGACTTTAACGAGCGGTCATAACACTTTTTATAATTATATATTTAGCAGTTTCTCTAAGGACACATAGGTAGTTGTTTATAGTATTGTGAGCTGTCTATGTAAAATGACAGCTTAAATGTACACAATGTCATAACTCCATATAATAACATGATACAACAATTGCAAAAACATGAGTTAACTGATTGAGAATAATTTTAAAAAAATCATTTTTGAATGCAAGTGAAAAAATGTTGGATGAAAAGGAGTGACACAGTGGAACTGAGCATTCATACACTGGGTGATGCGATTCACAGTTTTACAACACACAACCACTCAGCACTCAATCTTTTCACACTGTAGGAAGTTTCATGCACAACTGTGGCCATTCAAATCCTGCCCCTAATAAAAGCAAGTATTCAATGTCTCTCACAAAGGTGTTATTTTCTCATCTTCCAATTCCATGGGTAAATTCACAGTGATTCTTCATAGCTACAAAATACTACTGAACAAAGTAATACAAACAATAAATTTTGTTTGTTTCAGGTCGTTCTAAAGTAATGTTTTATTTTTAAATATTCAATAGTTTAAATAAACTATTGAAAGAGCCATTAAAAGTATTGATATCAGAATTGCGCCAAGTTATTGTACTACAAACAATATTGGCTATCTTACCTCACACAAATTAAAGAAACGGTATTCCAAAGCAGTGCTACCCAATGTTTCCTAAATTGTTTCAAGTCACTTGGCCCTTTTTTTTCATCTTACCATCCCACAATGTTGTCATTCAAACCTTGTGTCACATAAAATTGTCTAATAACAAAAATAGCCTCATTCAATACATTTCAATGAATGTATAAAACTGCCGGTGAATACCTCCTGAAAGCATATTCCTCCAGAAAACATATATTCATACTTGCTTGTCATGTTCATTTTACTAAACCTACAAGTTATTGTATATTTGCTACTTAAAATAAATATTCTACATACATACACGTACATAGGATACTTCTTTATCCCCATGGGGACAGTTCCCTAGCAGCATGTAACATTGGGATGGCAGGTATGCCATCCAGCCAAGTTACGCCTTGGCGGGGCGGCATGCCCCATACCAATACAGGCAGCACCAAGAGTTTGGCACTTTTCAGGGTTCCCCTCAGGAATAATAACAACAGCCACAGACTCTCAGTCCTTAAAAACATTCATTTCTGTACATTCTAACCCCATTTCAACAGACAGAATTCATAAACTTCACATGTCCACACAATAAAGCCCCAAACTAAGGGGATTTTGCATTTTCTCCTTTTTATTTTTCCTGCCAGAAATGCTCCTAGCCCACAAAGAATATGATATGTCTCCCCATTGGTCATTTTACGTACATCAACCAATAAAAACACTAGATGCAAACAAATTGATCACAAGTGTGCACGTTGAAAACAGTACAATTTGCATCTCTGATATGTACTTCCTGCGTAGCCTAGTGGGTAGTGCCATCATCTTTTTGTTGGAACTGTTTACAGGACTGAGACCCAAGTTCAATTCCCCCATCCGACTGCAGCAAAGCTCTATAAACTCAGTACACTGGCTAGCTATTTAACTTAAAAAAACAACATTTAAACCATTGCTTTTGCACCTGTTACATCTTACCGGGACAGTTCTGTTTTCGGCATTTTCAGCATGCTTAACGTTAGCTACCTTGTGTGTGAGTAACTTCCCATTATTGTACGTTGAAAACATGTTTTTCATGACATACATATTACTGCAAGAATCTTTTTGTCTCTCTGTTACCCAGTGTGATACCACCTGATGCCAGTAGATGGCTGGGGCCACCAGTCACTGTGAGATTCTCAGGCACAGAACATCTTACTTAGTAGCAATACGCTTAGCTGGATTATTAGCAACAAGCTAAGCGAGTGTCTGTCAGCTAAAAGCTTCGATATTTTATTTGCAGGTAAGGCCGTATGAAGCACGCATTTTCAATAGTTTTAGTATGCCTACGAGTTCCTGTTGACTTTTACATGCTTAATACACCAGAATATTACAAGATAATGTCGCCTAAATTGGTTAGTCATATAATTACCTTCTGTGCAAGCTGAGGGGCTATATTGTTGTTCACATGGTTAGCTAGCAACGTTACTGTGGGTTCTTCACAAACCATACAAAACCTTGTGAAAAAGTTGAGGCTGATGTTAAGGTTTTATTTTGGAAATAAATCATGCTTTACATGCAACTTGTTGCTGCTACCTTTTTTTTTTAACCTTTACTTGATTATGGGGACCTGTTGTATATGAATACATCAGCTCACTGTCTTCACGTTAGATACTGTGTATCATAGTGCTTTGAGATTTGTTACAAACTGTAAAGCCCTTACTCATCATTTCACACTGTATTCCAGAGCTGGTTGGCCATCTCTGTCTTTGCGTAGGCTCAGTCACTGGTATATGTTTATTTATAAGGCCATTTTAGGAAAGCTTCCCTCGTATTTATGTATTTATATTACACAGAAACTTGGAGGACAGTACAGTCTGAGGTCCCAAGGTTCCCTTCTGCTGACCGGCCCCAAATCTCGGATGGAGATGGGCAGGAAAGCCTTTATGATCTCTGCCCCCTCCATATGGAATAGCCTACAGAAAGAGCTGAAGCTTAAGAATCTAGTTCCTCTCACTGAGTTCAAAGCAGTTGTTAGGGCTATGGAAACAAAGTCACTCGGAAATTGTTGTTGCTTTGAATAAGCTGTTATCTAGCTTTTGACTGAACTTAAGTTGTGTTTCTGCTTTTGTATTGCTCTCTCATTCCTCTGATGTTCTTTCACACATTTTGCTTTGGACCAAGCGGCCAAAACCAGACTTCGTTTTCGAAGCTCATTTCCTGGTGTTGTAGTTCCTGGTTGCTCAATAGCGCCACTACGGATGGCTCCAGTATAGGTGTTTTCATATCCGGTTTCCATGTAAGTCTACGGTACAAATGCAATCAAAATACAAAGTCAATAATTTTTTCTCACAAGAACAAATAATCATAATAGGTGTATTTTATTCGTCTTATGACTGTCCATGGGTCGATTTCATGATTTATTGCGTCATTTGGGCACAGTGCCAATATTTGTTCTGGACCAATGAGGTACAGCTTGCGTCACTTCCGGATTACTGCGGAGGACTGAGCTACAGGAGGGGCTACAGTCTAGGGTCACTGGGGTAGGCGGTGGCGCCTCTTGGCCTTGACATTGCGGCTCCGGCCACGGTCCGCCTGTGCTAAGTCCGAAAATGCAGGCATCCCATTTCGTGGTGATTTCATAATGGCGTGTGCTATTTACAGCTGCACTAGACGACCATAAAATAATCTTCCTCTTAAGTTTTTCGGTAGCCTACTTAACCAAATAATTACTTGGCAGAAAGCGTAATCAGCTTGCTATATTTGGTAGTCCAGTAGTAGCCTATGCTAAAACAGTTCGCAACTTCGGCTACCAAGTCATTTGACTAGCTAGCTAACCTTAACCGGCAAACATTCAATCTGTCAGACGTGTTTGACACCTTGTCAGTCGTGTACATTCCGTAAATGTCTACCTGGGCCATGCTTCACGCATGTGACAAAGCTACTATAATCCCGATTTTGGGATAAACACTAAGTTTCACGACGCGAATTAAGAGTCTCAAGGTTCATTTGCTGAATAACATACAACACACGATGAAATCACACACACAGAATTTAACGAAATTAACCATCCTGGCATTTAGAAAGGAACATGTTTTTAGCATTTAAGAGACTGACAAGCTAGGCATTTAAGACAGTGGTTCTCAGAATCGGTCCTGGGGGCTCCTTGCGTATATTGGCTTTTCTCCATTGGTTTTGATGATTTACAAGAAAAAAATAATAGCCTAATAATAATTAAAAATTCAATGTAGGCTACATTATTTTTGTCTTCATGCACCAGGTGGGAAACTTGCTGTACAAAGTGCGTTGTCATATTTACACGCCTGCAGATCAGTTATTAAAATACTTGGTAGATTTGTTAATCACCGCTGACAGTGTTAATTTTTATTCGGTAGAAAGTGATTTGCGAACGATCGGTCAGCTAGCGTCACCCAGCAAGTGAACACCACGGCGATGGAGTAGCTAGTAGCAGTTATTGGCTCATTAACTGACTGTGGCGAAAACCTACGACGATAACTTGCTCGGTTAACAGCAGGTCTACCAGACAGTTATACGAAAATTAGCCTAGTCAAATCACCAGTAGCCTACACATCTCTGATTGATTGACCATCAGTGTAGTCAATGTTCTTCCCCTGTGGTTCATATTGCTAATGCGTGAGCTAACCACGAATAGCCTACCTAGCTCACTGGCAAACTGGTATGCTAGCTAAGCATATTCGTTTTGCTGAGAAACATAAATTGAAGATAACTGAACATAGCCTAATTGTATTTTTAATGTCATACATATAACGTGATTACATGACACAGTACAGTCACGGATAGAAATTAAACTCCGTAAACATCAGATAATATATTTTAAAACATAACGGCAGACAGTCAGCTAGCCTCAAGTTCGTTCTGCAATCGTTCGTTCAGGTTGATGGGCTTTTCCGCACCGGACTGTCAATCAAATTGTAAAAATCACAAGACCGCTTAACTGTATGGTTTTGGCTCCAAATCGAGAAAATGGCCGCGCCCGCCATTGAGCTTCAAAACGTGTTTTAGAGACCCACGGAGAGTCAATGGGTGACGTCACAGTAGCTTTGTCCATATTTTTTACAGTCTCTGCTTTGGACATATGTTTTTATGTTTATGGTTTTATATTGTGTGTAACTTTTTTGTGCTGCTGCCTTCTTGGCCAGGTCTCCCTTGAAAAAGAGATTTTTGAATCTCAACGGGACTAACCTGGTTTAACCTGGACTAAAGGTTTTGTGCTGCTGCCTTCTTGGCCAGGTCTCCCTTGAAAAAGAGATTTTTGAATCTCAACGGGACTAACCTGGTTTAACCTGGACTAAAGGTTTATTATTATTATTATTATTATTATTATTATTATTATTATTATTATTATTATTAATAATAATAATAATAATAATAATAATAATATAGCGTATATATTTCTATAATTTTTTTATATGTATTTAAATATTAACACCCCTGCTCCCTCCCCAAAGGGGATAATGAAGTATTCCATGTATGTGTGAATGTATGTACAGTATTATTTTACAATCAGTATTTATTTCAAGTAGCAAATGTACAAGGCCTTGTACATTTTATAAAATGAACTTGAGAACAAAGTATCCTTTCTGGAGGAATATCCTTTCAGTGTTGACCAGCAGTTTCATACATTCATTTAAATGCCTTGCAAGAGCCAATATTTTTCTTTAGACACCTTGATGTGAGACAAACATTGAATGACGACAATGTCTTCAGATGGTCAGATTCTAAGAACATGGCCAAATTACTTGAAAGAATTTAGGAAACATTAGGTAGCATTACCTTGGAATGCAGCTTAATTTGTCTGAGCTACGATAGACAATATTGTTACATGTAACTTGGCACAATTTTGATATCAATACTTTTAATGGCTGGATTTTAATGAATGACTTATAGACAGTCCTTTGTATGTTGAAAATGTGTTTCTCATCAGATGTAGATGTACTGTATCTAGACAAAATAAAATGAAACAGGAAAAAACTATAATGAACTATTATATTATATTATAATAAGTCCGATCCAGATTGTTCATCCCCTTCTCTATTCACCGGATTCTCTCTCTGAAGATATGCTTGTACGCAAGGTACCTGGCACACTATAAATAGGAACAGATAATTATGAATTGTGAAAGGCCACCAAAATGTACTACTTTTAGGGCACTTAGGTTAAAATAAGTACTCCAAATCCCGCAAGGGATGAATCAAGTGCTCTGTTCTGTTCTCTAATGATCTTACCGAGAAACAACTCTGAGCTGCTAGATCATAAACAATGCCCAGTTTCCTATTTGGAGGGTATCATGGCAACGTCTCACCTGGGCCTGAGTTCACTGCAGTAGAAGCAGAAGTGCACTGGTTTGTCTCTGGTTTGAAAATCAACATGTAAGGCTGGGAAGTTTTGTTTCTTAATAATTATGGGCTATATCACATAGGATAACGGCACTCATAAAACCCACAACAGTCCATGTTCCAGATTTGGAAGGGTTCCAGGTTTTACCCAGTGCAGTTATCCAGCTAACTCAGTAGTCCTGCTTTGTAATACAGGCCCCAGTTCATCCTCTATTACTGATAGTTTAACTTGCTTTATGGTGAAGTAGCTAGTTGTAGTTTGGTAACACTGGCTTTTAGAAATAAACATGTGAATAAAATCCATTTATAGACTATATATATATGATTGTATAACTGTCAAAAATACAATAGTCTGGAGGAACGCATGTACTTTCTGGGGAAAAAGGGAGGAGCCTCTGCTCAGCGGCAGCTTCCCTATTGGTTAATCGAACTGTCTGTCTCAGTGTGCCCCCCCCCCCCCCCCCCCCGACATTCCCTCTGGTCCGTGTGTGGTGCAATCTACGTCCTGACTGAAACACACCATTGAAACGGACAAAGCTATCGAGCTAAGCAAAATTATCTGCTAAAGAATTATGGACAAATTTGAAGATTTTAATTCTGTTACATCACAGACTTGACCTTCAGCGCGTATGTTTGGATTTGCTGTTATTGAACAGAGATGTACTCACTTGCTTGCTTACAGGATTTGGCAAAAGTTAAATTTTTCAAGCGTGGCCTACGGTATGCAGTCTGCTATCAAATAAATACCCAGAAAAATGGCCAGCAATGGTTTTGATTGTTTGCCCGTTACAATCAATACAATCATTTTACCCAAATAGTGGCGAACTGTGGAAAAGTTTGCCTCCGGTAATGTTTTCCGGTGCACGTTTCAGACCACGCCTCGCCAAAACACTGTGATTGGTTGGGAAAATACAACTATCCTGGGAAGGTTCGTTTATGCCTAGAACGTCATGACACCAGGGGTAGGTAGGCCACAGCTGCCTGAGGCTGTTATAGACCACTTCATAGTTTGTAAACAATAACATAGCAAAGATGCACACATATTTTGGCAACAAAGCAGGCTGAGTGACTACGCGAAGCAACTAAACTTCAAAGATCAGCTAAGTTATCTCATTTTGACCATACCAACCAGTGAAAATCTTTCAGATCGGTACTGTATATCTTCCTACACTATAACCAAAATGACAGGAAATTGTCCCATGTATAGTGGCCAAAAACACTGCCTGGCCAAAAGAAAAAGTCGCCGTTTGGATTTTTTTGGACAGTGCCCACTGTACAAGCCTCTGGAGGCAGTGTTATGATCTGGGGTTGCTTCAATTGGTCAGGTCTAGGCTCAGCAACGTTATGCGGCAATAAAATGAAGTCAGCTGAGTACCTAAATGTAATGAATGACCAGGTTATCCCATCAATGGATTTTTTCTTCCCTGATGGCACGGGCATATTCCAGGATGACAATGCCAAGATTCATCGGGCTAAAATTGTGAGAGTGGTTCTGGGAGCATGAGGAATCATTTTCACACATGAATTGGCCACCACACAGTCCTGACCTTAACCCCATTGAAAGTATTTGGGATGTGCTGGAGAAGACTTTAAGGAGTGGTTCGACTCCCCCGTCGTCAATACAAGATAATGCAATTCTGGACAGAAATAAATGTTGTGACGTTGCATAAGGTTGCTGAAACAATGCCACGACGAATGCATGCCGTAACCAAAGCCAAAGGCAGTCCAACGAAATATTAGTGTGTGCAACTTTTTTTTTGGCCAGGCAGTGTATATATATTTGGTTGAGAATCCTCCCTGCTGAAAATTCCAGCTAAAACCTAAACTGGTTTCAATGGTTTAAACTGTGTTTTTGACACTTCCAGCTAGTCATAGCTGATCTATAGCTGGTGAAAGCTGGTCTTTAGCTGGACAAAGCTGCTGAAAGCTGTTTAAACTGGTAATTTGGTGATCAAACTGGTGGACTATCTGACTATATGAGCTGGCCAGCTGCTGAACAGCTGGTAG
Organism: Anguilla pacifica; assembly: GCA_039654925.1. Lineage (NCBI taxonomy): Eukaryota > Metazoa > Chordata > Actinopteri > Anguilliformes > Anguillidae > Anguilla > Anguilla pacifica. The sequence continues at coordinate 39,466,904 of CM077292.1, forward strand.
ACCAGCTAAGCGTGTCGAAAACACAGTTTAAACCAGCATGACCAGCTTAGGGCTGGCTTGGTCAGACTGGTCTAACTTCAAATGTGACCAAAATTGTGGGGATCTGTTTCTCTGTCTGGCAACATACAAAATCATATCAATTTGATATTTTTTTTTTATCAAAGGAGAAAACATTTACATTGTCTCTGATCGTAAATTCTTAGTTTCAATGATGGCCTGACACATATCCTTTGAGAAATATATTAAACAATTGTTTAAAACTGTTTGTCAAACTTTAGATACATTAGAAATAACTGATCCACTGCCAAGATGTATATGCATGCTATGAACCTGTCTCATATATCCTACTGCACCTGGTCACAAGCTGGAACTACTCTGACTAAACCACTTTACCCTCTGTGCAAACAGAGTTTTAAAAATTTTTTGATAAAAAGGCCACAAAATATCATCACTGTTTCATCCTCAATACCTATAACCTGCTAAATTTAGAAATTGACATGAATTTCTCATATGACTGCATGGTTTTAAAAAATATTATTCCCTCCATCCCTCACAGAATTTATACAGTTTAGGTCTGCAAGAACTACTAGGCTCACATGAGCATCTGAGGTAACTGTACTGTGCATTGGAGATGTGCTAAGTTTGCACTGATAGCTTTTTCATGCAAGGGTACTACGTTTTGCAATAAATTACCAGAAGATATAAATGTACCTGTGATTTTAATGGATTCTCTTCAAAATTAAAAATGGCTAAAACAGAAACAAAACCGTAACCACTAATAGCTTTTCCTTTTATAATAATATAATGATTTTAAAAAATGCCCTTTAACATTATTATTATTATTATTATTATTATTATTATTCCAACTGTGTTTTAATATCACAAATTATAATCACAAATTCAATTTTTTTACATATCCGAATTTGGCTGTCTGTTTTATTTCTCATGTACTGATCTACATATTTTATATCGTTCTGTAATATCTTTTATGTGCAATACTGTATGCCATACCATCTACCTTGGGACTACCAATGAAATGTTGCTTTTTGTCCAATTTGCATGCATTGCATTGCATTCATGTCTTTAGGGCTTTAATTGTAGACTTCCTTGTTAAATTAATTAGGGCCGCACCAATTGATTGGCTGTGAATCGGAACGGCCGGTTTTCGCTCCATAACACGCGATCGGCAGGTTTATTTTTATTTTGGCCGATCTGTATTCCAGTTTTATGATTTAAGAAATTTGAGCCATTCGCAAGATGCATAGGAATGCTGGTGCTATATCTTTCCAAAAATGTCAACCACGTGGAAACAATATAAAGTGAGTGAACTAGACATTAAAGGTCAGTTTTTTTCTACCTGGGTCTTATTTTCGTGATTTTTTTTTTTTTTTTATCAGTCGTACCAGTTCTGATAGTATGTCATGTAACTGTTTAATTGCAAGTTTTGGCTTTAGACATTTTTTTCCTCTATGCCAGTATCTTCACCACGGTGTCTATGGGGCATATCTACAGATTCAATGTAGCTTCAAGGAAGTCCAGTTTATCTAATCCTGTTATTGGGAAATGAAATGAATGTGAATGTTAAAATTTATTTGTTGAAATTAAAAATAATTCCACCTGAACTCACACAATTGTCTGTAAACTAGACAATTCTGTGCACACAAATGTAATTTAGCTCTTGGTCTGTGTATTCCGGTTCAAATAAATAAAGTCGGCCATCAAAGTGAAGAGGCTCGACAGCATCCTCATAACAGTCTGATGAATAATTAGCGAATGCAACATGTTCAGGATTGGGATTAGGACATTATTTTATAAAGGTAATCCATGTTAAAACATTTTGACTCTCCTTGCACCTCTTGAGGAGCTTACTAGAGGAAAGGACTCTTCCGCATTTGCTGCATTCCATCTATCGTTGCACTGAAATGTCTCCTAAGAAACGCGCTGGTGCAGATCCCGATGTGAAGCCGCCAGAACATACTCTTCGGGAAGCAGTTCGATTCAGCCACAATGAATCAGAGCTCCTTCACTGTGTGGCTACAATGAAAGTATAGCAATAATCCATCCATCCATCCATCCATCCATTATCTATTCCTGCGGGGATTGCTGGAGCCTATCCCAGCGTGCATTAGGTGAGCAGCAGCTATACACCCTGGACAGGTTGCCAATCTATTGCAGGGCACACACACCATTCACTGACACACTCATACCAATGGGTAATTTAGAGTCATTGTCTTTGGAATGTCGGAGGAAACCAACATGGACACGGCCCTTCTTGCTGCGAGGCAACAGTGCTACCCTCTTGGCAATTTGAATCGGCAGCCGTAATTGGCCATAAAAAGTCATGATCTGTGCACCCTTAAAATAAATAAGTAAATCAATACATAAATAAATAAAGTTTCTGTTGCCAAAATACGTGCATATGTTTTTGATGATTAGGTCTCTGGCAATGTAAATGAGGAAGGGGTGCACCTTCATTTTCTCCAATGTTGGACTCTGCGTTTTCACGTTCCACATTTATGTCTAAACTCCACTTTTTAACTGCAATTCGGCCCACAGTTTCCGCAAAAAATTAAGCTCTAAATGTTATTGTTGCTACAGCTATGAAAATTGTCGATTTCACAGGTCCATTTTTACCGAGATCTGGACCTCGTTGTCCTCATATGTAGACATGGCTGCTTTCAGAAGTTTTAGCTAATGAACCAAACCTACCATAGGATCAACTTTGGATCATGATTGCAGTTCTAACAGCATACACACCACTTTTTGTTCTGTGATGCTGTGGTGCCCACCATGTCGCAGTGCCATCTGTTGGATGGGGGATACCACGACAAAAGACAGAATTCTGCTAGGTGCACTCAGAAGAGGAAAAATATAACACAGATTTAGGTTACTGGAGATTGGTATATTTCCAACACTGGTGGGACTCAACCCACAAAAGAATGGAGTGTTACTATTTCTAATACTGGGCAGTTCATCATTCCAATGCATTATCAGATATCTAGTTTTTAGATTATGAAACATGAGATGAAGGTGAATTCCTTTAGCAATTAAGACATATTGAGGTCCTCATAAACCCTTCTCACCCATGCAGACTTAACCCAATAAGTTAAGGAACTGATTAGGCGTCATGTGCAAGCTGGATTTGTAAATTGTACTTGCCTGACAGTATTCTAACACGAATGTAACAGATACAAACAAAACGAATCTCTTCTGTGACCCCAAAATGCACTTACACACTGCCAGAGTTGGGGACTATAATGTGAACAAGCCTTCTTTTCTGAGCCCATGACCCCATTAACAATCTTTGTTAGCATAAATAGTTCAGGAGGTTGAATTACTTTTAAAATGTGTGGTCTGACTGGGGAAGTGCATTAGGGGATTACTTTTAAGTGACTTGCAACTGCCCTGGACACATTTTACAGCCTATTTTGAAGTGGGGTGTCTCTGCCTCGCCTACCAAGACAGTCCTTTGTGTAGATGCATCCCCAAAATGCCAAATCTGGCCCCTCATTGGGTAGTAAAGGGATGCCCATTAGACCTACTGTCTGAAACTCTGGGGGTAAGATTATGTTTTTAAGTCTACAAGGACATTAATTGCTAGTCTGTCAACAGTTTCATTTAACCCACAAACCGACATTTAGCCACTTGTCTGACTTGTCATGTCAAATTGAGTTCAGATTGCGTTAAAAAACTTTTCCAAAACAAAATTTATTTGTGGAGTTCATCTGGGACATTAATTCAACATTATCATCAACTCTGTACCATCCCTGCTTTGATTTCTCCTTTACTAAAACCACATAAGGAGTGGATAATGGCTCACCATGCATCATTGCATTAGAATATAAAAAAAAATCTGTTCTCTCATCTGGCCTAGTTTATGATATGGCCGCCATTAGCAACTATTGAGACACAGTAAGGGAAGGATTGGTTCTTGTAAATGAAGCTCTGTTGCCTGGCTGTAAATGAAGAGGGGTCATGAGCTCTGTATACTGTAGTGTTACCTTTAAGTATTAGAGAATGGCTTATTACATCCTAAACCTCTGTCAGAAATTGATTTAAAAGAAAGTCTGGTGATATCCTGCAAGCTTTTCCTTCTTGTGATATAGACCTCCAGTACTTCAGACAACAGACAATTTATTTCAGCCATGTAGTCTTTCTCATATTCTGAACCTGTTCTACAACTCTGATTACTCTATCATCCATTTGTAGATGTTTGTACATAAATTGAGTTCACTCTGGTTTGAGCCTGCTTGCAAAGAATCACTAAATTGTTTAGAAATATGGAAATGTGACTAAATGCCTGATACAAACATGCAAGGAAACTAAATACAAACAACTGAATACATTACAGAAACACAGAGAGAGGCCTGAAATGCTGGGAAAGCATGTTTGCCCACATAAAGCTTCTAATTAAACACTTTACAATGTGTGGCTTCTACATAATGCTGTCCATTTTTACAGCCATTAATTAAGTGCTACACACTTTTTGCGTGGTGTTCTTTGAAAAGGCCAGGAGGAGGTAGAGGGTGGCCAGGAGGTGTGGGAGGGGGACACACAAAGTGCTGGTACCTTGTCAGAGCAACACCTTTTCACAAGCCACAAATAAAGACAAAGGCTTACTGGTCCAGAAATTTGGGGACACATTTTTCCAAACCAATCCACTGAAAGTGATTGTTACGGAATAAAATATACCTGCGTTGCGATAACCAGGCATACAATATCAGACGTAACACTAAGCCACTTAATCAACAACCACAACCCGAAAGGAGTACCAGTGAAGCAGTATTATAGAAATGATTAAATGTATATTTATTAATATGTACATATTTAATGATTAGTTCTCTCTATCTATAACTAAAGTCCTTTAAAAGACAGTAGTAGGCTGCGAGGTCTCACCGGGCAGCCAGCTAGCAGTTCCAGACCCTCGAAGATGACAGGGGAGGTCTTCTCCTCGGAGTTCCCAAATTAATTACGATTAGTAATAATAATAATTAATTATAATAGTTAATTAACAACTAGGCGGTCAAACAAAGTAACGCATTAACAAAGCTGTAATTAACAATGTCGTAAAGGGAACTGATGGCATTCAGATGGCAACAGCTATATATAGTCCGGCATCTCCTAAAAACGTCACCGGGGAGACATGTGTCTCCCCGGTGACGTTGCCTAGCGATGTCCTCATCGCGTCACGTAGACAGCAGGGTTCCCCTGGAAACCACGTGTCTCGCTCCAGCAGGGCCGTGACGTCATCTCCACTTAAAGGGGACACACAAAGAGGTACAGCAGCACGCAAAACCAAAAGGAAAAAGGAAGCAGTGCTAATACAAAATAGAGGGACGTAACAGTGATGCCTTCGCATGGCTGACAGGTACAACTGCCTATAGCTCTCAAGAGACAATAAAAGACTATGTTCGATACTAATCCTTTTTTCTTGGGAGGGAGTCAAACAACAGACATTCATAACTGCATCCATGTCAAGGAAACACAAGTGTGTTTGGCATCAATGCACATTTTCTTTTTTTCCACCTAGATACAGAAGTGAGGGGGAAAAAACCCTCAAATTGAATTATGACAGGAGTTACCTATCAGGGTGTTCCAACTCAAGGGAGGAGAATGTATTAGGCTTCTGGCAGCCATGTCACAGCAGGTTGCTCATGCCTCATAGCAATCACTGACGATCTGATTAATATAGGTATGTTAAGGGGATAACATTTGGCTTAATCCATAAATGGTAGCAATTAGAGCTGAGAGGATTGAACCATGTAATGAGGATCCTGTATGATGAGCAGACCTATTTAAATTTGAAAACTAGTCAGTCAGATGCCATAAACATAGTCCCTTCCATCTCTTTTAACTGTTCTCTCTGTAATTTTAGCTCTTATCATAAATGTGATGCCAATACATGTGATGCTTCATTCCTTTTATACTGCTCATTTTGGCTTTGACATCATAGATCATCAGCTTATTGGGCACAACCAATATCTGGACAGTGACAAAAGGTGTCACATACAAGGATCATTTGGAATAGCTTCCAACACGCTGTGCTGTGGCCACCAGCAAAAAAAAAAGGAAATCTGTGCCTTCAGAAGTCTATTTACTGAAAATAACAATTAGGGCTTTATTTTCCAGCTCGCGCATGGCATGTGGCAAGCACTGGAAAAGTGGTATTTTTGCCATGGATTTCTGAGTGCCTGAGCCCGTTTGGTAATTTGGTGACTTGCTGTGCACCGAAGTGAGAGGAGAGGCACCGTTGGGGGTGTGTCAGTGAAGATCAAGCAGTGCACTGTAATTTGGTGCAGCAGATTGTAATTGTGGTGTCAGCGTAGTCTGTGATTCACATTGTAACTGCTTTCAGGGCTTTCCCATTCAATGTAGGCAGGATCATAACATATTCAAAAGCCAGTCAACCATTTTTGTAGATCATATGCTGTCCAATTTGATTCTGATATAAATCCCACAAGCAGGAAAAATGCATACTTCACATTTATTGTTCATTGTCTTTTTTATTTTTTATAATGTTATTTCTGCATTAAAATTGTTTATGGCTGTTCTTATACTGCACTGTGGTCCCTCTGGTACTGTATTCCATTATTTTTCTCACACCCATCGGTAATTAGAAGAATGACAAAAAGGAACTTTTCATTTAATTATGTGAATGTAGTTCAAATGAACACACGCTACACACATTAACCCTTTCTCCCAAACCATTTATAAAAGCAATTTTCACCTGGGTGTACTATTCTTAATTAAAGCCTTACAACTTTGTGGCAACACACAGCAGAGAGCCTTTGGCATTGTTTGAAGGGCACAAGTGTTCTATCAAGACTATCCATCACAATTTAGGAAATATGCAAAGAATTATTAATGACATTGAAGGATCATGTTAAAATTTTGACTTACATAAAGCTTTATATAAATAAATGTATAAAGTGTAATGACTTGATAAATAAAGTTCACTAAGTGCTGAATGTTTACATTCATAGTCAATGTGTGTAATAGTATGTGGTTTCACCTCATACGATGTATCTGTTGGAATGCAAGTAAAAGGGTATGGACAGCAGCTGCAGTAATTAAGTACATTAAAGGATTAAAGCTCTATTTCTGTTTAACTGGCCCCCATAGTCAGTCTTAGAATGGACTCCCTAACCTACACTTGGCTACAACTGGAAGTTTTCCATATGACGAGTGAATGAATCTCATAGGCTGGACCAATAGGTCTTTGACTCTGAGAACTATATAAACTCATGCATTAGACTTAATATCTTTGAAGACTGTATTTGTACCTCTTCCCGACCAGTCGTATTATTAAATTATAGAAAGGAGCTCCTGACTCTGTCATTCGTTATCTTTATCTTCAACACCTTAATTTTTGTTAAGAGATTCCTACAATATACACAAAATATACATAAAAATGCAACTATTGTTTATTTCGCAAAATTCACGAGTTAGCAACAAAATTATTATATAAAATTCACCCACAACCTCGTTCCCACCACGGAAAAATAAATTGTGTAGATAACAGACCTGGGTCAAATACATATTTGTTTTGGATTCAAATACTTTTCTACTCTTTACTGATCTTGTCTGCTGTATTGGAACCAATGAAATACTCTCAAAAAGTGCAAACCCCACCTTCTGGTCATATTGGCACGCTCAATTACACCAGGAAAGATCAATAGAGCACAGAAAAGTATTTGAATCCAAAACAAATACGTATTTGACCCAGCGCGTAGCCAAAAATGAAATTGCAGGTGGGCCTGAATAAAAGTGGGTGGGCCACACAATTCATTCCATAAATAGCTCAGTAGCATTTACAGTACATTACAAGCCGAAAGTGTTCTGCTATGCGACAGTCTGCTGTGTTACACTGCTATTGTTTATCTATTTAGTTTTTCCTACTTATGTGGATGTTTTTTGCCAGGTTTATTTGCAGTAATACTGATTTGTCATTACTATTAGACTTAAAAATCGTGCTAAACAACTAACATGTAACGTAAACTAATCGATGTCCTCAAAACATATCGGCTTGAGAAAGTCTCATAAATCAGCTGCTGAAAATGAATGAAAATTTGAGTCACCCTGGTTGTTCATTTAACACACCCTCCCTGCAGCCTCATCTACAACTACACCCCCCACCCATGACATAAAGGACAATATTGTCTATCTTGGCATTCATAAAATTATTCTTTCACCACTAAAAAATCGTATTCCGTCATAGCAACAAGAAACCCGACAATAGCCCTAAGATATTCCAGTGAAAACACTGCTAACACCACGAAATAAACGAGAAAAAGTTTTACGTCATTCTACAGTCAATATCTGTCAACAACAGTCAACAAGCTTACAGCTGGTTTTACGCATAGAGATGTCCCTTTTGAGACTGAGTGGTCATATATGCGCATTTGTGATGCCTTGGTACCTTCCAAAATATCTGTGCGAGGACGGAGTGTAGCACAGTGGGTAAGGAACTGGACTTGTAACCGCAAGGTCTCAGGTTCGATTCCCGGGTAGGACACTGCCGTTGTACCCTTGAGCAAGGTACTTAACCGAAATTGCTTCAGTATATATCCAGCTGTATAAATGGATACAATGTAAAATGCTATGTAAAAAAGTTGTGTAAGTCGCTCTGGATAAGAGCGTCTGCTAAATGCCTGTAATGTAATGTAATACCACACGTGTTGTTTATGCCGTTGTCACCCTTTTTAGTACAGTCTGGCTTGATTGACAATTCATTTATTCAATTCAGTAGATGAGAGTATAAGCTTTCTAATGATGTATAACGTCTAATTTTGCTTTTGGAATAGCGTTTTTTAGGTCAGCGTAACCAAAATTTTTGTTATCTTCGCATTCACTTATGTATTCACTCTGTGGTAGCAGTAAAAGACGCTGCTCCTAACAAAACGTGGTCAACGATTTTTCCTAATTTCTTTGAAAATACTATTATTCTTGAGGACTTCTGGGCACAGCTAAGCCATATGTCTGCTGATAGACCTAGCTGACATCGTTTTCTGGAGCAAAACAGAAGCGGATTGAACTGTATCGTTGATTTACTGTCTCTGTCTCCATCTAGTGAACATAGAATTCATCATTGCTATGTAAGTAGGCTATTACTGCTCAAAATACTTTGGTTATATACGTTATTTTTGAAATTGAGTGTCTTTAATTTGGTTAGTGGTATTATATAATGTGGATATTTCACACTGAAATGTAAGCGTTACTTAGTAGTGTAATAGTTTTTGTGACGCATGCAACAGTGATGACGTGAGAACTGGAACATTGCCAAAAACCTGGTAGACGGTTGAAAATTGTTTTCACGTCGTCCCATCCCCATACAAGAAAACACACGAGAGTACAGAGTTTTAGTGGTCTTTGTATGTTCCCAAATTTCTGCCATTTTAAGACGTTACCATAGCATTTAACATAACGTTTGTTTACCCCAAACCGGAATTTCGGCACATATTTCGCACAAGGCAGCATGAGACTTTGTGGATAGGCTACCGAAATTGTTACCATAATTCCTTACCTGAAAGTTTGGTTTTTTCTTGGATCAGATAAAAGAACGTCTAAAGCCACGAGAATCAATCAAAGCTTGTTGGCATTTTCATCCCTTTCACTTAGTCTTTCGGCTTCATTCCCTAGTACTGTATTTGTGGAATCCGCGCACTGAATTTGGATGAGCTTGATTGAATAGATGTTGAATAGATGAAAATGCTTTCACTAGGCTAAGTAGGGGGAGGGGTATCGTATCAGCAGGGAAATTACGCTCTCAAAGTAACGACGGTGACACGTCCGCGTGTCTTTTTTTTTTTGCTGTTATCGCTAAAAGACGAGATGCGAGTTGCACCCTAGGATGGGCCTAGCCAAGAAGTGGGTGGGCCTAGGCCCTGCCAGGCCCACCCGTAGATACGCCCCTGATTTGACCCAGGTATGCAGTGCTAAAAGCAGTGACATTTTGCAGGGGTCTTTCCAATATGTCCCAAAACCTATCCAAATTGCATATTTTGGATTGTGAACACACAATCTATGCCACAAAAACAAATTTTCTTCAAATATTTTAAATTCAAAATCACATAAGAGAATCCATTCAAACATGTTTTAAGTGTCAATATATTACAAGAATTAACATTATGTTCAATGCTGAAATACATGTTTCAAACCAACAGTGTTTCCCAGCACTGCCGCATCTCCCTCCCAGAGGTGTCATGCTGGCATGTGACACATGCGTTAGCTGTTGCTAAAGTTACTACCATGAATGTCTCCCACCTATTGCCAGAGAATTTTTACATTGGAAGCTTCTCAAAAGAGAGCGAGACGGTCTGTACCTATGGCAGTGGCAGCGACCAATTATAGTTAGCATCTGCAAGTTTGTTGTTCACATTCCAAACGTGTTAATAAATGGGAAATTATCCATTGTGAAATCATAAACATCTTAATAATATCTGATAAAAGCACAATAAACTAAGTGAACTACTAGCCAATCTTGGTAGGTCTTGCTGAAAAGCTTTTGGATGAGTGGCATACAAAATGTTGATGTGGAATAAGAAGAAATAATAAGGAGAAAACTAAACTCACTTTTTCAGTGCAACGTAAATGCCATCCAGTGGAGCCATAACTTTGTCTGGGACCCCATCTTTGAGCAAACCTCAACTTTTTCAAGCTCTTCAAATACTTCTGTCACAGCTTAAAACTCTTTTCTCCGATCTGTTATAATTAGAAATTCATTTTATAGCACAATGGCAAGTAGCTAGCTTATTGGCTGCGCGCATTCATTCACTATCAGCATGATCTTCATAATTCAGAGCCCCCCTGGCAGTTTGCAGTTAGATTACTTGGGAATGGTTGTACCCATTGACACCAATAAAGGCTCATTTGAAAGGGTAAAGTCTTGTTTAATTCAGTCAGTAACTTAAAAGTAAACCTGTTGGTGTTCAGATAAGCAAACGTCTGCTATAGAAAATACTACTGGACTGAAAGAGGACATGGGATGGTCAGATAAACCAGCCATGTTCTAAATGTATTCTTGTCGGGTTAAGATGAAAACAGTACCTGGCCTTGCTAACAGCGTTAGCTTGAATACAAGTAGAGGCATTTTGGATTACAGACATATGCACATAGACAGATGAGCCAGTACTGTATATACTGAAAGTGAATGCAATGCAAGTACATTACATATGGACATTTAAAACTTTTTTCTGAATGATTTATTTGATGATCTGAGGTACTGTTCTGAAAGTACATGCAAAAATAAATTAGGCCATGTAAGCATAGAAAGTACAAAAAAATGGGGAGGCTCCATTTATTTTACTGCCATGGATTTCCCTGAGCGCTGAGAAGGGAACAAGTGGTGTTGTTGGCCAGAAAGAAGTCTGTTGCAGGTGCTGGCCTCAAATTTGTGGCATGTTTGTGGCCCATTTTTAAATAAATTGTGGATATTTTGCTTTATTACCCAAACCACTGGGAGGCAGGAGGGATAGGGCTACATGGATTAGTTCTCAGAACACCCTTAAGTAGCCTAAAAAAATAATAATTCAAGTGTAGGTAATGCTATAAGCATAGCCTGTAAGTTACACATTCAAAATGGAGGAAGCAAAAAAAATTGTAACTCCACCACACCTCAGAGTGCCAGTTGGAAATATTACAGTTTCTATGCCATTGGAGACAACATAATAACCACAGAGAAAGTCACCAGCAACATATGCAAGCTGCAAACCCTCCAAAGGCTGACACTTGTTTCTCCCTTCCAAAGGAGATTGGTCAGCAGGCTCATGTAGGCTGACCAGATGTCCTCTTTTTCTCTGGAAATTTCATCTTTTTTTGATAGAAAATATCTGTCCAGGTGGGATTTCTAAATTCCTAAACTGTCTGTTTAGGTATTGCTTATTCCATAGACCATAAATAAACAAAAAAATCACCAAGTAATATGTTCATAATGCTCACCTGTAACTGCCCTCTTTCTTTTTTAAATCCAATATATGGTCAGCTGACTCATGCCTTATCAGTTTTTTTAGTTTGTGCATCATTTGATCTACCGAGCCATTTTCTGTGAACTGTATCATTGGCATTGTTAAAATCTTCCCTGGTTTTATTTTGTATAATCAAATGTCAATATACTGTTGCTATCATTTCTTAGGTATAGCATAGCACGTTTAAGCTATTTTACTACAGGATAAATGGGAAATTAAAACTGGTCCATAATAATTATGCATTATACATGTGCTGTGTGCTGTGTGCTGTAAGCTGTGCACCCCTCGCCTCTGGTCACGAACGTACCAGGATTCAGAAGCCACGGCCAGTGTGCCCATGTGCTGCTACACTGACTGCGCCCATGTGCGGCGTGCCATTGATTCTGAAAAATATAGCCCTAATTGTGAAAAGTTCGTAAGTAATATCCAAAGCCAAGGTAGCATGATAGTAAAAGCCCTCTGCAGGTCTGCATAGACCTTGATTGGGAAGATGTAAGCAGAGAGGCTCTTTGACAGCTTCAGGCTTCAGTGACTAATGAAACACATAAAGAGACAGGCAGGAGATGATGCCTCAGTGTTATTAACTTCCCAGATGGAAAACTGAGGGCTCAGGTTCAGATTCATTAAGTAAATCTATATGTTCCCAATTTCTTGTTTTTCTTTTAATTGGCAAAAGCCAATTAAATGTTGTTTGTGCTGTCTGTATCATGTAAAGAGGATCAGAGGTGAATGTTCACCAGATTGCACTTTGACGTGTTGAATAAAACACATTTAATAAGGCTGTGAAACTCCCTTACTCTCTGGAAGTAATCATAAGATTTGCTGTGGTGGTGTATCGCTTGCTGTTGTTAGGAGTCACAAACAAGGCATTCAGACACAAGTTGGACCACCAAGTTACTCACATGAAAACTGAATGCTATGAAACTGTGAATAATGTAAGTGGTAAGACTGATGCCCAGTATAGATCAGAGGTATGATACTGATGTTCACTGAGACTGAAAAGTAATGTATAGCTACTGCAGGTAAATGAAAAGGTATATTCTCAGTTTTTCAATATTTTTCAGTAAATACAGAGCTCATACCTAGTGTATGAAATACACAATATAATTATCTTTGAATGTGTTGCTTATGAGTACTGTCATTTTTGAAGGTCACTGAAGATGAGCGTCAGGGAAGATAAAACATTTTCAATGCTCATTGATGTTTAGGTTCGGTCTTTGTGTTTCAAAACAGTGGGGGGAAAAAAGGTTTCAGAATTCAAAACTTTTACAAAGAAAGAGACTGATCTACAGTCTGTTAAAATTTGTAGTGAAAACACAGTGGCTTTAAAATGTATCAGATCCTATAGTAATAACCTTCTGACTAACTTACAGTATGCACCAGTCAGCCTACACTGACATAGAACTCCAAATACTAAAAATGTTAAATATATACTAAAGTTTTCATGCTAGGTCTCGCCTCTTATGATCATAATCTCTTATGATTATGAGTAAACAAAAAGATAATCTGGGAAACTAATTCACGGCTAATTTGCAGAATACATGCAAGAGAGTCTACAACAATTCAATATTTTACTTTGTCAGCTGTGAGCTGTGCCCTGAACTGAGGGCAGCTAAGTCACAGATGAAATTTTACTGCTACTTCTCCATCATGGACCCTTGTGAACATGTTTAGCCCTCCAGTGCTTATTACACCAATTTCCCAGGAAATTGTTAGGTGAAGAAATAACATAAATCAACAAGAATACAGAATCAAAACCCAGACCCCAGAAACAGGTGTAATGTGGTTCAAATGCCAAAAAATACAGATTTCATGGGAAATTACATGGGCAACAGCGTGAATGCATACATAAATTCATATTCGGCATGTTGAGATGCAGTTTTGTTTGCTTTCAGATGGCATTAACCATACAAGGAAGCAAATGTAAACCTTTGTGACACAACACAATTAGGCAAAATAAATGCCATTACATATAATAGTAATCTCTCTCTCTCTCTGTCTGTGTTTGTAGGGATTATATGGAGCCTTCTAGAGTTTTGCCCCCCCACCACCCCCACCCCCATGTTCCTCATCTGAACCTTCAGCTCGACTGACAGAGCAGTAGTTCTTTTCAAAAGATATATCTCAGTTGCATGGCAACCTGCAATTAACTGTCTTTTAAAAAGGCTGACCTGACCATCCTTAATATTTAATTATCCTCTTCAAATCAACAAGTATATTTTTGGGTTAATATTAAAACATGATACACATTTCACATAAATTAAGAATGAACAAGATGCAGTTACAGCATGATAAGTGCTTCTATACAGATTAATTTTTCAATTTTCATATTTGTAATATGCAATTGGATTACCATTAAAAGGTTAATCACAATTAATGAACAGAAGTGTTTATTAATAGGAGCATGGAGAGCACAGCCTTTTTTCAATCATAAAAAATGGCAATGCAGCATTGCAGGTGCTGGCTCCAGTTCAAGAGGAAAGAGTCTCACAGTTTAATGGGTCCTCTCATGTACAAGAGACCCCTGCCTCTGTGGTTTTTCAAGTTGCAGGTATTTCTTGTAGGCCTCCTTATGCATGCAAGTACACACAGGCGCAAATACAGATATATACAGTCATTAAGAATGTTCTGTAAAAAACTAAGGGAAATGATTAAGTATGAATCCAAATAAGAGCAATGACAAGTGCATTTTCTCTCTAGTACATGATGGAGGAAGGACTTTGCAGGTTTGTGGTAATGGAATAAGGTGCATTCAGGTTGGTGGATGTACGGTTTATTAAAGGAGGTAAATATTTTCTTTCTTTATAGCATGAACAACTGTTTATGCAATATGCAAGGACTGAGTAAACGTCATTGAAGAAACCTGACTGGGATGAATGCTGCTATTGTTGCTGTCCTCTGATTTAGTGTTCAGCTTCTTCAAAGCTTACTGAGGTGTATTCATTTACATTATCACCAATAATCTTTTACACTAGATGATGGTCCAATATGTGCATGTTTCATGTTTATTTCTACATTGTCTAGTTTCTGATTTCCAGACAAAATAATAAAAAGGAGTTAAAACTTAAGATCAGTATCAGCCAAAAAATATTTGCTCGTAATTCACAAACCTGTTACAGCAAAACACCAGGAAATTATGCGAGACATAAAAATAAAAACTCTTCTAGTAAAAAATGAGATTAATTGGGTTGTGTGGTGCACTCTAAACCTGAATGAAGACTAGATCAGATTTAAATAAAAATGCAACTCTCATTTTGATACTGCTGTCAAGGAGGCGTTGTCATTTCATAAAAAGCTTACAGAGGAACTGCCAGACTATCTTTGTTGCTCCAGCATGAATGCTATTGATAACGGTTGTACATACAGACTATTTCCTTTCACAAGCATTAAGGTTGACTTAAGGTATTTTAAAGGGAGCAACATGCAATGTTTCCCATCACTGTCTTTAAAGAATCTACACTCAACTCAACTGAATTTGCTATGAAAAAATGTATTTTTTAATTAAATGCAGACCACCTGTGTAATGTGCCTCTTGGGGGGTAGTGATGCTTTGACCACTCTAATGAAAAATGTTATGCCTGAGTGGTTTATTAAAGAGGACAGGGTTTGCATTTTTATTTTATTGCTCAGCCATTCAGTTACCTGTAGTAGACCACATCAATTAATCTCATTGTATTTTACCTCCAAAATATCTCAGAGACAAGCGGCACGGTGGTGCAGTGCACTGTCGCCTCACAGAAGGAAGGTCGTGGGTTTGAATCTTGGGGCCTTTCTGTGTGGAGTTTGCATGTTCTCCCGTGGGTTTCCTCCAGGTACTCCGGTTTCCTCCCATATGTATGAGTGGGTGAGTGAATGGTGTGTGTGCCCTGCGATAGATTGGCAGCCTGTCTTTGAGATATCCATCCATCCATCCATCCATCCATCCATCCATTATCTCAAAGATGAGAAGAAGCACTGAATGAATACATTTTTGAACTGATGCACTTGTTGTACGTCGCTCTGGATGTCAGCCTGGCTACCTGACTCTCTGTAGTAGGTGATTGATAGCAGTGCCTCTAACAAGGATGGAGATTGTGGAGCCTTATTCAAAGACACACAAGACTTAGGTCATGGTGCCATTTCACTGGGTGATGATTCCGCCTCTAAGCTTTACATTTTTTACCATGGGGACATAACCAACTATATTTATTTGACACCCAGTGCTGATGCATAACAAGACATGCATAAGAGTGTAAAAATAGATAAACAAATACTGGCAGAACAGAAGGGGCTGAGGTTAGTTATGAAAACTGTGACTGTGCACTTACAAGAAAGGTCACCCTGTAAGAGCACTCGCATTTATATTCTGTGATGCAGGCATTGCCATATTCACTCCATATCTCATTAAAACACTTTGCAAGGTTTCCAAACTCTATCCATGTAATGTCTAAACTGTCACATTCAAGCATTTCAATCACTGGCACAGATTTTATTATTATTATTTTATGCTACTAGCACCACTAGTGTGCATATACACATTTACATGAGCAAACACATTTACATGTACACACTACGAGAGACACAAGCACCATGAAAGAGAGACAGCCTTATTACACAATGTGATGCTTTGAACTGAAAACTGAAATACATATCTTGAAATTGTTAAACCTTTAAATAAAATCATAATTGCAATGAAATAGGCCTTGGTTTTCATATTACAGGAGATTCATTGGTGACATTAGTCATTAGCTATTGTGTGGACGAGCAGCACATGTGGGAATACTAATCAACCCATCATCTGTCTCCTGTTCCCAGGTTTTTTCAAGAAATAACACATTGAAAATTCAGAACTAATTACAGCATCTCCTGAAAATAGCTGTTTCAGAATCACACTGAGGGTAATGCAGTAATAGAGTAATTGCCTCTCATTTGTGACTCCCACATGGAGATGCAAAGAATGGTCAAATGAAAGGGACGTTGCTCCAAGAAAAGGTATTGGATATGTGGTTCCATAATTTAAACCCGCTTGCTAGTTAAACTCATTTTTAGAAATGAGAAAAAAAAATACTGAAATGACAATAAAAATATCTTCATTGGAAATCCTTTACATTTTTTACTCCAAATCCATTAGCTGCAGAGCTTGACTATCAGGGCATTGAAGAGCCAGAAAGTATTTACTGGGCTGTAATCTCTAAATAAGTGTCAAATCTTCAGTTCCATCACAGATACTGTTGCAGAGATTGATAGCATGTGACAGATTGGGAGTGGGATAAATGTAACATTATCGAACAAATTAATGAGAAAAATTAATGAGACTCACCCAAAAGGCAGTAGTATAAAAGGGAACTACACTGTTGACTTGTAGGTCATAAGTATTATATAGCAAGTCTCTAAAAAGTATGTTAAATAAGTCAGTTTGGATAAAGGCACTTGCAAAATGCCTAAATGGAAATGACGAATATGAAATCTGAAAATGGGCATGAAGAATCATATATTATGGAGCCAACATTAATCTCCTATATCATATAGGGGGGTGACATAGCTCAGGCGGTAAGAGCGGTTGACTGGCAGTCGGATGGTTGCCGGTTCGATCCCCCGCCCTGGGCGTGTCGAAGTGTCCCTGAGCAAGACACCTAACCCCTAATTGCTCCCAACGAGCTGATTGGTACCTTGCATGGCAGACTTTTACTGTTGGTGTGTGAGTGTGTGTGAATGGGTGAATGAGAGGCATCAATTGTAAAAGCGCTTCTGATAAAAGCGCTATATAAATGCAGTCCATATCCCTGTAATATCTAGAACCAGGTAATATAGGTTATGCCTGCATGGTATGAACAGCATGGAATCAAATGGAATCAAATAAAAAATGTTCAGTTCTGATTGATAACACAATAGTATGCAACATTACTTCTGTTACATTTCTGTTCCCCTAGACACAGAACTTCAGTCTGTATGTTTGATCCAGTGACGTGCGGCGAGGTCAGTGGCTGAGGAGGCACTGGCTAGTATCAGAGCCAGATTTACACACATATGAACCCAATAGAGGTAGCTTAAATTCACCATTCAATTGGCAGGTTGCACAATGACTATTGGTTAGGCGACTGTATGTTTCATAGTTCATATCAGCATTCTTTACAGCACATGCATACAGGTACGTATTCGATTCACGTTTTATAGGCGAATGTAGTTCCGATATTCATACTCATTCAACAAAAATGAAAATATATATCGCATGGTCTTACCTTTACTTGTAAATGAAGTACATTTGCCTATCCTTCTGGACAAAGATGTCAGTGACTGTTGTAGAAGTCCTCTTTATTTTCTTTTAATTTCAAAAGTCTCTCTGTCTGAATAGAGATGATTGCCAGGGATGAAAGTCGTCCTTGGTCAGTCCGATTCCGACTGTATGGTTTGAGTCGTTTCAAAGCAGTGAACGACCTTTCAATGGACGCTATTGTAGCTGGTATATTGAGCACCAGCTGGAGTAACTTTGTCGTCTCGGGAACCGTCTGCATCAGAACATTCTGGGCCAAAACATTGAGGAGCTGGCCGGGTGATTTGCATTCGTTCCTCACCATTTGTGAACTATACAATCCGATAAGATCAGCCTTTAGTCTAACAAAGTCAAAGTACCTTGCATATTTTGATAGGCTCTGCAGTTTGGTATCATTGAAATGTTGTGACATTTCATAAAATGTTGTGCAATCGACTAAACCAAGGAAAGTTAGCTTACCGAAATGTTCAAACCTAGCTTTCACTTGAGCACTGATATTGTCCAGAATGTTATAAAACATTCTTTTCCTCTCATCTCTGATCGGCTGTTTACTTCGGGCATTGTCTGTCAGGCCAAGTGTGACACATTTCTGCTCGAATCAATCATAGAAGCTGTCAAACTCTGGCGTTCCACAACTCCCATTGTGTCGCGGATTCACGCAGAGCAGAATCCAATGTCCATTACTTTATTTTGCAGCACATGAAAGAGTGCTTCAGTTTCATTGAAAATGCTCTCATACACCATTATGAAAAAGCAGGTTGATGCTTTTGACAGCCAGAGATCATATCCGGCGGCCATCATCAGGTGTCATTGTCCCAACCATCGGGATTTTCGCTCATAATCCGGAACACACCATGCAGATCAGATTAGTGCAGACGATCAGCATGTACCAGTCTAGAATTTGAGCTCCATTATTTGGGCGCTGCTCTTGGTAAACATCGCTTCATAACATCGTCCAGTAGGTAGGTGCGCTTGGTCGACTTATTGATAAACGTTGCAAGTCCCTCAACTGTTTTAAAAAACGTTTTACACTCAGGCATACTTTTTGCTGAATGCGAGAGCACCAGGTTCAATTTGTGTGCATAACAATGGGTAAACGTGGCTTCAGGTACCTTTTCTTTCATCTTGGCCTGCACCCCATTTGGATCTGATGCCATCACAGAGGCTCTGTCGTAAGTCTGAGCTACCAACTTTCCAACGCAATTCTATTTCCCCAACACTTCCAAAACATAATCAGCAATAGCCAGTGCTCGTCTGTCATCACTCACATCATCAAATCCCAAGAATGCCTCCTTCACCTCACTTTTAGCCACATCACAGAGACCTGGGCCTTGTTTGTGACATCCGTTGTCTCGTCTACTTCGACTGCAACAAAATGGGGCTGCATTAATCTCCTCTTTGATATCATTTCGGATTAAATCACCGACTGCTTCGATTAAATCGTTCTGTATTCTATTTGATAAGCCAGAAAATACAGTGAATGTCTCCAAATGTCTACCTAACTTTTCATCTTTCTCAGCAAAAGCATGTAATAGCTCCACATAGTTGCCACAATTAGAAGAGCTTGTACTCTCATTGTTACCACGAAATGGTAATTCCTGTTTGGCTAGGAAGCAGGTCCCATTAATAAGGTATTTTAAAATCTCATGGTTTTCCTTTACCTTAGCATTGTGGATGCTGATATTTAATCTCCGCTGTTCATTCAAAGCCAGATCTATCCTTGAGGTTCCAAAAGTTTTTAAAGCAATTTGGCTTTGAATGTGAGTTGTCAATTTTTCATGTTTGTTGAGGCTCCTTGGTAGATTTTTGAAGTCACAAAATCCCGCGTTAGTCCAAAAGTTGGTAGTGGAGAACAGAAGGCAGGGAAAGCAGTAAAGGCGATTCTTCATAGCCCAGCCACACAGCCAGTCTTTTCGTTGGTACCACTCCATTTGAAATGACTGTGTTATTTTCTGTCCATTTGTTTGAAGTAGGTCCTTAAGCTCTGGCATTGGTCTTCCATTTTTTATCACTCCCTGTTTTTCTTGAAAGTCCAATTTTGAAATATTTAGAGGTTAGATATAACGTTATCCATTTTTCAGCCGCTGGAAACTTTTTGCTAGCTAGCTAGCTAGCTAGCTAAACGATCCCAAGATTTGTGTGGCAAACCATCTGGTGCGTCAGGTTAGCATGAAGTAACGTTACCATGGAGGGAGAGTGTCAATTATGCGGGCTCAAGACACGCCTCCCTCAGTGAGGCAGATGTGATAGCTGCCTCCCCTGGTGCTTTTTCATTGCAGTTTTATGAGGTCAGCGAGCATATACACATATCTGAAAAAAGTTACCTGCAATGGACTATGGAAGACGAGGACATGTAATGAAGGGGTCTACAAACATTGGTGACATACAGAGACTAGAGATAGTAACAGGCACGCGCTTATTGCCCGCGCTCCATCCAGTTTCTGAGGGGTTGCGCAATCAGAGGGGAGGCTGAGCTCGCCGCTGCCTCACCTCTCATCTCTCCCTGTATTTGCAGCGGAGCTCCGAAAATTTGGCGATTTCGACTATAAAAAATGTTTGGAATCATACAGAAATTACATTTATAACACAGATCAGCGGAAAAATCTTACTATTTATTTTATTTATTTATTTACTTTTTGTAACAGCTATTTTCATTGGAGTATGACAGGTGAGGCTCTGCCTCCCCTGCCTCCCTTGACCGCACGTCATTGGTTTGATCAGGTTTTGAGTGCATAAGTGATTTGTTGCACATCCCTCTCATTGCTGAGGGTAATAGCATGGCTCAGGAGAATGACATAGCTTGATGATGTAGGGCAATAGCAGCAACAGTGCTGACCTGACTTACTAATTTCACTGTGGGAGGAAGTTCTGTCCAGGTACAGCGGGAGGAAACATTCAGTGATTATCCATATTTGAGGTGTTATCCAATGGTATCATAGGTACACTATGGAAAATAATGTACAGTACCCTCATATGGAGACCAATCCAAGTCAACTCCGTAATTCCAATTTGGTTTCTTCCTCTAGCCCACTGTCAGCAAGCATTATTTGTTCAGAATATTAAGTGTCAGATCATTTGCAAGTGTGCATCACTTCATAATGCTGCCTCAGTTGATATACAAATATTGGATAAGGATATCAAGTGTGAAGGAGTGTGGATGGCAATAGGATTTAAAAAAAAAAAAAAGGTCATCTGTCCTGACTGCAGTTTAAACATAGCTACAGTGTAATAAATTTGATACAGTGACTGAATAGCTGAATACAAATGGCTGCTGAGAGCAAGGATAATTATCTCACAATTATATATTTTCAGCCAGCACATCAACAGGAGAATGGTATTTAAAATCAAAAAATCCCCAAACCCTGTCTGTTTACTGTCTATCAACTGTAACAATTGCTCCTTGACAGAGGAGCAATTGCTCCTTACATTTACAAAATAAAGTGCAGGGAATTCATAAATCCATGGGTTCTTGTTTAAGAAAATATTTGACTGTTCACCTCTTTACGAATAACACTCCAGAGAAAACAGTTTTCCTTTAACATACCAGTCAAGTTGGAGAAGGCATTTAAAATATTTATGTCTTTTGCCTGATCAAGGTCAGCTAAGGTAGGTGAAATTCTTTCTGTTCATCCTCCATTCAGTCAATGTTTTGGCCTCCTTTTTCATTTTGATATAATTAAAGTAAAACATCACACATCTGACAGCTCCAGAGGGTCTAGACTACAGCATTCACTCTCCTCTAGCTGTTAAAGACCCCATCTTGTTCATTTCAAGGCAAAAAATAATGTTCACCTGATGACCTGGTGTGAGAGAATGGACCACTTCTGTCTTTTCCAGCCTCAACAGTCACAGAATCAGAAAATAATAAGTTGAATTTTTTACAAAGGAACTATAAAAAACTTCATGTTTTCCTCAGCATATGGACATTTCACCTGTGTGATATTCAGTCATGCTTTTCAGGATAATAAAATCATTATCTTAACATCTATTAAGAAAAAAAATCTTCCTAATTAAAGATGAATAAGCAGGCAGTTGTTTGTTTTGCAGTGCCAGCATGAAGTAGGCATAATGTTTTTTCAAATAGTTTTGCACAGGCAGAGTATTTAATGTAATATTTTAATTGACAGGCTCATTATAATGGGTTGCTGCAAAGCCAATGCAACCCTAAGGTGTAGGGTTAATTTCTGCAGTTACTGTACATCTACATTCACTTGTCATTTTATGGGTTTTTTTATGTTTATAAAAAGGCAGCATTTATTTTTTGCAGTGAAGCAGTTGTTGATGATTGCACCAGGATCATAGGTGAGGAGGTGGTACAGTCAAATCACTGAAGACAGCAGTGCACTCAAGCATAAGTGTACTGTAAGTGCATGCTCTGGCATGCAGTTAGTTCTCTCTGATTAGAAGTCTGACGACCCCCCTCCCTATTTTTCAGGTGCAACATTATCAAACTAAAAAATTTGAAGATGCGAGATAAGGTACCAATAAAACAATCATACTTACACCTATGCTATAAAGACTAGTTTCCACCATGCACTGCAAGGTCTTATCCATTCAAGGTGTTTCCTTCTGCAAACGCTAATAAAGTATGCAGCTCTTTGCATCATTACATATGCTTGTGCACTTTTGCATATCAAAAAGATTTTTCCATCTTTACTTCATTAGTTCAATCACTTTGTTTTCTGGTAGTATTCAATTCTTCTGTTAAAATGTGAGCAAGGCTTACTTTCGATGAACATGGGCTGTATATTGGACATATTATTTATACTGCCCTCAAAGTGAAATTTGTTGTTTTTGTCAAACACATAAGGAGTTTGGATTTGAGATCAAAAGATGAATACAAGACAAAAGTACAGAGTTAGCTTTTATTTCATGGTAATCATTTTACAGCTGGTTTGTGTGTTGAGTCCCCCCTACACAACTTTTGGAGGGCACTGTATTTGCAAAGTAGTACAAATGAAGTCATTCCATAAATATTTAGGTTACACCCCATTCTCTGTAACCTTCAGGTCATAAGTCCAGTTCCCTAACCTAATCTAACCACTGCCTCTAATTATAGTGGGCACAGGGAACTTCACCTGTGATTCTGTTTTGTTCTATGAGCACAAATATGGTTACAGATCTCTTTAATTCACTAGCTTTAACATGGCATTAACAGCACAGCCTCTTTTTAAGGCAGTAGAAGCCTGATTTACTCAGCAACTTACACTATGCCAAAAACAAGCATGCCATAAATTAAAGACAGTCATGGAGTGCAAAGGCAAAAAAGCTGTTCACTGTTCAATGAGAATTGTACCACTGAAGTCACATTTTGGCCAGCAGGACCACTGAGGCAGAATTTATGCACAGACACACATCACGTGTTTGCAGCAAAACTGTTTGTCGACTGCTCTCAATCAATAAGCATCACCCGCAAAATCAAATAATAAATTGCTGATTCATGGTATTAATTCCCACTTTGGTATGGTCAATCTAAGCAGGACTGTCCTGTTAGTACAAAATAATTGTCAGGTTGAGTAGAGGGCACATGCTGTTCAGCCAGCCCCCAACTACACCAAGTAAGGGTTATATTTCTTTCATAGCCACATGGCATCTGCAATGTCCAAAAGAGTTCTCACTCCTGCACTTAAAACCCTGCATCCCTAAGCAACATCAAGGTTAACTGTATGCTACCCTGTGGGGCTCCAAGCCAGTTGGGGCAGTCACTGCCAAAATTTCAGACCCTGGGGAGCATCAATTCACACAGAACTTGTGTTTAAGCTGGATGTACCACCCCATAGCCCACCGTTATAAAGCCTTCTCATTTTTTCAGAATATTGATCCATTGCATGTCAGACCCGTTCAAACTACCACAAATCCTTGGCTGTTTGTTATTTAAGCTTCTCCCTAGTCAAGTATCTTTTGTAAAAAAAAGAAATTTAGAGATACCAAAATCGCCATAATCATGACAGCACAGGATATCTCTTTGAGAGTCATTATTTCCCAAAATCCCAGGAGCCACTGTCCATGTCCACACATGAAGCATCTGATTTAATGTCTCCCCAGGTCTTGGTGTAATCATCCTCTAATTCTTTGATATGTACACTACTGCAGCCCCGCATAATACACAAAGCTAGGCAGGTAATGCAAAACAACTCCTGTGTTTTCATCTGAATGCTATGAACTCAGTACACAGTGTCATCAACACATATTGAATTATATATAAAATATGTTACAACTTATATAAGAGAACAGAAGGAGGGGAAAAAACTGCAGATTCTGTCATTGAGGAAGAGTTTTGGGCTCAGTGTACAGCTTAAGCAGATCAAAATAAAAACAATGGACCACAAAACACTACATTTTATGTAAAATGTTTGTGTTTGCCAAAAGCCTCAAAAGACAGGATAATAAATAGATCAGCCCTAACATTAACATCAGCCAGTTCTCCATCAAGGCGTATCAGGACAGAGCTTTGAAAACTGTTAAAGCCTTGTACATGTCTACAGAAATTGATGTAATGACTATTAGAAGCTTCTGACTGGCTAATTGTCATAATCAGGAGTTGCTAGGGAGAACCACTGCTGTTTTACCCTTGATACCATGGGAAAATCCAAGAAACTCAGCCAATACCTCAGAAAGAAAAACTGTGGACCTCCACAAGTCCGGTTCCTCATTAGGAAAAATTTCCAAACAACTGAAGGTACCATGAGCATTTGTACAAACAATTGTACGAAAATATAAAAATCTTGGGACCACACAGACACTGCATCGTTCAGAAAGGAGGTACAAATGAACTCCCAGGCCTGAACAAACTTTGGTCCGAAAGGTTCAACTGAACCCCAAGACAACAACAAAGGAACTGGTGAAGGAGTGGAGGCATCAGGTACCAAAGTATCTACATCCGCTATTAAGAAAATCCTATATCGCCATGGCCTGAAAGGCTGTCGCCCAAGAAATAAGCCCCTACTCCAAGATCACCAGGATGAAGTCCTAGCCTTCTGGAGGAGTGTTCACTAGTCAGATTAAACAAAAATTGAACTGTTTGGCCATAATGATCAGCGTGTGGCACACCATCCCAACTGTGAAGCATGGGGGTGGCAGCATCATGTTGTGAGGGGTGTTTTGCTGGAAAGGGACTGGTGCACTTCAGAAAATAGATGGCATCATAAGGAAGGAGGATTATCTAGAAATACTGAAGCAACACCTCAAGACATCAGCTAGAAAGTTAAAACTTGGTCGCAACTGGATATTCCAGCAGGACAATTATCCTAAGCATACCTCCAAAGTTGAAACAAAATGGCTTAAAGACAACAAAGTGAAAGTATTGGAGTGGCAATTGCAAAACCTTGACCTGAATCTAATAGAAAATTTGTGGACTGAACTGAAAAAGCGTGTTCGAGCAAGGAGGCCCAAAAACCTGATAGAGTTACATCAGTTCTGTCAGGAGGAATGGGCCAAAATTCCAGAAGCTTATTGTGAGAAGCTTGTGGAAGGCTACCCGAAATATTTGATCCAAGTTAAACAATTTAAAGGCAATGCTTCCAAATACTAGCAGAGTGTATGTAAACTTCTGACCCACTGGGAATGTGATGAAAGTAGCGCTGTCAAAGTTAACGCGATAACAACGCGGTAACGCAAATTCGTTTGAACACCACTAATTCTTTTGGCGCATTAGCGCACGTTCTGTTATGATGACCGTATGCCCGACTCTTATGCTGCGTTATGATATCCATCAGCAACTTTTTTCACTAGCCAGCTTAGCTAGAAAACATTATGTTGCTCAGAAATAAATGCTGCAAATGACATAACGAAACACCGATGATACCATATTTACATTTCATACTACTGCAGCCTAACTAGTTTCGCGGTTTCCCTCTATTTACTATTTATTTAATATACTCCTTAACAATAAAATAAAGCAGCATTTTCTGTGGGAATCCATGTTTTCCCAAGTAAAACAGCGTGAACGCAGTTTTTCATTGTCTGGGCATATTGTCATCCGACAAGGTAAATAGGCTTGTCTGTTTAAGCAACTGGCTCGGTGTAAAGAAATATAAGTATAGCCTAACTGTTGTATCCAAAGAAATGGAAGTATAGCCTAACTTCAAAATCCTAGTTCGAGTCCTAGTTCTGTATTATACTCCCTTTCCACTGTTTCTTGCTCACTTTATTTATTGTTTGTTTTATTTTGTATCATCCTGTTTTGATCCCACATAGTTTAAGAGGATGTTTTTGTGAGCCTTCATTTGCCCCATATGAGGTTGGACACAATTACATTGTGTGATTTGCTTTAGAACTGCGAGGGATGCAGGGAATGATCTTTGAGTAATGGAAAATTTAGCTGACCAATGTACCTGTTGTACAATGTGTCTGTTGTTGCGATGCATTGAGGTCCATCGTTTTGTGTTAATGCTTAAAAAAACGGGATGTTTTAGTGAACCTTTATAAGCGTAAAGTTGAACACACTACATTGTGTGAGTACTCATATTACTAAGTAATGTTAAATTTAGCAGGTCAGTATGGCAATCTGTTGTTGCCTGTTGGGCAGGGATTAAATTGGGGGTGGACGACGTCCACTCACCTTTGGTAAATAAATAAATAATTTTGACCAGCAGTTTTACAAATAACTATGACAATCCACTTTTCGTATGCTCCAGTCCATGTGTTCCCTCTAGACAGTTACTCGCTCAACCAATCAAAAATCAAAAGAAAAAAAAAAAAACTCAGGAGGAACAGTCGTTTATATAGACAGACAGGCTCAGAAATAAAAATATTGTTGATTGTCTTGATTGTTTGGAAGCGGACGCGGTAGGTAATTTCATTAAGATGTCATTTCATCTATGCAACATTTTAAAGAGAGATGAATAAACAGCCCGCACGAACGCTGGACATTATTAACGGCAACTTTGATTGCTTGAGCAAAATCAGCAGGTTGCTGGTCAGAAGCTAAGCTAGGATTGAATATTTCCCACGACTGGTGAGTTGAAAATTGGTGTGGCGCAAAACTTTCCTTTAAACTAATCATTGATCTCAACCTGTTTTCATTAGTAATTTTCCTTTATTATCAAGTGTGCCAATGATCGGACAAATCAAATGGAAAGTAGCCTAACACACAGCGTCTTCATACAGTGTTAGGGGGATTAAATCATAAATTCAATTTATCCGTTAAATATCTATTTTAATCACCAAGTAGTCTACACTTAAAAAACAAGACACCAGTCTGTTATATACCGTGATAGCTTTCAGAATAACTAGCAAAAAACTAAATCTGCACTTCAATTTTGTTTACAATCTACGTATTGCAGATATTTGCCATGAATACGAGTGCGGGGAAAGTGCACGTAACCGCAAATAATGTTGATTAAAAATGTGCACAATTTTGTACTGCAAATGAAAATAAATGTAAAACTGCCTATTTGGGGAGAGCTGGATATATATGATAGTATTGAGTAGTCTATTTTGTGAATTAATTGTATTGATACTCAAGGAAAATCAGGGGAAGATTCCACTACTACTTAGTGATTAAAACGGATTTTTCTAAATCTCATTTATCATTTAATCTCCCTAACACAATACAAAGAAGTGTCCCTTTCCAATTGATTAGTCAGATCGTTTGCATGCTTGTTTATCACTGAAAATTAATTAAAACAGTCTGAGATCAATGATTAGTTTAAAGGAAAGTTTTGCGCCCCACCAATTTTCAGCTCACCAGTTGCCGCTTATTTTTGTTTAAGTTTAAGACAGATGGACAAAGGAAGACGAAAGGGAGGACAAAAGAGGAGGATGGACGATTATTTTTGTGGGTAAAAAAAATTCTCAGCATTAATGACATTCAATAAACTTGAAATATTTCATGTAAAAGCTTACATCAATAGTATACATTCTTTTGAAACATTGTTTTCCTTAATCACAATTATGTGCACAATACATTAAAGATACAACCATTTTGAGCTGAGACATTCATTGGTTTGTACCTTTTTTCACCCACCCCCCAAATCCCAATTTAACCCCTACTGTTGGGCTTGAGTTTGCTATGTTATGATTTGAGCATATTTTGTTATGCTAAATGCAGTACCTTTAAATATTTTAATCGCTTGACAGCCCTAGATGATAGAAATAAAAGCTGAAATAAATCATTCTCTCTACTATTATTCTGACATTTCACATTCTTAACCTCCTAGCGCAAAGCCCCTAGTGGTCGGCATGCCAGCATGCACAGATTACTGAACTGACACATTCAGTGCTACTGCAACCGAAGTACGAGTTAAAAACAGAAACGCGTTGTTTTAGTTTCATAAGTAGACGATACATGACAGCTATGCCAAATACAGAGTTTTGCAGCGCCACCATTGTCACTCTGGTCGTTCATTTAACACGCACCTCCTCCCTGCAGTCTCATCTACAACTATATCCTCCACCCATGACATAATGGACAACATTGTCTATCTTGACATTCATAAAAACATTCTTTCACCACTAAAAAATCGTACTTTGTCATCTCAACAAGATAAACCCGACAATAGCCTTAAGGATATGCCAATACAGCAGTGAAAACGCTGCTCACTGAATTATGAAATAAAGGAGAAAAAGTTTCTAAAAATGATACCATGTCATTCTACTGTCAATATCTGGGACTGAATGTTGAATAAATATACAACCTTACCATTGGTTTTACGTGTAGATATGTCCCTTTTGAGACTGAGTGGTCATACATTGTGTTGGATAATCCGTTTGTGAAATATATGCGCATTTGTGATGCCTGGGTACCTTCCAAAATAGCTGTGCGTAATACCACACGTGTTGTTTACGGCGTTGTCGCCATTTTTAGTACAGTCTGGCTTGATTGACAATTCATTTATTCAGTAGGTGAGAGTATAAGCTTTCTAACGATGTATAACATGT
This sequence comes from Anguilla pacifica, assembly GCA_039654925.1. NCBI lineage: Eukaryota > Metazoa > Chordata > Actinopteri > Anguilliformes > Anguillidae > Anguilla > Anguilla pacifica. The sequence goes on from CM077292.1 coordinate 39,495,998, forward strand.
CTAATCTTGCTTTTGGAATAGCGTTTTTTAGGTCAGCGTAACCAAACATTTTTTTATCATCGCATTCACTTACGCATTCACTCTGTGGTAGCAATAAAAGATGCTACTCCTAACTAGACGTGGTCAACAATTTTTCGTAATTTCTCGGAAAATACTATTATTATTGAGGACTTCTGGGCATAGCTAAGCCATATGTTGGCTGATAGACCTAGCTGACATCATTTTCTGGAGCAAAACAGAAGCAAATAGAACAGTATCATTTATTTACTGTCTCTGAACATAGATAATATTTCATCATTGCTATGTAAGTATTACTGCTCAAAATACTATGGTTATATACGTTATTTTTGAAATTGAGTGTCTTTAAATACGTTAGTGGTATTATATAATGTGGATATTTCACACTGTAATATAAGCGTTAGTTAGTAGTGTAATAGTTTTTGTGAAGCATGCAACAGTGATGACGAGATTTGGAACATTGCCAAAACGTGGTGGTCGATTGAAAATTGTTTTCATGTCGTCCCATCCCCATACAAAAAACATACGAGAGTACAGAGTATAGAAATACATACAAGAGTTAATTGTTACACATTTAGTTACTGTACCGCATTGTGTGAAAATATTTTTGCATTATTTTTTAATCTAATAGCAATGTTCCATCTTAAACCTTCATAAGGGGCTCATTCGTATGCTTTATAATGGACAAAAAGCATTTTAGTTATTTTTGGAGAGATTTTGGATATGTTTCTGGACCCATAGATAGTGTAGACCACTATACTGACGAAAGCTTGTAATTCTCACTTGAAAATGATGCAACAGTGAGTTTCTTGAGACAAAACAGTTGATTTGCAGTGAAATACGTGAATATGTTGTAATTTACAGCAAAGCATAATTTAGACATTTTGGATAAATTTGGAGATGTTGGGTGCACTGCTTAGTTTGCTTCATAAATCTATAGTAGTTCTAGGTATCCACCCTTAGATTTTATGAACTTGTGGAACTTCAAGTTTTTGACCCAGCACATGTATAGTTTAACCTACTGTATATATGCAATCTCTCAGTATTTCATTGCAAACTGAAAAAGTGCAAATTCATTTTTGATTTTTTTGTCTAGACAATTGCATTTGCGGCACTTTATTTCTTCCAAAATTATGAATATAACTAATTTGCATTAGTGTTGTAAATTGTACAAATGTCTTGCTTCATTTAAGCCATTTTTCAAGTCTCTGTGGTGTTCACATCTGGAGTTATAAGGCTTTAAATAGGGTACCCCCTAAATGGGCAAGGATTTGCAAGATTTGACATGTGTGCTAAGAGGTTAAAATAAAGTTGTGATTCTAACTGACCTAAGACAGGGAATGTTTACTAGGATTAAATGTCAGGAATTGTGAAAAACTTTAATGGATTTGGCTAAGGTGTATGTAAACTTTTGACTTCAACTGTGTATGTATATGTTGTGGCGCCCCGATCCCTTATCGGTGCTCCCCACGAGACCACCAGGACGGCCGAGCCCATCGACCCCGGCGGCCGCTAGGAAAAGTGGTGAGTGGGCGTTACCTACCCAGTCACAGCCTAGAGACATTCAGGACCCTGGACAGCACCAGACAGACCAACTAAGGAGACACCAGGCAGCACCATGGACAGGGCTGCAGCAGAGGGAAGGTAGGTGGAATTTTCCACTCTGCTGCGCACCTGAAGCTGCTTGCTGGATTGGCTGCCGGCACCACCTGAAGCTGCTTGCACTGACGAGCAGGCAGGCTTTTTAAGACCAGTACAACCACAGGGAGAGCAGAGTTGCTGGGGCTTCCGTCGCAGCTACGCCGGACGACTCTCTACCACTGGAAGAGACTGTAAGCGGCCGTGGGCCAACTCTCGTGAACCGAGGAATATTTGTGACAACTTGAGAACTGTAACGTATAAAGCGTAATAGTGTTTCCTGTAGACTGTGTGGCAGGGGGCAACGCCAGGAACAGCTGAGAACTTGAGCTGGGAAAGAGTGGAGGCTACCGCACTGGGAGGGAGGCTTTCTCCCCTACACGCCTTGGGGACCGGAGCATCACCGGCCGGCGCCCGGAACAAAGGAGCCGGACCCGGATCGGACTGACCACGCCCTGTTCCCCCCTAACCCTATTGTTTCTCGTGTCTCTCTAGAAGGTCGTGTGAAGACCTGGAGTGGAGCACCGATACCCTGACCGGGAAGACGTTTTAGTTGTTTTTGGCTCCCCCTACCCCTACCCCCACTCCTTACAAAGATTAAAGAACTTTTTTTTGTTAACCACTACCTGAGTCTCACCGTTCTGGTTCTTCTGGGCATCCGTCACTCAACCCCCGTTGGCTGGGAGAGGTCACAATGTGTATATATATATATATATATATATATATATATATACATAATTTACCATCATTGTTTTATTATACCAGCGTGTTTTCGCACGTTTGCACAGAAACTCAAATACTATCAATAAAAATGGTTCAGCTATTTCTCAGCATAATGACGGATTCAAAGACTAAACAAACTCACCCGATATTGTCTTCAATTGGATCCATGCCAAAGAAAAGTAATTATTCATCCTCTCAAAAAACTTTTACTAACAAACTTTTAGTAGCATGCACTCTGGCTTCCCTGCTTCCTCACTGCTTCCCCGACCCTCCCCTAAAACCTAGTGCATGGCTGGACCTAACACACGTGATCCGGCCGGCCAATGGTGTAACTTCATCACTCAGTCAGATCGCTCAGTCACTCAGTAACAGACATTCGCGTTTGTAGGGTTGGCCTCGCTGTTGCGGTCCAGCCAAAAATCTGGTACAACCCCAGACACTACCAAGATCAGGCCATCCTACAAAACGCAGCAAGCAGGCTCAGGCTCAGGCCAAAAATAGGGAAGTTACGAAGTTTGCCAATTGCAAAGCTAGCAGAGTTGCATAGCGCATTGGCAGAAATTGGAAGAAACTGACCACAGATTGACAGTCTCTTCTGGACTTCACACTGGTTGTGACTGCGACTACATGGAAAGGCCAACATTAATTCACATCTAGATTTTGCTAGAAGCCATATGACAGACCCTGAGAGCTTCTGGAAGAAGACTGCATGGACTGATGAGTTCAGTTCTTTGGCCTGAAAGCAAAATGCTATGTTTAGCACAAACTGAACACAGATCATCACCCAGGTAACAACATCATAGTGTCATACTATTAGGCTGCTCTTCAGCAGGAGGGAATAGGACGCTTGTTGGCGTAAGGTGCAAGACTTAAATCTGTTGTCCATTAACACTCTCCATCTAACCTGACAATACTTTTTTAAATGAGAGTCTTTCTGAAAAAAAGTGTTGAATGAAAATGTATGTTTTGCATCGTAAATATCACAATGACTCATTTGTGTTGGTTTAGAGAGAAACATATTTCAATCTATATTACAGGACAAAATTTGAAGTTCAAGGGAGGTGAACAGTTTCTGAAGGCAATGTCAGGTGACGCTGCAGCAGACAAAAACCTTTTTAATACCTCCGTCACCACTGCACTACATCTCATTGCTGTGAACCAACAAGGTTTGCAGTGGCTAAGCGAAAATGCTGTGACCCTTTTCTGGGAGCTTTAAACAAGCCTTTTTCAAATAAAGGAAATGAAAAAGCCCCTCCAGCAAATTTTACATCCTGTAAGAGCTGCACCAGCTAGAAAAAGGGTGAATTCATTAGCGCAATAATATGAATTTCATTGCATTTCAGACCTCATCTTCATTAAAAAAATTTAATATACTATTGAAGACTAAGCTGTAAGCATAATACAGGTTCCAATAACTCAAAACATTTTAACCAAAAAATTCTGAAACTTTCATTTTCAACTCTTTTCCCTACATCCCACTGGGTGCAGATGTCATAAATGGACATCTATATAAATCCACATCAATATGTACGTGTTGGGGATGTAAAAGCCACACGTCTGAAATGTTAAAATAATATCTAGGATGTTTATAAGTGCTTATGCAGTTATAGAGTGGACAAATGACCCAACTCAGTGGCCTGAGGCATCATTCCCGTCAAGTACACTATGATCCATGACCATGAAAAGTAGAACAAGTTTAGCAAGCTGACCATAATCTAACAGTTTCGCTTTGAACATTCCATTGCAAAAGCAATGTCAACAATGTCATTCCAATGTGTCATTAGCTGTTGCTAGCCGAAGGTTATTGGCAAAAAATAAAAGTCCAAATCCACATTGTTAAATCTGTTTGCGGTGCAGGAAGCCACACAGCAGCTTTTTTTGGCATTTTCAAAACTGCTATGTTTTTAATGTTTTATATATTTTTCCAATACTACATTTTGTCCTAATTTAAGGACCTATAGTTGCCTGCTTCATTGATATCTTATGGAAACTGCCGATCCACCTCAGGGGTTAGTCCTGGAGAGTGTATGACTTTTTTGTGAGCGTGCCCTCTCTTGCCTGCTGAATTTATGAAAAGTGCTGTTGTGGTGATAGTAACTAGCAATTATTCCCCATCACACAGATAATATATGTAGCTAACAAAATATATGCTATGTCAGAAACATACCAATAAATAAAATAAAAAATAAAGGAAGATATTACTATTCAATTATAGTCAGGGACATTTTAATTTTAATGTTTACTAAAATGAGCAAATTATTAACCCTCATGGTTATATAAAGTTAGATGAATGTTGTGGCATTTTTAGGAAGCTTTGTCTCTCTATAAACCTTGGGAAGTCTGTCCATACAGGACACGGAGGACCGTCCTCCTCAAGAATTTTAAAGGAAGAAAAATCAATAAAAAATAATTCTAGAAAAATAAAGATGTCAACCAATCACGTTCATATCCATTTCTAAGAATCTAGGATATACAAAACCCATATTAAATGTTAAAATCCCAACAGGGGCCTCTAGTGCTAAGGAAAAATGGAACATGAAGGACAGTAGACTGTTGTCCTACCCTAGTCTCAATATATGGAGGACTAAACGTACTAAAAGGAAAATAAATAAATTGGTCAGTAATTAAATAAATACATTAAATAATTATCACCATGTGATTGTCCTTTTCACAATAACATGATTATATTTTATTTCAAAATCACATGTTGTAATTCCGAATGGCTTTTTTCACTTTGCAATGAGACTTTTCAAATGGTAAGACCTCCTGTCAACATGAGCAGGTATTGATCATTCCCGGTCATTGGTTGCTCAATCATTCAGGCAAAAGCAGTGAATATCAAATCTGCATATTAAAATTATGGCTAGCTATTGCTATTGATGTTCTAGTTGCTCCATGCACATCCATTCACAACTACGGTTGCAAAATTCCGGGAATATTCAAGGATGGAAACTTTCCATGAGAATTAACCGGAATTTATGGGAATTAACGGGAATAAAATGGAAATATAGCCCTATTTGCTCAGGCTGCATTTACCATGCAGATAGAAACAATCATTTTACCATATCATAAGCAGACATAATTGCAAACATTTCCTATGACCCCCCTCCAAAAAAAAAGACTTTTCTCTTAACACCTAAAAAAAACCCATAAAAACAGTCAACTGAGTGTTGTTTTAGAATTCTATTTACATAGATAGTAGAAGCGCGAGTTTTTAGAAAAAGTCAAGGAATGATAGACATGTGGAATAAACATTAACAAAATACATTCCATTTTACTCTGCAAGGGGTCAGTTGACTCTGCGGTTCTAGTGACGAGCAGTATACCGTGAGTAGTGCCAAGTGACGTCAGCAGCACACTACGTGACCAAAGACGGAAAGTTTTGAAGAGATGCTAACTGCTTGTCCAAAATGACTAATATTTACATGACGTCTCCATGCCGTTTCACAGCGATAAAAATATCCTACTTAGCAGACGGCGTTAATTTCGTCAACAAAAAATATTCGTTACGACCCCTTTTTCCATGACAAAAACAAGACATAACGAAATAACAATTCAGAGTAGGCCTTAGGGATTAAAGTGAACAACTCATTTATAAAATAAATGTTTTACAATAAAGAATGAATGGAAATAGATTAATTAAAACTCCTCAATTAGAATGGTCAATCAATCTACATCTCATGGTAACAGCTAGCTAGCAGAAGGTGTTAACAAGGTATAAACTGTGTACTTTGTATTAGGCTACTATCTGCCCGTTAACTGAAATATCATAAAAAATATAAGATATATTCACTCCAGTAATATAATCAATACTTACCTGAAAGCATGTAGTCCTTTGGCTCAAACAATGCGGTAGTATTGGCAGTAATGTGGGCTGCACATGTGATGGGAGAATACACTGTGCATGCAGAAGGTTGTAATTTTACTGAATTCCTATTTAAAGGTTCAGTGCGTAGAATTTAGTTGCATCTAGCGGTAAGGTTTCAGATTGCAACCAAATGAATACCCCCCTCACCTCCCCTCACCCCTCCCTTTCCAACAACGTAGGAGAAGCTATGGTGGCCTGTAAGTTCCAAAAATTATGTCATCGTCTACGACAGCATCATGTAGCCAAGCGTCAAGTGATGAGGTTCCTTGATAGACTTATAAATTGCATTTAGTTACTTAGTCTGTAAAACTATAGGTCATAGCTTACAAGATAGCGATTATGATTGTTAATTGTTCTGCATTGTGGTAGTGTTTTATTGCTAATGTTAGCTAACGTTAGCTGCTTTGCATGGTAAATCATAGAAAGACATGATGCGTCACAAAAGCTATTATACTACTAACTAACGCTTACATTACAGTGTGAAAAATCCTCATTATAAAACACCACTAACCTATTTAAAGACACTCAATTTCAAAAATAACGTATATAACCTAAATATTTTTTAACAGTAATACATAGCAATGATGAAATCTTATCTGTTTTCAATAGATAGAGACAGAGACAGTGTAAATCAATGATATATTTCTATCCGCTTCTGTCTTACACCAGAAAACGATGTCAGCTAGGTCTATCAGCAAAAATATGGCTTAGCTATGCCCAGAAGTCCTCAATAATAATAGTATTTTCCAAGAAATTATGAAAAATCGTTAACAACGTTTCGTTAGGAGTAGCGTCTTTTACTGCTACCACAGAGTGAATGCGTAAGCGAATGCGATGATAACAAGACTTTTGATTATGCTGACCAGTGAAACACTATTCCAAAAGCAAAATTATACATGTTATACATCGTTAGAAAACTTATACTCTCACCTACTGAATAAATGGATTGTCAATCAAGCCAGACTGTACTAAAAAGGATGACAACACCGTAAGCAACACGTGTGGTATTACGCACAGCTATTTTGGAAGGTACCCAGGCAAATGCGCCCCCTCTAGAGCCATTTGTCCATTTTGTGCTACTGTAGAAACATGGCGGCCTCCGTGGAAGAGGACCCTCTCCCTATGTAGATATAAAGGGCTCATTCTAACGAAAACACAATGATTCTTATTTTCATGGGATTATACACTAATTAAAACATACTTATGAATATTATATTCCATTTCTGTCTGGTCTGTTCCTCTAGATGCCACTACATTCTACACACTGCACCTTTAAAGGGATGCTGGCAAATTATCAGTACATGTAATGGAAGAGTGCGCTGCTGAATGCAGTGCATGTTTACAATTCAATTAAATGGGAATCCTTTTAACCAAAACATGCCATAAGACCTAGTATTGGTTTTTTATATTGTGGCGCCCCGATCCCTTATCGGTGCTCCCCACGAGACCACCGGGACGGCCGAGCCCATCGACACCAGCGGCTGCTAGGGAAAGTGGTGAGTGGACGGTACCTACCAAACCACAGCCTAGAGACCTTCAGGACCCTGGACAGCCCCGGACCAACCGAGGTGACGCCAGGCAGCACCATGGACAGGGCTGCAGCAGAGGGAAGGTAGGTGGAATTTTCCACTCTGCAGCACACCTGAAGCTGCTTGCTGGATTGGCTGCCGGCGCCCACCTGAAGCGGCTTGTACTAACGAAGCATGCAGGCTTTTATAGACCAGCACCACCACAGAGAAGAGAGAGTTGCTGGGGATTCCGGAGCAGCTACGCCGGACGACTCTCCACCCCTGGAAAAGACTGTAAACGGACGTGGGCCAACCCTCTTGGAACCCAAGGACTAATTGTGACAATCGGAGAAGGGTAAAGTATATAAAGTGACAGTGATTCCTGTAGACCGTGTGGCCGGGCCCAACGACAGGAACAGCTCAGAACTGGGACTGGGGAAGAGTGGAGTGCTACCGCATTGGGTGGGAGGCCTGCTCCCCTACGCCCCTGGGGACCGGAAGATCACCAGCCGGCGCCCGGAACACGGAGCCGGACCCGGATCGGATTGACCACGCCCTGTTCCCCCTACCCCCTAACCCTATTGTTTCTCGTTGTTCTCTAGAAGGCCATGTGAAGACCTGGAGAGGAGCACCAATACCCCAACCGGGAAGAAGATTTAGTTGTTTTGGCTCCCCCTACCCCTAACCCCACTCGTTACAATAATTAAAGAACTTTTTTGGTTAACCACTACCTCTGTTTCACCGTGCTGGTTCTTCTGGGCATCCGTCACTCAACGCCCCGTTGGCTGAGAGAGGTCACAATATGTATCCCCCCCCCCCCCCCCAAATAAGTTCACTATTAAAAGGTAAAATTTTTATATTGAAATTGTGCAAAATTCACAAAATTCCCGAGCTTAACTTCCCTTCCAAAACTTCCGGAAATTTACCAGAAATATTCCGACCCTTTGCAACCCTATTCCCAACATGCAAATAAAGAAATAATCCATCCATCCATTATCAATACCCGCTTATCCTGAGCAGGGTTGCGGAGGGTGCTGGAGCCTATCCCAGCATGCAATGGGCGAGGGGCAAGAATACACCCTGGACAGGCCGCCAATCTATCGCAGGACTAAATAAATAATGCATACACAAAAATTATTGAATTAGTGCAAATCCTTTATTAGATTAAAAGCAAGTTGCACAAGCACAAAACGCATAGGTTAAGTTTCATCATGATAATACTACGTCAATCTAACCAATTTTAACATTCCTGTGATTAAGAACATTGCTTGCTAGCTAAGTATCTAGTGGGGCTAATGCGGCTGGCCATCCCACTCATTGTAACTGTCTAGCTGTGTTGGTAAAGTGTCCTCATGCCTGTCTCCCAGAATACAGACAGAGGCTAGTTTTAACCATCGACTAGAAAACGAAAGTGCCTTTATTTAGATCCAGTTCTCAAATGTTTGCTTAATTGTTTTTTTATTATTATTATCATTAGCACTTTAACTAGATAACACTAGCTAGGAACATCTATGATTAAGAACCTAATGTTCTTATAAGTGCTCCCTTATTACTGTCTCTTCGAATGCTGACAGAAACTAAAAAGCTACTTAGCACATGCCAGTGCCATTATTTTGATCCAGCATTCAAACGTTTCCTTAACTATCGTGCTCTTACCCACAGTAAGGCACTTTCCCTAACTTGGACATGCTCCCTTGTGGTTGCTCTGTTGGTTTTTGTTTTTCACCTTAAAATCAGCATCCAATTCGACCCCTAGTACCTAGGTGAAGTGAGTTAACCATGTAATCAGTTGAAACTAATTGATTCATTAAGTGCAGAATAACAGCAAAGTGTAACAATCAGAGGTACTTCAGAGAATTATTAAAAAGTTGAAAATGTTAGATCTCTAAGGCGGAAAAACAACACATAACGGATGTGAATCCTCTCACACCCTGTTTCAGACTAAGGTGAAACATCACACGCTTAAAGGCTTGCAATCGTGTGCCATTTAACACTGAGCCTTCAATCAGAGATACTGTGCTTTAATGACTTCAGCACTTCAGTGCTTTCTTTTGCCTTCATATAGCCCTGCCTCCTGCCTTCTGCATGCTCAGCCACTGGGAAAGGCATTCAATAAAGACATTGTTGCTTAAGGGTGCAGCTGAGAAAATAGAAGCCCCTCATTTATGCAGACCCAGGTAGAAAAAATGGAAGATTAGTTTTATGAAAAAAGAAAATAAATAAAAAAGTAATCACTCAGGGTTTAAAAACCTTTCACATCAAACTGTTTTGATCTGTGTTTTAATGGGTCCCTCAAAGGAAAAGTGCAGTCACAGTCACTTAAGAGGGCTACCAAGCCACATAAAGTCAGGTGAATGGATAAAGTGTATGAGGATCAGGTTTTGGGAAGGTATGTCATATTTGTTTTCTCATACTCTCTTAGCTTTCAAGCTGGTCCAGACATCTTGAAGAAGACCTTGTGACAGGTGAAGCAGGCTGTAGCACTTACAACTTTCTGTCCGGCTGGTTGGTGTGGGTGTGGGGGAATTAAAAAAGAGCCAGCATGTTTTTGGCTTGTTTATGTTCGCCCTGTGAAATAATTCCACAGGAAAGGCTCCACAAACACATGCTCACCTTAGACAGTCAAACTGCAACACACTACAGCAGCATTCCTAATTACTGAAAACATTGACTAAAACAGTTCCATTGATCTTGCTTCAGAAACAATTAAGTGCCTTGTCTTTTTTCCCCTTGGTGAAGATGATATAGTCCTGTGCTGTGGAATGCACAGTTTATCCACTTCAGAGGCTTAAAATTATACTTAACAAGCTCAATCTTAATGTTGTATTAATTTCCCTGCCTTTGAATTAAACAAACAAGATCATGTACCTATACAAAACTATGCAAAAAAAAAAAAAAAAATTAAAAAATTAAAAAGAAAGAAAAAAAAGTTTTTACAGAGATTTCCTGGCTATTGTACATTGATTGTTCATCTCACAGCAGATGTACATTCATTTTGCAAGCAACACAAGAAGTCCTATTTTTGTGGCTGTTCTCTGGTACAGCAGCACAACCTGTAACTCAGTATGCAGCAGCGCTGAGGTGCTTTTTTGTTGCTGAGAAAACCGTCAGGACTATATCCTCCTACTAATCCATTGCCTCGCCACATGTGTGTTCAACTCTGCCCCTCAACTACAGGCATATAGCAACTGATGCAGCTAGAGACCTCCCCGCTGGGAATTTATTGGGATACGGTTAAGAGAATGTCCGTTCATCGTTGTGGAGCAGCTGTGATTCTAATATGCACACATTTATACGTTCAGCCTATGGTATAAAATTTGGGGCACACGTTTCAAGAGACATGTCAGAACTAATTATTACATTTGTAGGTTTTTATTTTATTAATTAAAAATCCATTTACTAAAGTGTATCATACAGCTAATATATTTTCTCTAAGATAAAAAAAAAAATAAGCCAGTAAAAAATAATGGAGTTATTTGGAAAAATATCAGGGTCTGAAATACTGAACAATGAATCATAACTGAGAACTAATATGAACTACAGACTCTGCAGAACTAATTGGAACTAAGGGTTCTGTTACTGCTGTATGCAGTGTTTGGCAAACTTCTGCTAAACTAATCTAGGAAATTAACTCTATCCCTCTTCTGGTCTATGCGCCAAATCTCAACTATGTTGGCCTTCTGATGCTTTCTGTGTCCCCAAATTGATTTATGATGGGATTACAAAAAAATTCTGTTTGTGTCCTGCTATTGAGTTTCATGAGCTTGACTGACTCCTAAGGTGTCCAGGGAAATATTCAGATCTTTACTACACTTCTGCTTCCATGATAGGAGCTTAATATCTACAACACACAGGATCCAATGTTCACACTGGGATTTTTACTGCTCACAAATCATAGTTTTGTTGATATTTCAAAGCCATCTCTCTCATAGCTTTTTCACTAAACAGCACTGCCTCTATGACATCAATCTACTGTATACAGGCAATAAGGGAATCATAATCGCTTCTTTAGAGGAAAGAGCATTTAATTCTGATCTTTGTTTCCACCCACAAATCCCAGTCATTCAATGCAAAGTTGCCTGCAAGGAGATGTGATTGGATGAACAGAAGATCCCCTTGTTTTCATGCTGTTGACATTTTTTCTAAGTACTCATAAATTAGCATAATATACCCATAGCATGGTTTCTCATGTAACTTTACAGGGTTTCCCCCAGAAAAGTCAGGCCCGGTGGCAAGTATATTTTGATGGGGGCCCGGCAAGGGCCAGTGACAGACTGATGGCAGCATTAAGGTAGGGCCCTATAGTTTCTGTGATAACAGAATCACGGACTGAATCGCGGAATTGAGAATTTAAAAAAGTTATAGCACAGATTCCATAGGGCCCTACATTAAGTCAGTGCTAAAAGCTGACAGGAGATTTGAAATTATAACAACGTAATGTGAATGTTGTTATAAATAAGTCATTTATTCAACACACATTTTAAAAAATCAACAACTATTTACAGCATAGCATAGTCTTACAAAGAATCTGACAACAATGTACAGACTTGGAATGCTGTGTTTTCAACAACAACAAAAGAAATTAAATTAAAATAAACAATATCAAAGTTTTTGCACTCTACAAAAAACTTGAAAAAAGTCCTGATTGGCTACTGATTCCTACAGCCTTGGAAGGCTGGGCACATTTCAACAACAACAAAAGAAATTAAAATAAATAATATCAAAGTTTTTGCACTCTACAAAAAACTTGTATTCAAGTCCTGATTGGCTACTGAATCTTACAACAAAGCCTTGGAACGCTGGGCACATTTAAATAGGGATGGGAATCGAGAACCGGTTCCAAGTTGTCCTATTCATTGGAATCGTATGCCTCCGAGCTTATCGATGTTTTTACGACAGCTGCGCATTGCAAAACAATGACATAACGCCTTGGGAGAGGCACGCACGCAGGCAGCCTCTCTCAGGTGTTTGTTTTGGATGGCAGCTGTCACAACAAATTTGATCCGGGCTGCCAGCCTTGATACATTCTGTTGTGATAAAGATTCTAAGACAACTCAGCAATTTCTCTGGATTAACGGGTTATTTTCTAGCGATCGTATTACTAAATAGCTACACACGTCATGTAACGTGAAAGTAGTTGGCTATCTCCCTGGATATGAAGTAAATGTTTTTATCAATAAATAATAATAATAAATGTGATTTTATCCATGGAAATAGCTATACAAAAAGGCAAAATAAATGTTGTGGTTGCGACTGCCGTCGTAGATGTCAGAAGGAAATGTCACTGACAAAAAAAAAATTTGCTCTCTTTGCAGTGGTTTGGGCTGGAGACGAGCTGTAAGAGCGGGATATGCACAACACTGCCTACTCATTTACTACTGAATCTTACAACAATGTACAGCCTTGGAATGCTGGGCACATTTCAACAACAACAAAATATCTATGTATCTGTGTTACTGACTGTTTGGCTAGCTAGCTAAGTTAGCTAAACAACCACGTTGTCGTGCACATCAATGTCACCAAGCTAACGTTATTAATAAAAAAGTGAAGTTGTTATTTCGATGGCGATTAATAAATCACGTAATGTTACAATGTATCAAACGTTACATTCATGCTACTAGTTTAAAGTTACCTACACACTGCTTAAGTTAATATAAAAAGAATGTACTTACCGACCAGAGGTTAGTTAGCCTACTAAAGCCTACTAAAGAAATGGTGCCTTGCTTGGTACTGTTAGCTTGTGATAGTTGGAAGCATCAAGGGTTGAACGTCACTCTATGCATAATAAGGGTAAAAAACACTGATCTCAGACCTGCTGTTTTCCTATAGTACATTCACGTTTTAACCAACAGATGTCGCTGGTGAGCTTTCCAACCGAGCTGTCCCACTGTAACTGTATTTTAAAAAACATCTTAAAAATACATTTTTTAAAAAATCCCCGATGCTTAGGCCTGGTCGGGGGGTCAATTTAACCCCAGCGGCCCGCCGGGCTTGCAATACACTGGCAGAAACCCTGCTTTATAACTATAATATGATTTAAGATAAAACTCTCTTGTTTTGGTCTCAGAGCTATTTCCAGATGTCCTGAAACATTACTGACATGCATCTCCCTTGTGTTGAATTTTGCATTTGTATGTGTTGCCATTTTCTCCCTAATTTAGTCGTTATACCAATTCCCCGTGTGTATCAAGGTCCTGGTTGATGCGCTATCCTCTCTTGGTTTGGGGAGGGTGTAGACTGCCACATGCCTCCTCTGATACCTGTGGAGTCGCCAGCCGCTTCTTTTCTGACAGCGAGGAGTTTCACTGGGAGAGCATAACGCATGCAGAGGTTCACGCTATCCCCCCCAGATCCCCTCCCTGCTGAACAAGCGACTCGACCAACCAGTAAGAGTCGTTAATGCAACGATCAGGACTCATACCCCTACCGGCTTCCCACACTGTAACAGCTGTGCAGTGACCGGTAATGTATATTTTTGTGGGCCAGAATATTCAATCATAAATCAAATTTAATTCCTCACTGGAAACAGAGTAGCAATGAACCATGTATTTTGTGGTACTTTTGTGGTGGTACGTTTACTTAAAATAAGGGATTAAACTAAAGGCTTGTAAACAGCATTTGTTTTGGTTTGTATTGGCCTAGCTTAGCATGGAAGTCAACCAAAAAATGTTCCAGTTCCAAAAGGCACTAGCTAGCTAGCTGGCCAACATACTCAAATGCTAACTAGCTGATTGACGATAACAGTAAAACCAACAAGGGAGGTCACTGTGACGTGAATCTAAAACAGATTTATTGGTTATCTCATACATACATCGAGCAAGCTAGTTACTGAGAATCATTTTTTTTGCCAGCAACCATCCCTTTTTTCAAAATAAACCCCAGTGTCCCAGTGCTGTGATGGGGACACTGTGCTGTAGGAGATGCTCTCTTTCGGATGAGCCATTTTACCTTGGTCCTGACTCACTGTGGTCATAAAAGATCCCATTACAATCATGGCGAAGAACAGGCAATTCACCAATGTCATGGCAAAATTCCCAAGCTGGCTCCCTCAACGTGTCATCTAATCATTCCCTGATTTATTTGGCTAAAAAATGTTCTCTCCCTTTCCTCTTCAGCTAATGTGTGTCTGGCTGCTGTGCATCACCCATGTGAGTGCTATACATTGGTGGTTGAGGTGAGTTCCCCCCCTCCTTCCCCATCATCACTGTAAAGTGCTGTGAGTTGCCTGTTAGTGAGAAAAGCACAATATAAGTGCAAGGAATTATTATTATTATTATTATTATTATTATTATTATTATTATTATTATTATTATTATTATTATTATTATTCATTACCAAATAACAGACCATTTGAATCACAGCATCCAGACAGTTATCCATTGCAAAATATAACATAAGGTCGCAAATCTATTGGCAATCCCACAAATTTGTTGTGCAGCAGCTAGCTAGTATTACTGAACTTCGTAAGCTAACACTGTAGCTAACCGGTATGAATTCAGTAAAGTTCTCCATCAGACAGGGCTTTCAGTGCTGGTGGTAATGGAAAGACGTGCAAGCGGTCAGCACTTAAACCTGAAGATATAAACAGGCTGGTGTTCTTTGCATGTAACCTTTGAATAGTGAGAGTGAACTACATGCAAACTGACTGATAACCTTGAGAAAATTTACAGAGCTTTAAATTCATTGCACTTATACAATTTATATTTCTGCTGCAAATATATATACAGTGGGCTCCAGAATTATTGGTACCCTTGATAAATATGCACAAAAAAAAAATGCTAAACTAAAAAATAATAGTTATTGAAATAAGCTTTATTTTCCAACATGTGTAAACTAGTGTGCTTGATTAATGATTACGCATGTCATGCGTATGATAACACATATCACACCCTGCTGGCAACTTTCACATCTGCCCTCACGTCAGCTAAAGCCTCATTTTTCCAATCTAAGATCAGTGCATGTGTCTCTAACCCACGCAAACTATTCTCCACCTACTCTTCCCTCCTCATTCCTCCTCCACTCCCATGTCCCTCTTCCCTTTCCACAGATGACTTTCTGGCCGCCTTTGAAGGAAAGGTGGCTACAATCCGGAACTCCTTTGCCCATCCAGTTAGCCCCCCAACCCCCCGGGACAAACCCACAGCCACACTGACCTCCTTTGAGATGCTGGAGGACTCTGATGTACTACAACTCATCACCTCTCATCGTGCAACCACCTGTCCACTTGACCCCATCCCATCTACAGTTCTCCAATCCATTTCCAGCGAGATCCTTCCCTATCTGTCCTCCATTGTTAATTCCTCTCTTGCCTCTGGTCATGTCCCCTCTGATTTTAAGATGACTCGTGTTACCCCACTCCTCAAGAAACCCACCTCAGACCTGTAAACACCTCATAGCTAGACCAATGAGGGTTTGTAGCTGGAGGGGAAGGCACCGCGTGTTTTCCCTTGGCTGGTGTGATTCAAAACCGGAGATGTTAGTTATTTTTACTCTGTTCGTAAGAACAGGGCACAATTATACTTAAGAATGCACTGGTTCCGTCGCCGCGGGTCAGATATGAATGCGCTGCTTCATATCCCACTTAAGACTGGCCTGAAATGGACCAGTAGCATTCTGGTTACTCTCCGTTCGCAAACGAGGCTATGCTGTCATCAGAGATGTATCTGATCTGGCGCCGGACCGTCAATATTCCAATGGGAGCATCAGAATACTCACAAATGAGCGGAACAACACATCAAATATATCCATGACCACAGCAAGTAAGCGTAACAGTTACTAGGTTTTACTCTCGTAATATCTGACTCCAAATGAAATTATAACTTAAAATTTGGTTTTAACTATACGTGGAACTTGGAGTGGTTACACTCGACTCTATCTTGTGCCATCATTCCTCAATATATGCTCCCGGGTTTAGCACTATTGTTAAATCTCAGTTCGGTGAAGGCCCCAGAGGGTAGGAGGCGGACCACCATAATACATAGATAGTTATGAGCCCAGGACAGTGTGTATCTATCGGGTTCCTTAAGGCGAATTTGACAAGAACCGGCGTATAACGCCCATGGGTCCTCTTAAGCCAAAACACCAGAACCAATACAACACCAATCCCGTTAGCGGGCAGATCGTGGTCGCCTATCTAACTTGAAGACCTCACTAAAGACTTTCGCTGTACTAGACCCCTGATCAGTAGGTCCTTGTCATAATTGTCCCCCTGAGTATTTAATCGGAATTTCGGCTGAAAAGAAGATAAAATGGATTAGAGTCATGAAGACCACGCAAGTTAAAAATAAGAAGAATTTATTGAACAGGCAGGTAGGTCATTAGCTTCAAATTAACAGTCAATTTAAAATATGGAAGGTTTTTTAAAAACATAAATTCAGAGTAAAAAGTTCTTACCCAGCCTGTTTAGCTACACACGAAATCACAGCGTCTGCGCAGTGTGGGAAGTCGATTGCGATCTTCCTTGTCTAGCTACACACAGAGCACAGAGTATGTGCACTGTGGGAAGTCGATTACGATCTTCCTTGTCCAGCTACGCACAGAGCACAGAGTCTGTGCAGTGTGGGAAGTCGATTGTCTCCCTTCCTTTTAAGCCAAATCCCGCGTTTGGCCTAGGCAGCATTGCCATAAATTAACTTGGCCGAATAATAAAATCTGGAATTTCGGCCCCCACCATTCGGAGGCTGTTGTTAAAACAATTAGTGGGGAAATTGGGAAAAGGAGATGATTACCAGAGAGGACATTCCATTGTGATAGTTTTTTTCCTGAGTTTCTGAAACTATGTTTTATCAAATTATATTTGGTATGAAACATATTTCATTCAATTTCTTGAATTTCCCTGAATACATCCATACCAAACCTGTCCAGGGGATGTAATATTATGGTGCAGTTGTCATGAAAATACCCTTTTGTTGAACCATTTTACATGCAATCCATGTTATTACTACACAAGGCATAATACAGTAATATAATGAAAACATGTGCATGGTTTGTAAGGTTTTACGGGGTTTGTGAATATGATAAACAGAGGGTTTAGAGTCCAGATCCAGAAAAGAAATAAAAAGTGTAATGACAGAGGGGACCACATAAGGGCACTGTGTTACTGTCAGGCGCAGTTGCCCCACCATTCTTCCAGAGGCCTGATGATCTTTTTACCCTTAATGGCACACACACCCCCACAACCATAAACAAAGAGACTAGTTCCCCTTATCTTAGTCTGTCCAGATGGCAACATTCCAGAGAGCCAAATGGCCTGCTCATGCAGAGGAAGTCCAAGTAACTTATTATTTTATCACACGGCTCCAGGACGAGTCTCAGCCTGCAGGCTCGTTCAAATGCCAGCCTTTTCTGGGTCCCAGTTTGACTCCCCTCTTACAGACCCCTCTGATGTAATGAATTATCGACTCGTATCGCTTCTACCCTGTCTGTCCAAAACCCTTGAACGAGCAATTCTTAAACAACTAACCTCTTTCCTCCATCAGAACAACCTGCTAGACCCTCATCAGTCTGGCTTCCGATCCGGGCACTCAACAGAGACTGCGCTCCTGGCTGTGATGGAGGCACTTGCCACTGCAAGAGCCTCATGCCTCTCCTCTGTCCTGATCCTTCTTGACCTGTCTGCAGCTTTTGACACGGTCAACCACAAAATACTCCTCTCCACCTTGGCTGAGATGGGCATTGCTGGGACTGCCCTGTCTTGGTTCGTTTCCTATCTTGCAGATAGGTCCTACCAGGTCACCTGGAAGGGCTCTGCCTCTGCTTCTCATCCCCTTGTTACGGGAGTACCACAGGGATCTGTACTGAGTCCTCTGCTGTTCTCCATATACACCAAATCTCTTGGTTCAGTTATTAATTCACATGGCTTCTCCTATCATTGTTATGCAGATGACACGCAACTCTTCTTTTCTTTCCCCCCCTCGACCACACAGGTCGATGATAAGATATCTTCCTGCCTGGCTGACATCTCCACCTGGATGGCCAGCCACCACCTGAAGCTCAACCTCAACAAAACTGAGCTGCTCTTCTTCCCATACCAGACCTCCTTACTACGTGAGCTCTCAATCACGGTTGATGGCACCACAGTGACTGCCTCTAACTCTGCCAAGAGCTTGGGGGTAGTCCTGGATGACTGACTGGATCTCAAGGAGCACATCAAGGCAACATCACGGTCCTGTAGATTCCTTCTGTACAACATCAGAAGGATTCAACCATACCTGACAACGCACTCTACCTAGCTGCTCGTCCAGGCTACGGTGACCTCTCGCCTCGATTACTGCAACTCTCTCCTTGCAAGCCTGCCAGCTTGTGCCATTCAGCCACTACAGATGATTCAGAATGCCGCTGCCTGACTCATCTACAACTTCTCCCACATTACTCCTCTGCTGCGATCGGCTTATGGTGGAGAAATTAACACTCATTACTCTGGCAACAGCTCTATAGGACATTCCTGCAGTCAGCATGCTAATTGCATGATCACTTAACTCTTGCGGCATCTGTGACATGGTGTTGAACAACAAAAAACTCAACATTTTAGGATGGTCTTTTATTGGCCCCATCATAAGTAACACCTGTGCAGGATATGGATTATCTTTACAAAGGAAAAAATGCTAGCTAACAGTGATATAAACAAATTTGTGGGCAAAATTTGATAGAAATAAGATCTTTGTGCACATAGAACAAATCTTTGAGATATTATTTAAACGCATTTAAAATGGCTGCAAAAATAAAAGTGTTGCGTTTATATTTTGGTTCAGTGTATTTCTTCTTTGGCATATTTCTTGCAACTTTAGTGCCTATTTTGCTTTAACTACAGACTGAAGGTATTATAATACCTGGGGTTAAAAAAAGTAGATAAGATTTCATTCAATTTAATTAACAATCCACCTCCTGCATTGCAAAATGACTGAAACCTAATTGGCATCGCAGTCTCGGAAGACCATAGATTTCTTGTGCCCGGGAGGTTTTAGTGCAGCATCTGCTATGGCTGTGGAGTCGAATCCATGAGAGGCAGACTTGGCCGCAGATGTTACATGTGTAGGCCGGCCCCTATGATGTTGATGGTATGGTGGTGTCCTGTTGTTGTTGCTTCCTCTTTGTTCTCTTTGCTTCATGGTGTTGAGCCGACTGCGGAGTGTCTGCTGCCACTGAAGACGGTCCTGAGCAGCATCTTCCCAGGTGACAGGGCTGATGTTGAAGGACTTGAGGTCTTGCATGCAAACATCCTCATAGCGTAGCTGTGGATGGCCAGTTGGCCTCTTGCCAGATGATAGTTGCGCATAAAGAATGTCCTTGGGGATTTGTCCGTCGTCCATCCCATCCGACCATCCATTTCCCATACTCTGGCTTTGAGCTTCCCAAAATTAGAGGCTGCTTTTCCAATGCGGCTGCTGAGTTCAGCATCGAGTGACAGGTTGTTGGTGATGGTGGACCCAAGGTAAGTGGAAATGCTGACAGCATCCAGTGTGTAGTTGTTGATGGTGATGGAGGGGGGGTTGTCAGTGCCCTGTCCCATTGACTTGGTTTTGTTCAGGCTGATGGTCAGGCTGAAGTCCTGGCATGCTTGGGTGAACCGGTCTATGAGGGTTCGCAGGTGCTTCTGTGAGTGTGCTGCCACTGCTGCATCATCAGTGAACAGCACGTCCCAGATGATGAATGATCTGACCTTTGACAGGAAAACTGCTACCTCCCGTGTTATGCCTCCACTGCACAGTGGAGCTGGAGTTTCCTCCCCAGGGAACAAGAGGCCCGGGCAAGGTGTATGGAGGCCTTTTGTTGCCCAGGCAACAGGGCTCCCCTCTCGGCCTCCCTGGTGTGATCCAAAGGAAAGGTGAACCGATACATTTGGCGTCAGTTTGGCTGCATGAAAATGATTGAATAGACTTTCAATAATTCATTTAATTGTAATTAAAACCAAAGGAGGTTATTTCGAGGAAAGTTGTGTCTATGGAACGTCATGTTTTTATGTAAAACTAATCTTTTGTGTTATTGTAGGTAAAAATAAAAATGTTTGTACTTTGATTTGATATTCAATGAATGTGCATATATTAATTGAACCCTTCTCTACCTATTTTTTTTTTTTACTACAGACGGTCAAATATGTTTGGCCTGTACTGTACATACATTTTCCTTTAAACAATACAAAAATATATAATACACTACCTGTTTTAAAGTTAAACCCCCCTTTGTGTGGGTTCCCTCCGATCCCATATCCCACCCATCGACCCCACTACATATACCCCACCCTAAACGTACTCAAATAGAAACACAAAAGCCGCATTTCCACCCAAAGTACCCAGAACTTTTAGTCCCAGGAACTACTTTTCAAGGAACTAAAGGTTCCTTTAGCCCATTGTTGTCTGCGTTTCCACCATGGTCTAAAGACCCACGAAGATTAGGCGTCACCGTCGGTCCATCTGTCCTATGATTTCTTCTGTAACCCCATACTACCACCGAAGTACATTATTTTCCAATAACCGGGACAGCCGGAGGGGTTTATTCCACTTATACAACGGATTACCAACAATGACTATCTATGGTTACTTTAGTATTTATTGAATTTTATCGACTTAATCACCTGAAATTGAAATATTCTTCCGCGGCCGTTTGGGCATATTATTTTACCAACCAAAACTCTCATTGGTAGTTCGACTTTGACCATTGTTATGCAACAAACAGGATATAACAGGCCAATATACAGATTGTAACTGTTTTATATATCCTCTCAAACACATTCATTATGTTTTTATGCGAACATTCACTTTCATGTCTTGACATCTAAGACGACAGAATGCATTCACATTCTACAAATAACTGGTAACAACAGCAGAAAACATGCACACGTCGTAAACAATTTGCTGTTGAATTGATTCATTTGACTCTTATCGTCATTTCCAATATAGGCTAATCGCAAAATGGCAAGAATAAATAGAATGACAACTAGAATTAACCCGTTATTTTACCCAGACAAAAAGTGCGGAAGGTGATTTCTAGTTTGCTTTTACTGTATCCCCAATGTAAATTACGCAGAACTACCGCATCCGTCACATAACTGTGTCAAACGTTTTGAGTCAATTATGACGGACTAACAAAGAAAATCCGGAAGAAAATATTCAGCAACCGAATTAAACCATTTGTTTTGGTACATAATGCTGTCCCAGCAGGAATGCTTAACATTTTATAAAACAAATACTAAAGAAAGAAAAGAACAGAAGAGCACACGTTATAATCCTCAATCTTAATTTCTCATCTGTTCCAAGATGTTGGCAGGCTATAACCAAAAGTAGGCTACTGCGCCGCATAACATACAAGTTTGAATTCAAGTTATTCTTATGAAAATAAATCGGTTTGCGGCCGCAGATTTTTTAAAATGGCGGTTGAAATAAAATACTGCGAGTAGTCAACCAATCAGAAATATTCAGCGCTTGCGCCCCACCCCAAAAGTTCCGGTACTTTTGGAAAGTACTACCCCCCGAGCAGGGACTTTTTTGGGGGTAAAATAAAGTCCCCGAAACTTAATTTAGACCCTGGTTCCTGCGGTGGAAACACACTGAGTTCCTCAAAAGCTTAATAGTTCCTGGGGAAAGTTCCCGCGGTGGAAACGTGGCTAAAGACAAAAACAGACAGCAGACTTATGACAGGACATACAACATAACAGAACTGATACAACATGTTCAACAACTTCTAATGATCAAATAACCTAATTAAAACATTTTATGATAAACATAATAAAGGATATTGAATGGATTTTTATTCCCTTTAGGGGCAAAACCCGCGAATTTAGCCCAATAACAAATTATTTTTAGTGCTGTCAATCGATTAAAATTTTTAATCAAATTAATTACATACTATGCTGATTAATTAATCAAATTAATCACATATATCAATATTTGCTTGGAAAAGCCCCCAAATGAAGATATTTCAACTCAAAAACATTACATTATTGCGGCATATGAGTAAAGCATTGAATAGAAATATAAAAAGGGGGCATTAGAAATCAATGAATTGTTTTATTTCCAATCTTTTTTTTTTTATTATTTCACATAAGCTTATCACTTAAGCACCAATGAGGCCATAACAATCTTTTGCTATGCATGGCAAATTGTGGTCACTCACTCACTCACGGACGACCTGAGAGGGACGTTTGGTGGGACGCATGTGCAGGTGGTGCTTCGTTTATTAGGATGCATGCACAGGTGCATCTCCCAAAATCACCACTTCGAACGGCACAAGATTTTTAAGCACACTTTATCACCTAACGTTACTTTAGCTAACCCTAACATGTTAGCGTTTTGCCTAGTTTAGTTAACTTACTTAGCGCGTACCACCGATACAGATGTATGGACACACGGAGGAAAACAAATACCTTTATCGAGGTAAGGACATGCCATAGCTAGCTAGCTATATAGTTAGCCAAGTTTTACTCATGACACTTTGTACAGGTGCGCTGTGGGTCTGCACGGTTTTGTGCTTGTTTAACTATTTAACATACTATTTACATGCGCAACTAACGCACCACTGGTTGGAATTGTGCGACGCACGGTGCAGGTGCATTCGTAAATTCATTCCGGTGGTGTCAGTGGCACCCTGAGTGCTCTCTTGTCATTTAGAAATTAGCTCTCAGGGGCTCAGAGCCACACCAATCGCTCCAGCTGAAGGGCTGGTTTGTCTGAGTGTCTTTACCCCATAATGGCTGACAGTGTGGCAAGATGCGACAGTTGGGTTATTTGGCAATATAGGTAGTGTTATTCAACATGCAGCAACTTACAGTAACATCAGTACATAAATTAATTAACATAAACATTAAATAATATTATATGCGTTATTTTGCATTATTATTTAACACGTTATTTTATAATTAATTAATGAATCGAAATGAATGCGTTAATTTCACAGCCCTAATTATTTTATATCCTATTCTTGATTTCTATTGGGCCGCTCCTCCTTAACATTGACCAAACCTTTCCACACTTTCCCCCATATCTGTTCAAATTGCCCAATTTTATTATTTTCAAAGTAAATACTTTTTTATATGTTTAAATAATATGCCATATAATATTTCCATAATTGAAATCCTGCACATTTGGTGCCTTTCCCATTTAAAAATAATATATATATTTTTTATCATCCTTTTTCAAAAGAAAGTGCAGGTCTTTCTGGCTCATCCTGGTTTCCCACAGTAATGTCTGGCTTGAGTTTCAGGATATATGATAAATCCATACTTGCCAAATTATCATCTAAATTAAACTGCTCTATTTCTTGGTTATTCATACCTTGTGTATAAAACAAGGCGCTCACTTGATATAACAGCTAATGTAATCTAGCATAATACACCTGCAAATGCAAATCAACACTAATCCAGTATTTTTATTATAGTAAATCTACAGCTATTTATTAAAGTACAGAACTAAGACAGCTTGTCCCATTGTCAGTATTACCATGTAATGAACCCTGTGCAACAGGCTGAGCATAACATTTAATCACTTGCATGTTATTTGGTATTATGCACCCTTACACTTGTACATGTTCCTGTGACATGTTTTTTCCCTGTACATCCTTACCATAAGGCTTTGTTTATTTAGTTCAATCCTCTGTTTTTCTTGCCACAAGACGTCAACAGATGGCTGGAACAAATGAAACAATATTGTATCATAATTAAACAATATATTATCGTACTGTCTTAAACAGGTACTATAATTTAGAAGGCCAAGGAAGAGCCCAGCTTGCCAGTGTCAATGAACCTTCCAATATGTGCACCCAGGCATAGAAAAAATATATTAATTAAAGCCGCAAGTGGCTTTAGGAGGGGTACAAGCATTGGCACTATCGCACCCCCTATGGAGCGATTTTAAAATGGCTTTGTCCTCATGATCATATACCTTCACCCAACATATCTACTGAATATCATGATAAGCAATGGATTGGAATATGTGTCTGACGTAGTAAAATATTGATGACTTATGGCCAATTTTGTGCTAAGAGACGCTGGCAGATGACTTAGTTGCGTCGCCATGGATGTGTCCTGGCCGCTTCCCGTAAAGGTCTTTACTATGTTGTAACACTTAGATGGCCCGCTGGGTATGTACAGCTGCAGCGCTTCCATGCTGTAACTGAAAAAGGTGTCACACTAGTGTTGTCACGATTCCAAAATTTTGACTTTCATTCCGATACCAGGTTTAGTATCACGATACTCGATACTGAAACAATATTGATTCAATATTCGGTACCTAACAATACTGAAAATACCTTCATAGATCAGAAACCTAATGTCCAAAAGGGTTAACCTCATTATCAAATTCACAGTTTATTAGAAACCTGGTTTATTAACAACCTTTAAGTTGAAGCCTGTTCAACATATTAATAAGCATAGGCCTATAGTGTTACAACACTAAACAATAGAAAAATATATTAAATATATTTCAAAAATTCAACAATTGTAAACTAAATACTCTTTAAACAGGTCTTTCACTTTTAAATAGCATATTTTAATAACAGTACAGCATCTTCCTATAATAAAATATTTCCAAATTAGAACACCTATTGCTACTGAAGTGAACTGAGTCGAAGCTTGCGCTGTATCAACGAGTGAGTGCACGCGCAAGTCACCTCACTTGACAACCTTAGTTGCTACTGCCATTTAGCGAAGATTCTGACAAATTACACCTTTCATCCTCTCAATTAGTAATGCGGGAGGCACATTTCCCTGGCTTTTACATTTGACACAAAACTACCAAATGTCAGAAAATTCAAATACCGAACAGTTTATTTTTTTTAAGTACCCAGAAAGTGCTGAAGTTTCGGAATACCGTGCAACACTACGTCAGACATACATTCCAATCCATTGCTCAGTTTAGCAGAGAATGCACGTTTCAGAGCGCCTCAGAGACAGATAGGATAATAATACATATTTCATATAGCCTAATAAATACGACATTTAAAAAAACGAAACAAAAAACGAAATATCAACTCGACATCCCTGCTAGCATGCGTGCTGCGCGAATAATACCTTATTTATTTAGACATTGGCAGACTACAGCATTTGCGTCTTTTGTTTATATTCAATAGTAACTGCAGCGAGAAACTGCAGCTGTAGACACAAAAAAGTTTGTTATATTATGGTAGCAACGGAATGAAGCGGACTACATATATATAGGCTCAGTTTACCGTCATTGTTTTATTATACCAGCGTGTTTTCGCGCGTTTGCAGAGAAACTCAATTACTATCAATAAAAATGGTTTAGCTATTTCTCAGCATAATGACGGATGGAGATGGGACGAAAATAATTTTCAACCGTCCACCACGTTTTAGCAACGTTCCAACACTCTCGTCATCACTGTTCCATGGGTCACAAAAACTATTACACTAACGCTTACATTGCAGTGTGAAATATCCGCATTATATAATACCACTAACCTATTTAAAGACACTCAATTTCAAAAATAACGTATATAACCGAAATATTTTGAGCAGTAATACTTACATAGCAACATGACATTTTATCTGTGTTTAGTAGTATAGAGACAGAAAATCAATGACAAAGTCATATTCACTTCTGTTTTGCGTCAGAAAACTATGTCAGATAGGTCTATCAGCAAAGAAATGGCTTAGCTATGCCCCGAAGTCCTCAATAATAATAGTACTCTCCAAGAAATTATTAAAATCGTTGACAACGTTTCGTTGGGTGCATCGTCTTTAATGCTACGCCACAGTGAATGCGCAAGTGAATGCGATAAGAAAATATTCCGTTACGCTGAACTATAAAACGCTATTCCAAATGCAAAATCAGACATGTTATACATCGTTAGAAAGTACTCTCACCTACTGAATACATGAACTGTCAATCAAGCCAAATTGTACTAAAAACGGCGAGAACGCCATAAGCAACAGGAATCACAAACGGATTGTCCAAGACAATATATGACCACTCAGTCGCAAAAGGGATATCTCTACACGTAAAACCAATGGTAAGATGTATATTTATTCAATGTTTAGTCCCAGATATTGACTGTAGAATGAGATGGTATAATTAAAAAAAACTTTGTCTCGTTTATTTCGTTATTCAGTAAGCAGCGTTTTCACTGCTGTATTGGCATATTTTAGGGCAAATGTCGGGTTTATCTTGGTGTTACGGAATATTACATTACATTACAGGCATTTGGCAGACGCTCTTATCCAGAGCGACGTACAAAGTGTATAACCATAACCAGGAACAAGTGTGTCGAAAACCCTAGAGGGCAGTAGCCTACCGTTCCAAGTGCAGGGAACAACCGCATAGTTCAACTTGGACCCTGTAGGTTAAACTGATTAACACTAACACAAACAAGAACAGCAACAACGCAGTCTATGCAAAAATACAAGCAATAGTTAAGACTAGTTAAGTCACCTACGAAACAACTACCTAGTTACAACCCTAAGCTTACAGTCAATTTAGAGATTAAATTGAGAATACGATTTACAGCATAAAATGCGTCTTTTGTTTATATTCAATATTAGAAATTGCAGCGAGAAACTGCAGCTGTAGACACAAGATAGTTTATGTTATGGTAGCAACGGAACGAAGCTGACTATACATGTATTGCCATCATTGTCTTATTATACCAGTGTGTTTTCGCGCGTTTGCACAGAAACTCAAAACCTACCAATAAAATGGTTTAGCTATTTCTAGCGATAATGACAGATTTAAAGACTAAACGAACTCACCCGATACTGCGTCAACTACTTGCGTCGCCATGGATGTCGCTCGCCGTAAAAAAGTTTACTAGATGTCGTAACACTTAGAATTTGCAGCAACAGCTCTTCCGCACCCCACCTAATACAAAAGTCCAACTGGCGGGCAAAAAAAAAAATTGCGGATATAGGTGGTGCCAATGGCAAAGTTGTAGAGCACAATCAGATGCATCGGTCGATGAAGTTTTGTGTTGATCTGACTTATGGTGTGGGAGTTATGACCTTTTAAAGTATGACCCTTTGTTATAGCGCCACCATCTGGCCGACATAGGTGATTTGTAGTGCCTGAGTGGGGGGGGGGGGGGGCATAGGAACCCACCAACCAAATTTGGTTGCTCTAGGACTTATGGTTGCTGAGCCTCAGACACTTTTAGCGGAGAAAAATTATAATAAGAATAATAATAATAATAGTAATAATAATAATAATAATAATAATAATAATCCTAACAGATACAAGTGTTTCCACCAGCTTCGCTGCTTGATCCCCTAATGAACACAAAGTATAAGTACTCTTCAAGTTTTAGCATTTTCTAAGTTTAACATTTGATCTGCTTCTCATGAAAATGATTTTACATAAGCAGAAATGTCTCTCTAATATATCAATTTCACATTCCACGTGACACAAATACATTTTTCAAAATACCACCTAAGCTCAAAAAAGTACAAAGCATACCACACCTCATTGATGATACTTTATTGAATATGGTGTACAATGATGGAACTAAGATGACAGTGCCAAACCCGTTATCATAAATTATGCATGAGTGCTAATTTAATTAAAATACATATGAAGAAAGTGGTAAAATGGGGGCTGACATTGACCCATGAGGGTTATTTTTTTAGTATGTTATGTGAATTAATTGAATATTCAGTTGCCACTGCTACAAAATGAGGCTCGTGGACAAGTGTGGGAAGCCTGGAAGGGAGCGCACATCAGTCAATAAACGTGAATCCCGTGAATGATTCTGCATTACTTTGGGCTGGCGAGATTTCAAACACAGACAAAGCACATCCCTTCACGTTAATGTAATTGTTAATTTGATGACTTCCTGAGCAGGCACTGTCATCTGGAAATCCAATCAAAGGTAGTTTATTAACATGTAGCTTGCCTTGAGTGTTAAGTGGATATTTAGGGATGGAAACTTGTCACCTTTCGGGGAAAATTGCCTTTTTGAATCCAAAATAGGTTATTTGTGTGATTAGTGTAGATCCATTAGTGTAGATGAGTTTTTGAAATTGGGGGGTGGGTGGGGCTGCGAGGACAGAGCATAGACTGTATAAAAATATGGACAAAGCTACTGTGACGTCACCCATTAACTCTCCATGGGTCTGGAAAAAACATTTTGATGCCCGTTTGTGGGGCCACCATTGTCCTCCATTTGGAGCCAAAACCATACAGTTCATGGTCCGAACCATAGATCGGCCCGAACAGTGTGATTGACAGTCCGGAGCGGAAAAGCCATTGACCTTCAGGCTTACTTCATTTACCCATCATCTAAATTGATTTCTTAATGAACTCGAGGCAAGCTGGCTGTCTGTCGCTATGTTTTATAATTTATTATCAAATGTTTACGGAGCTTAATTTCCATCCGTGACTGTACTGCGTTATTTCATCGCGTTATATGTATGAAATTAAAAATGTAATTATGTTCAGTTATCTTCAATTTATGTTTCTCAGCTAAATATCAGTGAATATGCTAGCTAGCATATCAGCTTTCCAGAGCTAGGTAGGCTAGCCATGGTTAGCTCACGCATTAGCAATAAATGTCCCGTAGAACTGCTGTTAAAGGGGAATTGCACTTTATAACACTTCTGCTTCTCATGACTGATATTGTCCTTCTAAGGAATGTGTCGCCTTTCATTTTTCGATTAGTTATTTCATTATGTTAATATTTTACGCTGTTTTGTTGTTTTCCTTTACAAATTCAGGAAGTAGACCCAGGCAGTTTAGTGTCGAACTTGAGGATACATATCATTGCGCGACTTCTGATGTGGGCGTACCTGCAGACAATAACATTAAGTTGGTCGTAGAAATTGTGTTGTATGACCACTAGCTAGCAAAACCAAAAATGTCTGAGGACGAAGGAGATTTTGTTTTTGATCATGGGATTGTTGTGCCCTATCGATTTGAGCCGGAATACACAGAAGTAGTGATGGCTAATTTTCAGGCTGATCATGCGAGAGCGAGATCGAGTCAGGAGCGGGCTGAGATTGAGGAACCACAGGCTATTCCCAGGACAAACGGCAACTGGTGGTAGACATACTATGTAGCACAGATAGACGCGATAGTGTTAGCCAGCCCGCATAGTACCTACCTCGAGCGGTTCGACCAACGATGGAAAAACGGTGGGTACAGCTTCAGGCTTCAGACGGTAGTCGGTGCCTTCAAAGTGGTCGCTGCATACCCTTAGTCCTCGTTTGCAAAATTCTTCGGCTGTTATGTTGGGGTGTCTGATTACTTCCAGCCATGTCTGGCACAAAGTTGCATCGCGTAGACTTTCAAGTCAAGTTTAACGAGGGCATTACACCGATATCGCATCAAACAAAAGCTAGCAGGCGTTAGTTTGTTCGATTTCAACGCTAAGTTAACGAATGTTTTGCTTCGCTTCTTCTCGATTTGCCACGAAATGAAATCAAAGAAGAAGAAAGAAATGGAAACCGTACTAACGTTAGACATTTAAAATGAAATAGTTAATAGAAAAATGAAGGGCGACACATTCATTAGAAAGACAATATCAGTCATGAGAAGCAGAAGTGTTATAAAGTGCAATTCCCCTTTAACCTAGCAAGTTTTCACCGAAGGTTTTCGCCACAATCAGCTAGTAATGAGCCAATAACTGTTAAACCACCGCCGTTTGTGGTGTTCACTCGCTGGGTGACGCTAGCTAACCTTTCGCAAATCACGTTAAACAAGTAGAAATTAACGCCATCAGCAGTGATGAACAAATCTACCAAGTATTTTAATAATGAATTTGCACGCGTGAATTTTGAATTATTTGTATTTTCTTGTAGACCATTAAAAGCAATGGAGAAGAGCCAACATCCTAATTGTCAAATTGTCTGTACCCTCCGTCTACAGCAAAGTGCTAGTTTTTTTGTTTTTTCATGCGAAAGAAAATCACTGGGTGCCCTAGTGATGATATGCTGAGATGAAAAATGAGCAGGCAGAAAATCCCTTAGACTGATTAATGTTATTATTGGTGTCAGCATGTTTTTAGTTATTGTGATTGATTAGAAATAACGAATTACTAAATATGATAGAGACAGTTCTCCTCAATTAGTTTAGACAAGAAAAACATTCTATTTGCTTTGCAAAATTGTGCACATTTTAATCAACATTAGCATATTAAAAACTGGATAAACGTACACACTTCGAAAATGTTCATGGCAAAGATCTGGAATACGTAGATTTTGTCATTTGAACGAGCACAGGTTAGATGCCATTTTTGAGTTTATAATTTATTTTGAATTTATTTGATCTTCATAGCATGGCGTGACAAAGGAAACTGTGTTTATCTACAATTGAATTATTCAGATCGTGGGCAGACTTCAGGTTTTAGGTTTATTTTAGGTTTAGAGGTTTATTCACTGTTTTTTTGGTTTTTATGGTAGAGGGTAGGAGTTTGCGCCAAGTGGGAAATGGCGTCTCCCTTAGGGGACCCGTCGATCTCCCTTAGCAAGTGCGTACCGGCATCCGAATATTACCGCTGAGGATGTTCTCCACACTGTGGGATTGCAGATTGGGTATGAGAATATTAACTCTATGTTAATCTATGTTCCCATCCTATTGCTGACTGCGCCTGCAAGTAGGGTTACGATTTCTAATGTACCACCGTTCGTCACAAACAAGGCCATAGCGAAAGAGCTTGTTTGTTTTGGGAAGTTTGCGGGACGATTCAAACGGGTACTGCTTGGGTGCAAGATCGCTTGGGTGCAAGACTCGACATAACATGTTCATAACATGAAACATGTTATGTCGAGTCGAGCGAGTGAGGCGGTGGCGGGGCAGGGAGGTTATGTTGGGGCTTCAGTCTCGGGGGAGGGAGGCTGAAGAGAATGGAAACAGAGAGACACAGATACCGAGGGAGGACGAAATTGATTTTGACGATGCGATGTTGGATATATCTGATATCTCGAAGGGTGCATTGTACTCCGTAGACGACATTCGTAATTTTCTTGATGAGACGAAGGGCAAGGCAGTAAATCTGTCTGATTATTTTCCGGACCTAGACAAATTCATACTGTCGGCATTAGCTAGGCAGAAGCTGCTGGTTACAACTTACTGTCAGAGCAGCAGCGATATCAATTGAAAAAGCACGTCACTATGGCAAGACGTGTTGGAAAGTCGGCACAGGTAGTAACGAGGAAGGGGGTAGGGAAACCGAAAGGGAAGAGAACAAGAAAATAAAAGCTAAATGTGAATGGCCTAAGGGATGGAGGGAAACAGGCGCTAGTAGCTGAGTTGCTACAGTTAAAAAATAGAGATTTGACTTTTCTACAGGAGTTGTATAGCGATCGCAGCAATGAGGTTGATTGGGGTTTGTGGTGGGAGGGGCTGTGTGTCCTCAGCCATGGGAGTAATGTTAGTGCAGGGGTGGCAGTGCTGTTCTCTCCAGCACTGGGGGTGAATATTTTATCTAAATGGGAGGCCGAAGAGGGGCGTCTTTTGGTAGTGAAAGCTGAAATTAATAGTTTTGTGTTTGTTTTTGTGAATGTGTATGCTCCAAATAGGGGGGCGCAGAGAATTGAGCTGTTCAAGAAAATATCACCGTTTCTGCAGACATTTGATTCTGGGGATATTTTGGTTGTTGGGGGGATTGGAACTGTACTTTAGATTTTACACAGGATAGGAATAGGGGGAACCGCATCTGCAATCTGCAGAGCCCTTAGCAAGAGTCATAAAAAACTGGATGTGTGGAGGGATAAGAACCCAAGGGTACAGCAGTACACATGAGTGAAGAATGGGGTGGGGGGAGTGTATTCAGCTTGACTGGATAGGCTGTATTTCTCTAAGAGTGTGAGGAATAGAGTCATAAGCGCTGCTATATGGCCAAGTGCTGTTTCTGACCATGAGCTCATTACTGTTGATTTTTATCATGGTTAGGCAACAGCATAGGAGCACTTAATGCTAAGTTACTGCACAATGTAGGTTTCCAGGAGAAGTTTGTTTTGTTTTGGGGACATTGGAGGGGGCTCTAAGGGCAGTATGCAAGTTTAACGCAATGGTGGGAGGTGGGGAAGATGTAAATACAGGTGTTTTGTCGACAGTACGCAGCACAGACGGCAGCACAGGTCAAGCAAGCTGTTTGCACACTGGAACAGGACATTTTACGGTTGCAGCAGGACTTAGCCAGTAATAATGCATCTGGCTCCTATGAGCCAACCGGCGGGAGCTGAGCTCTATCCCGCAGGAAAAGGCTAAGGGGGCCATAATAAGGAGCAGGTTTATTTCCATAAGGGACATGGATGCTCCGACTGCATTTTTCTTTAATTTGGAACGCAAGACGGGGCAGTACACGCAAATGCACTGTTTGAGGTCTCCTGATGGATGAGAGACGTCAGATCCGATGGAGATGTGGAGGCTGGCTGTTGGGTTCTACAATGAGCTGTATGCGGCGGAAGGGTCGGACCAGCAGTGCGCAGCTGAACTCTTACAGCATCTCCCTTCACTCTCAGTGCAGAAGAGGGAGACGTTGAACATGGCGTTCGTGTTTGAAGAGGTGACCAGGGCAGTGCAGCAGTTGTCCTCAGGGTGGGCCCCAGGGATTGATGGGATCCCATATGATTTTTATAAAACTTTTTGGGGGACTGTGGGGCAGGATTTTTTTGAGGTTCTTCAGTACTGGTTGTGGGACAAGGTACTTCCCAGGAGTTGTCGGCAAACAGTGCTGTCACTCCTTCCAATGAAGGGTGATCTCTGCCTGTTAAAAAACTGGAGGCCGGTGGCCATTTTGTGTGCAAATTGTATCGAGATTGTATCGAAATGTCTGGTGAACAGACTGAGGGTCTATATGGGGTCAATTATACAGCCTGATCAGATGTATTGTGTACCAGACAGGTCTATCAGGGACAATCTGTTTTTAATGAGGGATGTTACTGATGGGGTTAACCTTGGTGAGGAGGGGGTAGGGTTGGTGTCACTGGACCAGGAGAAGGCGTTTGATCGGGTTGATCACGGGTACCTTTTTAATGCACTTCGGGCTTTTGGTGTGGGGGAGAGGTCAGTATCATGGGTGCAACTACTGTATAAGGAGGTTGTGTGTATGGTCAAGGTGGGGGGAGGATTGAGTGTCCCAATTACTGTGGGGAGGGGGATTAGGCAGGCTGCCCCCTGTCAGGTCTGCTCTATTCATTGGCGATAGAGCCGCTGTTATGCCACTTAAGGAGTGGGTTGCAAATGGGGTAATGGGGGACCCTGCAATAAAACTGTCAACATATGCCACGACGTCACTGTGCTAGTGAGGGATGCTGGGGATGTGGACACGGTGCATAGGGGCCTGACTCTGTATGCAAAAGCATCCTCTGCGAAGGTGAACTGGGCAAAGTGTGAGGCGTTATGGTGTGGGCCGGGAGGGGGGACACAGTGTCGGGTCTGCCACGGCTTCCAGGGGGGGTGCAGTGGGGTAGGGAGTGTTTTATGTTTTTGGGGGTTTTTCTGGGCACAGAGGGGTTTAAAAGGAAGAACTGGGAGGGTTTAGAGGAGACAGTGTGCGCCAGGTTGTCCTCATGGAAATAGTTGCTACTGCAGCTATCGTATAGGGGAAGGGTCCTGATCATCAATAATTTAGTTGCCTTGCGGCATCGGATGGCAGTGCTGGACCCACCGCGACAGCTGGTTAGGGACATTCAACGGAAGCTGGTGGACTTTGTTTGGTCAGGGCAACACTGGATTAAGGTAGCAGCCCTGTACTTGCCTCTGGTGGAGGGCGGACAAGGCCTGGTGGACATAGTGAGCAGGGTGGCGGCTTTTAGGCCCAGAAGCTGCTGTATACCAGAGAGTTGAGCTGGGCAGGAGCGGGCACAATATTTTACGGAGAGCTGGCAGGATGGGGCTTGACCGGCACCTTTTTCTAATGAACCTCAGGGATGTTGATGTAGCAGGGTTGACCCCCTTCTATATGTTGATGCTACGGGCGTGGGAAGTTTTTCACTTCTCTCGGGTTGCGGGAGGTGGTGTGCCTCACTGGGGAGCTGAAGAGCTGCTGTTTCATAACCCGTACATGAAGGTGGACAGCACCAGTGCTGCCTCACCCAGGAATCCCTTTGTGGCGGCAGGGTTCACAAAAGTGAAACATTTGAGGTCTGCCAGAGAATGGAGGACGGTGGAGGACATTGCGGTTGGAGCCGGGGTCAGGTCAGTCCGGCTGGTCCAGAGGTTCATGGGGGAGGTCCAGGCTGCTCTGTCGGCTGCTCTGGAAGCTGGGCTGGGAAGTCAGGCTGGCTGAAATAGAGAGGAAGAGGTGGAGGCCTTTCCCGACTTGGAGATCAAGGCAGCAGTGGGTGAGTGGCGGGAAGGTGTGGGGAAGCTCCTAACTTTCCAGACGCTGCAGCTGAAAATCTTCCGGTCCACCTTGAAGAAGGCCCTGTACCTGGTGTGTGTGAAGGTGCTGCATTTCCGAACACTGGGGGAGGTGAAGGAGTCAATGGCAATGGACGAAGTAGGGTCGGACCTTTCCTCGAAAGGTAGTTGGCGGGCCCTGTACAAGAGACCCATTGAGAAGCGCGTGAGCGACTTTCAGTGAAAGATTGTGCATGGGGTAATAGCCACGTACAGGTACAAGGTGCACCTGGATCCGGCAGTGGGGGAGGGCTGCCTTTTTTGTGGGGTTACGGAGAGTGTTTTCCACATTTTTGTGAAGTGTTCACGGTTGGGGGTGTTGTCTAGGTTAGTAAGGGAGTGGTGTGGGAGGTTGGGGGAGGAATACTCAGATGAGGTTTTCATGCACGGGCCAATATACAGGGTGGGAAATAAGCGGAGGATCACGTTTGTGAATTTTTTGTTTGGGCAGGCGGCTGACACGCCGGGACAAAATTTAAGGTATTGGGGGAAGGGACCCAGTGCAGGTGTGTAAGGGGTTAGTGGCAAGGCGGTTAGTGATAGAGCATGCTTATTACAAAGTGGTGGAGGATTTGGAGGGGTTTTTTGGGTTTTGGGGGTTGGAGGGGTGTCTTTGCACGCCAGGGGAGGGTGGAGGGGTACAGTTGGAGTTTTGAGAGGTGATGGGGTGGGGGGGGGGGGGGGGGGGAGTATTTGTGGGTTTGTTCTTTGTATGTTTCGAGAGTGTAATGGGACTGGTTGAGTGGGGGGAGGGAGGTGGGTTGGTGGGCGGGTTTTTATTTTTACTTATTCATGGTTTTTAAAACATTTATCTTTTTCTCTTCTTTTTAATTGAGTGGTTTGGTTTGTTTTTATTTCTCTTTTTTTTCTTTCAGTGAATGTTCTGGTTTTCTTGTTGGTGCCTGGGGTTTTGTGCAGGTTATGGGTTTGTGGTTCTTTGTTTTCTCGGGGAAAAATGGCTTTGAGGTCTTATGAAGGTTGGTGGAATGGTGAATAAAGCAGACCTTAAAAGTGAAAAAAGAATCTCTCTCTCTCCCTCTCTCTACCAAAATATAACATAAGCTATGTTTTCCATTTGACTTGTCAGTTGTTGTGCATATTGTGTTTTTGTTTTGTTTGATGAACTTTATTTTATAGTGGATGCAATGCACTTTAATACAATTTTGGACCCAGCTCTGCACTCTTTTGACTGTTTTTTTTTTTAAGTGCCCTCAACTGATGTCCCCCTTACATTACTTTTGTAGCAGTAAGATTACATTAATTCTAGGGTGAGTTTTTCCCTATATCCTCATGCTAAAATCAACTGTAAATCCACATTTTAAAGCTGATATTTAAAAAAATTCCTTTGCATCTTTGTCACCTTTTTCACCCCTGATGAGTTTGCATCCCTGGACATTGAGCATATTACTGGACTATGTTAGTAGGACTCAGAAATAACAGTTCAATTTTGGAGTTCAAAGACTGCGGTCATAACTAAGAAAATGGATATGAAGGTTGAGCGGTTATTACAATACAATACTCCCTGAATCTCTAAATTAACTTTTTTTGCACTATCACTGAAGGTTGAGTTCAACAGTGTTTGAGGGGTGGACACCCTAAACTGATGCACATCTCAAAGGCTAAAAATGTAGCACAAACTCTGCTGTTCCCAACATTCAGTAATAAAGACTTGCTGAAAGGATGCAGCGGATCAATGAACTCCCTGGGAGTGCAGATAATCAGTGTCAAATCACCTCCCCACATTTATCATAATTTTAGTCAAGTGTCCTCTTCTGGACCACAACTAATGTGAGAAATAAACATAGGGTATAAACTCACCTGGGTCATTCTATTTCTACGTATTTGTATTTTAAAATGTAGATAAATACACATTTGAAGTATTTTCAAATACATTTACACATTAAATACTTTGTATTTGATTTATTTAAATTATTTTAATGGAAAACCAAACACTTTCCCCTGAAAATACATTCCTTTAAATAAATACTTTCCTGGGAAACCAAATACTTTAGTATATAGAGTCTTTTAAAAATACATTAAAATACAAATACAATTTAAAAATATTTTAAAATATTTCTGTGATAGACAACAGAAATGACTGAGCCAGCAACAATGTAGGCTTCATACTGAAGGGGGTATCCCAGAGTTCTTTGTAAAATATTTGTGAGTGGATTATCCCAGACAATATATTACCACTCAGTCTCAAAAGGGACATCTCTACGCATAAAGCCAATGGTAAGATTGTATATTTATGCAATATTTAGTCCCAGAAATTGACTGTAAAATGGCATGGTATAATTTTTTTTTTAATTGTCTTGTTTATTTTTTTATTCAATAAGCAGCGTTTTCACTGCTGTATTGACATATCTTACATATCTTACTATTGTTGGGTTTATCTTGTTGCTATGACGGAATACAATTTTTGAGTAGTGAAAGACTATTTCTATGAATGCCCAGATAGACAATATTGTCCATTATGTCATCGGTGGGGGGTGTAGTTGCAGATGAGACTGCAGGGTGGGGGTTCTTGTTAAATGAACATCCAACGCAACAATGGTGGCGCTGCGAAACTCCGTATTTAGCATAGTTTCTGTGTATCGTCTACTAATGAAACTAAAACACATAGTTTCTGTTTTCAACTCATTCTTTGGTTGCAGGAACAATGAATGTCTGAGTTGAGCAATCTAGGCACGCCGGTGTGCAGACCACTAGGGGGATTACGCTAAGCAGTTAAAGAAGTGTGTACAAGCATACAGTGCATTAATGAGGCAAACATATGTGTGGGAAGATTTATGTAATAGACCTCAATATTTGTAATATATATCAATATTTATGCCCACCCCCCCCCCCCCCCCCCCCCGTTCTTCTGTAGTGTGAATGCTTTATGTGTCTTGGTATAAAAAATGTCTGTTTATAAATGTGAATGTTATATGCTGAATATATACATGAATATCTCCACAGGGATAATGGAGTATTGCACATATGTGTGTATGTATTTATTGTACAATCAGTATTTTTTAGGAATTGCAAATATACAAAGATTTGTACATTTTGTAAAATGAACTTCACAAGAAAGTATAAACATATCCTTTGTGGAGGAATATCCTTTCTGTCCGTATTGACCAGCAGTTTCATACAGTCATGTAAATGCCATGCATTTTTGTTATCAGACATATTGATGTGACACAAAGTTTGAATGACAACATTGTGTTCAGATGATAAGATTAAGAAAACACAGGACCAAATTACTTGAAAGAATTTAGGAAACATTGAGTAGCATTGCTGTGGAATACAGCTTCTTTAATTCGTGTGGGATAAGATAGGCAATATTGTTTTATGTAACTTACTATTTTGATATCAATAGTTTTAATGGCAGGCCTACATTTGAAGTAATGACTTATAGATAGTGCTTCGTATATATCTTGGAATTCTTCTATATTATAAACATGTTTTTCATCAGATATCATATCTGTTTGTACTGTGTTTGTTATGAGTTATAATAGTAATAGTATAATAGAATTCATATATAGATGTAGGCATACACATACATGCATGGTAACACACATTCTAAATGAAAGAAACACATAGACATGGATTCAAGAATTTTTCCTTGACTGTGAATGAGAAATAAATGAAAGTGTACTGTAAGTGAGGAGAGGCCAATACGTGGGTTGCAGAGGCTGTGCTGGTAGATCACCGTGTCATTTTAAGGAATGCAGAATTCTTCCCGTTTTCATCCCATTCCCTATGGCTTCAGCCTGACAGACAGGTATGCTGGATTGACGTGAAATGGGGCCAATCTGCTGCTGTTGAGAACTGTGTTACATTAAGCGTGTCCATTCATTTGTGGTATAGTGACAAATGTCCAATATTACGTGACAGCAACAGGATTACTTGAATTTTATATGGGGCAGAGCAGCTGTGGTAACACGATAAATCATGTCCATTTTAGGCAAGCAATTTCGCTTGAAATATCCGACGGATAATGGTGTGAATGTAAATTGCTGGGTTTTTGTACAGATATGATATTTGTGTAATGAATGTACTTTTATGTCAATACAGGTTTCTGCACAATTTGGCTTATATGATACATGATCGTACATGATAGTAACAAACTTTGCCAGTGCAATTGGAGCAAGGAAATCGGGGTGGTGATACGATGCGGTCCATTTTAGGTTTTGCTTTCAATACCCGATGGACAATGGGGTTTTAAATGTAAACTGGGATTTTCTTTGTCAATAAAGGATGCTGGTCTAACGAACGTACTTTTATGCCAATGCAGCTAGCCTACAATTGTAGGTACTTGATTTTAGAAATAGAAAATACACACATGGTAATGGAAAACGCAGGCTAGTTAAGCTAGTAGCTTCGTCCAACACTAGCCAACATATAGAACTGTAGTACACACACGCACACACACACCCAGAATGTTTGCTAGTGGTTGTACGCAGTATTATTAAGTAGATTAAAGAAAGAAATAGTTGGATGTAGTAAATAAATATACATTTGTTGGATTTGCTAAATAAAATTGTAGACCTGTTGCATGCAATTAAGGAGCCTATATGTGACCTGTGCAACTGAATTTTTTAGTCATACCATTCTGAATAACATTGCGTGCAGTCCCTGTCCAAGATTTTTGTCTTATTTTTGTGGTTACACCACCCCAGAACCCCTACGACCTGCCGTGAAGAAGTCATTATCTTGCGCCAGTTCCTATACGACCAGTAACGTTACCGGACTGAAGTGCAACGCTGCTTTTAGTGCTCATTAATTTCACAGCCATGTTCAGTACTACTACAGGCAGTCTGTTGTGTCGTTAGCAAGGTAGGTAACGTTAACCTGGGTTTAAATGCCGAAAGCAGATCTATCTAAACTACCTAATTCTCAGGATAAGCAGGTGTAGATTAGGGGTCGACTGATATGTTTTTTCAGTGCCAATACCGATACCGA
Organism: Anguilla pacifica; assembly: GCA_039654925.1. Classification (NCBI taxonomy): domain Eukaryota; kingdom Metazoa; phylum Chordata; class Actinopteri; order Anguilliformes; family Anguillidae; genus Anguilla; species Anguilla pacifica. The sequence goes on from CM077292.1 coordinate 39,535,981, forward strand.
TTATTAGTAAGTCAAGGAGGCCGATAGCCGATATTTGGGGCCGACATTTAGTTGCAGTAAATGTTAAAATTTTTGCGCCAAAATTTACAGCAACACAAACCCCAACACAAGGCTGCCTTTAAATGAACATATGTTTAATAGAATATTTTGTAAAACATGAAATATTTGAAAAATAAATTTAAAAAGTGCATGAAGTTCGAGGCACTAGATTTTGAAACAATCTGAATGGAATTTTAAAATTAAAATAAATAACTTCCAAAGCATAAAAAATGGAATGATGAATTACAAACTGCGTGGACAGCAGGCCGTAAACTTTGAACAAACTGAATAATAAAAAGAAATAAACATATGTTAATAAAATAACTCCTAAAACATAAATTGGTTAAAGTGCATAGAGTTCCCAGCAGGCTTTGACTGAACTGAATGAAAAAATGAAATTTCATGTATTCATTAGTGTCATCATTTTCCCTTTCTCTTATCTTTATATTTATTTTTGTCACCCATTTCTTCTCCTATACATTTTTCTGTTTTCCTTCACTTAGCAAGACAGGAACCCACTGAAAATAAATTTTACAGACTTTACTCAGAACAATGTTTAAGTGTTTTTTTTTCCTGGTAAAAATAAATAAAATAAAATTTAAACCCTTCCCTCCCTACTTTCCCTTCAAGTCATTTTTTTCCAATGCTGAATATCTTCGATCGTGACTGTATTCTCTAGGTGGTTCTCTGGTTCATAGTTTATGGTATAGGCTTACTTGGTTTGCGTTCCTACTTTCTCTTGTAGATCAGATCTTCATGATTACTGTTAAATAAACAGATCAATATTCCCTGCATAGTTTTTTGCCCTATATTGGTCCTTGCATTGAACAGGAACGTGCAACAGACAGCACAATGAAATGCATAACTCACATGAGTCCAGATGACTGGTGCAGACACCACCAATTCAAATTGGAATGAAATACGCTGTGAAGCATTAGCGGAAGAAATGGCAAGATTTATAGGGTCGAAACACACTGTACAGTACTGTGCAAAAGTCTTAGGCACCTGTAAAATAATGCTGTACAGCTAAGATGTTTTCAAAAATAATAAAATTAAAGGTTAAAAATATTGAAAAAATTATATAAAGAGCAGTAAATAGTTAAAAACTAAATAAAATCAATGTTTGGGGTGACCACCCTTCGCCTTTAAAACTATATCAATTCTCTTAGGTACACTGTCGGGTAGCTTTATAAGAAAAACGGCTGGTAGGTGGTTCCAAGCATTTTGAAGAATTTGCCACAGTTCTTCTGCAGATTTTGGCTGTTTCGCTTGCTTCTGGCTCTCCAGGTAATCCCAGTGACCATTGGTCAAGTTTTTATCTGAAAAGTAGTCTATTACTTAAAATATTACTTTATTTAACAAAATACAAAAATGTATCTGTAAAATTCATTTTTTGGAAAAGTCATGTTTGGAAATCTCAAATTTGCTCTTTTCTACTGACACACTAATGCAGAAAACAAAAAATAAACATCTAAGACCAAATATATACTATATATTATATTTTAAAATCTAGGGTGCCTAAGACTTTTGCACAGTACTGTATGTATAACTAAATATATCACACATTAGTTTTCGGATTAAATCATAAATTCAATTTATCCGTTAAAAATCTGTTTTAATCACCAAGTAGTCTACACTTAACAAACAAGATACACCAGTCTGTTATCTACCGTGTTAGCTTTCAAAATAATCAGCAGAAACAAAACCTGCACTTCAAGATTGTTTCCAATCTACGCATTGCAGATATTTGCCATGAATACGAGTATGGAGAAAGAAGTGCATGTAGGCTATCCACAAATAATGTTGATTAAAAATGTGCACTTTCATACTGCAAACGAAAATAAATGTAGACTATAAGGCCTAGGCTACTCGCTAAAACTGCCTATTTGGGGAGAGCTGGCTATATATGATAGTATTGAGTAGCCTATTTTGTGGATTAATTGTACTGATACTTAAGGAAAATCAGGGATAGTTTCCGTCACTGCTTAGTGATTAAAACGGAATTTTCTAAATCGCATTTATCATTTAATCTCCCTAACACAATGCGAAGAAGCTGTGTGTCACTTTCCAATTGATTAGTCAGAACGTTTGCATGCTTGTTAATCACTGAAAATTAATTAAAACAGTTTGAGATCAATAATTAGTTTAAAGGAAAGTTTTGCGCCCCATCAATTTTCAGCTAACCAGTCGCCGCGTGGAGGTAAATAACTCCATGCTGCTTCTCTCATACGCTCACAGAGAAGAGTGCTGCGGGCGGGCCATTGAGTCAGACTGTGCCTTACAGAGAGTGAAGGCTGCGTCAGAGGAGCGCATGTTCCGTTAGCGGAGCTCAGGCATCACAAAAAGGGACTTTTTTTTATTATCGGCCAGCCGATAAAAATATGCAGATACCAATAATATGAAAATGACGAATGTCGAAGCCGATTATTGGCCGGACCGATAATCAGTCGACCCCTAGTATAGATAATGGATTAATGGATCTCTTGTCTCTCGTGGATTGGTGTTGACCACCTCTGGGGTATTACAAGATCATAAAAGGGTTTCTTTCTCTTGCTCTCCCTCTCAAGGAAGTAAGAGTCCTAAAATCAGTATGTGCCATCAAGTGCTAAAATACAATTTGGCTATTTCCTTTTAAAAATATTTTTAGCGCTTTGTCAGCATTATTGTACAGCACAGTGCAGAATGGAATGGAAAGTGTAGATATGGAGGGACATACTGTGGCAGGGCTCGGTTTGTGGGAAAGGTTCAGAGCAGTCTGAGGACCACGCCTACTTGTTAAATCTGTTTTTTCAATACAGATTTTATACCTGATTTGAAACAAGCATTATTAAAGTTTTTGATGTTAATTTGAATATATATTTGGTGGATGCGTATTTATTAATTTGGCTTTTAATAAGGCTTTGTCAGCATTATTGTACAGCACAGTGTAGAATGGAATGGAAAGTATAGAATGGAAAGTGAGAGATAGGGAGGGACATGTGGCAAAGTTCGCATGGCTGAATTTGGACCACCAACATCACAGCTCAAATGAGCATGCAGAAGGTTCTCTACACGCTACTTCCTTTCCTACCTGTAATGCCTCATCATCACCACATAAATTGTCATAACTTTGGTTAAACATCGTCATGCAATAATTATTCTGTATATCACTGGCAGAAGAGAAGAATTACACTGCTCTTCCATAGTGCTGTCTTTTCCAAATGAATAACTCTGAAAGTGGCACAAGAATAGGCCAGCAAGTGTAAGAGTCTGGATTTTCCAAGCTGCAAGAATGTAAAATGTCTGTGCAGTGGCATTAGATATACAAATAATTTAATGAAGCTCTCGATGAGCTGCATTTAAAGCTCATACGGCACAATCTATATTGCTGTACCCCTCAAAACTCAAAGGTTATTCAAAATTGTGTTAATACAATTTACCAGGTCTGGCAAAGAAAGAAATCAAGCAATTCAGTGATCTTTTACATAAATCTATCCAAACAATCCAAACTTGCTGATGTTACAACTTCATACAACTGGCACTGATGAATTTCCTTCTGTCAAATTTTGCCAAAACAAAATTCATTTACTTTTCCTTTTAGTCGTCAATATTTTTGTCATTGTATTTTTATTGAAAATTATTTGGGCTTTGGACCAGTCCAGTCCAGCAGTGATTCTAGTCTAGGCAACCAGCTTCCTGATTCATATCTAGACAAAGGTGAATCAGGAAAACCAATTCAGAAAGAGGATAATGCAATATTTATAGACAGATGACAGGAGCCTTTATGTGACACAAAAACAACATTAATGGGTGTTTTAAAAAAAAATCTCTATCAGCTCGGCTGAGAATGTGTTGTTTTCTGCTTTAAACTTTCTACATTCCTGCATTCACATTTCATGCATTTGTTTCTGATTATGGATGTGAACTGTGACACGCACCAGTTTAGGTGAGCTCTTCTTGTAAAAGGGCATAGTTTTTCACATTTGTTCATACTTCATTAAAGAATGCAGAAATGCACAGCTTCTAATGGAGTCTTTTTGCCTGATTGAGGACCTTCTGGGCAGGGGGGGTGGGGTGGGTATTTGATGCTGAGGGTAGTTCCGTTGGGTGGGGGTGGGGGATGGGGGGCGGGGACTAATACATAGAACTATACGCTTCTCTCCATAGGAAAGTTATAACAATTTATAATCATTATGAAAGGCAATTATAAATTAAATGTTGGGGCTAGGGGTGGAGTGGAGTTTAATACAACAAATTATTTTTGTTTGGATTTTTTTTTTTTTGCCACATTGCCCTTCTTAAATAGAAAAACTAATCATAACTGTCATCTGAACACAGGTCCTATCACCATGGTTTAATGTAAGTGAACAGTCTCCATTACCTTCAGCAAAGGAGCATAAAATTGACTAGAACTTGCTTTCCTTGACACGCATTCTCCTTCTGGGAATTTTCATGGCAGTTCATCACCCCAGAGACGCGAGCAACTTAGAATGCTTTATTTTATCTATTCACCTTTATTTAACCAGGAAGTCTCATTAAGATTAAAATCTCTTTTTCAAGAGAGACCTGGCCAAGGTAGCAGTAGGCCTACACAGTAGTTACAGACAGTACAACAGTCAACTGAACATACAACAATACACAGAGACAGCTATTCAGTCTTGAGGAAAACATGGCATCTCAAAAACATTTACATTCCTCAGTTGCAGTATTTTGTATGAGACTTTTAAAATCACCCAGAGGTATGGGATTAACTAAATTCAGCTCTTCCTGTAGCTTATTCCACGCCCACGGTGCATAATAGGAAAACGCTGTTTTTCCCAGTTCTGTACGAACCATGGGAACTTTACAGCCATGGGAACTTTGCAAGGCTTTAAAAGGCTTCCATCATCAAGACAGGCCCTGATGACAAAAAACGCTTCACGAGTTGTGACTCTCATTTGTAACTCCACGTGCCACTCTCTTTCAAGCCCAAACCCTGACCCCTTCTTATCCAGCGCATTCACCTCCACTACTACTTCTGGGGTCAGGGTTCATGCAAATAAAGATTAAACGTGCATGCTGTACACACATTAAACAACCAAGACATCCATGGGACCACTAAAAGGATATGAAATTTAATTAAATCATAACAATGATGAAAAGAATACAACCTAGAGGGTGTCATGTCATGTGCGCATCGGCCCAGTAAATGGACCATAACACACTGCTCAGGGAAACCTTCAAATTGAAGTGGGCATGGATAAATATCAAATTAGAGAATTAAATAGAGAAGATTCATAGCTCTGCACTACTCTGGCAATATTTCATCGTAGGTTTTTCTCCCAACTAGAGTCATATATTTTTATGCTACCCCAGATTACCCCATACAACCCCACACTACAGCAACTGTCCCAAATAGTTACCTCAAACTAGGGCTTGGCAATATTGCCAAATATGATTGCCAAATATGATGCCAGAATATTGATGTTGATAATTCATAATATGGCTTTCATAATGCTCCATTTAAAGTCTGAATTGGTATGGCAAAACATCACTTTTTATTATTAAAGTATACATTTAAGAAAGCTTTATTTAATTAGATGAAAAGAGCACCCAGTACTGGACTGAATCAATAGTTTGGTTGTCTAAAATAGTCTACAAAGAAATAAGGGTTAGCTAAATATGTCAATGTGTATGCCTCATTTTTGGTCATTAGACTCTAAAAATGGGTTTTTATCGCAACTCAGGGAACTACCTTCCCTGCTGAAGGACACGAAAGACCTGAAAAATGAAGGTAGTTTTTGGCTTTAATCATCATATTAGGTTCCACCAGTAGAATGTTCATATACTGATTAGCCACCACAGGTTTTTACAACATATTGTTTGAATATAAAATTGATCCATCCTTCCAATAGGAGAGGTGAGTGAAGTAGCCATTTCCTTCCTTTAAGGACAAAATATAAAGAAAAGCATGTGCATAATGTGAAATTCTTTAGGAATAATGAATATATCTGTTAATGCTGAAGCAATAACACTGTATAATACATTAACTTTAATTTTCATATTGTAGCTCAGCTTATTTTTGTTTATCTATTTAGAACTTCCTACCTTGCTGAAAGAGGTACAGGTCAGACACGTGTACCCTCTAAAATACAGGTAATTATTCATGGGATTTAGGCTGTGTTTAATACCGGCAGGTAAAACTGACCCAATTCCGATTTTTTGCTCACGTGGCACAGATCAGATACGTATTATGGACCTGTAAACAGGATTGTGATTCGCATGTCATACAAAATGCACTTTTTTCATACTTTTTTCTCATAACATGAATTAACATCAAACACTGGCCATCTATACAGTAGGTATGTAGTTCATTTTTGCTCTTATATCTTGTAACCATTTGGTGTAACTGCACTGTCTATGAAATATCTTCTTCCTAAATTAACCATTCTATATATCGCTCTGTATTTATACTACTAAAATTATCAGAGCTGTCTCTAGGACTTTGGTAGCCCTAACCAAGAATTAACTAGGGGGGACTGATGAAGGGACTTTCATAGTAGAAATGCTGGCTAAGCAATTACAATATTGTGTGTCCTTGTATTCTTCAATTCTAGGATGAGCTCAAGGAAGCTTCTGGGATATCCGTCCATAAAAGAATAATGGAAAAAAGAATTCAGACCATATTACCCTGACAAGCAACAAACAAGACAAGTAGATGAGATGAAAATAAATACAATTTATAAAATTTTATTAAAATTCACAAATGTAATAATATGATTAAAAAATGAATACATAAGGAAATAATGTATTAAATATATTATTAATGTACTGAATAACTTGCAATGATTTAAAAATTAACTGAAGAAATGTTTGAACAGACACACACACATACACACACACACTTATGTGCAGCTTTCATAAGTTTTGCCTCATTGTTCAGTTATACCCTGTTCACAGTGCAGCAATCCTTGGTTTTAAAACATTATGCCCGAAATTCTGACATGTTGGTTGAGATTTGCGTGGATATACACAGTTGGTGTACTTCGGTAGAAAGTAGTCTTCGATGAAACTGTGCACAAATTAAGGTCTGTGTTCATGAGTAACCATGGGATTTGGAAAGATACATAAGTGTGTGTCATCTGCTTTAATAGTTAAGAGCATTTAAGCTTGAAATTTTGCATGGCAAAATAAACAGTTTTGCTCCCAAATAAACATTGGCATAAATTAAAATACATGTTAATGGGTTACGTTATCTATATCCAAAAACAAGATCAGAAATTTGTCAATCAATTTGTAAATTACTGCTAGTTATTATTGCAGTGCCATGGCTATTGGTCAGATGAAAAATGTTTATTGAATACAGAGAACTGGCTAATTAGTTATCCCTGATATTTTAAAGGGAAATTAAATGCATTTCTGGTGCCCTCAGGAAGACTTCCAATGGATGAGCCGCAACACTGTCGTCTTTTGAATAGGCTGTAAAGAAATAGCTGTAATACGTGCCAGATAGGGTGGGAGGCACTGTTTGGGGATCTAACAGGCAATATTAATGTTTTTAAAAATATTTATTTTTAACAAGGTGTCCATACTTTTAAATTAGTGTGTTATAACAGTGTTAAAATGTTAAATGTGTTGGCTGCAGAATAATTTAGGGCCAGATCTGAGTCTGCCTGTATTACCAGTTACCCCAGATAAACCCCATTTGGGTTTTATGTACATACGTTTGACCTTCAAGCCCATGCATACTGTTCCCATATCCCTACAAATCAATTGTACACGATTCAGATTTTTTTTTTGCCTGTTCATTTTAGATGTTGCTTGGTGCTCCCTCTTGCACTGGTATTGTTGGCTGCTTTCTCTCTGGAAGTAGGCCCCGAGAGAAATTTCATTCTGACTGTGTGCGAGAACCATTAAAGTGATTTCTGTTTAATGCACAATTGATAAATGCAGCCCCAGGGCTTTGACACTGAGAGCCTGAAGCTGAGCCTGAAGCTGCGTGACTGACACACTGGGAGCCAAAAGACCAAAACACTGCTACTCGGACTCCAATATGAGACAAGTGCTAGTGAAAATTTGCTCAGTGATTCATATTCGAAACAACATAAGAGAATTATGCAGAATTGCCAGGCTTCATTTAATCAATCTCGATTTGCTCTGATGTCTTTCCAACAAATTCATTCCGCATTTCTTGTTCCTGTGTTGTTGGGATTTGGAGAGTAGGCTATTCATTGGTTATAAAGAGGATTTCACCAGCTCCAGTAATGCCTCTCCTGTTCTGTGATACTTCAACAGCAATCTCAAACAGCTGTAAGAAAATAAATGAATAAATAAATAACATCACAATGCTTGAAATTGATTTGCTTAATAGTGTAGCCATTCCTCCTTCAACATAACACATAATTGGCCTGCAGCTATCCCATGTTGCTAAAAAAGGTGTTTGTCTTGAAAATAAATACTACAGTAAAACCAACTGCTATGTGTGCCCAGAAAATATGTCATTTTTGTCATGCGTAAGGGTCACGCGGCGGAGTATAAATCAGACTTTTGGGTGACACTGCTCTGACTGAATGCCAAATGCCATAACTATCTGAACAACACCAAAGGAAAAGAATGCTTTAATTGGCCATGTAATTCCCTATTAAAAAGCAAGCATTATCAGTAATCAGTCCAGGAAAGCCTCACCTGTAGGGTACACTGTAAACATGCACACAAACCACAACAGGTATTGAAAAACATGCACAGCCACCTTCAGTCCAGTAATTGGCTGCATAATTGCATTTCTTTTGACTAACCCTACCAATTTCTTGGATCAGCTCTGCTGGAATTTTAATTTCTTCTTTCCACATATTCCAATAAAAAGCTTATCCCTCAGTGCATAATCCTATTTCAGCTAATTTCACTGTGTAACACAGCTGATCACTTTTGGCACACATATATAGGTCTGTACAACCTTAGCTTAATACATATGCAGTATAGAAGTAGGTATGGTAATGAACCTAGACTGTGCCATTATTTGTATATTGAGCCATGAGAACAAAATTCAGTTGCTTAGGCCAGGGCTTGTTAATCAACAGCACAAGATAAAAATAAAAAACATACGTTTGTCCCATCTACGTCCATGTCAAGAAAGCATAACCAAGCACAGCATAACCAGTATTTCATTCAGGTTATTCAATTTCTTCCCAGTGAATTAAGAGCTCTTCAGAACTTCAGAACTCTTTAAAGGGGTAATAAACACTAAATCATATTTTCTTTGTTCTAAAGCTGAGCGTACCATCTTCATTTGACATCACACTAGTCTTATAGTAAAGAAAAACAAAAATCTAATTAACCTCTTAAGGCACAAGCCAAATTTTGCCAATCCTTGCCCATTTAGGGGGTACCCTATTTAAAGCTTTATAACTCCAGATGTAAACACCACAGAGACTTGAAAAATGGCTTAAATGAAGCAAGACATTTGTACAATGTACAATACTAAAGCAGATTAGTTTATATTCATAATTTTGAAAGAAATAAACTGCCACAAATGCAATTGTTTTGACAAAAAATCAAAAATAAATTTGCACTTTTTAAGTTTGCAGTGAAATACTGAGAGATATGAGATATACAGGAGGTTAAACTACACCTGTGCTGGATCAAAAACTTCTTGACCACAAGTTCATAAAATCTAAGGGTGGATATGTAGAACTACTATAGATGTATGAAGCAAAAACTAAGCAGTGTACCCAGCGTCTCCAAATCTATCCAAAATGTCTAAATTATGCATTGTTGTAAATCACAACATATTCACATATTTCAATACAAATCAATTGTTTTGACTCAAGAAAATCACTGTTGCATAATTTTCAAATGGGAATTACAAGCTTTCAGTCAGTACAGTGGTCTAAAATAGCTAGGTGTCCAGAAACATATCCAAAATCTCTCCAAAATTGAATAAAATGCTTTTTGTCCATTATAAAGCATATAAATGAGCCCCTTATGAAGGTTTAAGATGAAACATTGCTATCAGATTTTAAAAAATAATGCAAAAATATTGTCACACAATGCAGTACAGTACCTAAATGTGTAATAATTAACTCGTGTGTATTTCTATACTCTGTACTCTCGTATGTTTTCTTGTATGAGGGTAGGACAACATGAAAACAATTTTCGACCGCCCACCACGTTTTGGCAATGGTCCAACTCTGACGTCATCACTGTGACATGCTTCACAAAAACTATTACACTACCATCTAACGCTATCATTTACAGTGTGAAATATTCACATTATATAACACCACTAACCTATTTAAAGATACTTAATTTCAAAAATAACGTATATAACCGAAATATTTTGAGCAGTAATACGAGCATAGCAATGATGAAATCTCCTCTATGTTCAGTAGATAGAGACAGAGACAGTATCAATGACGCTGTCCTATTCGCTTCTGTTTTGCTCCAGAAAACGATGTTAGCTAGGTCTATCAGCAAACATATGGCTTAGCTATGTCCAGAAGTCCTCAATAATAATAGTATTTTCCAAGAAATTACGAAATATCGTTGACCACCTTTCGTTAGCTGCAACGTATTTTTATGCTAACATAGAGTGAATGCGCAAGTGAATGCGATGCTAAGAATATTTTCTGTTACGCTGACTTATAAAACGCTATTCCAAAAGCAGAATTAGACATGTTATACATCGTTAGAAAGCTCATACTCTCACCTACTGAATAAATGAATTGTCAATCAAGCCAGACTGTACTAAAAAGGGCGATGACGCCGTAAACAACAGGTGTGGTATTACGCACAGCTATTTTGGAAGATACCCAGGCGTCACAGATGCGCCTATATTTCCCAAACTGATTGTCCAAGACAATATATGACCACGCAGTCTCAAAAGGGACATCTCTACACGTAAAACCAACAGTAAGGATTTATATTTATTTAATATTTAGTCCCAGATATTGACTGTAGAATGACATGGTATCATTTTTAAAAACTTTTTCTCGTTTATGTCGTTGTTCAGTGAGCAGCGTTTTCACTGCTGTATAGGCATATCTTAGGGCTGTTGTCGGGTTTATCTTGTTGCTATGACGGAATATGATTTTTTAGTGGTGAAAGAATATTTTTATGAATGCCAAGATAGACAATATTGTCCATTATGTCAAGGGTGGGGGGTGTTTTTTAGATGAGACTGCAGGGAGGGGGTGCGTGTTAAATGAACGACCAGAGCGACCATGGTGGGGCTGCGAAACTCCGTCTTCGGCATAGTTGTCGTGTATCGTCTACTAATGAAACTAAAACAACGCGTTTCTGTTTTTAACTCACACTTTGGTTGCAGTAGCACCGAATGTTTGAGTTTAGTAATGTAGGCACGCCGGCGTGCCGACCACTAGGGGGTGTGCACTAAGAGGTTAAGCCATGCCACTGCATTTTTTATTTTTTGCAAAAAAAAAAGCTATACACTGCCACCCAAAGAGGGAAAGTTTCGTTGAATTTCACCCAGAGCCCAGCCTATACCTGTAACATAGAAGTAGCTAAAACTTCTATTATGTATGTTAAGCCGCATCTCTGCCCCTGTTCTTGATTGATGTGTATAAAAGTATTTTGTATTCAAACCACCTGCTCATTACAAACCACCTGCGGTCAAGTTGTAACAGCCTAGAGAGTGTTTTCTCTAGTTTAGCCAGAAATCCTTTTTAGTATTTCTTTATTCCGTTCCAGTTCCATTTTCTATATTGTTTAATTTGGCATTTTAGCAGTTCATTTAGTAGTTAGTAGCTAGTAGTAATGTTAGTATTCGTTTGTTGGTTTTCAGCTAGTTAGGCTAGTTTTGATATTTGTACATAGTTTTTTGAATTGTAATGTTAGTCTTTTTTATAGCAGTATTTAGTTTCCATTGCAGCAAGTAGGCTAAGTCTAGTGGTTTTCTAATTTTAGCTGAGATCCCTAGCATGGGTGTCACTTGTCTATGGCTGTCAGACCACCACCAAGTTACTCGCAAAATTACATTGTTAAGAAAAAGATTGCTTCTGCAATAGAAGTGAAACCATTCCGCTAATCTAATTTTCATGGTCATGTATCATGAAACCTTCATACCCCAACCCCTCGGTGCTCTCACTCTCAACCCAAATTTGCATCTTTTAAAACTGTGAAATGGGCAGAGACAGGCCAAAAGCTTGTGCTAATTTAGAAACAAGGCATTTGCAGGTAACGTTAGCTACAGTAGTCTCGTAAAAAAAAACAGTAGAAACACCACACCGTTTAAGGAAATCAATAAATCTGTCGTCATGAAATGCATATGGCTCCCCGTTCATGACTTTTACTAAACATGTACATTGAATATTTTGATATAATTTGAATGTCAATATTGTATAAGGGATTGAGGTTATAAAAACCTACTTATTTAAATGTCCATGAACAGCTTTGCAATAAGAAGACTTTCTTTAATGCCATAATTTGCTTGTGTTTTTAAAGAAGGTAGCCCAGTAAGCACAAGACTGAACATACATGGAATGTAGATGTCTAAAGGGGTGGAAATCTAGGTTGACATGTTTTGATAAAAAGGACTCAATTCAACCCTAATTCAGCTCAGGTTTTACTTCCATATGGCCTGGCTGTATCCTAGCCAGCTATAAAACTTTCCCATTGCAACCAAAACCAAATGTCTAGATGGTATGACATAATACAGTCTATACGTTCAGTGAAAGACTCGGTTAAGTAAAGATTAGATTGAAATGTGATCATTTTCTAAGCGGAAAGGACATTTGCAGGCTATATCAGAATAAAAAAAATGAGCGAATTAGTAGTAAATACAGCTAACCTAGGATGTTTATGTCAAAACATCTGCCAACCTAGATTATTATCCCTTCAGAAATGTACCATCTGTATGCAGTCTTGTGCTCACACAGAGACAAACGATACTATGTGGAGTTTGGATTTCAGGAATATAAATGAGTTCCCACAAGGATTATATAGTTGCAAAAGCAATACTTTAAAAGTAATAGGCAATTATTAGTTAGAAAATAAGCTTGCATAACGAATTAGAGATTTGCCTGAGCCCTAGGTGGGATTCAGTCCCTCAATGGCCCCATAGGCAAGCGGGTTACCAGCAAGCCACCAGTGAAGCAGTGCAGCAGTCGCAATTTATTTTGGTTAAAAATATATATGTCCATTTTGTATGTGTATGTGATGTTTTGATTGGCTGGTATAGCTAAATGTCCAATGGGGAGACATACTGTTTGTGGGACTGAAGCATTTGTGATTATGTAATGGGCAAGAAAAAGAAGAAGGAAAAAATGCTAAATACCCTAAGTTTGGGGCTTTATTGTGCGGACGTGTAAAGTTGTTTGTGAATTATGCCTGTTGACATGAGATCAGAAGGTACAGAAATGAAAGAGCTGAGATTCTGTGGTCATTGTGGTTATTTCTGTTGGAAACCGTGAAAAGTTCCAACCTCTCAAGGTGTAACTTGGCTGGACAACATACCAGCCATCCCATTTAATGCTTCTATGTGAAATTTGCTTCTATGTGCAAATTATAGTCGCCAAGAATGGTAACTGAGACTTAAAAGATGTGATCCTAAACTTATGATGCCAACCCCCCTACATATACCAGGACTCACCCTCCTCACAAATCCAAATTTAAACCCTGAATGCAACCCCTGTTCAAGCTGAATGTTTGATTATATAATTACATTGGGTGAAAGTTCTTGTTACAAATATCAAGTGAATGGCACTGACAGTAGTTTTAAATTAAAGCATGTTCCATTAGTATAGTAATAGTAAATTTAATTAAAGCCACAAGCGGCGTTGGGAGGGGTCCAAGCATTCGTACTATCGCGCCCCCTATGGAACAATTTTAAAATGGCTTTGTCCTCATGAGCATATAGCTTCACCCAAACATATCTTCTGAATATCATGATGATTGTATAAAATATTGATGACTTACGGCCAATTTTGTGCTAAGAGACGCTGGCGGATGACTTAGTTGCGTCGCCATGGATGTGTCCTGGCCGCTTCCCGTAAAGGCCTTTACTATGTTGTAACACTTAGATGGCATGTCGTAACAGTTAAATGGCCCGGTGTGTATGTACAGCTGCAGCGGTTCCATGCTGCAACTAAAAAAGGTGTCACACTAGTGTTGTCACGATACCAAAATTTTGACTTTGATACCAATACCAGGTTTAGTATCATGATAATTGATACTGAAACGATACTGATTCAATACTCGGTACCTAACGATACTGAAATTACTTTAATAGATCAGAAATGTAATGTCCACAAGGGATGACCTCATTTTCGAATTCACGGTTTATTAAAAAACTGGTTTATTAACAACCTTTAAGTTGAAGCCTGTTCAACATATCAATAAGCATAGGACTATAGTGTTACAACACTAAACCATAGAAAACTATATTAAATATATTTCAAAAATTAAACAATTGTAAAGTAAATTATCTTTAAACAGGCCTTTCACTTTAAAATAGATCTAAAAACAGCATATTTCAATAACAATACAGCATCTTCCTATAATAAAATATTTACAAATTATAACACCTATTGCTACTGAAGTGAACTGAGTCTAAGCTTGCGCTGTATCAACCACGAAGAATACACAAGCGCAGGTCACCTCACTTGCCAACCTTAGTTGCTACTGCCATCTAGCGAAGATTCTGACAAATTCCACTTTTCATCCTCTCAATCGGTAATGCGGGAGACACATTTCCCTGGCTTTTACATTTGACGCAAAACTACCGAACGTCGGAAAATTCTAATACGGAACCGTTTTTTTTTTTTTAAGTACCGAAAAAGTGCTGAAGTTTCGGTATACCGTGCAACATTACGTCAGACACATACTCCAATCCATTGCTCAGCTTAGCAGAGAATGTACATTTCAGAGCGCCTCAGAGACAGATAGAATAATAATACACATTTCAAATAATAGATAGGACAGAAAAAACGAAACAAAAGACGAAATATCAACTCGCGACCTGCGTGCTGCTCGCAGAATAGCCTACCGTATTATTTATTTAGACACTGGCATATAAGAATATTTTCGGTTACGCTGACCGACAAAACGCTATTCCAAAAGCAAAATCAGACATGTTATACATTGTTAGAAAGCTTATACTCTCACCTACTGAATAAATAAATTGTCAATCAAGCCAAATTGTACTAAAAAGGGCGACAATGCCGTGAGCAACAGGTGTGGTATTACGCGCAGCTATTTTTAAAGGTAGCCGACCCAGGCGTCACATATGCGTGTATATTGTCCAAGACAATATATGACCACTCATTCGCAAAAGGGACATCTCTACGCGTAAAACCGATGGTAAGAGTGTATATTTATTAAATGCTTAGTCCCAGATATTGACTGTATAATGACATGGCATAATTTAAAAAAACATTGTCTCGTTTATTTCGTTGTTCAATGAGCAGCGTTTTCACTGCTGTATTGGCATATTTTAGGGCAAATGTCGGGTTTATCTTGTTGTTACGGAATATTACATTACATTACATTACAGGCATTTGGCAGACTTATCCAGAGCGACGTACAACAAAGTGTATAACCATAACCAGGAACAAGTGTGTCGAAAACCCTAGAGGGCAGTAGCCTACCGTTCCAAGTGCAGGGAACAACCGCATAGTTCAACTTGGACCCTGTAGGTTAAACTGATTAACACTAACACAAACAAGAACAGCAACAACGCAGTCTATGCAAAAATACAAGCAATAGTTAAGACTAGTAAGTCACCTAGGAAACAACTACCTAGTTACAACCCTAAGCATACAGTCAACTTAGAGATTAAATTGAGAATACGATTTCTCTCAGCATAATGACGGATTTAAAGACTAAACGAACTCACCCGATATTGTCTTCAAATGGATCCATGCCAAAGAAAAGTAATGATTCATCCTCTCAAAAAGCTTTTACTAACAAACTTTTAGTAACAAAAAACTAAATATCAACTCACCACCCCTGCTACCTGCGCTCAGAGTACCGTATTATTTATTTAGACATTGGCAGACTACAGCATAAATTGCGTCTTTTGTTTATATTCAATATTAGAAATTGCAGCAAGAAACTGCAGCTGTAGACACAAGATAGTTTGTTATGTTATGGTAGCAATGGAACGAAGCAGACTATACATGTATTGCCATCATTGTTGTATTATACCAGCGTGTTTTCGCGCGTTTGCACAGAAACTCAAAACCTACCAATAAAATGGTTTAGCTATTTCTCACCATAATGACAGATTTAAAGACTGAACGAACTCACCCAGTACTGCCTTCAAATGGATCCATGCCAAAGAAAAGTAATTATTCATCCTCTCAAAAAGCTTTTACTAACAAACCTTTAATAGCCTAGCATGCACTCTGGCTGGCACTGTCTTCCATTGCTCCCCCGACGTTCAGACCCTCGCCTCACTGATAAAAACTAGACCCTACTGTGTCGGATTACTTGCATCGCCATGGATGTCGCTTGCCGTAAAGAAGTTTACTAGATGTCGTAACACCTAGATTTGGAGCTCCAGCTCTTCCGCACCCCAACTAAGAAAAACGTCCAAATGGCGGGCAAACAATATGGCGGACATAGGTGGTCCCAATAGCAAAGTTGTAGAGCACATTCAGATGCATCGGTCGGTGAGGTTTTGTGTTGACCTGACTTACGGTGTGGGAGTTATGACCTTTTAAACATGACCCTTTGTTATAGCGCCACCATCTGGCCGACATAGGTGATTTTTAGTGCCTGAGTAGTGGTGGGCCATAGGAACCCACCTACCAAATTTGGTTGGTCTACAACTTATGGTTGAGCCTCAGACATTTTAGCGGAGAAAGCTTCCACGCCCCAACGAAAAAGTTAAAATGGCGGGCAAACAATATGGCGGACATAGATGCTCCCAAAAGCAAAGTTGTAGAGCAATAATATCAACTCGCGATCTGCGTGCTGCGCGCAAAGTAGCCTACCGTTTTATTTATTTAGACATTGGCAGATAAGAAAAATTTTGGTTACGCTGACCTATAAAACGCTATTCCAAAAGCAAAATCAGACATGTTATACATCGTTAGAAAGCTTATACTCTCACCTACTGAATAAATGAATTGTCAATCAAGCCAAATTGTACTAAAAAGGGCGACAACGCCGTAAGCAACAGGTGTGGTATTACGCACAGCTATTATTGAAGATAGCCGACCCAGGCGTGACAGATGCGCGTATATTTCGCAAACGGATTGTCCAAGACAATATATGACCACTCATTCGCAAAAGGGACATCTCTACGCGTAAAACCAATGGTAAGATTGTATATTTATTCAATGTTTAGTCCCAGATATTGACTGTAGAATGACATGGTATAATTTTTTTAAAAAGTTAGTCTAGCTTATTTCATTATTCAGTGAGCAGCTTTTTCACTGCTGTATTGGCATATTTTAGGGCTAATGTCGGGTTTATCTTGTTGCTACGGAATATTGCATTACATTACATTACAGGCATTTGGCAGACGCTCTTATCCAGAGCGACGTAGGCTACAACAAAATGTATAACCATAACCAGGAACAAGTGTGTCGAAAACCCTAGAGGGCAGTAGCCTACCGTTCTAAGTGCAGGGAACAACCGCATAGTTCAACTTGGACCCTGTAGGTTAAACTGATTAACACTAACACAAACAAGAACAGCAACAACGCAGTCTATGCAAAAATACAAGCAATAGTAAAGACGAGTTAAGTCACCTACGAAACAACTACCTAGTTACAACCCTAAGCTTACAGTCAACTTAGAGATTAAATTGAGAATACGATTTACAGCATAAATTGCGTCTTTGGTTTATATTCAATATTAGAAATTGCAGCGAGAAACTGCAGCTGTAGACACAATATAGTTTATGTTATGGTAGCAACGGAACGAAGTGGACTACGTATGTATTACTGTCATTGTTTTATTATACCAGTGTGTTTTTGCGCGTTTGCACAGAAACTCAAAACCTACCAATAAAATGGTTTAGCTATTTCTCACCATAATGACAGATTTAAAGACTTAACGAACTCACCCGATACTGTCTTCAAATGGATCCATGCCAAAGAAAAGTAATTATTCATCCTCTCAAAAAGCTTTTACTAACAAACCTTTAAAGCCTAGCATGCACTCTGGCTGGCACTCATCCATTCCTTCCCCGACGATCAGACCCTCCCCTCACTGATAAAAACTAGACCCAACGGTGTCGGATTACTTGCGTCGCCATGGATGTCGCTTGCCGTAAAGAAGTTTACTAGATGTCGTAACACTTAGAATTTGCAGCAACAGATCTTCCACACCCCACCTAATAAAAAAGTCCAAATGGCGGGCAAAAAATATGGCGCACATAGGTGCTCCCAAAAGCAAAGTTGTAGAGCACATTCAGATGCATCGGTCGATGAAGTTTTGTGTTGATCTGACTTATGGTGTAGGAGTTATGGCCTTTTAAAGTATGACCCTTTGTTATAGCGCCACCATCCGGCCGACATAGGTGATTTGTAGTGACTGAGTAGTGGGGGGCCATAGGAACCCACCTACCAAATTCGGTTGGTCTGCAACTTATGGTTGCTGAGCCTCAGACATTTTAGCGGAGAAAACTGCCACGCCCCAACTAAAAAGTCTAAATGGCGGGCAAACAATATGGCAGAGATAGGTGGTGCCAATGGCAAAGTTGTAGAGCACATTCAGATGCATAGGTCGATGAAGTTTGGTGTTGATCTAACTCATGGTGTGGGAGTTATGGCCTTTTACGCAAAACCCTTTGTTATAGCGCCACCATCCGGCCGACATAGGTGATTTGTAGTGACTGAGTAGTGGGGGGCCATAGGAACCCACCTGCCAAATTTGGTTGCTCTAGGACTTATGGTTGCTGAGCCTCAGACACTTTTAGTGGAGAAAAATAATAAGAATAATAATAATAATCCTAACAAAAACAATAGGGTTCCACCAGCTTCGCTGCTTGGACCCTTAATAATCCTAACAGATACAATAGGGTTCCACTAGCTTCGCTGCTTGGACCCCTAAATATAAATTTACAGTATTGCACACAATCAAACACATGACTGACATTCCTACTGACATGCCTGTTCACAGTTATTCCTTTCCTTCACCACCTATTTAATGTGATATTCAGGGTCTCGTGGCAGGTTATAAAAAGAAAATTAAAACCGACACTCTTGCACAAGCACATCACCTTTAACATCAAATTTATTCTGGTCTTGGGCTTGTATGTGACCTGCAAATCTGATCCTTCACCTCTCAACTAACAGCAATTTTAAACATTCGCATAAATAAAAGTAGAGAAATTGAGAACAGTGAGAAACATTTTTAAATCAAGCTAGTCACTGTGATTGATACATAACACTCCTTAGGGGCATAGGTACATTTGACCATTTGATTCTGCTCTTCAATGAAACCTGTCTTTTCACTGGTAGCCACAATTATAACTGGTGAACTGTTTGGATAAAGGGGGCTATGCCCTTAAGTATCTGACACACCGTGACATGCAGCCCCAGCTGTCATTTTTTATTCCACCACTGACATGACAGTGTTTGTTTCCATGGGTAGGCAACAGACACTTTTTTAATCACTCATGATGCAGCAGAGTGCACAGGTTCCATCAATCCCTTGCCTCCACAGTTGGGAAAGAAAATAGGGCTTTGCCAGTCCTTTGGATTACAGTATACTCTCATGCCTGTCACTCTCCTGCCCCTTTCTCTCTAGCTGCTTGTCTGACCTACAGTGGTGAGGGTAAAGCAATAATCCCTGACACAATAGGGAGTCTGTCTATGAAGCATCTTTCTCCTCCCACAGCACACAAATTCTGACAGTACTGCAAGTAGACGTTCACAGGCAAAATGCTCTGTACAGAAAAATTCCCAAGATGAGGCAGAGACAGACAGTAAAAAATTCCTCGTTTTTTCATTCATAACTTCTTTGGAGGATGTTGTTTTGGCTTTTACACATGAGGTCACATCCAATAAACTAATTGCCCCAAAACAGAAGTTCATAAATAAATAAATAATCTGAAAACTAATTAACAGCACAGCTCCAAAGTAAACATCTGATCCTTCCACAATTCAGACTTCACCAATCTCTTACAACAGACCTGTATAGGCATTACCATCATAATTTTAGAACTTACAGTGGTTTAGGCTTTCATTTGATGCATTTGCCTCCACAGCAGAGGTTCTATCGGCCAGAGGGAAATACGTGCAGGTATTATTTGGGAAAATAATGCCCCAGCTAATATTGGGCTGGTATCAGCTGCCATGTTTTAAGATCGTGGTCAGCATAGCCGCCATTCAAATATTTTTTATGGATCGGGTGGCTCTTGTCATGTTATAACAGTCTTTGATTTTAAAACCTGTGTAAGACCCTAATAGGGAGGTCAAACCCATTTTGGCGTTTTTTCAGACAACATTTTTACAGCTTATTTTTCATGTATAATATCATACATGCTAGTACATTTATGATATTACAGTATCAGTAAATCGCTAACTTGCCAAAAAAAATAACGGCTGTTTGCTTTAATACAATTTTTTAAATGACCTCTTCCTTGTAATCACACTCATTTGAGGGCTATTCATCATTGTAAACTGGCAGCAGATTGGGAACTCGGAATCTAAAAGGCACATGTCTCCTTTTCACCGTAATTTTAAAAAACAATCCTTTGGAAAATTAAAATACTTTATACCACACTGTAAACAAGATCTTAGTGAAGATATGCATGTTGTTGTTCAAACTAGGTTTTAAGTGTTTTTAAATATACGAAAGTATGAATAAATTATCTGACTAACATACAAAACATTGTGAGTGAGTTTATCTTGTGATAAAATGTGTAATGATGTATTCAATGCGATTACATATTTTATAATGAACCCATTGATTTTGATGCAGTGTTAAGTGCAGGCACAAACGCTTGTAAATAGTCAATTTAGCATACTATTTTCTTTCTTGAAAAAGTAAAAATGTAACATCACTGAACTGTCAGTGCACAAACAGAATTAGAAAAGATAAAGCTATTCAATTATTTCCTTGTTAAATTACCTGCTAAAGTGAACCCAGTGCCAATTTAGTTTTATATTTGTGTGTGGAACGCCCATTGTGATTGCATTGCGGGCAGAATATTCTGTTAAAAATGGCAATCCAGTTTGCTGTCCTTTTTAAAACCAAAAGGTTCAGAGAAGCACCAAGACAGCCAAGCCTACTATCCCAGACAGGCTATTTCAACAGAGAAGTCAGTTGTAAGATTTAGTCACTGGTTTATAGTTTTTTGGCTTTAAAGTAATAATCTAGAAGATTTTCATTAAAATAAATGTCTGTTAAGTCACTATCTATCGCTGAATTAGGTAACACAACGGTGATTGAGCCTATTATTATATTAATTTATATTATTATTATTATTATTATTTATGATTAAAGAACTGGGTGTCTGTGGCGACATTCCCGGAAAAAAAAATCACAAGCGGCGCATAGTTAGTGACGCGTTTTCCATCACCCATCATTGGCTGGTCCACGAGAGAGGGTAGGCGGAGCTAACGCAACAGACTCACTCTTCAACTGACTTGTGCGTGAGCGGCGTACTGTTTTTTCCTAGTGTCTACTAGCGTTACAATAACAGAGAATGGAGAATGGGGGGGGGGGGGGGGGTTATGGAACCCTAAAATGTTTTTGTGTAACATGAGAGGTCATATTATTTGTTGATGTATGTTTCATATTACATTTCATGACAATGTAACGTTACTAAATTACATAGCTATTTTCACAGCTAACGCTAGCTACCAGACCATGTCAAGAAAGGCAACATTAGTTTAGACAATGTTGCGCACAGTATCCATCTCTCATATCAGGTAATGTGGCGTTAGCTAGCTAGCTAATGTAATCAACACAATCTAATGTCAGCTAACAATTAGAAAAAACGCTAGCTAACGCTACCGACCGGTATCGACCTCGCAAACCGTCTCTCGAATGCAATGCTACCTTGTTGCAATGTTGCAATGTAGCTAACTAAAGGCCAGTTCAGATCAATGATTCACAACGAGACTGGGTGCAACTTGCAAAATTCCAAGACGTCTGATTGTAAACGTTCTAAAACTGAGCTTGGCGATTGGAAAAGGTGGGTCTTTTGAGACCCAAGGCAACGGCTTCAGACGCTCTGCAAGTTCACACCGCTGCAATTTTCTCTGCAACATTCTAAAACCGTTTCGTCTCGTTGTGAATCATTGATCTGAACTGGCCTTAACGTTACCATTATTTACATTGCCATCAAGTTCATCAGTATATTATAATAATCGGAATAAAGCCAGGGTATAGGTGGAGCAGAGCCGGGTCTGATTCCTGTGTAAAGATGTCAAGCCGGAGAAAACTAAATAAAAGAATACGGAAGTATGGATTAGCATTGTTATTATTTCATTACGCTTCCTCATATGTTCCTTCAGCCTTGATGCCCTTTTTTGATGAAATCTCCTTTGTTTTTGTTTTATTCTTCTTGTTCTGATTGCTAATTTAACACCCAGCTCAGCTTTATCCTCGAACAGTTTAGCTAGCAAAACCAGAAACACCAGGGGTACACATTTGCAAGGCAGTTGTTTCAAAAATATCACACAACAATCATTCACGAAAAAGAATGTTTATTGTGCACGAGATAAATAATTGCACGAGCCACAGCGAATCCCACAAAATCTTCTCTGCAGTGTAAAGATGTTCATACCGGGCAAAAGGTGGATAAAGAACGTTTGTGGAAATTGATCATCACTAATTCTACCCCAGGTCTGCTACAGCATTTTAACCCGGCTCGGCAGTGTAGAGACAGCTTAAGTTAGCCTAATGTTAGACAATGAATGAGTATGTACATAACGTTACTTTTATAACAACCATTTTTTATTCAGTAAATAGTAAATGTTATTGGCGTGGCCCAGGTGCCAACTGACCGACGTCACACAGGCGACACTGGTTGGATCCGGTTGGATCTATGGGAAGTGAGGTCCAAAAACACACCTGTAATTACTGCTTCTCGCCATTGGTACTGCCAAAGAGAACGAAGCGGGAAACTTCGAGATTGTAACTTTAAATGAACGCAGTGCTGAACTTTTTTACCAAAGAGAAGCGGCTGGGCAATAACGTTATTCTAGCGACTTATTAGGGGTCCAAGCAGCGAAGCTGGTGGAACCCTATTGTATCTGTTAGGATTATTATTATTAGGGGTCCAAGCAGCGAAGCTGGTGGAACCCTATTGTATCTGTTAGGATTATTATTATTATTCTTATTATTTTTCTCCGCTAAAAGTGTCTGAGGCTCAGCAACCATAAGTCCTGGAGCAACCAAATTTGGCAGGTGGGTTCCTATGGTCCCCCACTACTCAGGCACAAAAAATCACCTATGTCGACCAGATGGTGGCGCTATAACAAAGGGTCATACTTCAAAAGTCCATAACTCCTACACCATAAGTCAGATCAACACAAAACTTCATCAACCGATGCATCTGAATGTGCTCTACAACTTTGCTTTTGGGAGCACCTATGTCCGCCATATTGTTTGCCCGCCATTTGGACTTTTTTATGAGTTGGGGTGCGGAAGAGCTGGATCTCCAAATTCTAAGTGTTACGACATCTAGTAAACTTCTTTACGGCAAGCGACATCCATGGCGACGCAAGTAATCTGACACCGTAGGGTCTAGTTTTTGTCAGTGAGGGGAGGGTCTGACCGTCGGGGAAGGAATGGAAGACAGTGCATGCTAGGATACAAAAAGTTTGTTAGTAAAAGCTTTTTGAGAGGATGAATAATTACTTTTCTTGAGCATGCATCCATTTTAAGACAGTATTGGGTGAGTTCGTTTAGTCTTAGAATCTGTCATTATGCTGAGAAATAGCTAAACCATTTTATTGATAGTATTTGAGTTTTGTGTAAACGCGCGAAAACACGCTGGTATAATAAAACAATGACGGTAATACATATGTAGTCCGCTTCGTTCCGTTGCTACCATAATATAAACTATCTTGTGTCTACAGCTGCAGTTTCTCGCTGCAATTACTAATATTGAATATAAACAAAAGACGCAATTTATGCTGTAGTTGCCAGTGTCTGAATAAATAATAAGGTACTCTGCGCGTAGGTAGCATCGATGGCGAGTTGGTATTTCGTTTTTTACTACTAAAAGTTTGTTAGTAAAAGCTTTTTGAGAGGATGAATCATTACTTTTCTTTGGCATGGATCCATTTGAAGACAATATCGGGTGAGTTCGTTTAGTCTTTAAATCCGTCATTATGCTGAGAGAAATCGTATTCTCAATTTAATCTCTAACTTGACTGTAAGATTAGGGTTGTAACTAGGTAGC
The DNA here is from genome assembly GCA_039654925.1 of Anguilla pacifica. Taxonomy (NCBI): domain Eukaryota; kingdom Metazoa; phylum Chordata; class Actinopteri; order Anguilliformes; family Anguillidae; genus Anguilla; species Anguilla pacifica. Next base: position 39,560,309 of record CM077292.1, read on the forward strand.
TGTTTCGTAGGTGATTTAGTTAATCCACTCGTCTTAACTATTGCTTGTATTTTTGCATAGACTGCGTTGTTGCTGTTCTTGTTTGTGTTAGTGTTAGTGTTAATCAGTTTAACCTACAAGTTGAACTATGCGGTTGTTCCCTGCACTTGGAACGGTACTTCTCTCTAGGGTTTTCGACACACTTGTTCCTGGTTATGGTTATACCCTTTGTTGTACCTCGCTCTGGATAAGAGCGTCTGCCGAATGCCTGTTATGTAATGTAATGTAATGTAATGTAGTATTCCGTAGCAACAAGATAAACCCAACATTAGCCCTAAAATATGCCAATATAGCAGTGAAAACGCTGCTCACTGAATAACGAAATAAACGAGACAATGTTTTTTTAAAATTATACCATGTCATTCTACAGTCAATATCTGGGACTAAACATTGAATAAATATACAATCTTACCATTGGTTTTACGCGTAGAGATGTCTCTTTTGCGACTGAGTGGTCATATATTGTCTTGGACAATCCGTCTGTGAAATATACGCACATTTGTGATAACTGGGTAGGCTACCTTCAAAAATAGCTGTGCGTAATACCACACCTGTTGTTTACGGCATTGTCGCCCTTTTTAGTACAATTTGGCTTGATTGACAATTCATTTATTCAGTTGGTGAGAGTATAAGTTTTCTAACGATGTATAACATGTCTGATTTTGCTGTTGGAATAGCGTTTTATAGGTCAGCGTAACTGAACATTTTCTTATCTGCCAATGTCTAAATAAATAAAACGGTAGGCTACTTTGCGCGCAGCACGCAGGTCGCGAGTTGATATTTAGTCTTTTTTTTTTGTTTTTCTCAATGTCGTATTTATTATTTGAAATGTGTATTTATGTGTTGTTATTCTATCTGTCTATGTGGCGCTCTGAAATGTGCATTCTCTGCTAAACTGAGCAATGGATTGGAATAGGTATGTGTCTGTAATGTTGCACGGTATACCAACACTTCAGCACTTTCTCGGTACTTAAAAAAAAAAAAAAAGAATTGGTTCGGTATTAGAATATTCCGACGTCGGTAGTTTTCAGTGAAATGTAAAAGCCAGGGAAAATTGTCTCCCGCATTACTGCTTTAGAGGATGAAAAGTGTAATTTGTCAGAATCTTCGCTAGATGGCAGTAGCAACTAAGGTTGCCAAGTGAGGTGACTTGTGCTTGTCTACTCAGCTCTTTGATACAGCGCAAGCTTTGACTCAGTTCACTTCAGTAGCAATAGGTGTTCCAATTTGGAAATATTTTATTATAGATAGATGCTGTATTGTTATTAAAATGTGCTGTTTTTAGATCTATTTAAATGTGAAAGACCTGTTTTAAATATTATTTAGTTTACAACTTTAATTTTTCAAATATATTTAACATAGTTTTCTATTGTTCAGTGTTGTAACACTATAGGCCTATGCATATTAATATGTTGAAGAGGCTTCAACTTAAAGGTTGTTAATGAACCAGGTTGTTAATAAACCATGAATTCGAAAATGAGGTCAACCCTTGTGGACATTACGTTTCTGATCTATTAAGGTAATTTCAGTATCGTTAGGTACCGAGTATTGAATCAGTATCGCTTCAGTATCGAGTATCGTGATACTAAACCTGGTATCGGTATCAAAGTCAAAATTTTGGTATCGTGACAACACTAGTGTGACGCTTTTTTTAGTTGCGGCATGGAAGCGCTGCAGCTGTACATACACGCTGGGCCATCTAAGTGTTACGACATGCCATCTAAGTGTTACGACATAGTAAAGGCCTTTACGGGAAGCGGCCAGGACACATCCATGGCGACACAACTAAGTCATCCGCCAGCGTCTCTTACCACAAATTTGGCCATAAGTCATCAATTTTTTATACAATCATCATGATATTCAGTAGATATGTTGGGTGAAGGTGTATGATCATGAGGACAGAGCCATTTTAAAATCGCTCCATAGGGGGCGCGATGTTGCCAATGCTTGGACCCCTCCCAACGCCGCTTGCGGCTTTAATTTTGTCATTATTATTGTTGTTATTGTTGTTGTTGTTATTATATATATTTTGTTACTATGTAGTTATATTATTTTCTGTATGTTTGTGTTCTCTATAACATAATGTGAAATTTTAACATTATTTAGGTTGAGGCTTCAAATAAGCCCACTGGGTTTTCTGCCTCTCCCTGCACTGTATATTATTTGTTATCTTTGTCATTTTTGTGTATTTTTTAAATTGTGCAAAAATAAAACTAAACTAAACTAAACTAAACAGTGAAGTGGAGACTGATAAAGAGCTACTGTAGTTGTTTGAGAGACATAAGGAAAATGAAGGTGGCCATAAAACAAATGAGCTGCTACTTGTTAGTGATAGTTAATACCTGCCGGCTAGCTAACTAATAAAAATGTTTTTGTATCATTTTTTTGAGTTGTGTAAAACAAACTCAATAATATAGGCTATGTCTGACAGAATGACTTAAAATGTAGGACAGTTTACTGAATTTGACTCAGTAAATAAATACAGGCCATTTGTGCCATTTTTCCACATACCCACTGCCAGATTATAGTCAGGTGTTGATACCTAGTGCAAACGTATCTGTCGCTCCTCTGGCCAGGTATTTAGCAACTGAATGATGGGGAGGAGGGATATTATAACATCATAACAAATTAAAATGCAACGTATACAACATGATATACAAAAATCCACAATAATACAGAAGAACAGCTATTCAAACACAGTGGCCTCAAGAAAAACAACCACATGCCTCACTCACTACATTCTTTATGATGCATTTAAATTCATCAGGATATAAATGTGTCTAATTTTAGATCTTTTTGCAGATTGTTCCATGCCCAAGGTGCATAGTAGGAAGATACCGTTTTCCCCAAAACTGTCAAAGCCCGGGGAACATTAGATAATGAGCACTACAGTACATACCTGATTGTCTATATCTCTTTAAGCAATAGATAGCCTAATATAACACTCTTCATCAATTTATTTGATGACAGACTATCTGATTTATGCCTCCAATTGCTCATTTGTGAAACAAAAGGAACATACCTGGTGCAGTGTGAATGGAGATCTCCACATTTAGTTAAGTCATTAAATCATTTCACTTGCTTTCTTGCTAATTTTGGAGCAAATAGAACATTTAAAAAATTGTTTCTATGGGTTGTTACCTGAATGTTTAGCACCAGAAAGGCCATGTTTTTATTACTTCCTATTACCGTCCAACATGATTGCATCGATTTCAGAACCCACAGCGGCCTAATCTCAAAAATATTACAAAACCATATGTTGCAAAACAATTTTCTCTTAAAGATAAAGGACACAACTGAATCAATTCCAACAGTCGTTCTTCTAAATTATAGCGGTTTTGTTACATAGACTTGTATCAAGGCATATTACCAGCACACTGGGAAAAGCACAAAAATGTGCAAAACACAAAATCAAAAAATACAAAATGCTGAATTTTTCATTAAAAAAATAATCAGGGACCAAAACACAAATCAGTTACATTTCAGCAGTTGTCATGTAGTCTATTCAGTTTATTCATATTCTCAATTTCAGTGAAAAACTGAAAAAATGTTGGAGGCGTTATCACCGCAGGGTTCTATACCTAGCATTTCTATAAATGCAATGCCCACAATTATTCATCCCTGCCCTAAACTCTTTACCAACCTCATCACACGATTGCAATGAATTTATTTTGTGTGATTACATGTGCAAAACAATTCGAACAATTCTTATCAAAGCGGCAGTCATTCAGTAGCTAAATATACCAGAGGAGAGAGTGACACATCCGCACGTCGCCAAGTACCAAATTCTGCTGCCTATTGTCTGGCGAGGAAATTAACACCATGAAATTTTACTTCAAACAGCTCTGCCATGTCAACAGTCATTACCCATTTCAGTTACGTTCATAACTTAATCACATAAATTATGCTGGATTTTTACAATTTGCGGGGGGTGACTGAGATTGCGACTGGGTCATGATTGAGATTGTTGATGAGGAGGGGGGGTGCTATTGAGATTGTTGTTTCATTTGGCATGAGATTTGTTGGGGTGGCATGAGAGCATGAGACAGAGGCTGCTGGCGTGACTGCTGGCAACCGTGATTTACACACAGTGCTGCGCAAAATTAAGAGACTGCCCTTTTGTTTATTCAATTTCCAGTCAAATAAGGCTTTGAGTGCAAATTCTTTTTTTTCCCAGTCTGTCTTCCGTCCTTCCAATCAACAAACTCATTTTAGCTATGTCCTCCCAAAAAAGTTGTTACCAAAAGTGTCAATGACTTCACTTGACAAGTGACTCTAACATTCAAAGAGCTACCCAAACGCCTACCTTAGCTGCCTTGCAGATTTGTTTGTCATGTGCATCTGAAATGGCTAAAGCAAATATTTCTGATGACATTGGATGTAAGATAAGTCAACTGCATAAGGATGGTGAAAGTCAAAGCTCCACTGTTTCAGATCTGAACAAATCCACAGGTGTTTATGGCAATCATATTGTGAGAGGACAACTCAATGCTATGGCTCTGAAAGGATGTGTAGCTGTCAAAAATCCACTACATAGAAAAGGAAATAAACTAAAGAGGGGAAATTTGTACTAGTACACACAAAACTAGACACCTGAGAAGTGGAGTAAGGTCTTATGGACCTTTATGGAGCCTAAATTAGAGATTTTTCAGAAATAAGATAAGGCAGTATGTTCGCCACCGAAGCAATGAAAGAGGCTCTTTGAAACATGTCTATAATCATCAGCATTCTGGAGGATCAGTGTAAGTGTAGGGTTTGTCATAAGGTTGACAGAACTTAGTTGAGTTATTAAATTAAATTTAATGTGTATTATTTTATTATTTCAAATTTAATTAGGGGGTCACCCTCAGCTACCCTGTTGATGGCACAGCACTCTGAATACTGAACCCAGAATAACTGGGAACACTATGAACACTTAAAATTATTTAGAGGGAATTGACCCTTGGCACTTAATTCAAATGTCTCTATTTGACTTTGTTGGTGGATCATTCCATCAGCATGAGAGAGGAAACACAAACACACATATAAAAAATGATATGCTTTAATGACCAATAATTGTTATTATAAGTTAAGCAGTTTGGTTGTAGTATGGGATAGGATACTGGCACAGTACAGCACGATCCAATTTAGTACATAATGTAGAATGTAGTGACTAGTCAGACGTTATAGTATTAGTATTAGAGTTCATAAGCGATACGCTCTCTCAACAAGGTTGCTGGGTATCGCTATACAGAAACTCACTATGAATGAACTAATACCATTTTACGCATGGAACCTATGATTAGTATGAGACAGACAACAATCAGTTACACTCGACTCATAGCAAAAGTTCTTTAACCATACAATTGGGATGGCAGGTATGCCATCCCGCCAAGTTATGCCTTGGCGGGGGCATGCCCTATACCTATACAGCACCGAGAGTTTTCAGGGTTCCCCACAGAAATAACCACAACAGCCACAGACACTCAGCCCTTAAAAACATTCTCACCCCATTTCAACAGACAGAATTCATAAACAACTTCACATGTTCACACAATAAAACCCCAAACTAAGGGGATTTTGTGTTTTCTCCTTCTCATTCTTCTTCTTCTTCTTCTTCTTATTTTTCCTGCCGCCAATCCCACTAACAACATGTCTCCCCATTGGACGTTTTACCGACACCAGCCAAATCTTCACCTACACGACCCAATCAAAAACTCGTATACACACGCAAAATACCCATACCTTTTCATTCTGAAACATTTCCAGTTTAAACAGCTAGTCCGCTGTGGCCTAGTGGGCAAGGTTACAGTCTTGGGAACACGGGGTCCTAGGCTCAAGCCCAGCTAGGAACACGTTTCTTTAACCTGCTTTTACCCTCACTAATAATTGTCTACTACTTCTCAATTATTGCTTTTGCACCATATCTACCCGCCGTTCACCGAACGTATACACTGCATTATGACGTACCATCTGCACGTTCAGTTATTAACCAGCTACAATATTGCAAAGCCACATGGATTCAACGGGAGCTCTTCTGTGCTTACTGGCCTGTGTTCTTCTTTAAAACCACGGACAGGTTTGCTAATTATATTTCACGCTTGCATAGCTATGTCATGGTGCTACACTAACAAAGTCACAGACTGGTTAACCTCCGGTTGAAGAATTGAATCCCGCCTCGCCCTCAGGCAGATAATTTCCTCTTTTACACTAACGTTTTCTTACGCTTATATTTGCTTTACCAAAACTCACTCACGGCCACCCATATGCATTTCATGACGGCAAATGTATTCTTTTTATTAAAAAGTTATACCAGTTCACCACTCTGCCATTTCTACTAACTATATTTCTTCACTTGGCTACCGTACAAAACCTTCTTATCAGCAAAAGCCACGTTTCTACATTCATGTCACCTTGCCCTGTTCTCTATCTAGCCACATACAAACAATTACTACATATGCACGTTCTGCAACTCCCCATTAAAACATTACTTTTAAAATCATGACTCACTCATAATTATAACTACTAGTACTGAACATGAGAAAAGCACATCAGTGCAATAGATTTCACGTTACTTAACCCTCCACTTTAACAGCTAACACTTTATACCGACTGTTATATATACCGTTCGATAAGGATACTAAGCTCGCTCATGGTCACTTCATTTACTTCGCACTATAGTCTGTGATCATGTCAACCTTCACCTACATGCCCATTCTGCTAAAAACATATTGTTTCAACTACGCAATTTCATAATTTCATCCTAATTTTCTCATATGCAAAGCCTGCTGGGACATATGCGTCTGCTCCTATTCTCCACTATCAAGTTTTCCGGTTCTAGCTTAGCAAAACAGCGAAGAGGATTCCCACCTGCAGATAAGCCTATCAAAATGGCTTATAAACCTTACAAACACTAAAAGTGCAACTCCACGAAATAACAGACAACGGAGCAGGACAGAAGGGTAGACAAGTTGCGACCTAGGGAGCTCTAATTCTACAGGCTTGCTGATTCTTTTGTCAATCAAGGCTCGTTGGATGGCTGTCAAATCCGTGAGTACATACACTGGCCATATTTCACCTGTGTTTCTGATGCGTTTACACTTACGCCACCGCACCCTTTGTCACAGCCAGTGTTTTACATATATAGCAAACCAAAACTGCCAAACGGTACACGCTCATCAGATTGTACAAATTCATACAAGGATAGCCATAATCCACAACCGTTTCTTACAGGGTCACTTCGCATTTCTCACTCTCATAATAAAACGCCTTGCAAAAAGAAATGATGTCTCATAAAAAACACGTTTTCAACGTACAAAAATGCCAAGTTACTCACACATACAAGACATACCCCATCTATAACTCATTCATTCAGACTGCCAAAATCCAGGCCTGCCATTAAAAGTAATGATATCAAAATGACGCCACTTGGCCCTGTGTTTTCTAATCTTACCATTTTACAATGTCATGCAAACTTTGTGTCAGATCAAAGTGTCAAATATTTCGAATTGCCTCGTGGAACACATTGAAATTCATGTAGAAAACTGCTGGTGAGTAACTACAGGAAGCATATTTCTCCAGAAAACATACGTTTATACTTGCTTCTGAACTGAATTTCAGTAAATGTACAAGTTATTGTATATTTGCTACATACAAGAAGTACTGCATGTAAAATACATATTGTACATGCATACATAGAGAACTTCTTTATCCCCATGGGGACATTTCCCTGGCAGCATGTTACATTCACATTTCCGAACACACACTTATACCAAGAAACATACTATCATTCACGCAACAGAAAGGCTGAGCAGCGAAATACATACATACCAATACAAATTGGACATATACACGCCTATTCAATCAATCTTGACTGTGAGAAAGCCATCCACACATGCATTTTGCCTGTTCATGTACTATATGCTTATACACACAGGGCCAAGTGACTTGAAAGAATTGAGGAAATATTGGGTAGCATTGCTTTGGAATACATCTTATGTAATTTCGGTGAGGCAAGATAGCCTATATTGTTTGTAGTACCGTAACTTGGCGTCATTTTGATATCAATATCTTTAATGGCAGGCCTGGATTTTGGCAGTCTAAATGAATGAGTTATAGATAGGGTATGTCTTGTATGTGTGAGTAACTTGGCATTTTTGCACGTTGAAAACGTGTTTTTTATGAGATTAAAATATACCCATGCCAAATATGATTACTTTAGGTTCAGGTTACGAGAAGATGAATGATTATTTCTAAGTTGTGCAGGCTAGGGAACTCAGAAACGTGATACTGTAATATTCTAATAGCCTGCACTCACTTTGAGTTTTTTAGACCTGTTGGATATTGTAATTGTATTTGCTAATTATTAAATTAGACTTTCCTCCATTCGCTGGTGTGAATGGAGCGGCCTTGAAATACTGACGGTGCCCGCTAGTCGGCGGTGGTGCTCTATAGGGATACGCAGCAGTTATCTAGGCGCCAAGTTGGCGCAGTCCAGAGATATCACACTGTGGGGGGTTCACACTGTGAGCGTGGTTAACAGCGAATGAACATTTGTTACTATGCCTCCTCTACGTGCAAGGAGGTTGTTAATCCCCCCCAGTGTCATCTATAGCTTTGATCTTAGAATTATGAGTATCTGGCATGAGGGGTCTGGCGATCCTGAAGGGAAGTGGAAGATAGTGTTGGAATGTTGAAAGTAACAGACACAGGCTCATTTGGGAACTTATGCAGAAATAAAGCATTTGAGCTCTCAGAGAGAGGACTACAGAGAAACAACTTACAACTGCCCTTCAGGTGGTATAACAACATCTGGAGTTGGTTATTTGGTTTTTATTGAGGGCATCATGAATGCTAATAAATACAAACAAATCTTAACATATCATGCAATACCCTCTGGACAGTGTTTGTTGGGAGCAAATTCATTTGCTGATAGATAGTGATCGAGAGAAGAAGAAAATGTAACCAAGTTCTAAGACTAAACATTGTAGGTATTTACAAGAAGCATGGAAAATATCCCTGGCTCATTTGTTCGAAAAACTCAAACCAAGTCTCCCGAAAAAAATGGAAAATGTGATAAGGCAAAGGGTGGACACAACAAAAGATGGAAATAACTTGAACTTACTGGCTGGTTTCACTGGAAAGTAAATAAAAGAAAGGGTGGTCTCTGACTTTTCCAGAGTGATTTACAAGTGCATATGCAAAGGTTACATAAGCAGGGCCGATACCAAATCACAGGGGTCACAACAATAATAGTAGTTAACAGGTTTGAAGACACAGCATAGATGAGACTAGTGAACTAATTACAAGAGAGTTCAGTGTTAGCTCAGCCAAGATGCAGATACATTCTAAGTGTTTAATGGAATACAGACAGTGACTTTGCTGTGCTGATTATAGTGAGGAACAGATTCCACCACTGCTGGGCCAGAGTAGTAAAAAATGTGAAGGATGGGAACCATATTTGCCAAGTGATAACAAAAAGGATGGATTTATTTCAAGAATTTATTTCACAGACAAATACATAGCAAACATTCCTGCTCTGTTGTGGTTAACTGGTGCAAGTCATGTCATGTCACTTAATACCATATATCAGATAACACAATTTCCTTTTCCCATTCAATAACCACCTTCAAATAACTGGAGGGGTTTCTGAACATGTTCTATATTGACATTTGAGCAATAACTGTAGGTGAAAACCACAAAACAGGTATTCCACCATATACAAAGCATGGGCCCTGCAGGTGACATGTTGGCCCTGACAGTTTGAAGACTTTGACAAAAACAAAGAGGGAACAATGAACCACTGTATGCTACAGGGCTTCTCCTGAAATTAGTTACTTTGGTTACATTTTAAACCATGTTGGGTCACCAGGGACATACTAATCTAATATCAAATCCACTTCTCGTGCAGAGTAATCACTTCTTCTTTTTAATTTTATTATTCCACACAGCTTCCCAGCAAGAAAGATAGAATGCATTTATCTCCAGCTAATCACCCTGTGTTTTCAGAAAAAAACTAATCCCAGGAAAAAAGGATTTATTCCACAAGGAAGCAAATTTAAGAATTTTCCTTAGATCAGACTAAGATTACCTTACATAGCATCTCAGCTATGAGATGCAATCAACCTCCATCCATCCATCAATTATCTATACCCACTTATCCTGAGCAGGGTCAATGGGGTTGCTGGAGCCTATCCCAGTGGGTGAGAGGCAGGAATACACCCTGGACAAGCCGCCAATCTATCGCAGGGCACACACACCATTCACTCACACACTCATACCTAGGGGCAATTTAGAGTTTCCAATTAGCCTACCTGCATGTCTTTGGACTGTGAGAGGAAACCGGAGTACCCAGAGGAAATCCACACAGACATGGAGAGAACATGCAAACTCCACACAGAAAGGCCCCAAGCCGAGATTCATACCCACAACCTTCTTGTTGTGAGGTGACAGTGCTACCCACTGCACCACCATGCTGCCCCTGTAATCAACAAATTTTAAAAAGTAGGATCATTTAGATTTTTTTCTTATTTTATTCAAGTTTTAACAGTGAAACAGTCAAACCATATGAGCTTTTTTCATGTTTGGCTTAAAATGTTTTGAAAGAAATATTGGGGCATTGCTTGAATCTCAGGTATGTTCAAATAATGCATTAATGCATTAATAATCTTATTAACAATATAAAATATATATTTTTAGGTGTCCTATCATTACCATTTATGTTTGATGTCTGGGAACATAAAAAGCCGACTTTACATCAACAATTCACATGCAATGACTGTGATTTTATATTGCCAATTTTACTGTCAGCAGGTGACAAAGACAACACGAAATGATGTCATGGCTGCTGTAAGTTGTATATAAATGTGTGTGTGTGTGTGTGTGGGCATTTATTACTATCTTTGTGAGAACCAAATGTCCCCACAAGGATAGAAAGATGAGGAAAATTACGCTAGGGGGGACCTTTTGCTGGTCCTCACAAGTTCAAGAGGCTGTTTTAGGGTTAGGACTTAGCATTAGGGTTACAATTAGGTTAAGGTTAGGGTTAAGGTTAGGCATGTAGTGGTTGGGGTTAGGGTTAGGGTTAGGGTTAGAGGTTACGGAATGAATGGAAGTCGATGGGAAGTCCTCACAAGTATAGCGTGTGTGTGTGTGTGTGTGTGTGCGTGTGTATGTGTGTGTGTTTAAACACCTTTCCTGATGCAGATTTAGCATTGTTATATGCATAAATACAGAATCAAAGGACCGCCTACCAATTACCCAGCATTCCAGTCCTGTCCATTAATATAAAAAACACAGCCATTTATTTAAACATAAAAACATAAAAAAAAACAGAGGTTTGAGTCTGTTGCTGGTGATACAGGTGCTTTTTCAATATGACATTTAGTATCAGTACTGGATTTTACAGGGGAATGTGGGTAGTCCTCACTCAATAATATTGTATTTGTAAGCAGTTTGTTTTGTTTGTTAATAACCATCCCAAACCTAATACCCACACAAACCTTGATAACACTATACATGTATATAAAAATTATAAAAATGAATTGGCAAAGAATTCTAAAAACACAATGTTCCCATCAAACAGACAAACAGATTAACCTGAAGAGGGTATTAAATGTATTCCTCCACAAAGAGGTGTGAAGTTAGAAGTATAAGCACACGTACAGTACAACTACTTGACTTATAATAATAATTCTGGGTACTTATTAGCATGACATGGCAGTTTATCAGCTCAGGCCAGGGCATCACACATTCATCAATTGACTTCCCAATTGATTCTCCTGATTTGGCACCCAAACTAAAGAATGTTATGCTTCCATTATTGAATCTATAATAACAGACTTGTCGCTTAGCTTGAGGATCCATTTGGTAAAGCCTCAAGCCCACCAGACTGCACACATGAATTAAGGTAGCACACATTAAACAAGCCTCCACCGCAGTGGATGGTAAGTACATACATTTCATTTCCAAAAACTTGAAGGACTTTAGACTTTTAAGAAGTAACATTGCTACACAATATCTTGCAAATTAGAAAATATTTATGCATTTGCTTCAGTTTAATTAATTTTTCTATTTCAATAAGGGATTCCACAAATATTACAACATATTCATGTTATGTAAATAAAAGTAGTCATGCTTTGCTGCATATCCCTTGCACGCAATGACTGCTTGAAGTCTGTGACCCACGTACATCACCATGTGCTATGTGGGTATCTTCTCTGCTGATGCTCTGCCAGGCCTGTACTGCAGCCATCTTCAGCTCTTGTTTTGGGGGCTAGTTGCCTTAAGTCTTCTTTTCAGTACATGAAATGCATATTTTGTTGGATTCAGGTTGGGTGAATGACTTGGACGGTCAAGAATTTTCTGGGTTTTAGCCTTGAAAAACCCTTTTGTTGCTTTAGTGGTATGTTTGGGATCATTGTCTTGCTGTAGAAAGAATTGCTGTCCAATGAATTTGCTTTTGCTTCTGGCATTTGCTTAAACTTCAGCAGATAAGATGCTTCTGTACACTTCTGAATTAATTTTTCTGCTGCTATCAGCAATTACATCATCAAGTGAGCCAGTACCTGTCGGAACCAGTGGCATCTGTTACACAGGAAGCCCAATAGTTACCACCATTTTCACTGCTTAAGAAATCTTTTTATTTATTGAGCTGGGAAAACTTAATAAAATTCACAGATGCCTGTCTTGTATTCAAGATTTTGCATGGCTTGGCTCCTCCCCCCCTTACTGCCTTTAAGCAGAGAACAACTGATAGCAGATCAACTAGATCTGTTGTCAAGGGGGATTGTATAATTCCTATGAGGAGGACTTCTTTTGGACAGTCAGCTTTTTCAGTGAGGGAAGCTCACACATGGAATAAACTTCCCACACACATAAGAAACTGCAACACATATCGTTCATTCACAACTTACCTGAAAGTGTGGTTATAAGACAACCAGATGTGTGACAATGATCTGTAAAATCCCAACATATGTGCTGTCTGTTTTATGCATAACAATTTTTGTTTTAACATATTTGTATTATGCCTGAAAATTAGCCATGCTGGCTAAACAGGCACATTTACAGAAATGTTGATCAATGTGCACTGTCCCTGTAAAAATAAACAGAAAAAAGTAAAGTAAAGTAAATGAGAGGGGTGCTTTGGATCTTTATCAGTTCCTTTTGATCTCCACACTTAGCTCTTGCCATCAAATGTAATCTGTCCACAAGACCTTTTTCCAGAACTCTGCAGGCTCCTTTAGGTACTTCTTAGCAAACTGCAAACTGGAAATCCTGTTTTTGCAGCTAACTAGTGGTTTGCATCTTGTAGTGTAGCCACAGTCGTTTTGTTTGTGAAGTCTTCTGCAGACAGTAGTCACTGACATTTCCACAGCTGCCTCCTGAAGAGTGCTTCAGACATATGTTTTGGGGTTTTTCTTCATTATGGTTGATAGTTCTTCGGTCATCAACTGTAGAGGTCTTCCTTGGTTTATCAAGCCATTTGTGATTAGGGAGCTCACCAGTGCTCTCTTTCTTCTTAATGCAGTTCCATACAGTTGATTCTGGGGAGCCTAAAGTCTAGCCTATGTCTCTAACTAAGACCAATAACAGGCTCCAAAAGCAATCAAAAGCTTAGAATCAAGATACTGAAGGTACGGAAAGCTCTGTTATACCTGCACTAAGGAAGCAATTGAACACACCTGATTAATCACAGACACCTGTGAAGCCATTTTCCCCAAACATTATAGTGCCCTGAAATTGGGGAACTATTTAAACTTTAGCTAGTTCAGCAGTCGTTATTGCTTAAGTTCCTGCCATCCATGCCCCAATAATGAACCTTCTTTCTAAGTTCCTTAGATCTTTTCCTCTTGCCATCTTAATCCAAAATCAGGATCAACTGAGCCTGACCAGTATTTTAATACATGCCAGAGAGCATGATAGGATGTCAATTGCCTAACTGTATCATGTAGTGCACCTGTATTTGTTATGTTTTTACACTCATTTATTCAGGTTCATCCCGTCACTTGTCACCCATCTGTGTGTATGTGTGTGTGTGTATATATATATACACACACACGCACTGGCCACTTCATTAGGTACACCTGTTTAACTGCAAACTGCACCCTTTAACACAAATATCTAATCAGCCAATCACATGGCAGCAACTCAATGCATTTAGGCATGTAGACATGGTCAAGACAATCTGCTGAAGTTCAAACCAAGCATCAGAATGGGGAAGAAAGGTGATTTATGTGACTTTGAACGTGGCATGGTTGTTGGTGCCAGATGGGCTGGTTTAAGTATTTCAGAAACTGCTGATCTACTGGGATTTTCACGCACAACCATCTTTAGAGTTTACAGAGAATGGTCCGAAAAATATCCAGTGAGCGGCAGTTCTCTGGGCGAAAATGCCTTTTTGATGGCAGAGGTCAGAGGAGAATGGCCAGACTGGTTCGAATTCATAGAAAGGCAACAGTAACTCAAATAACCGCTCGTTACAACCAAGGTATGCAGAAGAGCATCTCTGAACGCACACCACGTCAAACCTTGAACCTTGAGACTACCTTAAAAAGACTGAGAAAGAGCTCATGACATTTAAAAAAATAATTTGGGGGGAACGCCGACGCATACACTCTCACACAAACACACACACACACTATCCTCCATCCAAGTGCTGCTTAATCAGTGCCCACAGCAATCAGTGTCCATCTGACTGAGTATAAAGCTGAACTACTTCCTAAGCCTGCATAGCCAACCACTCAGGAAAGAGCATTCAATGAAACAAACATGACCTTCCATTTAGCAGATTAATCTTATCTCAGACCAAAGTCTTATATCATCCACAAATCAAAACAAATGCCTGCTAAAACATAATTCAATAAGCACTCCCTGTTAAGACATGCTTCCCACTGAAATGAGCCCAGAGCACTCCGTCAACTGCAAGCTTCTGTCTCTTCACATGTTCTTTAAGCTACTGCCCTCTTCCACATTGTTTTCAATGTTACACACATTTTCTCCTCGTTTAATCAGTTTTTTGGGCCTGGCCTGGACCCTCTTCCAAGAAGGTCTAATTTCAGTCAATTCTGTGAACCTTCTCCAGCTGTCCTGTGTTTTGTTTCCCTTCAAGTGTGTTTCACTGGCAGAAACTGTATGGTTAGTTTCCTGCATGTGTGCTTAGTTCAGGGTTGTACTTTATGGTTTCCTGTCATGTACTCCTCTTCCCTTTCCATAATGTTAATAAAACTGAAAATAGACTACAATTACCTTTTTTAAACACCAAATTCCACTTAACAGAACATTAGTGAAATTCATTGCTAAGATAAGAATCAGTCCTTTACACATCAATAAAAACAACACACTAAGTGGATTACATTACAGTACTGCATTTGGTCAGCCACCTCTAATAGAATAAATCATTTAAACATGAACAATAGTTGAGGGACATATGGAATCAAATTCAAATACAAAATCCAGTTGAACATTTTCTGTCTTAAATGACCCAAAAATGAGTAATCTAGTCTTTTTAGCTGCCTGATTTTATTCTCTCCTTTAAGCTTCTTGTGTGCAAAGACATCATCTTACAGCACAGATTTGGTTCTTTGTTACATAATAGTGCATATAATAGTGCTATTTCCACGATATGAGGACGAATAACGTAATTACGAAAATAACGTTATTTATCTTAGATAAACATTGCATCGTGTGGCCCCCCCCTCGTGGTCGTGTGGCCCCCCCTAGCGGTTGTGGCCCTAAACCACCGCATAGACTGTTTATGCCACGGACCGTTTATTCTCTACCTCCCTGTAATCTCTAAATTGACTGTAAGCTTAGGGTTGTAACTAGGTAGCTGTTTCGTAGTTGACTTAGTTAATGTACTCGTCTTAACTACTGCTTGTATTTTTGCATAGACACGTTGTTGCTGTCCTTGTTTGTGTTAGTGTTAATCAGTTTAACCTACAGGGTCCAAGTTGAACTATGCGGTTGTTCCCTGCACTTGGAACGGTACTTCTCTCTAGGGTTTTCAACACACTTGTTCCTGGTTATGGTTATACACTTTGTTGTACGTCGCTCTGGATAAGAGCGTCTGCCAAATTCCTGTAATGTAATGTAATGTAATGGGCCATCCCTGACACCGATGAAGGAAAGCAAATCAGAAAAAAAATATTTTAGCGTGTAACATAAAATAAGGTTGCCAACTCTCACGCTTCTGGCATCTGACACACGCTTTCACCTTCAGTCTCACGCTCACATGCTGCCCAAACAATTCTCACGGCAAAACACTGCGACAGCAACAGAGGTGAACAGGTGAATGTATTATGGTCAAAGTCTTTCTGGTATAGTAATAAACCAAGCAAACGACTTTGACTCTAGAAGATAACTGAGTATTCGAACACCAGGTGTTTCATGTGGGTGTTTCCATGGAGCTGCATCTTATATTACTCTCTGATTAGTGCGCAACGCATATCTCCGTGTTGATTGGACAGCTGCTCAAGTTCACAGCCGGGAGCCCAGAAGGCATTCAAGCAAGCCAGCCACACTCCAACTAATCTGGCATGAACCAAGGTAAGTGACTAGGACAGCCAGTGGTGTAGGTTTCGTTTGAATATTGGGGGGGACACATTAAGCGGTGGGGTCTGGGGGTCCTCCCCCAGGATATTTTGAGCGTCATACACTTCATTTCCTGCATTCTGGTGAATTTTTAATGCACCAATTTGTGCCTTTTCTGCATCAATTTATGGTGGAAATGTAAAGGAAATCACAAAATTCAGGGGGACAAATCAGATATCATAGTTCATTCATTGACAACTAGCTAGCTAACATTGACGTTAGCTGGCATATTGATAGGTAACATTACAAATATAAGATTACCGTAACCATTCTTTCCAAGCGCTGTGAGTCACTGACTTTAGCTGATGTTGTCATAAAAGTTTTCCCGACCGTGAAAACTGCCTGGCTTGTTTAGATTTTGGACAGATGCTAGTGGATAAATTTATTGCTGTTTCCATCGCAGAACTTTTGACACAAGCAAAATCGGAAGCGATGTCCTACAATTTCTTCTTACCATTTTTATTTCTACAAGGGTTATGGGAAGTGAAGTCCATAGTATGATCGGCTTGAGCAATCACCTCTAATTGTTGACTACATATCCCATTTGTGCTTTCGTAAGCTCAAACTTTTCGTGGCCATGGGGCTAAACCATTGCTACTGTGTGAAGAGGGGAGTCAATAATTCACGTTATGTTTAGAGGCGTTACAGACCTCTCCGCATTATTTTGAAGTCATCTTTATTGCTGTTGCAGCCTTTATTGTATGAAAGCTTTACATGGGAGAGGGATCAGTTATGGTTGGGGGGGACAATTCGATTATTTACAAACATTGGGGGGGACACGTCCCACCCGGTTCCTACGCCAATGAAAACAGCTATCAATCATGGATTAATTAATGAATTAAGTGTCTGTTATAAACTAACTATATAATATTTGTTTTGAATAAACGCTCTGTAAGTTACAGAGTAAGTTTAAGATAGCTTAAGCCTTGTAAACAGCTAGCTAGCTTACGTTAGCTGTCTAACGTTAAATGCACGGCTGAGAGAAGAATGAAAGCAACGCTAAACAATGGCATTCGGTTTTTCTATGCAACTAGTTAGCTAGCTACTATGTATGTTTTCAAGAAAGACTTACCAACTCTGTTATTCCAGATGAGCTTATTGAGATATTTTAAGAAGGCAAAAGAGAGAGAAGTAGATATGATAACAAAGGGAAGCTAAGCCAGAGAAACAAGGGCAGGGCTAGGATGGGGGACCAGTAGTTCTTTGGCCTCCAGGAGCCAATATAATGCAGATATGAAAGAAAAATTGTGACCTCAATATCAGTGAAAGTTTTCGTTCAAAAATTGTCAGAGAGCTGCATATGGTATCTAAAGGGATTCATTGTTTATTTATTTATTTTTTTAATCATTTATTTCAAACGTAATTCATTTGCAGCTCTGACCCTTAATTAGGGTGACATGGCCTACTTTACATCCATTTATACAGCATAACATTTATAAAAGCAACTCAATGCTACATAAATATATTTGTAGCCATTAGCTCTTCACCAGGCACAGAACATGCAATCTTCTGGACACCACCCCAGGTCCCTAACACTAGCAGCTATATTTCTTTTGAACAGACGCGTCATGCCCATTCAAGCTGGGGAGGCATGTGCCCCACCAGATTTTTGATGTCTGGATTTTTTAATATTTTTATTTTATTATTATTATTTTTTATAATATGTAGTTATGATCATTTTATATTATGAATCAAACGTATTCTTCTAATTATGTCATAGATCATACCTCAAAAAGTCACTCACCCCCTGTCCCTATGGTATTGTTTTCTTCCAAAAGTTGCAGGATAAAATCGGTTCGCAACAGCAGGTACGCACGGACACAGCACTCTGTTGGAGACTCAAAGCTCTGTTGCGCATCAATGCTGGAGGAGATGTAGGCTACAGCTTAACGGTGTGTTGCTGAAGTGGTTAGTAGAGCATCAATCCCTTTTTCAAACGTGTGAAAATGAAATACAATTAGTTATACAGACTTAATTGCATTTGAGAAATATAGGCATAGTTTTCTTTGCAAGATAGTTGGCTAGTACCAGCTAAAGTCAATCCCTCAATCCGGTTGTTTAGCCTTCTGGCTCACTAGCTAGTCGTGACTTGTGATAGCATAGCATCCTATTTAATATTGGTAAAGGAGAGCTGTGTGGATCTTATGGCAGTGAGCTGATAGTTTTTATCACCGCTATCACAGGTCATAGTTAGCAAAACACTGAATTCCATTTGATATCTCGACAAAAAAAAAACGACAGAAAGCCCCAGCCCTGT
This sequence comes from Anguilla pacifica, assembly GCA_039654925.1. NCBI lineage: Eukaryota > Metazoa > Chordata > Actinopteri > Anguilliformes > Anguillidae > Anguilla > Anguilla pacifica. Next base: position 39,579,174 of record CM077292.1, read on the forward strand.
CCTCAGTCAGGAGGTTGATAGTGCAAGAGGTACGTTATCTTAGGTGAGATTTATAGCAATAGGCTATTTTTCCTTCATGGTAATGTATGCATATTTAATTGGAAGATTTTTTCCCTCTTTCATATGACCATTTCAGACCAATCAAGGGATGATGATGATGATGATGATGATGATCAGGCAGTTAAAGTTGCTGATCTGTGTGAAGCAGGTAAAGATAAGTGAACAGCCTAATGATGATTTTCACAACAACATGACGATGATGATAATAATAATAATTGTGTCATTATTTTTTTTTTTTTGGGAAGGACCCCCATGCCCCCCGCTCTAATTGTGCCCCCCCCCCCCCCCCCCAGAATTTTGGCTTGCATGACACCCCTGCTATTCAATGTATAAATGTCCCACCCAACATAAATGTTTGTTGTTGGGTCCTGTTCCCTGTGCCCTGGCATGTTAAACGCTGAGAACGCAATTAATCACGTTATTTTATTTAGGCTATGGTGGTCCCCAAAATGCAGATCTATTGCCAGATTCCCCATATACAATCCGATCTTTAATAATTGTAGCCTACTGTGATTAATAATTGCTTTCAGGCTCTTCCATCTGTGTTTACTTTGTAATGTGGCTCGACTGAACTTATTGAGCTCATATTGTGTTTTCATGGTTTTCACTTTTTATTATCAGCATATGCAACCTAAGGGTACATTTGCATACACACTAATAAGCCCCCCCCCCCCCCCCCCAAGTCTGCGATTGTAATGTCGTGGTTGTCCGCCCCCCTCCCTACCTGCAAAATCTCACTCCCGCCAGCTAACAAAAGTTGGCAACTGCACATAAAAAAATTATTGTATTTTGTGAAAATGTCAATTTAAATGCCATAAATGGCTATCAGTATCAGGATGCCTTCTTATAAATCATAACAGGTGTTAAAAACATCGGCTTATGGCATCCTGGCAAGGGTCTTACTTAATTACTTACTACCATAACTTATTAAGAAAGGTTCCTTCAAGTCGCATCTGACTAAGTCAAGCATAGGGAGGCATCTTATAATCCAGTTCAAATCCATCCATAGCTTCCCAGTGAGAACTGTGTTCAGTCCCACACACTAATGCTGCACTGCCACCACAGGGAACCAACGAGGCCAGGAGGGTTATAGTCAGCAGCGTACAGCACCCCTCATCGCCCATTAGAAATTAGTTTCACCACCTGCTATGCACCAGCCCCTGCTGTCCCCACTGCAGTAGCCACAGTATCTCACAATGGGTTACTGAGCTGAAAAGATGCAGCCTGCTGCCAGCATGTTTCAGAAACATGCCTGGTAGTGTGTGTATTCTTGAACTGAGTGAGGAAGCAATTGCAATAATGCAGGCCTACAGCTCTCCTAGCTGGGGTGATAAACAGCATGGAAGCTGTCAAAAAAGTTCAGTAAAATCATCTAAGCCAGTAATTGTATTATAAATTAGGGCTGGGCGATATACCGCAGCGATAATTATCAAATCCAGTAACGATCATTGCCACCATGTGGTGTATTGCCTTTCTTTTTATTCATACACAGGTGACATTTATTCAGTGGACAAAGGAGATATAGCAGAAAGCTTATTAGATGGGCATATAAAATGTAACATTATCTTAAAAGGACCATTTAAGCCCCTTAACACTTGTTTTATTAGTTTTTTGCGTACACACAGTATCCAAGTATAAAATATAAATAAATAAAAAATACAAAAAAGACAAAAGTAATAGCCTGCTTCCAGACATTTTGGGTACCTCATTTTATGTTTTTTCTAGATAAAATACAAGTTGGAATCAAAAACAATAACAGTAAAAATAAATTAAAAATCCAACAAAAAATAGGTATCAATACATCTATAACCATTTCCATTGCCAGCCAATCAAATTCCTTACAACTCCCTATCATAAATGTATTTGTACTACACAAGACTCAGATGCTCACAGACATTCATAGCCAAACATGGCTCGACAAAACACAAAAAGGGGGCAAGGTTTATTTTCTTGAATTGAACACCTCAATAAATGCAAGCATCACACAGGATATTTAATACATGTGCTAAAATTGTTCTTCTTCAGATCAAATATCAATTTAAGTTAATGGTCAACCGATCACCTTTTCCATGTGATTTGGCCAAACATCCATGTGTCTACTAGCAGATGAACTTCACAAAGCCGGGTGATTTAGGATATTTACAAGGGTGATATATCCTCGTTCACTCTCCGTGGCAAACTGCTTTCAATCACATCCTGATCCAAGCAATATCCTAACAGTTGTTAATAATAATTCCATGCAATGATTTTTTTTGTTTAACCTCTTAGCACAAAGCCCCTAGTGGTCGGCACGCCGGCGTGCCGAGATTACTGAACTCAGACATTCAGTGCTACTGCAATCAAAGTATGAGTTAAAAACAGAAACGCTTTGTTTTAGTTTCATTAGTAGACGATACATGACAACTATGCTGAATATGGAGTTTCGCAGCGCCCCCATTGTCGCTCTGGTCGTTCATTTAACACGCATCCCCTCCCTGCAGTCTCTCATCTGCAATACCCATGACATAATGGACAATATTGTCTATCTAGGCATTCATAAAAATATTTTTTCACCACTCAAAAACCAGATTCTGTCATAGCAACAAATAAACCCGACAATAGCCCTAAGATATGCCAATACAGCAGTGAAAACGCTGCTCACTGAATAACGAAATAAATGAGGCAAAGTTTTAAAAAAATGATACCATGTCATTCTACAGTCAATGTCTGGGACTAAATATTGAACAAATACACAACCTTACCATTGGTTTTATGCATAGAGATGTCCCTTTTGAGACTGAGTGGTCATATATTGTCTTGGACAATCCGTTAGTGAAATATACGCACATTTGTGGCGCCTGGGTATCTTTCAAAATAGCTGTGCGTAATACCACACCTGTTGTTTATGGTGTTGTCACCCTTTTTAATACAGTCTGGCTTGATTGACAATTAATTTATTCAGTAGGTGAGAGTATAAGCTTTCTAACAATGTATAACATGTCTAATTTTGCATTTGGAATACGTTTTATAGATCAGCGTAACCGAAGATTCACTCTGTGGTAGCAGAAAAAGACACTGCACCTAACGAAATGTTGTCAACGATTTTACGTAATTTCTTGTAAAATACTATTATTATTGAGGACTTCTGGGCATAGCTAAGCCATATGTTTGCTGATAGACCTATCTGACATCATTTTCTGGAGTAAAACAGAAGCGGATTGAACTGTATCAGTGATTTGCTGTCTCTGTCTCCATCTACTGAACACAGATAAAATTTCATCATTGCTATGTAAGTAATACTGCTCAAAATATTTCCGTTATACACGTTATTTTTGAAATTAAGTGTCTTTAAATAAGTTAGTGGCATTATATAATGTGGATATTTCACACTGTAATGTAAGCATTAGTTAGTAGTGTAATAGTTTTTGTGATGCATGCAACAGTGATGATGAGAGTGTTGGAACATTGCCAAACCATGGTGGATGGTTGAAAATTGTTTTCATATCATCCCATCCCCATACAAGAAAACATACGAGAGTACAGAGTACAGTCAGACATACATTCAAGGGTTAATTATTACACATTTAGGTACTATACAGCATTGTGACAATATTTTTTGCATTATTTTTAAATCTTATATCAACGCTTCATGTTAAACCTTCATAAGCGGCTCATTTATATTCTTTACAATGGACAAAAAGCATTATATTCCTTTTTGGAGAGATTTTGGATATGTTTCTGGACCCCTGGCTATTTTAGAGCACTGTACTGACAGAAAGCTTGTAATTACCACTTGAAAATGATGCAACAGTGAGTTTCTTGAGTAAAAACAGTTGATTTGTTGTGAAATACGTGAATTTGTTGTGATTTACAGCAATGAATAATTTAGACATTTCTCTGTGTTGTTCACATCTGGAGTTATAAAGCTTTAAATAGGGCAAGGGCAAAATGGGCAAGGATTGGCCAGAGTTGGCATGTGCACTAAGGGAAAGGAAGTATGCATGGACATCGAAAACAAATGGAGACAACATAAAAAACTGTTTTTATTTCTAATTTGGCGAACTGATGCACATGGCTCAAATACATAAAGCATATGTTTTTCCACATATTCAAATCAGCATAGGTGTCAAGCCAGTCTTGATACATATTTGGCATATTTCTTAATATTGCTTTTATCAAACATATATTGACTGTACATTATTCCAGTGTTCCAATTGTTCATATACAAAAACAAGCTCAAACACACTTTGTAGATCACTGATGTAGAATAATATGATAGTAACTTTGAATTATGATCATGGACTATGAACGAAACAGTGACAGAAAATGTTAAAGTTGCCCAGTAACCCAGAGTCCAGTACTGCTGGTTAATTTTCTTCTCACCACGCATCAGCCTGTAGTCTGGTCACAATGCTGACCAATACAATTTTCTAGAGCTGGTTTATCAACTCAAAATTCACTTCAGGAAGGCCACTTTACTCTGGGAGTTGCGTGCGACAAATCCTCATTTTGACACTCTCTCCAAACATCATGTACGTTACCAACTGCCAAGCTCCAGAAGTTGTACTCTAGATGACAAATCTCTTGATCTCTGGCATCCAAATTGCTTTCTAGTTTGATGCTCATCTTGCATCTTTTCTTTATGAAACAGTTTATCTGCTGTCACGAATCCCACTAACTCATAATTTCTTCATCTGGGTTTTTTTTTCTCATGCCATGTCACTAACTCTCCTGTCATTCCAGATACTGCCACTCCCTCTTGCCATGCAATCGCCTCATTCTCTTAGCAGGGATGGTGCGTTTATATTTTGTTTTCAGTTTCGTTTTTTTTCTTCAATTTCGTATATATTATTTGAAATATGTATTCTATCTGTCTCTGAGGCGCTCTGAAATGTGCATTCTCTGCTAAGCTGAGCAATGGTTTGGAATGTGTCTGACACCTTGTTTTTTCTCAGGGAACTGCTATCAGCACATCAATGCACTGCCCCGCCTCCAATCCCCTCAGCTTTGGCATCATCCCTCGTAACTCCAACAGCAGTTAAAATAATATAGTAATTAGTAATAATAAAGTAAAAATAAAGTAATATTTTTGTTTTCTTTGTAGTTTACTATGGGATATATCAGAGGACAAGTTCAAAAACAAAGAAAATTTTGTATTTATTTTTATTTATGGTATATAGTTCTTGGGTGTTAGTTTTATATATATATATATATATATATATATATATATATATATATATATGTATATATATATATACACATATATATATATGTATATATATATATATATACACACACACACTGTATATCAATGATGTGCGGTCAGGGGAGGCAGGGGAGGCAGAGCCTCACCTGTCATACTCCAATGATAATAGCTGTCATGAAAAGTAAAAAAAGAAAAATAATAATAATAAAATAAATATTAAGATTTTTCCACTGATCTGTGTTATAAATGTCATTTCTGCATGATTCCAATCGTTTTTTATAGTCGAAATCACCTAATTTTCGGAGCTCCACTGCAAATACAGGGAGAGACGAGAGGTGAGGCAGCGACGAGCTCAGCCTACCCTCTGATTGCGCAACCCCTCAGAAACTGGATGGAGCGCGGGCAATAAGCGTGTGCCCGTTACTATCTCTAGTCTCTGTATGTCACCAATGTTTGTAGACCCCTTCATTACATGTCCTTGCCTTCCATAGTCCATTGCAGGTAACTTATTTTGTATATGTGTATCAAAGATATTTAGGCTCGCTGGTCTCATAAAACTGCAATGAAAAAGCACTAGGGGAGGCAGCTATCACATCTGCCTCACTGAGGGGGGCATGTCTTGAGCCCATGTAATTGACGCTCTCCCTCCACGTTAATGTTTCTTCAAGCTAACCTGACGCGCCAGATGGTTTGCTACACAAATCTCAGGATCGTTTAGCTAGCTAGCAAAAAGTTTCCAGTGGCTGCAAAATGGATAACGTTATATCTAACCTTAAAAAACAGGAAGCATGGCTGGATTATGGACCGGGCCAGTGGGGCCAGTGCCTCGGGGCCTCGGACAGCCAGGGGGCCTCCAAGCCCCAGGCAGCGTGCGGTGGCCAAAGACTTCCGAAGGAAGCTGAACGCCAGGGCGCTCAGTGCGCACAGCGCAAGCTGACCACTAGGCCCCTGGGTGCTTATAGCGTGAGCTAACCACTAGGGCCCCCCAGAATCCTCAACGCTTACAATTTAAGGGTCCCCGGGCTCCTTGGTGTTTAAAATGTGAGCTCACCACTAGGGCCCTCCAGAACCCTCAGTGCTTACAATGTGAGGCCCCCAGACCCCTTGGTGTTTAAAACATGAGCTGACCACTACTACCCCCCAGACTCCTCGCCGCTTACAATGTGAGGGCCCCCAGACCCCTTGGTGTTTAAAATGTAAGCTGACCACTAGGGCCCCTGGGCCCTTCGGTGCTTACCATGTGAGGGCCCCTGGGCCTTTCAGTGCTTACAGGGTGAGGGCCCCCAGGCCCCTTGGTGTTTAAAGAATGACCACTAGGGCCCCTAGGCCCCTCAGCACTTACAGTGTGAGGGCCCCTTCGCCCTTCAACGCTTACAGTGTGAGGGCCCCCAGGCCCCTTGGTGTTTAAAGAGTGAGCTGAATACTAGGGCCCCTAGGCTCCTGGGGCTTAAAGCGTGATCTGACCACTAGGGCCCCTGGGCCCCATGGCATCTAAAGTGTGAGGGTCCCTGGGCCCCTCCGCGCTTAAAGCATGAGCTGACCACTAGGGCCCCCGGGCCCCACAGCTCTTACAATGTGAGGCCCCTCGGTGCTTAAAGCGTGAGCTGACCACTAGGGCCCCTGGGTGCTTACAGTGTGAGTTGACCACTAGGGCCCCTAGGCCCCTCGGTGAATACATCGAGCGCAACACCTGGTACATACAGTGCATGCTTAAAATGAGAGCCTCTCAGAGAATACAGTGCTGTACAACTGAGCCACTGTTTGGCACGCTAAAATATGCTGTGGCATGATACAATATTCACCAACAAGTCTGTTCATTGTGCATAACAGGACAGTTTGAAGGGTGTCATATTATGGCAAGCTGTTCGTTATTTGACTTACCGTAACTAGCTATCCCTTTATTTTAGCTAGCTGCCCATTTTCCCAAGCTAGCTGCCCATATGATTCAGCTTGTTAACAGAAATTAGTTAGCCCACAGGCGCAGATTTCGGGGGGATGCAGGGGATACGTCCCCCTCAATATTTAGAACACGTGCATTTGTCCCCCCTAATAAAAACATGAAAGCAGCATTTCAACCATAAATTGATGCAGAAAAGGCACAAATTGGTGCATAAAAATTAAGTGTTTGACACTCAGAATTTTGTGGGGGAGTACCCCCAGACCCCCCGCTTAATGTCCCCCCCCAATGTTCAAACAAAACCTACGCCACTGAGTTAACGACCTGCCATTTTTGCCAGCTAGCTGCCCTTACAAGCAAATTAACTGCACTAACAAGCCAGCGAGTTCACTAACTATCAGCCTAAAACTCAGCTGTCTAACTAGTTAGGTGGCACACAACTTAACTCGTTAGTTAGGTGGCATTTGTTTGCGGGTCATCTGTGTGAAAGGGGTATAAGATAAAGGGGTAGCTAGCTACTGTGGGTTGAATAAATGTTAAAACAGCATGCCAGTCATGATGCTTAAATCAAAGCTACTAGCTAGCTAACTATTAGTGCTATTAGTTCAAAACTATTATTTGTTCAAAACATAGGATGCTGTGGCCTTGGGAATAAAAACCTCATTGAGAGCTTATTAGCTAGCCAAAATGAACAAGTATGCTAAATGCACATTGTGGTGTTGTTACACACGAGCACACTGTTTAGTGGTTATCATTTAATGTTGTTGGGGGGGGGCCTTCAAAAGACATGTGCCCAGGGGCCTCACGGGACCATGATCCGGCCCTGACAGGGAGTGATAAAGAATGGAAGACCAATGTCTGAGCTTAAGGACCTACTTCAAACGAAGGGACAGAAAATAACACGGTTGTTTCAAATGGAGTGGTACCAACAAAAACACTGGCTGTGTGGCTGTGCTAAGAAGAATCACCTTTACTGCTTTCCCTGCCTTCTGTTCTCCACTACCGACAACGTTTGGACTGACACAGGAAAAACCTACCAAGGAGCCTCAACAAACATGAAAAATCGACAACTCACATTCAAAGCCAAATTGCTTTAAAAACTTTTGGAACCTCAAGGATAGATCTGGCTTTGAATGAACAGCGGCGATTAAATATCAGCATCCACAATGCTAAGGTAAAGGAAAACCGTGAGATTTTAAAAGACCTTATTAATGCAACCTGCTTCCTAGCCATTAGCCATTAGCCAATTAGCATTTCATGGTAACGATCAGAGTGCAAGCTCTTCTAATCATGTCAACTATGTGGAGCTATTACATGCTTTTGCTGAGAAAGATGAAAAGTTAGCTAGACATTTGGAGACATTCACTGTGTTGTCTGGCTTATCAAACAGAATACAGAACGATTTAATCGAAGCAGTCTGTGATGTAATCCGAAATGATATCAAAGGGGAGATTAATGCAGCCCAATTTGTTGCAGTCGAAGTAGACGAGACAATGGATGTCACAAACGAAGCCCAGGTCTCTGTGATTTTGCATTATGTGGCTAAAAGTGAGGTGAAGGAGGCATTCTTGGGATTTGATGATGTGAGTGATGACAGACGAGCACTGGCTATTGCTGATTATGTTTTGGAAGTGTTGGGGAAATAGAATTGCGTTGAAAAGTTGGTAGCTCAGACTTACGACAGAGCATCTGTGATGGCATCATATCCAAATGGGGTGCAGGCCAAGTTAAAGAAAAGGTACCTGAAGTCACGTTTACCCATTGTTATGCACACAAATTGAACCTGGTGCTCTCGCATTCAGCAAAAAGTATGCCTGAGTGTAAAACGTTTTTTAAAACAGTTGAGGGACTTGCAACGTTTATCAATAAGTCGACCAAGCGCACCCACCTACTGGACAATGTTGTGAAGCGACGTTTACCAAGAGCAGCACCCACGAGATGGAGCTCAAATTCTAGACTAGTGCAGACGATCAGCATGTACCAATCTGATCTACGTGCTGTGTTCCAAATTATGAGCGAAAATCCCAATGGTTGGGACAATGACACCCTGATGATGGCCCCCGGAAATGATCTCTGGCTGTCAAAAGCATCAACCTGCTTTTTCATGATGGCATATGAGGGCATTTTTAATGAAACTGAAGCACTCTTTTGTGTGCTGTAAAATAAAGTAATGGACATTGGATTCTGCTGTGCGCAAATCCAAGGAGAGTTGTGGAACGCCAGAGACCAGAGTTTGACAGTTTCTATGATCGTTTCGAGCAGAAATGTGTCCCACTTGGCCTGACAGACAATGCCCGAAGTAAACAGCCGATCAGCGATGAGAGGAAAGGAATGTTTTATAACATTCTGGACAATATCAGTGTTCAAATGAAAGCTAGGTTTGATCATTTTAGTTAGCTAACTTTCCTTGGTTTGGTCGATTGCACAAAATTTTATGAAATGTCACAACATTTCGATGACACCAAACTGCAGAGCCTATCAAAATATGCAAGGTACTTTGACTTTGTTAGACTAAAGGCTGATCTTATCGGATTGTATAGTTCACAAATGGTGAGGAACGAATGCAAATCACCCGGACAGCTCCTCAGCTTTTTGGCCCAGAATGATCTGCTGCAGATGGTTCCCGAGGCGACAAAGTTACTCCAGCTGGTGCTCAGGATACCAGCTACAACAGCGCCCATTGAAAGATCGTTCTCTGCTTTGAAACGACTCAAAACTTACAGTCGGAATCGGACTGACCAAGGACAACTTTCACCCCCGGCAATCATCTCTATTGAGACGGAGAGACTTTTAAAACTAAAAGAAAATAAAGAGGACTTCTACAACAAAGTTTCTGACATCTTTGTCCAGAAGGATAGGCAAATGGACTTCATTTACAAGTAAAGGTAAGACCATGCAATATATATTTTCATTTGTGTTGAATGAGTATGAATAGTGGAACTGCATTTGCCTATAAAATGTGAATTGAATACGTACCTGTATGCGTGTGTTGTAAAGAATGCTGATATGAAATATGAAACATACGGTTGCCTAACCAATAGTCATTGTGCAACCTGCCAACTGAATGGTGAATTTAAGCTACCTCTATCAGGTTCATATATGTGTAAATCTGGCTCTGATACTAGCCAGTGCCTCCCCAGCCATTGACCTCACCGCACGTCACTGGTGTGTGTATATATATACACTCACCGGCCACTTTATAAGGTACACCTTGGTAGTACCGGGTTGTCTTCTGCTGCTGTAGTCCATCTGCTTCAAGGTTCGACATGTTGTGCATTCAGAGATGCTCTTCTGCATACCTCAGTTGTAACGAGTGGTTATTTGAGTTACGGTTGCCTTTCTATCAGCTCGAACCACTCTGGTCATTCTCCTCTGACCTCTGCCATCAACAAGGCATTTTTGCCTAGAGAACTGCCGCTCACTGGATATTTTCTCTTTTTCGGACCATTCTCTGTAAACCCTAGAGATGGTTTTGTGTGAAAATCCCAGTAGCCTAGAGCAGCAGTTTCTGAAATACTCAAACCAGCCCGTCTGGCACCAACAACCATGCCATGTTCAAAGTCACTTAAATCACCTTTCTTCCCCATGCTGATGCTTGGTTTGAACTTCAGCAGATCGTCTTGACCATGTCTACATGCCTAATGCATTGAGTTGCTGCCACGTGATTGGCTGATTAGATATTCGCGTTAACGAGCAGTCAAACAGGTGTACCTAATAAAGTGGCCGGTGAGTGTATATGTATATATATTGTATTTCAATTGTGCTTTTGGAATAAATAAAAATTTCTATCTACATTTTTAGGTTTAGTGTCCTTTCTGGTTCAAGACTCAGGTGCCAGGCACTTCATGTTCAGAATGCCACATTGTAAAGCAATGGCAAGTTAAATTGACATGATATTTGGTGTGGGTATTACATACACCCTAGACTTACATTGCAGGGTGTTCTCATTGTGGTGAGACATGTACTTTTGGAAATACATTACAAAAAATACTTTTTTTTTCATAAAATGTAAATTGTTTTTGATTTGAACTGCTATTTCTGATTATCTAACTCTTAGAACTAGAATTGTTTGGTAGATTGGGTTGCCGAAAGGCTTCTGATAAAACCGGTATGTAATACTTGGGGCTTCTTCTTAAGTCACAGACACATCCATTGATGTGATTTCCTTAGAGTGCATAACGCTCTGGATATTTTTCTTCAAGGCTGAAACGCACTATCTTGGTTCTATTGTGTGCTGAGAGCTGTATGTGCCACCCAGCCTTTACCTGAACTGAGATTAGAGGCTGTGGATTGCCAGCAATGCTTCCAATGTGTAAAAGCTCGCTTTCCCAATGCATTTTCCCCTCTTAAAATGCTTCCTTTCTATGACACCTGCTTCACTTACAGCTTATTAATTCATTCCTGAGGCACCAGAGCAATCCTGACTGTCTGTCTGCATCTCAGAGGCAAAAAGACATTTTTGCATCTTGTTTAAAAAGATATACAAACCAGATTTAATTTTCAGGCTCCTGTTTCAGTTACAGTTAAGGCTACCTCCTTGAGGAAAAGTATTTTATTCCTCAGTGCAGAATGGCGACTCACAAATGAAAGCCCATCATTGCAACAATTCCTGTCACACTGAGAGGGTACTGGCTAGCACGTATATATCCACCTGGGGCTTGTTTGAACTCTGCAATTTACCATCTGATCTGCAATGACTGCATTGGAGGACTACACATCTTCTGCAGCTGGAACTAATAGACTGCAGGCATCCAGTTGACTAGAGGATTCAATACAGCCTGATAAACCAAAGAATACTCTTCAAACTGAAACCCTTCATCCCTGGGCCATTACGCTATGACTAATCATAATTCGCACTGCTGGTGTCGCAACCACAGCCAGCACTCACAGGATTGTAATTTGATTGTGGACCATGGGGCACAACACTGCAGAGACTTGATATAGCACATGCCTAACAACATCTAATTAGTTGTAAAATTAGATGAGCATATCCCTTCTGTGTTTAGCTTCAACATACAGTTGAGGCCAAACCTTCACATACACCTAGGCTAAAAATATTCAAACTCAGTTTTTCACAACTCTGCACATTCCATGTTACCATACATTTATTTTGGCAAGTCAATTAGGGCATCTACTTTGTTCACATCACAGGTAATTTTAAAACAATCGATTAGAGACAGATTTATTTCAGCTTTAATTCATATATCAGAATTTCAGTGGGTCAAAAGTTTACATACACCAAGTTGACTGCCTCTTTAAACAGTCTGGAAGATTCCAGAAACAGTACTGTTACTGTTACTCTGCTGTCCTGAAGCCTTTCTGTTGCGTGCATGTAAAATTCATTTTTACATGCACGCTGTTCAACTCGCTGTCAAAACAGTCGGGAACTGTCAAGATCTCCTCAGCTACCTCGCTCCCCCCAGACATGTTGTAAATTAATTCTAAGTTGGGCAACTCCCTTCGTGAGTGCAGAGGCACTGGAGTTAGACAGCAAAAAAAATGTTCTACAACTTAATCTTTCCCCAGAGAGAAAATGAATATCACAAATTACTGAATATTGTAGTGGGGAAGGGGAGCTTGTTCTGAACATGGGATGCTTTTACTTATTTTTGATATTTCATAGAATGAAAACTGTTCCATTGGATGTGATTTGTATACTGCTTGCAGGCTGTTTTAACAGAGATTAATATATAGCAAATGTGCCAAGTCACCATTAATTTTAAGTGATGTACTCTAGTTCAAACAGCACACTGCTCTCAGAAGAAAGGTAATGGAATTGGAAGACAGACAGACAGACACACACAAACACACATACATACACAAACAAACACTTTATACAGTAGCATGCAATCTCATACAGCCTAAAACTGTCCACATGATCCTTGGCACAGGCTCTGCCCTACATTAAGTAATTGGCCACTTTTTCTCATTCCATTCTCAATGCTGCTGAAAGGTTAGTAGTGAAATCACTCTTACCCTAAGTACCACTTTCACAGGTGTAGTGGAGGCTTGGGCCATGAAAATAGCACTGTAAATGAGCAAGGAATGAGGAATGATGTTCCCAGACCTAAATAATTCATCAATGCCAATCAGAGGAATGTGCATAAAGAAAGAAAGGGAAAATCACAGAAACCTGTCATGAATGCATACTCATACTTTTCATTTTGTTGAGGAAATTCTAAATGAATCATTTTGTCTTCAATTCATGAAGTGATCAATCCTCGCTTTGATTTAGGAAATTAGTCACTGTGAATCCATATTAGTATGAAAAATTAATACTTAATTGCAAGGCAACAGAAGGAGGCTACATTTTGCATTAAGTCCACACTTAGCAAGAAACACAGAAATTTTCACCTCCACAACAAAGTAAGATTTTGTATTTTCTTGCAGCTGAGATGGACAGAAAAATCTGCCTTAAATGCCCAGCCAGTATTGAACGTAGCCTCTGATTTTAATTTGTATAGTAAAGCGTGTTCTTATTTCAACCAGGATCTATCAGTGCTCAATGAAAGTGTCATGCTGGTTGTCATTTCAAGTAGCTGCACATGCACCAAAACCAACTCATTTTAACACTGCAGTCCTAATTTTAAAACAAGATATATACATACATCTGTTCAGCATTTTATTTCATGTAATTACCTTTGTTGTACATTAGGCTAAGGCTTTGTGGTATGACTGATCAGTATTAGGAATGTAAACAGGGACAAATCCTTCTTCCCATTTTCAAAATACTATCAGCATTTAGGAAAGAAGGGATATGTCAGGAAGAGCTTTCAATATGATGAATGACAGCTCACCCCATTATATTTACAATATACTAAAATGGCTTGGAGATGCTGCTATGGCGATGCCACTCAAGCCTTCCAAGGTAAATTAAAGAAGTCATCCTTTAAAGGTGCCATTACTCATCCTCACTGGTAATGTCCCTGACAAAACAAGAAGATGTTAGATGTGATTAGCAAAAGACAGAGCTGGGGGGGTTGGAGGAGTCTGGTTATGAAGAGTATTTTCATGAGCATGCAGGATTTACTTTGCATGTCAATGCAAATAACAACATTGCAATAACAACTTTAGCTTCCAAGCTAATCTTAACATTGTACAGTATGGTAGTGTACAGACTTAGCTTCCTCTGTTAAGAAAACTTAAGGATTTGCTCCCACTTCTCCCCCCCTTTTCAACAAAAGAAAATTGAGAACATATTACGACCCAAAGGAATGGCTCATAGGACACCATCTCCTCAAAAGTGTGGGAGGAATAAACTATTGTGGTTCACATCAGAGCTGACCAATAGCTTTGAAGGTGGGATGGACTTGGCATGGGTTGACAGAATTAATACAGTATATGTAGGAGTCCAACATACACAGTAGCTGCTTTTCTCTCCTATTCAAATTATTAGCTTCCCTTTGACAGAGTGCCAAGGAGCTCTCTTTGTTCCTGACAGCAACGCCCTGGACTACATCTGGCCTGCCCTTGTGATGAGACATAAGAGACAATGTCAAACATCTGGACTGGAGTCTTCACTCCATTACTCGCAAGGGAAGATTCAGAGTAAACCTGAGGTTGTCTAGCGGGAACCTCAGCCCAGTTAACCCAGTAAAAACCTAACATGTTGAGAGACTTGAGTATATTAGATAATTGTTGTATTTGCGTGAAATACATATGATAATTTTCTATTAATTACTTTATTTCTGTCTTTTGTTAATCATTTGTAAATAAATGTTTTGCGATACAAATAGTGTTGTCTCTACATTTTAATAAGTAAGCTCAACTGATTTACCAAATAAAATGAAAGGTATTGCTAAGCTTCTCCTAAATTACTAATCACTGTTAAAGTGAAAAATACTGTAAAAGGAGTTAAACCTTGATCCAGCTCTGAGGTAGATAACTCACTCAGGTGAAGCAATAAGATATACCCAACACCGCTACATAATTGTTGCCCCATGTGAGGACAGTCAAGATTGAAATGACCTGGTTTTTCAATAAACCAGGTTCTACTGGCTAAAAGAAACATAAATGTGTATGGAATAAATACACATTTTATTTCCTCCATTCTCAGCATACCAAAGTACATTAGAGCAGCTGGCTCTCAAACATCATAATGTCTATTGCTTGCTATTGTTTTCTCACTGAATTTTTTTTTTTCATGACTACATGCACCTCATGAGTGGCAATGTATCTGCAGCATGAGATGAAGCATGTCAATCATCGAAAAAACATCACAGCAATATTGTGATGCAGTAAAAAGTGAATAACAGATGCTGGACATTTCAAACAATTTTATTTGTGGTTTAAATGACAAGAAATAAACCTCTGACTTGCAAGTGCAAAAGACCCCCCACATACACACACACCCAAGATATATCTTAAGATCCAAATGTGTGTTCACGCAAGGTATCCTTTAAAGAGGCATGTCTCAGCAGGGTTTATTTTCAACTACTCTGTGTCAAAACAATCATCTTCCATAAAAAGACAGGCCTTGCAGCTAGCCATTGGAGAGAAGATTCAATCCACTACTCTCCCAATCTGTAGCTCAGTGGACCCTTGTGTGGTTAATTAAAATGGTGGGTGAAAAATTGTCACATGCATGAGCATCAATTCCTGCAGGGACAAAACAGGAATGTTCCCTTTTCTTAGGAACTGGAAGAATGTAAATAAAATGTACTGAAGAAGTAATTGCCAAGAGGTGAAATGCAGCATCGTTACCAAAGTCATTCATTCCATCAACCAGCTATGAATGGGTCCTAACCTTACACAAGCCTGATAAGTCCATTTTATTTGCCTCTGTACATCCATAAGATTTATCTCTGTAAGGTGTCCATCAGACGTGTCTCCATTATGTAGAAAGACATATTTTTTCTTGATATGGTTCTCTACTCCACAAATTTAGATTTGCAATCAAACACTTCACACATGGTCTAAGAGGACATTCTCAGCTTTTATTTAAGTACTTTTATACACTCTGATTAAACCATGTAGAAATTACAGCACTTTTTAAGTTGTAGTTTTGTTGTTTTAGCAGTATGTTTAGGTATGTTTAGGATCATTGTCTTGCTTGCAATGCTTGAATTTGGATGCCTTTTCTAGAATGTGAGCAGATAAGTTGCTTCTGAACGCATAAACTCTGCTGCTGCCATCAGCAGTAACATCCTCAATAAAGACAAGTGAGCTAGTACCTGTGGCAGCTATACACACCACATTTCACAGATGAGGGGGTTGCTTTGGATCTTGAGCAATTCCATTTGGCCTCCACACTTTGCTCTTCCCATCACTCTGATACAAGGGAATACTGGCCTCATCTGTCCACAAGACTTTTTTCCAACACTCTGCAGGCTCTTTTAGTACTTCTTAGCAAACTGTAACCTGGCCATCCTGTTTTTGTGACTACTGGTTTGCATCTCGCAGTGTAGTAGTAGTCAGTAGTTATTGACACATGCACGTCTGCCTCCTGAGGAGTGTTTCTGTTCTGTCGGACAGGTGTTTGGGGGTTTTTCTTCATTACGATGAGAATTATTCAATCATTACTGAGGCTCACCAGTGCTCTCTTTCTTCTTAATGATGAACTGTTGATTTTTGTAAGCCTGATGTTTGGTCTATATCTCTGACTGCTCTGTGCTTATTTCTCAGCATCATAATGGTTTTCTTGACTTTGATTGGCACAACTCTGGTCCTCATGAT
Source organism: Anguilla pacifica (assembly GCA_039654925.1). NCBI lineage: Eukaryota > Metazoa > Chordata > Actinopteri > Anguilliformes > Anguillidae > Anguilla > Anguilla pacifica. The sequence goes on from CM077292.1 coordinate 39,595,991, forward strand.
GACTAATGCCAATAACAGACTCCAAAGGCAATCAAAACCATAGAGTCAAGACTAGATACTGAAAGGCCTTTTATACCTGCACTAAAAAAGCAATTGAACACACCTGAGTAATCAGAAAACCCTGTGAAGCCATTTGTCCCAAACATTATGGTGCCCTGAAATGGGGGGACTATATTAAAACACTTGCCAGTTGAGCAGCCTTGTAACTAAAGCTCCTACCATCCGTGCCCCAATAATGAACCTTCTTTCAAAATCCCTTCTTTTCCTCTTACCATGTTAATCCAAAATCTAGGTCAACTGTGCCTGCCCAGCATTTTTAGAATTAATTGTACCATTGCTTGTATCATGCAGTACACCTGTATTTCTTATGTTTCTCCACTCATTTATTCAGGCTTTTCCTTATCACCCATCTGTGTGTGTACAGTTGAGGCCAAAAGTTTACATACACCTAGGCTAAAAAGTTTTTCAGTTTTTCACGACTCTGCACATTTCATGTTACCATATATTTCTTTTGACAAGTCAATTAGGGCATCTACTTTGTTCACACAGGTAATTTTAAAACAATTGATTAGAGACAGATTTATTTCAGCTTTAATTCACTGTATCAGAATTCCAGTGGGTCAAAAGTTTACAAACGAAACTGTTGACTGTCTCTTTAAACAGTATGGAAGATTCCAGAAATTGATGTAATGACTTTTTAGAAACTTTTGATTGGCCAGTTGCCATAATTAGGAGTCAATTGGGAGTTAATTGGCACCTGTGGAAGTATTTAAGGGCCTACCTTTAGAGCCACTGCCTTTTTGCCCTTGATACCATGAGAAAATCCAAGCAACTCAGCCAAGACCTCAGAAAAAAAAAATTGCGGACCTCCACATGTCTGTTTCCTCCTCAAGAGAAATTTCCAAACAACTGAAGGTACCACGAGCATCTGTACAAACATTTGTATGCAAATATAAAAATCTTGGGACCACAGAGACACGGCATCGTTCAGGAAGGAGGCACAAATTAACTCGCAGGGCTGAACAAATTTTGGTCTGAAAGGTTCAACAGAACCCCAAGACAACAACAAAGGTGAAGCATTTGAAAGTATCAGGTACCAAAGTATCTACATCCACCATTAAGAGAATCCTTTATTGCTATGGCCTGAAAAAACCAGAATGAAGTTTGCAGGTGATCATCAAGACGAAAACCTAGCCTTTTGGAGGAGGTGTTCTCTGGTCAGATGAAACAAAAGTTGAACTGTTCGGCCATAATTATCAGCGATATGTATGGAGGAAAGAAATCTGATATAGTACATAAAAGCTGAAATAAATCTGTCTCTTTGCTATTATTTTGAAATGACCTTGGAAGGCTACCCCAAGCATTTGATTAAAGTTAAGCAATTAAAAGGCAATGCCACCAAATACTAACTATTATTTTGAAATGACCTCTTATGAAAATAAAGTAGGTACCCTAATTGACTTAACACAGGAAATGTATGGTAACACGTGTGGAGTTGTGAATGTCTTTAGCCTAGGTGTATGTAAACCTTTGGCCTCAACTGTGTATATATATATATATATATACGCACACACAGACGGGTGACAAATTAAAGAAACCAACATAAACTGTCTTAGTAAGGTGTTTGGCCACCAAGAGCCACCAGAACAGCTTCAGTGCACCTTGGCATAGATTCTATAAGTCTCTGGTACTCTACTGGAGGGATGGAGCAACCTTCTGGATGGTTTGATGAGTATGAAAATTATATGAATCATTTGATGAATCATCAATGCTATGGCCTTCGCAGTCACGAGATCTCAACCCAATTGGTAAAATGGGGGGACTATGTATGAAAAGTTCTGTAAATTTCCACATGGCGAAACCAAAATGTATAAAAATACTTAAATAAAAGCTGAGAATCTGCACTTTAATCTGCACTTGAATTTTCACACTTGAGAGTTCAGTGGTGCAGAAACCATAGACACTGGTGTACAGAGATGAGAAAAAAATTGGTCAGATGTGTCATCCTTCACCATATTCTTGACAAGTGCGAGTTCATGGGTGGCGTACACCAAGAAAACAGAACAGGCCTGCATGCTTGACCCCTACAGTGAGGGGGTCCAGGTCTGTTATGCTGTGGGGGAATTTTCCTGGCATAGTTTGTGTCCACATGTCCCCTTAGAGGGAACGGTCACTGCAAATCAATAGAAAGTGATACTAAGTGATCATTTTTATCCCATGATAAAACATTTCTATCCTGATGGAAGTGGTCTCTTCCCGGATGACAATGCACCCATACACAGAGCACAAGAGGTCACAGAATGGTTTGATGAGTATGAAAATTATGCTAATCATATGCTATGGCCTTCGCAGTGACCAGATCTGAACCTAATTGAAATCCTATGGGAGATTTTGGACCAACGTGTTAGACAGCTGCTGCCAGATATGCAGTAGATACTACAAGCATTGTTTCTCCTGATTAATTTTCCTGTTGAACTCAATGGAAAAAATATTCAGGAGAAACAATGCTTGTAGTATCTAGCCTACTGCATATCTGGCAGCAGCACGGTGGTTAGAGGCTCATTTGACACCTTGGACCCTTGATGACTTAAAGCCATTTAGCGAACAAATGTGTTCCATACTGTATCAGCATAATTTACAGCTGAGTCTAGTCCCACCCCTAAATTCGCATAGAGATCCATTCAAATGCAAAGAGTTTTTGTATCGCTTGTAGGACAACCTGAAAATACGATATCCAGACTCTGATGATGTATATAGCTCACAGACATCAGGAAGTCATGGCATACAAATGATATGCAACCAAATACAAAACATGACTCTTTTATTTGACATTATGTTAATTTGTCTGCTGTATAAGTGAATTTCCCTGTTTCTAGCTTTTCCCCAAACAGTTCACTGCAGCAAAAGGAAACAAGGAAGTGGTGGCACAGGAGTGCATTTGTTTAATTCTTGCTAATTTTCTGACCAATGATTTGTTGTTAAGGCCACTAAAAGCTTAATATTTTGCCATTTTGGGTAGAAAACAGAATCTTTCGATTTATAAAACATTTTTTTTTCAGTTTCTGATTGTTCAATGTCCCACAGTTAAGGGGGGGGGGTGGTGGGGTTCAGACAGTTCATAAAACTTAGTTTAGTAAAAAATAAAAAAAAAGAGAGAGAGATGAAAAATACAGCATGAGGATGTGGAAATATATTTCATAATTAATTATATGCCAATATTAAATCAATTTGATGCTTTGAAGGCACAACAATTGCATTGCCAATGAGTATTAGGTTAGAAAATACAACATTTGCCCAATTTAACGTGACTTCCGGTATAAACCACGCCCACTTCCAGTCTTCCATCCGAATACAGATACAGAGACAGATAATTTTGTTGGTTGAACACATACAGATACAGATAATTATGTCTCTGCACACCCCTAATATATATATATATATATATATATATATATATATATATATATATATATATGTGTGTGTGTGTGTGTGTGTGTGTGTGTGTGTGTGTGTGTGTGTGTTTGTTTGTCTCATGTCAGGACGCATCTGATGTGTCTCCTTGTGTTTACCTGTAAGTCCTCCATCTGACCTTTCACCTGTAGTGCATGTGGTGTACCTGGGGACCAGACCCATAAACAGCACCTGATTTGTTTTGTGTGCATGCATGTGTGTCTCAACACTGTAGCTACAGGATGAAACACCATGACTTTTAAGTAACATATAATCCACATGCACTAGTAATCAGAATGCGTAATGCATGGAAATTCTGAACGAGCCTTCGATATCTCTTATTCATGTGATGGTAAGGAAAACAGTAAATGAAGTAAAGGCTATGCATACAGTACAACAAGGATTTACTTGAAATGTAGCAACTGACACTGAACATGCAGAAGAGATGAACAAAATGTATTGAAAGCTTTTTAATTTCAGCAATGTGACAGATGTGTGGGGACCAGGCAATAGATAACATTGTGCAGTTTCTTATTTATTCCTAGGTTTGTCATCAAACTTTTCCAAACAGTCTAGGCTCCTGAGTACCACTTGTCATAATGCTGATTATAGCTGAACCTTTCAAACATCAAAAGTTTCATGGAAGCCCTTTTGCTCTGTTCTATAAGCATCTGCAATTTAAAATGAAGCTTTGATGGCACTTCAGTGGATGACTTTTACTCCCGTAAAATTCTCGCAACTAACTACAGCCACTTGAAGTTATGATCACTTCAAAGAGATCTTGCAGCTACAATACTTCATTGCAGCTTCAAGTGGAAAAATGGATTTTGGTAATACCACAGCTCTATTAAAGTGTTGTGCATATTCCTATATAACTGCATACACATATGCTCAATGTACAGTAAATGTAAACAAAATGAAAATGTTATATATAAAATATAGGCCTAAATCTATTTAGTAGCAGTAGGCCGACCCAACATTTGGTCCAGGAGGTAAAGTATGTTTTTAAAGTATACAATAATAGCAATTTTTAACAGTTAATGAATATATAAGATTAAATTTGGGATGATAAAGATGCACTCTGAAGCCATTAAGACCAAAATAAAGTGCAATGGGCCTGCTAAAAGCAGGTTCACTTTGATTTTTGCACCTTCGGAAAATGCTTGGATAAGCATGGAACAGCTACATCTATCAATTTGCAAAATCACTTTTGAGCTTTATTCATGTATCGGAAAAATTTAGTAATAGCCCAGTTATAAGAATCTGTGTGATTCAGTCAATCTTTCTGCCCTTTTTTACCCCAGGATCGGTGTCCTGAGCCAGTTTTTTGGTGGAGATCACATCAAATCGGCTGCCCTGGCCTATACTCCAGATGGCAAAGAAGGTAGACTCTTAAGCCTGTGTATCAGCATATGTGTATTTGTGTGTGCATGCGCATGTGAATGTGTAGTAGGCAACCTTCTTAACAGTTTCTTTACTCTTAACAACATACCCTTACTAAATCTGTCAACCTATCTGTGCCCCAGCAAAGAAAAATCATCTCAGAATAAAACTAGGTAACATACACAATACATTTCAAGAATAGACCACTTACCACTTAATATTCCCATCAACACTATGAACCTGAAATAAAGCAATTTGTAAAATGCACACAAGCCTTCATTAAGCTCTGAATGGTTTGTATAACCCTGTTGTCCAATCTTCATTTTTTTGAATATATCTTTCCCACTTTTCTCACAGCATGAGAATGTTTTCACTTAGAATAATACAAATTATGGAATGCTTGTTCAATCCAATTTAAAAGCAGTGCAACACTCCTGGATTAGAAAACATTCACATAATGCATGCTTTCCAATCATACACATAGCAGAAATTGTGTGCTATCCTTTTATGGCCTCAGCAACCCTAAGTGAAATTGTCCACAAGCCCCTTCTTCGAAGCAATTAATTATGTTTATGAGCTTCCAATGAATTGAACAGATTCATCAGCTAACATATCAGAGAAATAATTGTGAAAATGCAAAAAATAGCCACCCAAGTATCAATAGTTAATTAGGCAGGAGCTGTATGGGCAATATAGTACAACCTCCACATGACTACTGTGAGAGTGTTTACACTTTGAGCTCTGTAGACTCCTGATGCTCTCACATTGGCTATATGCTGCACATGGTAGCACATATTAAACATGTTTGCTCCATTTATTTTTTCCAAAAAACCAAAATGGCCATGCTGCAAGTAAATAAAAACAATACATTAAGTCGCAACTAAGTAAACCCTCCATTCTACCTGGCACCAAATCAATACTTTAAGATGTGTATACAGTATACGGTAGTTTGGTTTTATAAAACACCACCAAAGAATTTAGAGTTAAATGTCCACAGTGCTGACACAAATGATGGATAACTGAGTTCCCAGATGGTTGTATCAAAAATTCTCCTTTAACTTTTGTGCAAGACTGAGTATTTTTCTTTCACCTTCCATCCATACCACAGACCACATTAATGTTACTGCAGTTTCAAGCAGATGATTTCTTTTCACATAACACTTAATCCCCCACCTTCTAATCCCCCTCCCACTAGAGTGCTGCTGGGCTGCAGCTCCAAATCTCATTAGTGTCATACTTTACTCAACACATGCAGTGTGAATCTGCACCTGAATGAAAGGCACAGTACACTGATATAAGCTTTTCATTTCATGCACACATCTTGGTTTCATTCTTCTAAATAATGCATCTCCCATTAGAAGAAACCCTCTCTTCAACAGCTGGAATGAAAAGGTCTTTTTGGGAAAGTGCACACAGATCTGTGCAAATTTAAATGTAAAAAATGTAGTGAGAAGCACTGCAATTTATTTATTTTATTTTTTGCTGGTGTAACAATGGCTAATGTAATAACTTTTGCTGGTTAATGTAATAACCATTAACCAGGGGTTATAACTTTGATAAATAATGAAATTATTCAACCATTAATGTAATAACATGCCAACTCACAGTCTATATGATTAGATATATGATATGATATATATCTAATTAATGTCTGTGGCATGTCTGTGGTGGCCAAGGATGGTCTGCATCCAAAGGTTTGAACTGCAGTTGAAATGGCAGGAAATCTGGCACTTTACAAGTTAATTAGGTCAAATCTAGTGCACCTGATCAAAGAGTGCCAAAATTATCAAACTTCTCTGCTTCCACTCAAACTCACTAACCTTCCACAATTTTTCAATAATGAGTTCCTCTCCACAAAGATGTGTGAAACAAATGTGATTTCTTTCTACATTTTCATCACTGCTGGCAGAACCCTACTAAAAATGCTGATTAAACCAGGATTCAGGTAAATGTTTGTTTATCTAATTACATACATGATGCTACAGCAATATCATTGTTGCTTTTGCTAGGTGTACAATATTTTATGAAAAAAATAAAAAAACAAAAAACTGGGTATGCACGCTGTTCCCTTTGGTGAATTCTCCATAATTTCTTTTAAGTTTTAGTGTAAGAAAGTAACCAAAAATGGAATTTCATATCATCCAACATTATTAATACCGCCAGTCTTTACTTTTTGTTACATTAATCTTAGTTATCCTTCCCAACATAATATCTCACAACCACTCACATGTACATCTAATGCAGTACAGTATCTGATAGCAGATGCATTAAAGCACTATTTCAGTTCAGTAGCCATCTGTGTTCTTCACATTACAAAAGAATATAAAAATGTATGTAATTTATATTCATTCAATATAAAAATGCAAATAACATAAATAGGTTTGATTTTCTTTTGCACCATAAATTCATCAATGCATCCATGCCATTTTCAGACTGTAAAACCTCAATCGTTTGAAAGCTGTGGAAAATGGATGTCTATGATATCATTAAAATAACTCACCTAATCAGGATTTGAAACAGGTCCATCAGCAAAGCAGGACATGAAAAAGAGAACAGGCAAAGAAAAACAAATTTATTTTGTAGTTAAGGTCAGCAATTTTCACATTTATGTTCTGCATACAGAACACCCAATCGTGATCTTGCCAGGAACCTACAGATGAATTTTATCATCGGTATCCATCATTTTTTAATTAATCAAACTCTGTCAATATCTTGCTCTTCTGTTGCTGTGCACTTCAAATACAATAGATAAATACATTGATGGGGCTATTTTAAGGAATTTTACATGTATCTTGAAGCAAAGTGAAGTCTGAAAAATATAGGTAATTAAATCTTAATAGATGCTGCCTTATTACTAATTACTAATCAAGAATGTTTAATTTTTCATCTACGTAGTACTGTTATATTTGCTCATGAAGGCAAAGCTGGAGTAAAATCTCTTTGAACCAATCAGAATCGAGTATTCAGCCGAGTCATTGTATATATATATATATATGTATATATAAAACGGCTCGGCTAAATACTCGATTCTGATTGGTGCAAGGGTGGGCATTAATTCTCAGTAAAGGGACACCTCGGCCTTTCAACAGTTCTAAAATCAATGCGCTACAAATCCAGCATTCTAAACCAGTTACAACAGCAACATTATTCTTTCGTTTTTGAATTGTAGTTACGTCCCCTCCCTTTTCAATGTCCAATTTTGCAATTGATGGCAATGTTGAATCACGGTTCTAGTTACTGGCTTTATTTAGGGTTGCCAATCATCCCGCAAAATACTGAATCGTCCCTTATTTGGACAGTAGAATAGGTGTTCCGTGTTTAACTCATGGCTATGGGACACATTTTCTTCTGTATCTTTGTTATTGATTGCATTTATTGTAACCGCTGTTTTGAATATAATTCAGTAGCTAGCTAACTAGCCAGCCGGGATAAAAAAGTATGCCTTGAGACCATTTTGGCCTAAACCCAGCTGAATTTTACTATTGGCTAGGTGACAAGTGACGGCGAACTTGTCATAAAGCTAGCTGGTATTCAAACCCGGTTTCAGAGGGTCTTGGAAAAACAGATGGTCTTGGTCATTATGTGACCGAACCATTTTAAAAAGCAAAACAGGGCTAGGGAGAGTAATTTGATTGAGTTATGGTTTCATGCAGTTTTCTTAAATAATATAATGACAAAAATGACCAAAATTGGTGCTAATTGTATGGTATAAAACGAAAAGGAACTATTTTTTCTTGATGGAATCATTGTTTTCATAGAATTACCAACCAGAGTTTTTGCTTAACAAAGGTGAAAATAATATGCCCAAGCAGCCGCAGAAGAATATTTCACTTTCAGCTGATTTAGTCGATAAAAATCAATAAATATTAAAGTAACCATATATAGTTATTGTTTGTAACCCATTGTATTTCATTGGCATTCAAGGTGGCACGATCTCATGGAGGATACATCCAAGATATGTGACCCAAAATGTAAGTATGCATTTCAGCAGCCTGGTTTGGATATGATTTGGATGCATCGGTTCATCTTGGAAGAGCTGTGACTAATGATAGGAGCTGTACCACTGAGTGTCAGTTTGGCTGGTGTAGGCTGTGAGGGAGTCACAGAAATATACAGCTGAAATGGATTTTAACACATCATACAGGGAGCCAAACTAAATTTGTAAATAAAACCTGTTATGTCTTTTAATCTGCAAAGATTTATTTTTCTTCACTAAACACAACCATTTTCACAAGATCATAAATTCCCTGTATTCGATACAATGAGATTGTCTCTGGAGCAATGATTTGCATATACATAAATTTAATTTAAAAACTATTTCTGAATCAGTAGTTTTCACATGGGTGCACCCCACTGGGAAATGCCAGTCATTTTCAGAGAGGGGGGAAATCACAAAACAAGTTGTTTCTGACCTGTATTGGACCTATGTATTTCCCACCTAAAACTAATGTCAATAAATCAATTTTCAAATGGCTGAGACAAAAACCTAAACAGACTTTCTGATAACCAGACCTGAACCCCAACGGACCTGCTGATAGCCAGACCTGCTTCCATATGGATTTGGTGGGGTAAAGACATTCAGACCAAACTGAGGTAGAATATATGTCAAATTCTCACCATAATTTGGAATATCCAATCAACCATTTGTAGTACTGCCAATACTGAAGTGTAGATATTCAGGGTTCTGCTCCAAAACGTGGTGTAACCAGCTTACTTTTTCACACTACAGCCCACAGCTAAGCTCATATAAAGCTGAGTCAAAGAAGTACATCTCAAATGGTTTTGTCATGCAGTCCACAGGCGCTCAATCGACCAGCAAAGGTCACTAGAAACACAGACCCTGGGCGACACAAACACGAATTACGCATTAGCCAACGGGGCTACCAGTCTCACAATCAACATTGGCATAGTCTGGATTTAATCCCAGACTGCGGGGCTCATCCATGCACCACAGTGTGGTGCCTTAACTGACTGAGCAGCTGGCCCAGACTGAATTTAATTTCACAAAGGAAAGATTCCACCTTCACTGCATTCAGCACTCTCTTAAATTCACTTAAAAGGGCTGTGTGATCTGCATGGTAGTTTGCTGCATTGATTACTGAATGATTGGCTGACAGATACCAAGCACTACATATGCTGTTCTCATGGCCATGATGAAGCTCAGACTCACTAAATTTAGAAGCAGAGTGTTAAATGCACAAATCACAAAAGTTTTCTTTTTGCAAACTAAAACAAGAAGATGTCAAGTCCTCATAGGTATATCAGCTGTAATTGTGCAAACCTGTGACAATTATAATGGACCTGTATCTACAGAGATCTTCACAGGTCCCACAAAACTCCAATACTCAGGACAAGATCCAAAACCTTACTGGGTCCAAGTCTTAAAACTGAAAGACTGCAACCCTCTAGGGTCTTGAATCTAGTCATGAGTATTCAGATCTCGGGGGACCTGTGAGAACCTCTGTATTTTGAATCTGAATAACATTCTGTGATCCACAACTTCATCAGTCATTACCACCCACCTTAATTAAAAATGCAGGTTTGCACTAGACTGCACATGTGACAGGCTGGCTTTGAAAATCAAGTGGTTATTAAAGTGATACAATAAAATATGAAAAATAGCTACATGTAATTTTGTTTTCCCAAATATAAGGGCATTTTATTTAATATTATTCAAAGTGTGTGAAGCGTTCATGTTGTACAAAGGCCACATACCCTGTAAAACATAGCATCACACATCCTCACAAAGGAATCCCATACAAGTAATGCTTTCAAATCAAATTCTTCAGAGCATGACATGTCTAGAATATTCAGGAGACAAGACAACAGACCTTTTTTTAAGAAAGGATGGAGCATTTTGTCACTTGGGATAAAGACCTATGACATCATCAACAGTTGGGCATAAAAGCCTCTACTGAGTAAAAGATAAATTAAGTGCTAAAAGTGGCCCGGTTCTGGAAAAGCTCAAAGATACAAATACGAACACAGCCTGTTTAAATGACAAGTTATAAGCCCGGGAATTAATAAATCAGAGCCAAAAGAAATCAAAATTACTCCCAGGGTAAAATTTAATTATCCAACATGCTCTCATTAGACGGTCTCCAAAATGACCGTCTGCTGGGCTGCTCAGATTTCCATATGCAGATCCTGTCACGGTTGTGCCCTTCTGTTTCAGTTATGCCTTTTCTGGTCGCCAGATGGCAACTCTTCACTTCTTTGTACCTTGTGTTCGTTTATTTGATTGCTTTCTCCTGGTTTGATTCAATTATTTGTGTCTCATTATTCTATCATTGTGTTCACCTGTGTCTCATAGTCCCTCTCGTTATCCCTCTCCTCTCTGTTGATTGTGCATTATGTTCTCCTGTGTCTTGTTAGCCCCCTGTGTATATAAGTTACAATACCGTCATGGTTGTGCTTTTCTGGATGTTCTCCTACGTAGGGGTTGTGTACCGCGGACACGTGTTCAAGGAGAACAAAGGAATAAGATGGAGTATGAATGGAGGGGTTTTTGAATGTAGACGAAGCTAGTGAAAAGCAATGGTGTATGAAGGGTATCAAACAGATACAGGGTAACTTAATAGCTATCTATGTGTGTTTGATAGAGATCAATATGCCGTGTTATGAAGGGTTAGTAATTAAAATAGATCACAGGCAAGACATGTTCTGTGCGTGAAATATATTAAAACTAACACAGCGCGGTGGATTGCTTAGAGCCAACCGAACATACAGAACGTTTACATTAATATTAAAACACAATAACAGTCACAGTTACGTACATCCAATAATAAACATGGCTACATTCGGTCCGTCGCTAATTATACTAAGCCCAGTTACAGCCTTACTTGAGTGTCCTTTGCTTTGGGTTGGTTGTTAGAAATGTTTCCTGGTTTCCAGTGTTAAGTCTGTGGGAGTTGTGGAAAAGGGAAAGCCGTTCGCCCTTTACTGGACCCAAAAACACGCAGCCTGATCCTTGTCACTTGCTTTGTGGGACTCGCCCTGCAGGATGTGTTGGTCGTGTGTGATTCTCCTGGTTCTTCGACCACTGCTAATCATAGGAGCGCTTCGGACCACCTCGTTCCTCCTGCAGCCGGTAGCCGAGGGTATACGGGCCTTGCTCCGTTGCAAGCCTTGCAAAATCTTCCTGGCAGGTGGACTCACACGAGAGGGAGACCGGAGAAGGGTGGTCGAGTCCAGTGAGAGGAAAATGGAGCAGAGAGAGTGGAACAATGGCAACCTCCGTTTTATTGAAGGTTGCGTGTTTTGAATTTACATTAAGCCAATACTGTAACAGGAAAGCGGTGGTAGGGGGCGTGGTTAAATGAGTCACTCTGAAGTGGACATATGGGCTTTGTAGTTTAGTGTCTTTTGCAGGCCATGGTACCTACACTGTTTACGCCAATTGCTTGCATGTGAGGGCACTCTCACGAACAAGCACTATGAGGCTGTTGTTTATGTTGTTTAAGAGACGGTACTATCTGCTACAATGTCTGTCGTGTGGAACGTATACATGTATACAGTCCTAAAATCTCGTGCAGCATTTGCAATGCCAGTGTTCCAGAGGGCGGCATTAGCAGTAGCTTCTTAAAAATGCAACTAATTTGATAAAGCATCTGAAGAAATACCACTTAGGAGTATTCAGACTTATCGCAGTAATTTAAAATATGTGTTAGCCCCTACTGGCAGCAATAAAACAAGGAAAATCAATTTAATGAAAATACTGACCATAAACTGCAAAAACCAACAAACAGAACCTGCCCATTACAAGCACACTGAGGTTGCAGTTAACTTAAAACTCACAAGTACTGGTGAAATCAAAACCAAGTTGCACTAAAAACTTCCCTCTTAACCCTGACACCTGGTGCCATTGTATATACAATCTCATAAAAAACATGTTTTCAACGTACAAAAATGCAAAGTAACTCACACATACAAAGCACTGTCTGATTCATTCAAACTGGCTAAATCTAGGCCTGCCATTAAACGTATTGATATCAAAATGACACCAAGTTACTGTACTACAAACTACATAGGCTATCTTGCCTCACTGAAATTAAAGAAGCTGTATTCCAAAGCAATGCTACCCAATGTTTTCTAAATTGTTTCAAGTCACTTGGCCCTGTGTGTATAAGCATATAGTACATGAACAGGCAAAATGCATGTGTGGATGGGTTTGTAAGCCATTTTGAAACGTGCTCCAGCAACCAAATTATGAGTTGAAAACACAAACTCTAGCTTTATTAGTAGATGATTCCAGACAACTACACCAAAGACGGAGTATCTAAGTGCCACCATTGTCACACTGGTCATCCATTTACCAAGCACCCCCTCCCTGCAGTCTCATCTGTAACTACACCCCTCACGCATGACACACTGGAAAATAGTGTCTATTTGGGCATACATGAAAACATTCTTTTACCACTAAAAATTTGTATTCTATCGTAGCAACAAGATAAAGCCAACAATATCCAAAAATATGCCAGTACAGCTGTGAAAAACACTGCTCACTGAACACTGAAATTAACAAATGGAATTTTTCACAAAAAATGTCATTCTACAGTCAAAATCTGCGACTAGAAATGGAATAAAAATACAACCTCAAGACTGAGTGGTCATATATTGTCTTGGACAATCCTTTTTTTTTAAAATATATGCTCATTTGTGATGCCTGGGTACCTTCCAAAATAGCTGTGCATAATACCAAACGTTGTTTACAATGTTGTCGCCCTGTAATACAATCTGGCTTGATCAACAATTAATCGATCCAATAGGTGACAGAATAAGGTGACTTTCTAACAATGTATATGTCTAATATTACTTTTTGAATAGCATTTCATAGCTCAGCATAACCGAAATTTTGTCTCATTATGACTTTCGGCATTTTTTTATAAAAAATATTATTGTTCTTAAGAAATTCTGAGCATGGCTAAATTAGAACTGGGGAATGACAGCATTGATTTACTTTCTCTGTCTTTATCTACTGAACAGAGATAAGATTGTCAAAATGTGGTGGATGGTTAAATACTGTTTTAATGCCATCCCATCCCCATACAAGAAAACATCACATACTGCAGAGTACAGAAAAACATACAAGAGTTAATGATTACAAATTTAGGTACTGTACCACATTGTGTGATAATGTTTTTGCATTATTTTTCTTATCTGATATCAATGCTTCATCTTACACCTTCATAAGGGGCATTATCATGGACAAAAGTATTTTATTCATTTTGGAGAGATTTTGGATGTTTTAGGACCTCTAGATATTTCAGGCCACTGTACTGATGGAAAGCTTGTAATTCCCACTTGGAAATGATGCAAGGTAGTTTCTTGAGTCAAAACAGTTGATGTGTAATGATTATGTTGAGACTTACAGCAATGCATAATTTAGACATTTTTAATAGATTTGGAGACACAGGGTACACTTGCTTACTTCTTGCTTAATAGATCTTCAGTAGTTCTGCATATCCGCCCTTAGATTTTACGCACTTGTGGTCAAGGAATTTTTGATCCAGGACATGCATAGTTTAACCTGCTGTACATATGCAATCTCTCAGTATTTCATTGCAAACTAAAAAATAGCAAATTCATTTTTTATTTTTTGCCTAAACAATTGCATTTGTGGCACTTTATTTCATCTTAAATTATGAATGTAAACTAATCTACGTTAATATTGTAAATGGTCTGGCTTCATTTAAGCCATTCTACAAGTCTCTGTGATGCTCACATCTGGAGTTACAAAGCTTTAGATAATGTACCCCCTAAATGGGCAAGGATTGGCCTGATTGGCATGTGCGGAAAGGGGTTAAGTATGCACTTATATTATTTACATATTTATTCCCATCATGCCCTCTCCTTGGGCCACGGGTTTTAACTGAACACGACCTTGGAAACATTTAGCCTAGTTCAGTCGTAATCCTAAAAGCTTCACTGTAGGCAATGTGATTAGAGTACTCTGCAGTCAAATGACATTTACACAATTAAGAAACAATTGAACAGTTTGTGGGCAGAAAGGTGCAAGTTACTAAAACAAAGATGTCCAATCGAATCCAAAAATGGCTGGTGTGGTTGCAGGTTTCCTGTTCTAGCCCAGCACTAAAACAACCAATTAAACTAATCAAGGTTTTCACTGAAGACCATAATTAGTGCATTATTCTTGTTCACAGTGCTGAACTAGAACAAAAGTCTGTACCCACACCAGACCTTCTCAGACAAGACTGAACACAACTGCAGAAAATCAATGACTAATTGAGATGATTAAGGTGCTTCAATGTGTTGACTGTAAAAACAAAAGGCTTCAGAAAGTCTTGTGCCGACCTCTTGGTGATGGAGGATGGAAATACAGGTTTTTTAAAAGTCTCCAAATGTCACGTCTAATGCTAATCTTAAATATTGTATATTGCATATTCTTTTATGATAACATTTAGAAACAATCAATGGTCACTATTGCAAATTGTTTTGTCTATGTGAGATGGCTAACTGTTAATAGCATAACTGCATGCAACTCTGTGGAATGAGAAGTGGCCCGGTTAAAAAAAACTGACAGCCAGCACACCACTTTAAATGTGCAAGGGCAGCAGAAATGGAATGTCATTTTTTGTAATTGTGAGATGAAGACCCTTATTCTTGTATACTCCCAAAGTCAATTGTGAAACAATGAATATTTTAAGGTAATTTGGTTAAAAAACTATTTCCTGTACTAGGCCAGCACTTGCAAAAAATAATTAACACATCCCTAGTAACACTTAAAGTGGAAGTTATTAAGAATTACTGAAGAAACCAAATCTCAAACTTGAAAAAATGGAAAACTATAGACCAATTTCAAACCTTCCATTTTTATCAAAATTATTGGAGAAAGCTGTTGCTAAGCAACTTGGGTTTAGACCCTACCACAGCACTGAAACTGCACTTGTTAAGGTTACTAGTGATTTACTATTGTCAGCCTACCATAACTCTGTGTATGTTCTTGTACTTCTTAATGCTCTCTATCAATCTCTTCACTGGCTGCCTGTCAAATGTAGGATTGACAATAATTATGGAACAATCTCCCTATGTATGCACGAGCTTCAGACACTCTCTGTCTTTAAGCTTGTAGGCTTAAAACTTTAATTAACTATCTCCTTAGTCAGTCCTAGAGTTAGCCATTTCTATAGTCCTATAGTCTTGTTAAATGGGCAAGCATAATCACAGATTTTATGAAATTAAACATGGATGTCTGGCCTGGGTAGAGAGATTAGCGTTAAGTGTCAAGCTCGCTTTTACATAGCGGAAATGCTATTTAGCTTAGCCTCAATAAGCTGGCCTTAACCTTGTCCTCTCGGTTTCTCTTTCCACGGGGCTCCCACCCCTTGCCTCACCCAAAGAGTCCAAAGACTGCTCCAGCCTGTTTCCACAGCCTGAGTCCACGGGAGCACTCCAACCATGTCCCTTGCTCCATGGTCATGAACTGCTTCAGCCTTGTTCCTCCCCTGTCCATCCCTTGACGCAGCTTGGAGCTCCAGATCCATCACCTGGCTGCTCTAAACTGCACTATACTGAATTATACCATTTGGTCTTCTATTATTCCTGTTAGCTTTCATCTCAGCTGCAACCTGCTTAACCCATTCTATTTGCTGTGATAGATCCTTTCTACTGCTAATTTACACCAGGCTGGCCAGTGGAGGATGGGCTCCCTCTCTATTGCTGGGCTCCTCTCTAGATTTCTCCCTATTGGGGAGTTTTTTTTAACTCACATACTTGCTATTTGGGGGTTCAGGTCTGGAGTTTGCTCTGTTTCTTGCCTTTCGTTGTAAAGCGTCTTTGTGACAGTTCTCTGTAAAAAGCGCAAAACAAATAAAACTGAATTGAATTGACCTGTGCAGCTTTTGATACAATAGATCATGAAATACACCATCGCCACCAGGCCCGGCCCATCATGAGCCGCCACCACAGGATTGCCACTTAGCTATCACTAATTTGATCAATGTGAACATTAACTGACTGACCATGTTGCTCACAAAGCTACACCTTGATCCCGACCAGAGGAGGATGGGTTCCACCCTTGAGCCTGGTTCTTTCTGAGGTTTCTTCCTATCTGTTACATGGAGCTTTTCATTGCCACTGTTGCCTTAGACCTGCTCCCGAGGGGGGTATAGGCCAGGGCTGTCTGTGAAGTGTATAGTGACAATTGTTTGTGAAATGCGCTATATAAATACATTTTGATTTCATTTCATTTGATTATATTTAGCTTTGGCATTGTATTGGAATTTTAAAATGCAAATGCTACTAAACAAGCCTGTCTTTACATCTAAATGCATTTTCTGCAAATGGTGTCTGCTTCCACAATATATTGGACTCCACAAAAAAATCCTTGAGAATTATATGTGAGGGTTGAAATCAACTCAAAAATATTATACTATTGCAGCATAATTCATCATATGGTGATGAAAATACAACTACAGCTCAAACCTACAGATCAATCTATACAACTGGCACAGTGCTGGCACAGGCCTACCCTCCTTCCACCAATATTGCCTTGTATATCAACCTGTTTGAAGACACTCAAATCAG
Source organism: Anguilla pacifica (assembly GCA_039654925.1). Taxonomy (NCBI): domain Eukaryota; kingdom Metazoa; phylum Chordata; class Actinopteri; order Anguilliformes; family Anguillidae; genus Anguilla; species Anguilla pacifica. The sequence goes on from CM077292.1 coordinate 39,613,370, forward strand.
GGAAAGCTCCAGCTTATTGCTGTCCAACACTTTGCTTCTTAATTTTTGACATTTTTTTTTTTTAGTAATGAAACAAATTTTTCAAAGCCCTCGTCCCCGTGGCATCCAAATATGATGAAAAAACACAATATGACTACTTTGTGAATCTACACCTCTAGAATCTCCACTTTGTATCAGCAATCACTCTGAAGGCTTTGGCAGGCAAACTGTAATGGTACATCAAATAAGCAGTCCTCTGCACTGCCTGATCTCATTAGCAAACTCACAGTGGCATATGCCAGGGATAGATGACACAGTGCTCTCATTAGTCCCCCTGCAAACAGAATTCAATAATCACAAGCCATTATGCCACATGAGTAATCAAACACATGCTGCTGTATATGGATGACCAAACAGCTATATTTTTTCTTTTCATGAATTTTCCACAGCTTCCAATGGATCAATATTCAAAGCCATGCTTGGACATGTTGCCAAATTTTCTGATGACCAGATGTTTTGTTTTATTTCTTTCTTTTTTGGGGGGGGGTGGGGGGGGTTGGTTGAGCTTGGGAGTTTAGCAGTGTTTTCCCCCAGGGAACACAAAAAACACATGCTGGATCTCACCCAAAATCATTCTTGAAATAATTCAAATTCTAATAAACAATACACCTTTACCTGGATGGCATATAGCTATAAGCTTCTTTCCCAGACAAACATGGCATTGACCATTCTGAAAGCCATACAAGTAAAATGAACATTCAGTTATATGACAGCCTTACTACTTAAAGGGACAGAATATAAGTTTGTTGTAAGAACACTTTTGCTTGGTTAGATTTTTTATGTTACATTTCCTTCACATCTCAACAGATATTAATAAACTAAGAGGCCTAAGAAAAAACTACGGTCTCGCTGACAATTCCAGGGTTTGAAATCAGCTACTCCAATTTGCCCCATCCCTGAATCTTAACCAATCAGGAAAGCTTTCTTCCCTGACTTCTGTTGCATGTTCACAGTGCTGCCAGACCAAACAGGGCAGATGGAAACTCAGGTACGACCTTACTGTATCATCTTATGTCAAAACTATACTCTGAATTTGGCATTAAGACATACAGATTATGAAAGCCAAGATATTGTCCTGCTAAAATAAAATTAAATCCTAAAACACCCAAATATTAACATTTTTGACATGAACAACGAGATATATGGAATTGGCCATATAGCGACTTCTGTCACATATAGTTTTAATTTATGACCTATATGTCTTAATGTCAAATTCAGTGTCAATATAGTTTTAAGCATAAGATGAACAAGAGTACCAGAGTTTTGCATTGTGTGGGGGTCGAGGTAATGTTACCTCTGATCTGCTCTCATCTGTGTAGCCCTAGCCCTGCCTGCCCTGTTTGCTCTGGCAGCGCTGTGAAGGCACAACAGGAGACAAGGTAGACAGCTGATTAGTTGTTAAGATTCAGGCATGGTGAAATATGAAGTGGCTGATTCAAAAGTCTGGGGCAGTCAGAGAGACTGGATATTTTTCTTAGACCTTTAAATTGATTGACATATTTTGGGATGTGGAAGAAATGAACCAAATATGAACGAAATTGTTCCTATAACAAACTTACATACTGCATCTTTAAGCACTGAAATTAATTTCAACTGAAGCTCTGAAACATCAATACAAAGCTTGCTAAACCAATGGAAAACAAGATGCAACCTGGATAGGCAAAACAGAATTCAACTTGAGTGCTAAATTACTTAAAAATCTGTGACACCATAGTTTGGTGAAACTAGCCCACAATTATTTGAATTTAGAATAATAATTAAATTTGATCTCTCAAGTACAAATTGACACGAATATTCCTTTTACTTTTTTACTTGCATTCAGAACCTTTTGATAGCACTTGATTTCCCCACACAAGTCTAATTGAAAATAATTTAAGTAAATAATATGCATAAGACTTCAAAAGTTAGCAATCCAAGTTCTCAAAATTGAATAGTAGCCTACTATTAAACACCTTCAGTAAGTGCTGGTGATAATGATTGAATTCTGCCAGCCATAAATATGAATCATGATGGCCCTGCCAGGTAATTAAATATTTTATTAGTCTGGTTTAGTTTGCTGGTTATGAAACCTACAGAATAATAAAAAAATTTGGATGCTTTTGGATCAGATTTACTACATTAATTTCTTAAATTTGGTCCACATGCAATTAACAATCTAATTATACAATATTATATAATTTCAAACAATGAATAATGTTGAAATGGACTAAAATAAACTATCGTTTATTAACAAACCACATCCCTGGGAGCCGGGCACTTATCTCACAGCAGAATCACCCTGGTCATAGTACCATAAGAGTATTGTAAGTGAGACCATCACAACTGTAACAGACAGAAAACATTGACCATGATGTACTGTATGCCCAGATTATTTTAAGATTAGTATTTCGTGGTTGAAGTGGATCTTAAAAAATGCCATTATGAATAAACATGGTTCTACAATTAAACTGTAACTATGCCAGACATGCTCGGCCCAAACCTTGCCTACGTTCCCCATTTTTTAAATTTATTATTTAAATTATGCCCTTATCTTTGGACACAGCAACCTGCGTGATACAATTAGGAGAATTCAATGTCCATGCTTCATTCCATAATTCAAAAAAGTGGAGTGGAGAACTTATAGACTAAAACAAATGAGTAAACAATTGATTTGAATAATTAAAAAAACATTTCAAAGACAACAGCTGATAATGAGCTCACAAGGAACTGTTTTATTTTAGGCAGGGATAAATACATTACATTTAGTATTGCATGCCATCATGTCAGCAATGTTCTATATTTTGGTTTTATGTCATAGGTATACTGACAGCACATATGCATGCATGCAAAAATATTCAGATTTGACAATTGTGGCCTGTTTAAGTTCTTTTCATACACAGAATCATTATTTGCACACTATCAAACTTATGTCAGAAGGTTGCATTCATTACCTATAAATTTACCTCCATGACAGCTTCATACTTTAGTAGTAATTTATCTGAACCCTCCAAACTTCATTCCAAATATTTCCTTAAACACTTTCTTCCCACTGCCAATGTATTGTGATGTACACATGTATGCATTGATCAAAAAATTGAAATTAAGATGAGAAAAGAAAGCATGCAATCTATATTTACACAAATAAAAGAAAATTAGTAACACCACTGACACCGTACTGAGCAACAAAATTTTTTGCAAAACTACACAGACAATATACAATGTACAGCACGGTTTCCGCCAATGTACTGCAAGCCCGGCAGCCCGCCGGGCCTAAATTGACCCCCCGCCGGGCCTAAGCATCGGGGAATTTTTTTTTTTTAATGTATTTTTAAGATGTTTTTTAAACTACAGTTACAGTGGGGCGGTTTGGTTGGAAAGCTCCCCAGCGACATCTGTTGGTGCGTGAATGCACTATAGGAAAACAGCAGGTCTGAGATCAGTGTTCTTTACCCTCACTGTGCGTAGAGTGACGTTTGACGCTTCCAACTATCACAAGCTAACGTTACCTAGCAAGTCACCATTTCTTATTTAGTAATAATAATAATAATAATAATAATAATAATACATTTAATTTGTAATGCACTTTTCATTAGTAATAAATCCCAAAGTATTACAGAGTAAAAAAACAGAAGCATAAAAAATGAACCAACAGCAGAGAACATTAAAAGCCACACAAAGGAAGAAGGCCTGAATTAAAAAGGAAAAATGACCTGATTAAAAAGCAAACGTTTAAAGACAATGCATAAAATCAAAGATAAAAAACCAGCACAACGCTAAGGAAAGGCTCTGTTAAAAAGGAAGGTTTTTAGGCCCCTTTTAAAAGCATCAATAGTCTGTGGTGCCCTCAGGTGGTCGGGGAGAGTACTCCACAGACGAGGTGCAGCTGAGCAGAAGGCCCGATCCCCCATGGTGCGGAGCTTAGTCCTGTGGGGATGGAGAAGGTTGTTATTTCTGGTTCGCAGGTTAGGGTGCAGGTTTGTGACGTAAGAAGTTCCTTAAGGTAGGGAGGGGCATTTCCGTGGATGCACTGTGTTAGCAGAGATATCTTGTATTCCATCCTGAAGGAGACAGGGAGCTGCACTGTTCTGGATGTATTGGAGCTTCTGGAGGCTCTTGCTAGGAGTCCTGATGAGAAGTGCGTTGCAATAGTCCAGCCTTGAGGAGACAAAAGACGTGGACGAGTTTCTCCGTGTCTGACAGGCTGAGTGTGGGACGGAGTTTGAAGATGTTCCTGAGGTGGTAGAAGGAGGTTATGCACAGTTGTTTGATGTGGGCGTCAAAGGTCAAGTGAGGGTCGAACCTAACGCCCAGGTTGGAGACTGATGAGGAGAGGGGAATGTCTTGGCCAGAAAAGGTGATGCGAGTTATGGGAGATAACTGGACCTGGTGTGGGGTGCCAACTAAAATAGCCTCAGTTTTGGAGCTATTTAGCTGCAGGAAGTTGTATTTCATCCAGGCCCTTATCTCCTCAAGGCAGGTGGTTAGTGATGATGATGGTGATGATGATGATGATGACGACGACAATGACCACGACAGAGCTGCAGAGGGGGTTGGGACAGTTTTTATGTATAGTTGCGTGTTATCAGCGTAGCAGTGGAATGATATTCCATGCCGGCTAATGACACGGCCGAGGGGGAGTATATACAGGGAGAACAGGGTGGGACCGAGAACCGACCCTTGAGGGACACCAGAGATGACAGTGTGTGTCCGGGACTTTACACCTCCCAAGGAGACATACTCAGTTCTTCCAGACAGGTAGGACTGAAACCAGTTCAGGACAGAGTCAGAGAGTCTGATGGTGCAATGGAGGTGCTGAAGGAGGATGTCGTGTTCGACAGTGTTGAACACTGCCGTCAGATCAAGGAGGATCAGGAGAGATGGGGAGCCAGCATCACCCGCCATCAGCAGGTCGTTGTTTCAGTGCTGTGTGCGGAACGGGAGCCAGACTGGAACTTCCTCAAAGAGGTTGTTGAATTTCAGATGGTCCTGAAGCTGAGCTTGGACAGAAATGGGAGATTGGAAATGGGCCTGTAATTGGCAAGGACTTCTGGGTCTAGGGTGGGTTTCTTGAGAAGAAGGTCTGATGACAGAAGTTTTTAGAGCCGATGGAAGATGACCAGCTTGGAGGGAGTGGTTTATGACTTGGGTGATCAGGTGGCATAGAGCACAGATGTTTGATTTAACCAGGGCCGTGGGAAAAGGGTCCAGGGCACAGGTGGAAGGTTTCATCTTGCGGATGATGTCCTCAACCTCTTGCTGTGTGACTTCAGAGAAGCAACTGAGATGCTGGGAAATCCCAGGCTGTTGGTCAACAGTTGGGACAGGCAGAGAGGAGAAGCTGGAGAGAAGAGAGCGGATGGTATTGACCTTTGTCCTGAAAAAGTCAATAAAACTGTTGCACTGTTCCTCTGTGGTTTTGGTGTGTGAAAGAGCTTGCGGCTTAAGGAGATGATTTAAGGTGGAGAAAAGCTGCTTGGAGTTTCCAGGACTTTTTTTGATAATGCTGGAGTAAAACTGTGACTGTGCTTCTCTGAGGGACTTTGAGTAGGCCTTTTGGTGTTCTTGATAGGCTAATCTGTGAACAGTGAGCCCAAAAACTTGAGATGCCACTCAAGTACACGCCCAGTTGCCTTCATTTTCTGTAGTTCGCAGGTGAACCAGGAGGCTGAGCGTGAGAAGGTAACTGCTCGAGTTACACAGGGGCGATATAGCTCAGGAGGTAAGACCGATTGTCTGGCAGTCGGAGGGTTGCCGGTTCAAACCCCGCCCTGGGCATGTCGAAGTGTCCTTGAGCAAGACACCTAACCCCTAACCTCTAACTGCTCTGGCGAATGAGAGGCATCAATTGTAAAGCGCTTTGGATAAAAGCGCTATATAAATGCAGTCCATTTACCATTTACCATTTATGCATGGAGATCCAGGACACTGCTCAGGGTTTTATTGTAAAAATCCACCGATTCACTAACTGAAGAAAAGTTTGCAGAGGAGATTTGCTGGAGGTCCCGGGTCATGATGTCTGGGTTGATGTTTTTCAGGTTTCTGAAACTCATTTGGCACTTGAGCTTGGTATGGTGAGAGAAAGATTGCAGCTCCATTGAAATGACCTTGTGATCAGACACACCCAGATCATACACCAGCAGACTGCTAATGGGGGCAGAGTCAGTGATGACCAGGTCGAGCGTGTGCCCCCTGTGGTGTGTAGGGACATCAACATGCTGTTTTAGGTTGAGATATTCCACTACTTGTAGAAACTCAGCTGTAGAGTGGCAAGAGGGGGTGTCGACGTGAATATTGAAATCTCAAAGTATGATAGTATTGGCAGATGTGGTACAGAGTGAAGTGAAAAGTTTGTGCATCTCTGAGATGAAGCCTGAGTTTGGTTTAAGGTGGCCGGTAGATAAGAAGTATTGTCATGGGGTAGGGGGGTTTGCATCTGAGGGCAAGGCATTCAAAGGAGGACAGCTCAGGTAGAAGTAGGGGGGACAATTTCAAGTCATTTCGGTGTATAACAACTAAACCACCACCACGACCAGTGCTGTGGGCTTTCTCCAGGTAACTGTAGCCAGGGGGACAGGCCTCATTTAACACAGAGTAAACCGCTGGCTGATGCCAGGTTTCAGTAAGGCACATGAAGTCAATCCCCTTGTCCAAGATGTGGTTATGTATAAGACATGATTTATTTGTGAGGGATTGTGTGTTAAAAATTTCTATTTTGAAGTTTGATGGAACAGTGGGGCAGGAGTCTCTGTAGAGGCCGCAGTAGACTGAAATCCACTCCACGTTTTCTGTTTTGCTTAGTGTGTAGAGGTCTCGAAGTGTTTCCAATAATGACGTGCAGATTTGTTTTGCTTCCGCCACTGAGCTCAAAACCACAGCATGGTCCTCTGTGACTGTAATGAAATCTATTCCTTATAGCTTTAATCCCAAGTAGATCACAGCAGGTCAGAGCTTCTTTACTAATGGTAACGGCAGAGTTCCAAAGTCTCCGTAGTTGACAAGCTGTGTATGAGATCATGGCTGGGGCAGCAAAACCAAAAACTCTGCAGTGTGTGTATGCTAAGCGATAGTGTCAGCCACAGGCTGGCTAGCGTTGGCTAATGTCACTTCACAAGATCAAAAGAAGTTCCAAGGCGCACAGAGTCACAGCAACGAAAAATTAATCAACGAACAAACCCAAAGTCAATGGATGAACAACCACAGACGAAGGGGGGAAGACCATTGAATCCAGGGCGCGGAGACGGGACCGGAGAACCTCCGTATTGAGAAGCTGGAGAAATCTGGGAGACAGACGATCGAAGTAAGATTAACACACACTTGTCTTAAAAGGAAAAAAAACACGAAAGCGTAAAAACTTCAAATAACTGCAGCGTGTATCACAGTGGTAATCACAGAGAGTATATACCACAAAATTGCAAAAAATATCTTAGAAAGGAGAAGAGGAGCGGCTGCCAGTATGCGCCAGCGTTCTCTCCACCATTGAACATTATGTGTTGTGTCATGCACACATACCCACCCTTCAACCACCCCCCTGCCCTCCAAACACCAACAAAGCTAGGCTAACAAACCTTGTTACAACCTGCGTTATCACTTCATCTCGTCGGTAAGTACATTCTTTTTATATTAACTTAAGCAGTGTGTAGGTAACGTTAAACTAGTAGCATGAATGTAACGTTCGATACATTGTAACATTACAAGGCTTATTAATCGCCATTGAAATAACAACTTCACTTGTTTATTAATAATGTTAGCTTGATGACACTGATGTGCACGACAACGTCGTCATTTAGCTAACTTAGCTAGCTAGCCAAACAGTCAGTAACACAGATACAACATTTTGTTGTTGTTGAAATGTGCCCAGCATTCCAAGGCTGTACATTGTTGTACGATTCAGTAGCCAATCAGTAGGTAGTGTTGTGCATATCCAGCTCTTACAGCTAGTTTCCAGCCCAAACCACTGCAAAGAGAGCAAACTTTTTTTTTTGTCAGTGACATTTCCTTCTGACATGTATGACGGCAATCGCAACCACAACATTTATTTTGCCTTTTTGTATAGCTATTTCCATGGATAAAATCGCATTTATTATTATTATTTATTGGTAAAAACATTTACTTCATATCCAGGGAGATAGACAATGACTTGCACGTTACATGACATGTGTAGCCATTTAGTAATACGATCGCATTTCAGGCTAGAAAATAACCCGTTAATCCAGAGAAATTGCTGAGTTGTCTTAGAATCTTTATTGCAACAGAATGTATCAAGGCTGGCTGTGTCCGCAACGGACGCTGTAGTGAAACTTTAAGTACGTCACAATGGGTATAACAGCTGTTTTAGAATGTCAGTACGTCACCCGGATCATTTTTGCAGCCCGGATCAAATTTGTTGTGACAGCCGTCCAAAACAAACACCTGAGAGAGGCTGCCTGCGTGCGTGCCTCCCCCAAGGCGTTACGTCATTGTTTTGCATTGCGCAGCTGTCGTAAAAACATGCTGGCATCGATAAGCTCGGAGGCATACGATTCCAATGAATAGAACAACTTGGAACCAGTTCTCGACTGGAACCGGTTCTCGATTCCCATCCCTATTTAAATGAGCCCAGCATTCCAAGGCTTGCTGTAAGATTCAGTAGCCAATCAGGACTTGAATACAAGTTTTTTGTAGAGTGCAAAAACTTTGATATTATTTATTTTTATTTATTTTGTTGTTGAAATGTGCTCAGCATTCCAAGGTTTGTTGTAAGAATCAGCAGCCAATCAGGACTTTTTTCAAGTTTTTTGTATTATGCAAAAACTTTGATATTATTTATTTTATTTCAATTTAATTTATTTTGGTGTTGTTGAAAACACAGCAAGACTGTACATCGTTGTCAGATTCTTTGTAAGACTCTGGGCTCCCTTGACCCACCTGTGAACGAGTGTGTGGCTCACGCATTGGCCTCCACAGCCACATGAAGTCACACCAGCATCAAAGGCGCAGAACCCCCCCATCCCCGTCCTCCGGAGCAAGCACCATCATCAGTCACGATGGACAGCTAAGAAGGCCCTTACATACAGCCACAGGTGCCAATTAACTCCTAAGTATGACAACTGGCCAATCAGGCACTTCTAAAAAGTCATTACATCAATTCCTTAAATCTGCCAGATTGTTTAAAGGGACAGTCTTTGGTGTACGTAAACATTTCACTGGAATTCTGATATAGTGAATTAAAGCTGAAATAAATCTGTCTCTAATCGATTGTTTTAACATTACCTGTGATGTGAATAAAGTAGATGCCCTAATTGACTTGCCAAAAGAAATGTATGGTAACATGAAATGTGCAAAGTTGTGAAAAATTGAGTTTGAATATCTTTATCCTAGGTACATGTAAACTTTTGGCCTCAACTGTAAATTAAATTAACCCATATTGGAAAGATGATCACCTTCAATGGGAGATGTATTTTCCCAGATTGTAATACCTTGTCATGGAAGTTATTACGCCCCCTGTGGGGCCATCTGAGCCCCCAAGAATGAGGATGAGTCAAGGGCATATCTTATCTTGGTTTCAGTCCTTTCAAACAGAACTGTATGAGAAGCAGTGCTTAAGCTGAGTTGCAGTGTGTGCATGTCTGCATGTTGGGTGGTCAAAATAATACAAAGGAAAAAGAAAACTTCTGTTTCAATAGCCCAAGAAACTTGCTGCATCCAGAATCAACTAAGAACATTTTAGAACATTTCCTCTGACATTTCCTCATGAATTTTCTACTGATATAATTAGACTTTATTAAGTCAACAAGGCTTGGGCAAATATACCTTTATCTGCTATTGTTATTGTTATGTTCTTGCCCACAGTGAAGATAGTCTGACAGCTGTTGATTAGGGCATCTGCTGTCCATGCTAAGCACACTGTGGTGCTCATTGAAATAGGACAGCACAGTTCACTTGGCCAAATGGCATGACAACTGCACTGTACAAATGAACAGACCCTGGAAGGGTTCAGAGGGTTTCCTTTGTTTACATAAATGACAGCATTACCATTCAGAGAAAATGGCTCTAGGTGCTCCAGTGAGGTTTAGACATAGTGTGCCTGAATTCAATAAAGAATGTATGATTTTAATTCTTTAATCTAACTGATTGCTTCATATTGAATTCAATTATTTAATCTTAAAACCTTATATACAGCTTGTTTTGACTTTGATTCCACCAGTGCACTGCAGACTGACCTATCAATGAATTTGATTTAATTGATAATTCTCATTTTCAATAATAAGTAACTTAAATCACATAAAATATAGTTTACATGTAGGTTAAGTGAGGGGTTCTAGCACGCAACATCGCTTGTGTTCAGTACTCAGAGCGCTGAACATTTTAACAAGGCCACTGATTGTTGGAACCGCTGGATTCAGAAAATGAACATATTTTGAATCCTGGATTGTCCCACAACACGCACAAAAAACAAAACAACAAACAGCAGTAAAATAACAAACAGATATTTCAAATTTTACTCTATGCTATAATTTGATGTTAGTGTTGAATAAAATGTGTTTCAATACTTAAAGGTGCAGTGTGTAGTGGCATCTAGTGGTGAGGTTGCAGACTGCAACCAACTGAATACCCTTCCCCTCACCCCTCCCTTTCCAACAACGTAGGAGAAGCTAGGGAGGCTTGTAAGTTCCAACAATGGTGCCATCGTCTACGACAGCATTGAGTAGCTAAGTGTCAAATGATGAGGTTCCTTGATAGATTTATAAATTGTATTTACTTATTTAGTCTGTAAAACTATAGGTCATAGTTTACAAGTAAGATAGCGATTATGATTGTTAATTGTTCTGCATTGTGGTAGCGTTTTATTGCTAACATTAGCTGCTTTGCATGGTAAATCATAGAAAAACATGATGTGTCACAAAAACTACTATACTACTAACTAACGCTTACATTACAGTGTGAAATATCTTCATTAGAAAATACCACTAACCTATTTAAAGACACTCAATTTCAAAAATAACGTATATAACCAAAATATTTTGAGCAGTAATACTTACATAGCCGTGATGAAATCTTATCTGTTTTCAATAGACAGAGACAGTAAATCAATGATATATTTCCATCCTCTTCTGTCTTAGACCTATCTGACATCGTTTTCTGGTGTATCAGCAAACATATGGCTTAGCTATGCCCAGAAGTCCTCAATAATAATAGTATTTTCCAAAAAATTACAAAAAATCGTTGACAACGTTTCGTTATTTGCAGAGTCTTTTACTGCTACCACAGAGTAAATGCGTAAGTGAATGCAATGATAACAAAACTTTCGATTCCAATAAAACGCTATTCCAAAAGCAAAATTAGACATTATACATCGTTAGAAAGCTTATACTCTCCCCTACCTAATAAATGAATTGTCAATCAAGCCAGACTGTAGTAAAAAGAGTGACAATGCCGTAAACAACACGTGTGGTATTACACACAGCTATTTTGGAAGGAACCGAGGCATCACAAATGCGAGTATATTTCACAAACGGAGTGTCCAAGACAACACATGACTACTCAGTCTTTTCTCGCCGTTTGTCTGTTCTGGGCTACTGTAGACACATGGCGGTGCAACATGGCAGCCTCTGTGGAAGAGGACCCACTCCCTATGTATATATAAAGGGCTCATTCTAAGGTAAGGAAAACACAATGATTCTTATTTTCATGGGAGTATACACTAATTAAAACATACTTATGAATATTACATTCCATTTCTGCCAAGTCCGTTCCGCTAGATGCCACTAAATTCTACACACTGCACCCTTAACGGTGATAATAAGGGAGGCCAGTCCTTAATTTGGTGATGCTCTTTCAGCTCGTCAGCTGGTCCCAGGGGTTTGTGGCAGATGAGACTTGGGAAACGTCTTCTGTGAAGTTGGGGTCGCGACGGGTTCCAGTCAAGATGACAGATGTGCACAAATATTCCACTTGGGCCCGGCCACAAGGGAGATACGGAGGAAAAGTATAAACCAGTTTGGTTTATTTCACGGACGGTGGCAGGCCAACTCAGGCAGGTCTCCAGTGAGGTGCAAGTTGGGAAGCTCAGCAAAGTCCAGCAATGTCCTTAAGGAGATGCGCATCAGGTCGGTTAAGCAATGCCTTACTTCAAAGCAAAGTTGTTCCATTTTTTGATGACTTTTATGCTCAAAAGCAATGGCATCAGAACCGGGCGGGACGTGTCCCCTCCAATGTTTGTAAAGAATCGAATTGTCCCCCCCAACCATAACTGATCCCTCTCCCATGTAAAGCTTTCATTCAATAAAGGCTTCAACAGCAATAAAAGATGACTTCAAAATTATGCGGAAAGGTCTGTAATGCCTGTAAACATAACGTGAATTATTGATTCCCCTCTTCACACAGTAGCAATGGTTTACCCCTATGGCCACAAAAAGTTTGAGCTTACGAAAGCACAAATGGGATATGTAGTCAACAGTTAGAGGTGATTGCTCAAGCCGATCATACTATGGACTTCACTCCCCATAACCCTTATATAAATAAAAATGGTAAGAAGAAATTTTAGGATAGCGCTTCTGATTTTGCTTGTGTCTAAAGTTCTGCAACGGAAACAGCGATAGATTTACCCACTAGCATCTGTCCAAAATGTAAACAAGCCAGGCAGTTTTCACTATAGACATATACATATATATATATATGTCTATGGTTTTCATGGTCGGGAAAACTTTTATGACAATGTCAGATAAAGTCAGTTACTCACAGCGGTTGGAAAGAACGGTAATGGTAATCTTATATTTGTAATGTTACCTATCAATATGCCAGCTAACGTCAATGTTAGCTAGCTAGTTGTCAATGAATGAACTATGATATTTGATAGTATGATACGTAGCTAGCTAGTTAATAGCTGTCGGTACACTGTCTGAATGTGATGTTCACAGAACTTAGAAAACTACCTGGCGATAGCTATACTCGGTTGCTAAGCAGGGAATTAACGTGACTCCCCATGTTGCAGTGTTAGTATTTTAGCCAATTTTTTGTGTTATGGACACGTCTTGTAAAATTACAAGCTTGTTTTAGCTATCGATATCTCTTTTTAACATTAGCTCCCCCTCAATATTTAGAACATGTGCATTTGTCCCCCTGAATTTTGCGTTTTACTTTACATTTCCACCATAAATTAATGCAGAAAAGGCACAAATTGGTGCATAAAAATTCACCAGAATGCAGGAAATGAAGTGTTTGACGCTCAAAATTTCCTGGGGTAGGACCCCCGCACCCCCGGGTTAATGTGTCCCCCCCCAATGTTCAAACGAAACCTATGCCACTGCTCAAAAGTCATCAAAAAACTCACGTGACAGAACCCCATGTGTGATCTCTGTAATGTGATTTTGTTTATTATTTTAACCACACAAACATCTGATTGGCTTGTGCTGTTGGAGTGGTCAATGAAACATGGATAGATAGACCATTGATGACTTAATGTTTAAGCTTGTTAAACAAGCTTAAACCAAAAAGGGGGTGTTCCTTGCCCCAAGCTGATGCTTAATTGATCACACAGAGAGTTTATTGCAGGGTCACAAGAGGAAACGAATAGGCACTTGGTTGACCAAAAAAGTTAACAATAAATGTGACTCAGCAGAATGTCAGTCCCATGGTCAGGGAGTCAGTGGCCCCAAAGTTCCTGTGTATATTTAAACATTTGTACAGTGTTAATTAAAAAAAACAAGAGCTTCATCCTGAAAATGGGAATAAAAATACCTGTAAACAATGCAGGTAGACAGCATGATCCTTGTCCCTTAAGTCTCCCAATGAGGCTCTTAATTTCTACATCAGACGAGGAATCCTGGGATTTAACAGGTTTTTTTCCCCTTTTTCTCTTGATATAAAATCTCATTTAATGAAAAAGAAAATCACAAAAGAAAAACCTTTGGGGCCAACAAATCAAACCAAACAGGTAATGCTTCTTCACTAGGAGACAGAGGAACACAACCAGGGTGGCTGGATTTACAAGTATGGAAAGTCATTCACACAATATAAGGCCTCTGTAAAATTTACAAAGAAGACCTGAGGAAGTATAGTCTATGGCAATCTTGCTGAGCCCACGACACATCTGCTCCGAACAGAAGCAACATGAGGCCTTTAAAAGCAACACGCAAACTATAAATTCAGAGAACTGATGTAATTTCACTGCATCTCCTCCCCATGTTCCCAGGGTAGATGCAAAGAGACCGAGTTTCAATCAGTGTTGCTGGCTTACTCCCAGGGCCCAGCACAGGAACAGTAACTCAGTCTCCAGTTAGAGCAGAAAACTGATTGGATCTCCTGCTCAGTTGCACTCTGCAACCAAGACTGAAAAATCATGTCCCATACATTGCTTTAGTGATTACTAAGCCCAGAGGGAATCCGTGGACTTCTCAGGTTTTCTGCGTTTCAGAAGGAAATCTGCGGTTTATTTAAAAAAAAATCTTTGCTCCGGTAGTGTTACAGTTATTCAGTACTTTAATCAATGTGTTTTCAGCAAAATATGGCTATGCTAAATGTGTTCATTCAAGCTGAGAGTACCAGTTTTACAGGAGTTTAAAAGAAAAATCACTTTAGTTTCACTTGACATTTTAATTCAATTACCAAGAATTCAAAACTCTGACAGTGAACATTTAAAATATTAGGAAATACCAAAACATAGATGGCAAAACAATAAATTATCATAGTGAGGTGCCACCACGGCTGCCATAACATCTTCTGCCCAGGTCATTTTGACCCCAAGCTCAATAGTTATATAAAACCTGAGAAGACTTTTTACACAGCTCTTTTTTTATTTTGATCTTGTTTTTGTTGTTTTGGCTGATATTGAGGGCACTCACTCACATTCATTTTCATGATCTTCAAAAAATTTTTCCTTGCTTTAAACCCCTAACCTAAGACATTTCCTGCAGCTTCCCTGGGAACTATACCAGCAGCAGTGTGAGAGCTCTGATATTTCACACAACATGGGGGAGTGGCAAACATACAGTAGTTGTTGTGAGAGCTCTGATAGTTCATGCAACTTGGGGGTGGGGCAAACATTATTCACACAACATGGGCACGGGGGCAAACTTATAATAAGGGCTCCACACACAGCCCTCTAAACCATTTCTCCTTGCATTTGTGCTTCAGCTAAAGATTTTGAAAATGACCACCAGACAGAGGCCTAGATTTTCTGCCACCGAGGTTCCGTCACAGCTCTTGGAGAGTGAAAGTGATTTAGAGGAGGATGTGTCCGAGACTGAGAATAATGTTGAGGAGGACCCTGATTATGAGGCATCCATCTCTGATGAAAATGAGGCCCTTGGGATACCACAGGTTAACCCTCCTGTCATCCATGACACGTTCACTTCCAAAAATGGAAAGCTGCTATGGTCCCGCTCCCCAGTTGAAAGACAATGTAGACTTAGGGCAGGCGTACATTATACGATTGTCTCATGGGTTATGACATCGGGAGATCGGATGCCCTCGCACATTTAACGAAGTTCAGATTGTGACAACAGGTCGGATGATAGCATAGACTGTACGAGCTCCGACCAGATCAGATGACATTACAGTCGGCAAAGCACAGCTGGCAAAACGTCATGCACGAAGCCACCTCCTGATTGGTCGACGGGAATGAAAACACAGAATCAGTTTGCATGACCTCTCACACCTAACAAATTCAAGCCAATTATGCCTGGAAGTCCATAAGCCAGTCGGAACGGATCAGAACGGTATCTCATGCCTTGTGAGTCGCAACGTTATGACGCTTCTCTTACGATTTTTGGTCCCGATCAGAAAAAAAACAATCAGGAGCCTGCAACTTGTATGATGTACATGCATGCTTAGTGCTGCTAATGTTATCAAAATGGTTCCAGGCCACAACAGATATGCTAACAGTCATGTACAAGACATAAAATCTACATTTTGACTGCATTTGGACCATAGCATTATGGACTTTTGAATGACTGCACTTGCCTTGAAGTGAAGCGTAATTAACGTTTGACTCATCTGAATGAAGAATTGATGCCCACAAACTAGCGCTGGGCGATATATCGCAGTGATAATTATCGCATGCAATAACGGTCACCACCGTATGGCTTATCACCTTTCTTTTGTCTTCTTTATAATTATACCTGAAGCATTACTAAACAACTAAAAAGGCTGTGTAAAATGCTTCCGGAGAGAAACGTAACCGCTGTTACCTACTGGGTGTTGACAGCCAAGAAAGCCATTCAGCAGCAGGGTCGCACAGCTTCCATGTGATCACGTGATGTGTTTCTGCCAATCGCACGGAAGCTGCAAGGCCTTGCTGGCTGTCTTACGGTCAAGCAAAAGGTGACGTTTTTTCCCGGAAAGCGTTTCACGCAGCCTCCAAAAGCGTGGTTGTTTGCTATCGCGTCAGGTATAATTAAAGAGAAAAAGACAAAAAGAAAGGCGGTACGCCACACGACCGTTATCGCACGCGATAATTATCACAGCGATATATCGCCCAGCCATACCACAAACATCTACTTCAACCATTATGTTAATTTTCTCTCAGAACTAAACTCTGGTGATTAATTTATTTTTTATTGGTGTTGCTTCATTATTGAATAACTGCTATGTATTACTTAGTGACATTCTGATGTGTTTTCTGAACCTAAACATTTGAAATGTTTGAAATTTTGTTTGTTTTTTCCTGGGGTCAAATTGACCCCAAACATAATAAATGTTGCTATGCTTGATAACAAAAGGTGTGTTTCTTTCCAAAAGTTTATTTTTAATTATTTTTTTTATGAGCACTTCAAATCAATAGAATGCCCTGAAAACATCAAAACATCGTTTTTTTCTATTGTAGGTCAGTCAATGAGATTTTATGTTGATTTGCGTATTTCTCAATAGTCATGTAATATCAATACTTGATATATACGGGGAGGATGGGGGGAGTCATGTTTTACGTACTGGGCTATTAAGACAGTCAGTAGAAAGTCCTAAAGTAGCTGAGAGAGAAACTTGGGTAACATTTTGTTACGGTCATTTTCTGTAGGTTTACATTGCTGGGGTCAATTTGGCCCCAACAATAAAATTCATTAGTTCATTTGAGCATAAAAGGAGGGTTAACAGAAATATGTAATAATGAAACAAAACCAGGTTAAAACCTAGTATATGGTTGGACCTAACACACGTGATCCGGCCAACCAATGGTGTAACTTCATAGCTCGGCCGACCAATGGTGTAACTTCATCACTCACTCAGTCACTCAGTCAGAGACATTACCGTTTGTAGGGCTGGCCCCGCTGTTGCGGTCCAGCCAAAAATACAAGTACAGTACCGTCTGTTTGTTAGAGTAGCATAGACAATCGGCATATAACCTGACACATAAACTGAAAGGTGCCAGCTCTCTAATAACCACATAACAGAACCCATTATTAGCCAAGCAAATGATCCTTATGGTGAACTAGCTAAGCAGCAAAGATGGGTTGTTTTCGGCCAAACAAAATGATCTCCAGCCCGCAGCAATTTAAAGCAGTCTGCATGCACATTTTTCGGTATGTAATCTTGCACTATGTGCAACATCTTGAACTTTCCAACTTTTAGCCACACAATGATCTGTGTATCACCATGCTACCATTAAATAAATACACAGAGGACTCTAGCAGCATTCCTATTGTAAGGAAAAACACCTCTATGAATTGTAGATTGGTAAGGACAAATAATTAAATCATATCAATTTTCCTCACAAAGTATAATCAGTCTCATAAAATTCATGATTATGAATTTCAATACTAAATATTAAAACAATAGCCAATGATATAACTTGCGTAAGTTCTTTTAGACAGCGGGCTCAAGGATTTATCCAAATAATAATCAGACCGATGGTTTAATAAAATAGAATTTATTAAACAAACAACAAACAATCAAATTAAAATCATTAAAGGCTAAATAGGAAGTGAAATAAAAGCGGAACTAGACTGTTCTGCATGCAGACACATGCAGCCTCTGCTGCATCTGGCTGAACTTTTAAATTATTATTAGGTAAATTATTAAGGATCACCTGGAAAGAGGGGAGGAATAGGAACAGACCTGGGTCAAATATAAATATGTAATTGTATTTGTATTGAAAATGTAGTTAAATACACATTTTAAGTAATTTAAAATACATTTACAAATGAAATACTTTGTATTTCATTTATTTAAATTAAATAAAATTCCTTTAAATAAATACTTTCCTGGGAAACCAAATACTTTAGTAGTTAGAGCCTTTTAAAAATACATTAAAATACAAATACAATTTTAAAATATTTATGTGGTAGACAACAGAAATTACTGAGCCAGCAACAATGTAGGCTTCATACTGAAGGGGGTATCCCAGAGTTCTTCATACAATCTTTCTGAGTGGCCCTCGATGTGATGTCAGCAAGTTATAATACTGAGGGCACTCCAGGAGAACCAGTAGGGGTTGAATTTGGATTATGCAAATGCCCGTACACAGGGGTTAAATTGGGATTTGGGAGGTGGGTGGACCCAGAGATCCGGTGGGACGTGGGTGAAAAAAGGTACAAACCAATGAATGTCTCAGCTCAAAATAGTTGTATCTTTAATGTATTGTGCACATAATTGTAATTAAAGAAAAAAATGTTTTTTAAAAAATGTATACTATTGATGCAAGCTTTTACATAAAATATTTCCAGTTTATTGAGTGTCATTAATGCTGAGAATTTTTTTTACCCACAAAAATAATTGGTCATCCTCCTCTTTTGTCCTCCCTTTCTTCCTCCTTTATCCATCTTTCTTAAACTGTCGTATTGAAACGGCAACTGGTGAGCTGAAAATTGGTGGGGCGCAAAACTTTCCTTTAAACTAATCATTGATCTCAAACTGTTTTAATTAATTTTCAGTGATTAACAAGCATGCAAACGATCTGACTAAGCAATTGGAAAGGGACACACAGCTTCTTCGCATTGTGTTAGGGAGATTAAATGATAAATGTGATTTAGAAAAATCAGTTTTAATCACTAAGCAGTGGCGGAATCTTCCCCTGATTTTCAATACAATTAATCCACAAAATATGCTACTCAATACTATTATATATAGCCAGCTCTCCCCAAATAGGCAGTTTTAGCGAGCAGCCTAGGCCTTATAGCCTAAATTTATTTTCAATTGCAGCACATTTTTAATCAACATTATTTGCGGATACATGCACTTCTTTCTCCGCACTCGTATTCATAGCAAATATCTGCAATGCATAGACTAAACAAAATTGAAGTGCAAGTTTTGTTTTTGCTGGTTATTCTGAAAGCTAACACGGTAGAAAACAGACTGGTGTATCTTGTTTGTTAAGTGTAGAATACTTCGTGAATAAAACGGATTTTTAAAGGATAAATTGAATCTATGATTTAATCCCCCTAACACGGTATGAAGACGCTGTGTGTTAGTCTACTTGCCACCTGATTTGTCCGATCGTTGGCACGCTTGATAATAAAGTAAAATTACTAATGGAAACAGGTTGAGATCAATGATTAGTTTAAAGGAAAGTTTTGCGTCCTACCAATTTTCAGCTCACCAGTCGCCAAAATGTTTTGTATGTGGGAAATATACAATCCTAGCTTAGCTGCTGACCAGCAACCTGCTGATTTTGCTCAAGCAATCAAAACTGCCATTAATAAAAGTAAATGGTAAATGGTAAATGGACTGCATTTATATAGCGCTTTTATCCAAAGCGCTTTACAATTGATGCCTCTCATTTGCCAGAGCAGTTAGGGATTAGGTGTCTTGCTCAAGGACACTTCGACATGCCCAGGGCGGGGTTTGAACCGGCAACCCTTCGACTGCCAGACAAGCGGTCTTGCCTCCTGAGCTATGTCGCCCCCCCAGCCGGCGTTCGTGGAGGCTGTTTATTCACCTCTCTTTAAAATGTTGCATAGATGAAATTACATGTTAATGAAATTACCTACACATCCACTTCCAAACAATCAAGACAATCAACAATATTTTTCTTTCTGTGGCAGTCTATATAAACGACTGAGCTTTTTTTCTTCGGATTTTTGATTGGTTGAGCGAGTAACTGGCTAGAGGGAACACATGGACTGGAGCATACAAAAATGGACTGGATTGTCATAGTTATTTGTAAAATGGTCAAAATAATTTATTTATTTACCAAAGGTGGGTGGATGCCGTCCACCCGTGTCCACCCCCAATTTAACCCCGGCCTGTACATGTCTTTGTATGGAGAGGATAGCAAACTCAGACATCTTGCCAGTTTATTTATACCCAATCTTTTTAAAGTTAGTGGCGTACTGTATTTCCTTTTTTTCTGTTGTCAGAGTGATCAACAGCCATATGTATAGTTCCATCTTTTACATTTTTTAAGGTTAGACACTGATAAAATAGAATTCAGCCGTGCATATTCACCACCAATTAACCCTTTCACGCACATGCAAAATCTGGCCAGTCCTTGCCCATTTAGGGGGTACCCTATTTAAAGCTTTATAACTCCAGATGGGAGCATCACAGACACTTGAAAAATAGCTTGAATGAAGCACGACATTTGTACCATTTACAATACTAACTAATTTAGATTAAGTTCATATTCATAATTTAGGAAGAAATAAAGTTCCACAGAAATGGCAGTGTAGTATAATGAGTAAGGGGGTTTGATTCCCCGCCGGACACTGCCATTGTACCCTTGAGCAAGATGCTTAACTTGCATTGCTTCAGTATATAACCAGCTGTATAAATGGATGCAATGTAGATCCAATGTAAAACAAATATGTAAGTCGTTCTGGATATGAGCATCTGCTAAATGCCTATAATGTAATGTATATACTGAGAGTTCCCATATATAAAACAGGTTAAACTATACATGTTCTAGATCAAAAATTCCTTGACCACAAGTGTGTAAAATTTAAGGGTGGATATGCAGAACTACTAAAGATCTATGAAGCAAAAACTAAGCAGTGTACCCAGCGTCTCCAAATCTGCAAAATTTCTAAATTATGCATTGCTGTAAATCACAACACATTCACATATTTCACTCCAGATCAACTGTTTTGACTCAAGAAACTCACTGTTGCATCATTTTCAACTGGGAATTACAAGCTTTCCATCAGTACAGTGATATAAAATATTCATGGGTCCAGAAACATATCAAAATCCCTCCAAAAATGAATAAAATGATTTTTGTCTATTATAGAACATATCAATGTCCCCTTATGAAGGTTCAAGATGAAACATTGATATCAGATTAAAACATAATGCAAAACCATTGTCACACAATGTGGTCCAGTACCAAAATATGTAATCATTAACTCATCATTAATCATTGTATGTTTTTTTCTGTACTCTACAGTATGTAATGTTTTCTTGTATGGGGATGGGATGACATATATTCAACCATCCACCATATTTTGCCAATGTTCCAGCTTTCATGTCACAAAACACAAACACTACTGAGCTACCAAAGGATTCTTACGTTACAGTGTGAAATATGCTCATTATAAAATACCACTAACCTATTTAAGGACACTCAGTTGCAAAAATAAGGCGTAAGGCGGCGATGATGAGAGAAAAATTTTGGTTACGCTGGGCAATAAAACACTATTCCAAAAGTCAAATTAGACATGTTATACATCGTTAGAAAGCTGAAACTGTCACCAACTGAATGAATTAATAATCAAACAAGCCAGATTATACTAAAAAGGGCAACAACACCTTAAACAACATGTGTGGTATTACACACAGCTATTTTGGATGGTACCCAGGTGTCAAAATGCACGTATATTTCACAAACGGATTGTCCAAGACAATATATGACCACTCAGTCTCAAAAGGAACACCTTAATGCATGCAACCAATCGTAAGGTTGTATATTTATTCCATATTTAGTCCCAGAGTTACATCAGTCTAAATTGCAAGTGCCGTTTTGCGCATGGCTGTTGTAAATACCTACCCCTGCTTTCTATTTGCATATTTATTTCTCAAACAGATTGTTCACGATAATAAATGGCCACTGAATATTGAAAGGGATATGTTTATGTGTAAAACAAACAGTAAGATTGGATATTTATTCCATATTTAGTCGCCGATATATACAGTAGAATGACAAGGTATAATTTTTTTTTAAATGTGTCTTATTCATTTCGTTTTTCAGTGAGCAGCATTTTCCCTGCTGTATTGGCATATCTTAGGGCTATTGTTCGGTTTATCTTGTTGCTATGAGGTAATATGAAAAAAAATTTTTTATGAATGCCCAGATACACTATTGTCCAGTGTATCATGGGTGGTGGGTGTAGTTTCAGATGAGACTACAGGGAGGGGGTGCTTGTTAAATGAATGACTGGCGTGACAATGGTGGCGCTGCAAAACTCCGTATTCGGTCTACTAATAAAACTAGAACACATAGAGTTTGTGTTTTCAACTCATAGTTTTGTTTCAGGAGCAATGAATGTCTGAGTTGAGCAATCTAGGCACACCGGCCTGCAAACCACTAGAGGGTTTATGGGAAAGGGTTAACAATGGAAATCAGTACAACTGGACTGGGGCCATCAGCAGCCACTAGACGCGTTCCCATCAAAATACTATCCTCTATTTAGACAAAATGCTCAACTTTCACAGCTGATTCTTGCATATCCAGTGCTTTTTCAAGTCTTCAAAAAGCTTGGCGCAATTGCACATTGCACCACTGGCCTTATGTTGTAAAAGTATTTTCAAATAATTCCATTAAAACAAATACTTTGTAATTGAAAATTCAGTATTTTAAATGTTTTTTTAAAGACATATTAGGCTCCTTTCCTCTTCACCCTCTACACTGCAGACTTCACATACAACTCAGCTAACTGCCACCTGCAAAAGTTCTCTGATGACTCCGCAATCGTCGGCCTCGTCACAGATGGGGACAACAGGGAGTACACAGATCTGACCCAGGGCTTTGTGGATTGGTGCCCGCGGAATCGCCTCCAGCTCAATGCAGGGAAAACCAAGGAGCTGGTGGTGGCCTTCCGAAGGTGCAAACACTCTTCTCCTCCCATACCAGTGAACATCCAGGGAATGGACATTGAGATGGTGAAATCTTACAAGTATCTGTGTGTTCACCTGAATAATAAACTGGACTGGACTAACAATACAAAAGCACTATATTTTATTTAACCTTTATTTACCCAGGGTAGGTTCACTGAGCACGGATGCTCTTTTGCAGGAACGCCCTGCTTTACACTCATACACATTCACACCTGGGAGCTGCCCAGTACAACCACAATCCTCTATTGTTGGCCACTGAGCAGCTCCACTGGAGGGAGAGAACATTTTTTAACCAATTAAATCAGGGGATGATTAGGTGGCAAAATATAAGAAAAGACAGAGCAGACTCTATCTGCTGAGGAGACTCAGGTCTTTTGGAGTGCAGGGGGCACTCCTGAGGATCTTTTTGATCTGTGGTGGCATCAGCCATTTTCTATGGAGTGGTCTGCTGGGGCAGCAGCATCTCTACGGCTGAAAGGAAGAGACTTAACAGACTGGTTAGGAAGGTCAGCTCTGTCCTGGGCCCCCTCAATCCAGTGGAGGTGGTGGGAGAAAGGAGAATGATAGCTAAGCTATCATCCCTGATGGAGAACACGTCCCACCCCATGCAGGTCGCTGTAACAGCACCGGGCAGCTACTTCAGTGATAGGCTGCTTTGCCTGCAGTGCGTGAAGGAGAGATACTGCAGGTCCTTCCTTCCTGCTGCTGTCAGACATTACAATCAGCACTGCTCCTAGTAGACCACACACACCACTCATGTGCAACCCGCTCACTTTTTGGTGCAATTCACTCATGTGCAATATAAAGTGCAATCCACTCCTGTGCAATATAAAGTGTACCAAACTGTGCATTGTTTGTATACTGTTTGTATTAGAGCCCGACTGATGCCAGATTTTTGGGTCCGATGCCGATCCCGATTTTGGAGAGTCCTAGCCCACCGATTACCGATGTTTTGACCGATATTTTGTCAAAAAGTGCAACATTTTCAAATCAATTTGAAAAACTTATATTTTATTAAAGTTTCTATATTTAAGAACATTTAACTTATAAGTAAACAAATAAAGATAAAAATAAACACACAAAGAACTTTTTAGATAAAAAATGTAAAAGATGATATTAAATTAAATATATATATTCACACCATCTTTAAGTGTGTGAAATCAAAATAACTCCACACCTTGCTTTTACGTCTTTCTTTTCCAGCATCTATAAAAAATTAATTTAAAAAAATCAGTTTTCCAGTTTCAAACATGTATTTTTATGAATATTATTATTGTTGTTGTTATTAATTTGTTATTATTATTTATTAGTATCTATTCTCAGTAAATTAATTATATTTTCTTATTTTCTTCCTCCGACATGATCTCAAAGAGTAAGACTTTATCTAGCGCTCTAGGGCTCTAGTTTGTATATTGTTTGTATATATCTATTATATTTTTTTACTCTCCTTGCTATTGCACTATCCCCTGTGCTGCTGTAACACTGCAAATTTCCCCGCTGTGGGACTAATAAAGGATTATCTTATCTTATCTTATATTTGAAAGTAATTGCAAATACATGCAAATGCTCCTTAAATATATTTTCAAATACATTTTGTAATTTAAATACTCAGTATTTGTAAATGCTGAATTTAAGTATTTAAAAGTAATTCAACAGGTCTGGATAGGAATGGTATTGTCCCCACCCATCACCATACCTCCTCCCAAATAAAAAGAGTGAAACTGATTATTACTGGATGTTGAATGATCCTTATTTTTCTACAGTTACAGTTTCAGCTTACTTTTCAAGTAATGTGTATTTGAAAACCAAATACTGTCATATTGTCAATATGAAAACTATCAAATTATACATTGTCCATATCACCCAGCCTTAATTCGGACTCATGGCCATGAGATTGGAAAGTTACTCTTTTCTACAAATTTGTCCCGTTTATTTTTGGTAATTTATCCCACATCCAACTAAAAAACTTTCTGCTGGTGGGGCAAAATTTGAACCTGTATAGCAGGCCAGCCCACTTCTTGCCTACGCCCATCCTAGGGTGCAACTCGCATCTTGTCTCTTAGCAATAACAGCAAAATAAAAAAAGACACATGGACTTGTCACCGTCGTTACTTTGAGAGCATAATTTCAATTTCCCTGCTGATATGATACCCCTCCCCCTACTTAGCCTAGTGAAAGCATTTTCATCTATTCAACATCTATTCAATCGAGCTCATCCAAATTCAGTGCGCGGATTCCACGAATACAGTACTAGGGAATGAAGTCGAAAGACTAAAGTGAAAGGGATGAAAATGCCAACAAGCTTTGATTGATTCTCATGGCTTTAAACGTTCTTTTGTCTGATCCAAGAAAAAAATGAACTTTCAGGTAAGGAATTCTGGTAGCCTATATAGCCTATGAAATAGCAACATGTACTGTTATATTTAACAAGCCATTATTTTTTGAGGACATCGATTAGGCTAGTTTACGTTACCCGTAATGTTAGTTGTTTAACACAATCTTTACGTGTAATAGTAATGACAAATCAACATTACTGCAAATAAACCTGGGGAAAAAACATCCACATAAGTAAGCAAAACTAAATAGATAAACAACAGCAGTGTCATACAGTAGGCCAACGCATAGCAGAACACTTCAGCGCTTGTAATATACTGTAAATGCTATTGAGCTATTTATGGAATGGATTGTGTGGCCCACCCACTTTTATTCAGGCCCACCTACAATTTCATTTCTGGATACGACACTGCTGTATAGGCAAAACTATGAATAAAGCTGCATATTGACAGTATGTGAAAGAACATTAATCAAACACTAATATTTGAAGCCTCTACATGAGAAGCCCTATTTCTGACTGGAATTTTAGAGGAAAAGCACCGAAGGTGTGTAGGCACCTACTGTAATTGTCAGAATCTTTCATTGTTATGCAGTCGTTTCTGCCATGGAAATATAGAACTGTGTGGCAAATTCTTTTTAAATTGTATTAAAAGATATCCAGTCACAAAGTTTGGGGTCAGTTTATCCACCACACTAGCACCACTATCAGGCCAAATTAGACACAAGATTTTTTCCTGTAACTTTTGAACTGTTTAGCATGACTCTTTTTTCTCTGTTATTCTTAGGTCCTGCTAAGACCTGGGGCAAAGGCACTATAAAGGAAGAGTGGCCATATATCTATATAACCTTTTGGCCCTATGGTGTGTTTGTATCAAACTTGGCACACACCAAGTTTAGAAAATTTATAGTGCTATTTGGCACTATAAAAATTTTTAATTATACTTACGCTGAAACTAAAGCATGTGGTTCAAATTATGGAGAGAACATTATTGGGCAACCGGAATAATCTGTCACATGGATGTGCTGTGGCACTTGGACAAGTCATTATGGCATGCACCTATATTTCTCCTCGTCTAACCATGTTTGACAACAGTTAAAATTGAAATTCATAAACTGTTAAGAAATCCAGTTAATGATCAAACTGTGAATATATTCCAAAATATGTGTTCTGACTGAATGATGTTGCATGTTCTTAGAGGGTTTGGTATGATAGGTTGTTAACTATTCCCAACCTAAATGTCACTTCCTACAAAGCTGTTATTCAGGCTGTCAGAGTCATCACAACATCATGGCTATGGCTGGTTATGATGCTGTATTATGTCATGGTAATGGCAATGTTATACGGGCTTTATGGCATTTAGTTCATGTAAACCATCACCAATATTGCAGTCATTTAAATAATTACTATAGTGTACAGACACAAGATAACCATAGACTTAATGTATTTTTAAATGTATACTCCTGTGAGTGGATAGTAAGCCTAAATATTGATCTGGAGCAAACCGAGGACACCTGGGTAGCACCCATCTGTTGTCACTGGGACATCAAGCCGTGGCTAACCACCTCTTTATTTCACTGCCAGTTGGTCCTCTCATCAAAAAGTAATACAACACCACACTGAATAGGGAATGTGTCTTACGAAGGTGCTACTGATTCAACAAAAAATAGCTTTCAAATTTCACTTTCATATGGCTGAAAAAGACAAGCAGTCCACAGAACTGAACAAGCAGTGACATTTGTCTGTCTTTCCTCCTCTTTCAGGCTATATAACACAGCCCACAAACAAATGGCCATCACCTAACACTTTTCTGATTAAAATGAAGGGGGAGGGGGGTGTGTGCTACACAAAGATTGGGGGGTAACTGAGATCAGAGACTGAGTCTGCTGATGAAATGAAAGAAGGAAAATCCATTGTTCTGGCCACCTAACCTGGATGTCTGCCAATGTCCCAGAAGTAACAAAAAGTCCAGGCTAATCCACAGGGCTCTCAGGTCCACCGCCACTGTGGAAGGCTAGAAAAATGGCTAGCAGAAGAAGTTAATGCTATTTTATCTGACAGTTAAAGATAATGAAAATAAAATTAAGGTGCTGCATTTTTCAATGAGAGGAGATTAAAGTCACCCGGAGGAGTACATGTTAACTGAAGAGCAGGCATATGAATTCACCCACTTCACACGATTAGAACGCAAGGGTTTCTGAAATACAACCACACATTACAGGAGGTGGCGTGGGTGGTGTATGATGCAGAAAAGGAGAGAGAACAACAACTTTAAAACAAGTATAATCTGCAAATTATTCTGCATGTGAACAAGTATTTTTTATTTAACATTTACACAAAATTCTGGAAAGGAAAAAACATTGTTTATGTCCTCTGGTGACTGTGCATACAAATCTTGGTGGCCAGCCTCACTTTGTGCTCAGTATTTAAAAGCTGGAAAGTGAGAATGCACGCAGATCAGTGCAAAAATAGGCCAATGTTACTTTCTTGAATAAGTAGTGGCCTTACAACTACTTGCAAGGTTTGATTCGCAGGAGTACTGCAATGCTTAAAATGACATTGAAATTTAATTGCTTCAGTAAATATCAGGGTGTATAAATGGATAGTGTCTAAAAGCATGTAAGGTATGGAGGACCAAATGTGCCAAAATGAAATAAAAACTTCATTTTCTTTTGAAATAAACTGAAGTATTTATTTAATTATTGACCAATTGACTCCTTATTTATTATTCAGCTGGCATTAGCTAGTTAAGAAGACCTCCGATGAAGAATCTATATTGCTTACTAACTAGCTAGCAAGCCAGTGGAGCAAATGCCACTACAGCCACCCCACTCACAGTTCCAGCCAGCAGGACTATCTCCGCACTAACCAAAGCTAGAAAGCTAGTTTCAAATAGCTGCTTAGCATGTGACAGTGCCGTTGTTTTTATCCAACACTCAAACATTTTCTTAACTTTTTAATCATTATTCAGCTTATGTTAAGCTAGTTAAGAACACCTCCAATTGAGAACCCATTGCTCGCAGTTTCCGGTAAGCACTTCTTCACATTTGCCTGTTGGTGTACTGACAAAGCTGAAAAAGATGGTTTTGCCTAGTGACTAGAATTTAAAGCGTGGTTATTTTGGTCCAGCACACACGGTTTTGCTGAACATTTTTAAAACTTTATTATTGTTTTCATCCATGTAGTGAACATCCTGCCACCCAAAAAACCCTGAAAATTGTTTTCTTGTGCACAGAAAACATCTGCATCATACTGTCAGTAGATGCATTACCTTGCCCCTCCTAACTGAATATTATGTTATAGCATTGAAACGAGCACAATTAGCAAACTATGGACAAGTCCAGATTCCACCCATTCACCCAGGTGCTGCTCAGAACAAGACCAATTAATTGATCTCAAAAGATTGCCCAATCAGTAGACAGGTCCAGTCCCGTTGGGTTTGATTGACAGTGTCATTACGAAATGAAAAAGGGCATTCGGAAATAAAAACGCCATTCGGAATGAAATAAATATGGAAATATATAAATATATAAATACATATATAAATAAATAATTAAATAGGTCAATAATTAAATAAATATTTCATTTAAAATTAAGTATTTATTTAATTATTGACCAATATAATTATTTATATATTTATTGTGGTAAAAACTATGGCTCTGAATTCAATTGTTCCACCTGTATGTTTTTGACCAGGTAGGCAAACATGACAGTAAGATATAATAATCCTACACATTACCCCACTAGATCAGGGGGTGCATTGCAATAACCTTAACACATTTGCGCTTATAAATTTGCTGTGCAAACATAAAAAAATATCCCTACTGCACCTGGGCAGCAACTTCAAATTAGTTTTTCCATTATTACTGTTAAATGCTCAGGACTCTAAGTTTAACATAATTCCACTTCTCAGAGGGACAACTGTCCACATTTTGGGAGATGTAGGCCTGTTTCAAGTCATCATTCCGTCACATGCCCCATGAATAGCAATACTTGCAAACTAAGTCCTGCCTTACACCGACCAAGATTGCAAACTAAGTCCTGCCTTACTTTGGCGACCAAGATGGCGGCGCGTGCACAACGCGAGGCTCAGCGTACACCCGACAAGAACTTTTGGATATAGGATTATTCAACTCGGACAACTTTATCGGCGATCTCCGACTCTACACTGAGACCGTCAGGACACCAGAGGCTATCAACCCGGCTCCGCCGGCCGGAAGTACTCGCAGGCGACGTCGAGACCGTAAACAAAAGCGGGGGACAAGAGGAGGGCTAAGAGCCAAGCTAAGGCTATCTCCTCATCAGCTATCTCTACCCAGCATTTTCCTCGCCAATGTACGGTCTCTGGCGAACAAGATGAATGAACTGCGACTGCGGATCACCACTCATAAAAGAATTATGGACTGCAACGTCATGATTTTTACTGAAACTTGGCTTAACAGCGGCGTTCCCGATAGCGCCATTGAGCTACCGGGGCACTACATCCTCAGAGCGGACAGAACAGCTGATGACTCCAGTAAAACCAGAGGTGGGGGATTGTGCATTTATATTAACAAAGCTTGGTGCACGGACAATGCCATTGTCGAGAGTCACTGCTCTGCTAGCCTAGAACATCTCATGGTTAAGTGTAGACCTTTTTATCTGCCCAGAGATTTTACATCTGCTGTTGTGACTGCAGCATATATACCCCCGGACGCTAATGCTAAGCTTGCTATGAAAGAACTGCAGGCCGCCATTAGCAAACAACAGACTACACACCCGGAGGCAGCCTTTATTATTGCGGGAGATTTCAACCACTCCAACCTAAAGACTGTACTTCCCAAATTCCATCAGCATGTCTCCTGCCCTACAAGACGGGACAAGACCTTAGACCATGTTTACACTAACATAGCTGAGGCATACAAAGCCATTCCCCTCCCCCACCTGGGACAGTCTGATCACCTCTCATTGTTCCTACTCCCCAAATACACACCTCTCATCAAACGTGTGAAACCCTCAGTTAGAACAGTTAAAGTACGGCCAGAGGGAGCAGACTCTGTCCTACAGCACTGGTTTCAACACACAGACTGGAGTATGTTTCCCACTCAGGCCACCCTGGATTGCCACACAGACATTGATGCCTATGCCTCCTCTGTTTGGGACTATATCAACACTATCATCAACAGTGCTACCACCCACAAACAGATTACAACATTCCCCAATCAGAAGCCGTGGATGAACAGAGAGGTCCACCTACTGCTGAAGGCACGCGACACTGCTTTTAGATCAGGTGACGCGCAGGCCTACAGTTCAGCCAGGGCTAACCTGAAAAGGGGAATCAAGAGGGCCAAGCACAGCCACGAGCTAAGGATTGAGGAGCACTTCACTTGCAACTCCGACCCCCGACGAATGTGGCAGGGCATCCAGGCCATCATAGACTACAAACCCACCTACACCTCCCCCCCAACCAGCGACACCTCCCTCCCTGATCAGCTTAATAACTTTTACGCTCGCTTTGACAGGGACAACCAGGAGGAGGCCATCAAGGCTGCACTGAGCAGGATCAATGCACGCAAGGCTGCTGGCCCTGACGGCATCCCCGGACGCGTGCTCGGCCTGTGCTGGGCAGCTGACTGAGGTCCTTACTTCAATCTGTCACTGGCCCAAGCAGCTGTCCCCACGTGCTTCAAATCCACCTCCATTGTGCCGGTGCCGAAACATTCCTCTGCAGCGAGCCTAAACGACTTCCGCCCTGTTGCACTCACCTCCACCATCATGAAGTGCTTCGAGAGGCTGGTCCTGGCTCATCTCAAATCCTGCCCACCACCCACACTGGACCCCTTCCAATTCGCCTACCGTCAGAACAGGAGCACGGAGGACGCCATCTCCACAGCGCTACACTCCGCCCTCTCCCACTTGGACAACAACAACACCTATGTAAGAATGCTGTTCATTCACTTTAGTTCAGCATTCAACACCATCATCCCCTCCAAACTGATCACCAAACTCGGTGACCTTGGTATCAACCCCTCCCTCTGCAACTGGATTAGACTTCCTAACCAACAGACCCCAGTATGTTAGGTTAGACAACCTCACCTCCTCAACCCTCATCCTGAGCACCGGCGTCCCACAAGGCTGTGTGCTGAGTCCTCTCCTATACTTCCTCTTCAACCACGACTGCACTCCTGTATATGGCTCCAATACCATTATCATGTTTGCAGACGAGACAACGGTGGTTGGTCTCATTACATTACAGGCATTTAGCAGACCCTCTTATCCAGAGCGACTTACACAACTTTTTACATAGCATTTTTACATTGTATCCATTTATACAGCTGGATATATACTGAAGCAATGCAAGTTAAGTACCTTGCTCAAGGGTACAACGGCAGTGTCCTTACCCGGGAATCAAATCTGCGACCTTTCGGTTACAAGCCCAGTTCCTTACCCACTGTGCTACACTCCGTCCTCTCACCCCAGCCACAGACTGTTTGCCCTCCTTCCCTCTGGGAGGCGCTACAGGAACCTCCGTTCTAGGACCAGCAGGTTCAGGAACAGCTTTTTCCCCTCAGCTGTCACCTTGCTGAACTCTGCACCACGGTGATAGCCCCCCCACCCCGGATATCCCCCCTGGACCCTAAAATCTGGAAGTTCAGATAATAATTTTTAATTGCAACAAATAAATTTCAAATTCACATTCATTTTCACTTACCAATAAAAAGGTTTAGATAAACTGGTTGAAGGTACCTTGAACCTGTAGCCTGTATCTTCATATGCCCCAAAAACACCATGGTGAAGCTACTGGCACAGAGAAAAAACTGTCTAAAAAGCCAAAATTTGACAACGAAGTAGTTGCGTAAAATACTATCAAAACCAATAGGATTGATGAAAAATATTACAAAAATAAGACCCTGGTTGAAAAAAACAGACCTTTAATGTCCGCTTCACACACTTTGTATTGTTTCCGGACAGCTGACATTTTGAGAAAGATATAGCAGTAGCATTCCAATGCAGCTTGCACATGGACTCACATTTCCTACATCATAAAACCGGAATACAGATCGGCCAAAATCTGCTGGTCACCGATCGCATGTTATGCAGCGAAAATCAACCAGTTCCAATCCAAGGTCAATTGTTTGGAGCACCACTACTAAATATATACATATATTAGTGGTGCTCAACTATTTATGTATATATATATATATATATATATAAATATACAGTTGAAAGTTTACATACACCTTAGCCAAATCCATTTAAACTCAGTTTCTTCACAATTTCTGACATTTAATCCTCGTAAACCTTCTCTGTCTTAGGTCAGTTAGGATCACAACTTTATTTTAAGAATGTGAAATGTCAGAATAATAGTAAAGAGAATGATTTATTTCAGCTTTTATTTTTTTCATCACATTCAAAGTGGGTCAGAAGTTTACATGTACTCTGTTAGTATTTGGTAGCATTGCCTTTAAATTGTTTAACTTGGGTCAAACATTTCGGGTAGCCTTCCACAAGCTTCTCACAATGAGTTTCTGGAATTTTGGCCCATTCCTCCTGACAGAACTGGTGTAACTGAGTTAGGTTTGTAGGCCTCCTTGCTCGCACACGCTTTTGCAGTTCTGCCCACAAATTTTTGATTGGATTGAAGTCAGGAGTTTGTGATGGCCACTCTAATACCTTGACTTTGTTGTCCTTAAGCCATTAATGATGGTCATTATGGCCAAACAGTTCAATTTTTCTTCCATCAGACCAGAGGGCATTTCTCCAAAAAGTAAGATCTTTGTCCCCATGTGCAGTTGCAAACTGTAGTCTGGCTTTCTTATGGCGGTTTTGGAGTAGTGGCTTCTTTCTTGCTGAGCAGCCTTTCAAGTCATATCGATATAGGACTCGTTTTACTGTGGATATAGACACTTTTGTACCTGTTCCCTCCAGCATCTTCACAAGGTCCTTTGCTGTTGTTCTGGGATTGATTTGCACTTTTCGCACCAAAGCACGTTCATCTCTAGGAGACAGAACGAGTCTCCTTCCTGAGCAGTATAACAGCTGCGTGGTCCCATGGTGTTTATACTTGCGTACTGTTGTTTGTACAGATGGACGTGGTACCTTTAGGCATTTGGAAATTGCTCCCAAAGATGAACCAGACTTGTGGAGGTCCACAATTTTCTTTCTGAGGTCTCGGCTGATTTCTTTTGATTTTCCCACGATGTCAAGCAAACAGGCACTGAGTTTGAAGGTAGGCCTTAAAATACATCCACAGGTATACCTCCAATTGACTCAAATAATGTCAATTAGCCTATCAGAAGTTTCTAAAGCAATGACATCATTTTCTGGAATTTTAAAGACACAGTCAACTTAGTGTATGTAAACTTCTGACCCACTGGAATTGTGATATAGTTAATTAAAAGTGAAATGACCTGTCTGTAAACAACTGTTGGCAAAATTACTTGTGTCATGCACAAAGTAGATGTCCTAACTGACTTGCCATCTCTATAGTTTGCTAACATCAAATCTGTGGAGTGGTTAAAAATGAGTTTTAATGACTTCAACCTAAGTGTATGTAAACTTCCGACATCAACTGTACACACACATACACAAACATAGATATATAGATATATAATGTTTTTTTCAAGCTACCTATAGGAGCAATCATGCAAAAAAACAACAACAAAAAAAGTTTATGTGCAACCTTAAAGTAATAATCTCAAATATTTTCATTAAAATAAATAGGTAACAAAATGGTGATTGAGCCTATTATTATATTAATTTATATTATTATTATTATAAAAATTTATGATTAAAGAACTGGGTGTCTGTGGCGACATTCCCGGGAAAAATTCACAAGCGGCGCATAGTTAGTGACGCGTTTTCCATCACCCATCAGTGGTTGTTCCGCCAGAGAGGGTAGGCGGGGCTAAGGCAACAGGCTCGCTCTTCTTTTTTACGGTGTCTGCTAGTGTTGTTGCTTGTTGCAACGTTGCAATGTAGCTAACTAAAGGCCAGTTCAGATCAATGATTCGCAACGAGACTGGGTGCAACTTGCAAAATTCTAAGACATCTGATTGTAAACGTTCTAAAACTGCACTTGGCGATTTGACAAGGTGGGTCTTTTGAGACCCCAGGCAACGGCTTCAGACGCTCTGCAACTAACCAGTTCACACCGCTGCAATTTTCTCGGCAACATTCTAAAACCATTTTGTCTCGTTGTGAATCATTGATCTGAACTGGCCTTAGCCATCAAGTTCATCAATATATTGATCGGAATAAAGCCGGGGTACAGGTGGAGCAGAGCTGGG
Source organism: Anguilla pacifica (assembly GCA_039654925.1). Lineage (NCBI taxonomy): Eukaryota > Metazoa > Chordata > Actinopteri > Anguilliformes > Anguillidae > Anguilla > Anguilla pacifica. The sequence goes on from CM077292.1 coordinate 39,647,948, forward strand.
TCTGATTTCTGTGTAAAGATGTCAAGTCGGAGAAAACTAAATAAAAGAATACGGCAGTATGGATTAGCATTGTTATTTTATTACGCTTCCTCATATGTTCCTTCAGCCTTGATGCCCTTTATTGATGAAATCTCCTTTGTTTTTGTTTTTTGTTTTATTCTTCTTGTTCTGATTGCTAATTTAACACCAAGCTCAGCTTTATTCTCAAACAGTTTAGCTAGCAAAACCAGAAACACCAGGGGTAACATTTTGCAAGGCAGTTGTTTCAAAAATATCACACAACAATCATTCACGAAAAAGACTGTTTATTGTGCATGAGATGCTAATTGCACGAGCCACAGCGAATGTCTCAAATTCTTCTCTGCAGTGTAAAGATGTTCAGGTGGGCTGAGAGTAAATGTACAGTCCTGCCCTACAGAGCCCTGCACATATGCTGATGTATAAACTGGCCTTAGCCTTAGGCAGTCTTTGCTTGGAAAATGAGAAAGGAAATAATAGTTTTTGTCAGTCAAGTTGGTAACTGAAGTCAAACAATGAGTTCTGCAGTCACACCACACCTATCCTAACGCAGCTCCTGTGACTAACAGATTAGAACAAGGGGGCTTTGCATAAGTAACCCACTAAAAAATGTAATGTGCAGTAATAGCAGAACATCTAATAGCTCCCCACAGAGTACCGAGCAGAACGCGAGGACCCAGTCAGGACCTTTGGAGCAAACTTGCATGTTTGCTGGTTGGCCCTCTTATCAACAGAAACCACCAGGTTACTCGTCATTCAGGGGTGGGGGGAAAGGCTTTGAAAGTAAATATCCACAAGGCAAAATGTGGCACAGTACCTCAGAAAATAAATGGACAGACACAACACAGGCAATTTTTAAAGCAGTACATCTGTAGGAAACACAAGTTATCTGAGCCTCAGGGAGAGAACCTTTGTGGTACCATTTACAAAGGGAGATCTACTTTAGTGCTCCATAAACATAAACAAGCCAGCATTATCAAAATCAAGCCTCCAATACCAATGCTTCATGCTGGACACGAGGGGGGCAGAGATGCTGGAGCTGACCTTAAAAGCATGAAATCAAATAACTTCTGCCCTAACTCTTTCAATTCCAAGCTTCCTGGTAGGGGATTAATGCATTCATATAAAAACACAAAAAGATATTTTTTAGAAACTTTTATTTCTTTATTTTAAGCTTAGATTTTAAGTTTATGTCTCTGATTCCGTTCTAAAATCCATAGTTCTTGATTGCAAAGTCAAAGAATGACTGCCATTTGTGAAATACAACCAGCAGGCCAGCGTGAATAATGTTCAGTCTAGGCTGTTATGCAACACAGTATTGATGAAAGAAGCCACTGAAAGTAGGGTGTAGCAGTGGCACTGTTCACTATATATAGGGGAAAAATGACAGAGAGAAAAATGAGTTGGATAAAATTAATTGGAAATGCTGGCAGGTTTCACATTGCTCTTAGACACACAATGCAGGTAGACACACAAGCTGTCATTTGCTTCCATAGACCTTTCTTTACATAGAAGCTCTGCATTTCTCAACCACAGGGGAAGTGAAGACAACAGACAATCATATGCCTTCTCTGAAAATATCTGAGATACTCACAGTCATTTGCTTTCAGAGACAGTTAAAACTATCTTCAGGTTGTGGCAAATGGAATGTTTAAATTCCCAATAAATTGTCTCACTGCAGGTTTTCTTCTTTTTTCTCTCTGAGTTTGAATGTCTCAGCCAAGCCAGCTTTGACAGTTGTAAGTGGCTTGGGAATGAAGCATGATGAGGTATGGTTTTCTGGGTGGCTGTCAGATATATGAGGCACCCTGGCCCATGTGGAATATAACCCTACAGAGATCTACCTTGGAGTTTCTGCACGGGGGTTTACATTATTAACCCATTAGCGCACATGCCAAATATTGCCAATCCTTGCCCATTTAAGGGGTACCCTAGTTAAAGCTTTATAACTCCAGATGTGAACACCACAGAGACTTGAAAAATGGCTTAAATGAAGCAAGACATTTGTACAATTTACAATACTAATGCAGATATATTCATAATTTTGGAAGAAATAAAGTGCCATAAATGCAATTGTCTAGACAAAAAATCAAAAATGAATTTGCACTTTTTTAGTTTGCAGTGAAATACTGAGAGATTGCATATATACAGCAGGTTAAACTATACATGTGCTGGATCAAAAACTTCTTGACCACAAGTTCATAAAATCTAAGGGTGGATATGTAGAACTACTATAGATGTATGAAGCAAAAACTAAGCATTGTCTCCAAATCCATCCAAAATGCCTAAATTATGCATTGCTGTAAATCACAAAATATTCACGTATTTCACTACAAATCAACTGTTTTGACTCAAGAAACTCACTGTTGCACCATTTTCAAGTGGGAATTACAAGCTTTCCATCAGTACAGTGGTCTAAAATATCTAGGGGTCCGGAAACATATCCAAAATCTCTCCAAAAATGAATAAAATGATTTTTGTCCATTATAAAGCATATAAATGAGACTAAGATGGAACATTGCTGTCATATTAAATTTTTTTTTTTTTTTAAATAATGCTAAAATATTGTCACACAATGCTGTACAGTACCTAAATGTATAATAATTAATTCTTGTATGTATTTCTATACTCCGTACTCTCGTATGTTTTCTTGTATGGGGATGGGACGACATGAAAACAATTTTCAACCGTCCACTGCGTTTTTTTCCAACTCTCAGGTCATCACTGTTGCGTGCTTCACAAAAACTATTACACTACTAACTAAGACTTACATTACAGTGTGAAATATCCGCATTATATAATACCACTAACCGATTTAAAAACACTCAATTTCAAAAATAACGTATAAAACCATTTTGCTCCAGAAAACAATGTCAGCTAGGTCTATTAGCAAACATATGGCTTAGCTATGCCCAGAAGTCCTCAATAATAATAGTATTTTCCAAGAAATTATGAAAAATCGTTGGCCACGCTTCATTAGGTGCAGCGTCTATTACTGCTACCACAGAGTGAATGCATAAGTGAATGCGATGATAAGAAAATTTTCAGTTACGCTGACCTAAAAAACGATATTTCAAAAGCAAAATTATACATGTTAGCCTATACATCATTAGAATGATTATACTCTCACCTACAGAATAAATGAATTGTCAATCAAGCCAGACTGTACTAAAAAGGGCGACAACGCCGTAAACAACACGTGTGGTATTACACACAGCTATTTTGGAAGATACCCAGGCATCACAAATGCGCATATATTTCACAAACGATTGTCCAAGACAATACATGACCACTCAATCTCAAAAGGGACATCTCTACGGGTAAAAGAAATGGAAAGGTTGTATATTTATTGAATATTTAGTCCCAGATATTGACTGTAGAATGACATGGTATCATTTTTAAAAACTTTTTCTCGTTTATTTTGTTGTTCAGTGAGCAGCGTTTTCACTGCTGCATTGGCGTATCTTACGGCTATTGTCAGGTTTATCTTGTCGCTATGACGGAATACGATTTTTGAGTGGTGAAAGAATATTTTTATGAATGCCAAGATAGATAATATTGTCCATTATGTCATGGGTGGGGGGTGTAGTTGCAGATGAGACTGCAGGGAGGGGGTGCGTGTTAAATGAACGACAAGGCACCTGACATAGGTTGGCCACTGCTACAGAGCAAGATGTCAATAGTCCACAGTCAGTAAGTGAGTCCCTGAGCATGCTGGGGGAAAAAACATTCTCCTTTCATAAATAGTTTTAATTACAACCAGACCACTGTATCTTATCTTTCAATAAAATAATGTGGCTTATGAAGAGAGTTACCTTCCTGGGGTTAAATGTAAGGCTTGAACTAAAGCAATGAAAGCAGAAATTGAATAATAAGGTTTTCACAAGGTTAACCTTGAAGTGTGCAGCAACAACACAAAGAAAATAATGGCTAATTAGAATCATATTTTTTAATAGCTATCTTTTAAATTATTAATTAGAATTATCACCATTACTCAATGATCATTATCAGGATATGTGCAGAAATTCCACTGATACAAATCCAATCTCACAGTGCTGCATGGCTTCCAAGTCATCTTTAAAATACATGGCAGTGGGCTGTCTGGAAAGCCACAACCCTTAATAATCAGCACAAAGAATTCTGATCAATGCCACCAAGAACATAGCCGAATGGATTTCAGCCAGAGCAACAACATCCTCTTAGACATGTATGCAGGATGTATAAGTACAAAACATGCTTTAATTCTGTTCACAGTCTGGGTTACCCCATAGTTTATAGTACTTCAGAATAATGCTGCCAGTGAAGAATGTACTTGATGTAATATTGGGTTTTAAAGTAAATAATGCCCTGATTACATTAAGGAAGGTGGTCAGATCATGGATTCTATTGTTTATAATTTCCTTTGCTTCAGTTTTTACGGTGAATTGAATTAACTGAACTAATGCATTTGGACATTGGAGAACAGATAATCTGCTCCCAAATTACTCATTGTTATTGTGAAGGATCATACCAGATAATTTGTGTGTCATTCGGTTCTGGCTTGCCAGATAAGCAACAAAAGTGCAATGGCAAGAAGGTTTTTGGACCGCTAGAGATAAGCCACAGAGAGCTGGACCTGAGGAGGGGTTAGAGGTGTAAATATGTGTATTTGTTCATGGGTATGGGTGTGGATGTGTATGTATGGCCAGGGATTCCTCATACCCATAGGATTCCATTCCTTAGAAAATTGCTTAATACACCTCCAGATACAATGTTGGAGATTCTGGTTCAAACCGTACCAGAATAAAGTGGAAGTCCAAGAGTCATTACTGGCTTCATTTGGTTTATCTTCTCTGCACAAGCCCCCAAATGGCCAGAATGCGTGCAACTCAGACATGCAGTGCTCCAGCAACCATACTATGAGTGGAAACACAAAACTCTTGCCCGCCCAATCAAAAGTTAAGAAAAAAAATGTTTAAAAAAAATTTTTTTGTTCAGCCAATGGAAAAACAGCACAGAAAATATCAGTACCGTTTCTAACTTCTGATCAGGTGGGCAGCCACAGGTTGAAACAGCTACTTTCTCTGATGCAGTGTACTGCCAGTTGATTTAATTAGCGGTATTAAAGAGAATATTGCAGGTTGGAGACCCCAGTGAATCAATGTGTAGGAAAATGATGTAGGGACTAGATGTTCATAAAATATACTTATATATACACACTAGTGACTTCTGGAGTCTTTTTTTTTGTGAGAGAATTTTACTTCGGCATCTAAAAAACGCCAACCCGGAAGTGACGTAACAGAAGGGAGAGCGGTCAAGTTGAACAAGAAGAATGGATCTCAACGCTAGTTTTGACACAAGAGGTTGTAAATGTTTATGCAAATGCATATGCCGGACCACAGCCTTACCATTATGAGCCTGCTAGGCGTCCAAGAGACCAGGCACAGACCAGGGTTACAAGGAATAACGGTCAGAGGAGAGAAATTGAGTTGTGGTGTGAGGAGAACCAGTGGAGAACTGGGCAGGTGTCTTGGTGAGTGACCAGCGTTAGCTTATAGATATATCCACATTATATAATACCACTAACCTATTTAAAGACAATCAATTTCAAAAATAACGTATATAACCGAAATATTTTGAGCAGAAATACTTACATAGCAATATAACATTTTATCTGTGTTCGTTGATAGAGACAGAGACAGTAAATCAATGACACAGTCCTATCCGCTTCTGTTTCACTCCAGAAAACAATGTGAGCTAGGCTATCAGCAAACAAATGGCTTAGCTGTGCCCAGACGTCCTCAATAATAATAGTATTTTCCAAGAAAATACAAAAAATCGTTGACGTTTCCTTAGGTGCAGCGTCTTTTAATGCTAACACAGAGTGTGCGTAAATTAATGCGATGATGAGAAAAAAATTGGTTACGCTGACCTATAAAACGCTATTCCAAAGCAAAAACAGACATTTTATACATCATTAGAAAGCTTATACTCTCACCTACTGAATAAATGAATTGTCAATCAAGCCAGACCGTACTAAAAAGGGCGACAACACCGTAATCAACACGTGTGGTATTACACACAGCTATTTTGGAAGGCACCCAGGCGTCTCAAATGCACGTATATTTCACAAACTGATTGTCCAAGACAATATATGACCACTCAGTCTCAAAAGCGACATCTCTACGCGTAAAAGCAATGGTAAGGTTGTATGTTTATTCAATATTTAGTCACAGATATTGACTGTCGAATGAACAAGTATCTATATTAACTTAACTTGTATCATGTATCAGGCCATAACAAAACTAGTATTGGTTGTCTAATACCAGCAGGAGTATTTTGTAACAAATGCAGCAGTGAAGTCCCGTCTCTTCACCTGCACAAAACGCACCCAGGCACGAAAGCTAGCACCGTTCCTTTTCCTGTTAGGAAAATTGTGTGCTAGATGTCCTGACAGGCTGGAGTTTGTGCAAACTGCACAAACACAATAATTTACCATGATGATACATGGTGAAATGCAATATAAAACTACTGAAAAAAACCAACTCACTGTATCACGACCGCTAAGACTCACTACTACTGCACATTGGGCTAATATGACCCAACGTTGCGGGAAAAAAAGCGTTTTTAGGAGCTTTGCTCAAAACGGCCACTAATTCCTCTGAATTTGTGCCCTTATGTCTTTTAAAAATTATTCAAGCCTGCATTAACTTTTCAAATGGTCATTTACAGACAAGATTAAGTATACATTTCGTAAAAAATTTAACCTGCAAGATGGTCTTTAATGTGACGGAAAGTGCTATATCAATTTAATGCATAACACGCGCCCACACCCGCCAGCACCCCCCCCCCCCACACCGGACAGCATCCAACAGCACCCCGTCCCCCCGTCGAGCGCACTAGGTGACACCAATCCTAGTGACGAAACTGCGCCCAAGTTGCTCACCTATTATTTCTACCAGCCCACCCTAATACAGCAGGCTAAAACCGGCCCTGATGACAACTATACCAAATATGGAGTTTTTACCTGCCAACACTGTAGCATAGGTCATCCATTTGAGAAGAACCCCCTCTGCAGTTTCATCTGCAACTACATCCCCATGCATGACACACTGGAAAACAGCAGAGGTGGGTAGTAACGCGTTATATTTACTCCGTTACATTTACTTAAGTAACTTTTTGAATAAATTGTACTTGTAAGAGTAGTTTTAATGCAACATACTTTTCACTTTTACTCGAGTATATTTGTGAAGAAAAAATGTTACTTTTACTCTGTTATATTCGGCTACATTCCGTTCGTTACTTTTATTCTTTACCCATTTTTTATTCAATGCACGTCCTGTTCGTTTCATTCTCTCAGAGAGACTTCAGCCAAAGAGGCTGACTGGTCTTTGCTTTGGCTCTGTCATAGCCCCACATGACTCCGTTTCACCAATCAAACGTAGCCAGTCACAGCACACAGAAGGATGAGTGGGCGACAACAATGGCTGAAACAACGGCGGGTGATTCGTAGGAGGCAGAACACCCTTGGCCTCACGTTCAAACTACGTTTTACTTACAGACTACCAAAAACAGTAGTTACATTATGCGCTGCCTTCTTTGTCTGCCTAGAAATGTGGACATTTCAGCCTACAAGAACTCAACTTCGAACTTGAGAAAATATGTGGCGGTAAGTTGTAGGTTAGTTTTGACTGTGGATAGCTAACTATTTGACTGAGTGGTCATTTATTGTCTTGGACAATCCGTTTGTGAAATATACGGGCATTTGTGATGCCTCGGTAAATTCCAAAATAGCTGTGCGTAATACCACACGCGTTGTTTACGGCGTTGTCGCCCTTTTTAGTACAGTCTGGCTTGACTGACAATTCATTTATTCAGTAGGTGAGAGTATAAGCTTTCTAACGATATATAGCATGTCTAATTTTGCTTTTGGAATAGCGTTTTTTAGGTCAGCATCACCGAAATTTTTCTTATCATCGCATTCACTTATGCATTTACTCTGTGGTAGAGTAAAAGACGCAGCACGGAACGTGGTCAAGGATTATTCGTAATTTCTTGGGAAATACTATTATTATTGAGGACTTCTGGGCATAGCTAAGCCGTATGTTTGCTGATAGACCTAGCTGACATTGTTTTCTGGAGCAAAACAGAAGCGGATTGAACTGCACTGTTGATTTACGGTCTCTGTCTCCATTTACTGAACACAGATAAGATTTCATCATTGCTATGTAAGTAGGCTATTATTGCTCAAAATACTTCGGTTATATACGTTATTTTTTTAATTGAGTGTGTTTAAATAGGTTACTGGTATTAATGTGGATATTTCACATTGTAATGTAAGCATCAGTTAGCAGTGTAATAGTTTTTGTGAAGCATGCAACAGTCATGACGTGAGCGCCGGAACATTGCATAGCATACATAACGTTTGTTTAAGCTAAACCGGAAGTTCCGCACATATTCCGCGCAAGGCATCATGGGACTTTGGAATACCGTGGAGAAGTGCATCATAAGGTACAATAATGGTGCTACAAAGCATTATGTTTCCCACATATAAAGTTTATGTTTGAATTTGAGCAGGCTAGGCTCCTCTTTGTTGTGATGAGTCTATTTTAATGGATAAATCCCTGTAGCCTCATTGATATTTTTTCTGTCAACGGAGGGTTCACCCCAACAAACTGACGGGGTATACAGACTTAATAGAGTCCAACAGAAAGCGAAAATCCTCCTCTTCTGACGAACCTCCTGTGTATTGTTTTATTTAAAGGGATATGATTTAGGCCATATTTGAATTTGCACATGGTTATTTTATATTTTGTTTATTTCTATTGGACTAGCATTTACAATTTTATATTTTGGACATTTAGATTTTTACGTTCATCTTGCTCTTCTTATTTCAACATTAAATCAGATTATATGAAGTAACTCAGTACTTGAGTAGTCTTTTCACAAGATACTTTCTTACTCTTACTCAAGTAATTATTTGGATGACTACTTTTACTTCTACTTGAGTCATTATTATTTTAAAGTAACAATACTTTTACCTGAGTACAGGTTTTAGCTACTCTACCCACCTCTGGAAAACCATGTATGTCGGAATTTTTTTTATTTTATTTTTTCACTAACAAAAGTTTGTATTCCATCATAGCAACAAGATAAGGACAACAATAGCCTGAAGGTATGTCAATTCGTCGGTGAATAATGCAGCTCACTGGATAGGGAAATAAATAAGGAATTTTTGTGGAATTATACCATGTCACCTACTATCATAATCTGCGACTAAATATGGAATAAATATGCAATCTCACCATTGGTTTTACACATAAAGATTCATTTGTCATTTATTGTCTTGAAAAATCAATTTGAAAAATAAACAAGCAAACAGAAAGCAGGGATAGGCATTTACAACAGTCATGTGCAAATCCCCACTCGCAATTAAGACCAGTGCAACTCTGTTCAGTTCGTTTTGGTTTGATTGGTATCTTGTTTATTTAGTAGAGAACAGTATAAGATTTCTAATGCCATATTGCATGTCTAATTCTAAAAAATTTTGAAGGACTGAGAGCTGTGCGCCACAGCCTGAACTGTTGCTTCATCACAGCATTGTGCCGTAATATTACACAGTAATATACAAGGATTCATTGAAACATAATAGATTTTTTTCTTTGGTTTTTTGGAAGATTTTAGTCATTTTTCCAACTCATCAGCATGGCTGCAGAAAATTCTCTGGGGAGTGAGTCAGAATAGGAGGAGCATGTAGTCTATAAAGACTATCTGTTTGTATAGGAGCACTGTTAACATACCCTAGGAAATGTCAGTGTAGTGTAGTGGCTCCTAGTAGCCTGCTTTGATAGAATTCATACCACTCTCACTCAGTGGGTTTACATGATCTTTGAAAAACTTGATTTATTGTTTTAGTCCGACTAGAACTGGACTTTCAAAAACCATGTAAACATTGTAGTCCAACTGAAATCGTACAAAGTGGATTTTTTCAGAGTCAGACTAACGTACCTAGATAATGCAGTTGGGGGTCGATTTACTACGGCATGTATATGCTTCAGTAGGCCAAAAATTGGCCTAGGCATTCTGCGCATGTTCCGTAATTTACATAGTAACTATACGCTCACGGTGGCCAAGCGGAATCGATAACGTTTCAGAAAATATATAACATTAAAAGATTTAATTCAATTTTTTACTGGGACTTTTTCCGTTTATTGAGGGTGTGACAGAAAATTTCTGTGCCACTGACTATAATTGAATGTTTTTCACATTTACCGTTCGATTGAGCAAGTACCATTCAAAGTACATTTTTATGGGTTAGTGCTGCCCATTTGTGCTAGTACTTCACATTAACCTTGTACAGCAATCAATAAAGGCTAACAGCACAGTACCACTTAATTATTGTCACTTCTATCACCACTGTAATGAACTAAAAAAAGGCGACAAACAACCTGTTCTGTGAGAAATGTATTGTCGAGCTCACGCGTGTACACTGCTGGCGACTTTCTAAAACTCTGTTTTACCCTCCCTAGTACCATGGCGAAAAAAAACACATTTCTGGACGGAACGAGGAGACCAACTTCATGCTATCGTAACTAAAGGAGATAAATATCCTAAAATACATGGATGGAAGAAAAACCCGAAATGGCGAACTATTCAAAAAAGTTGCGACAAAATTGGAGGAAGCAGGATTTAAAAGAATCCTTCGTCAGACACACCTCGGTCAATAAATCTATTCTTTCCGAGTCATATATATTGAGACAACGACAATAATCCAACTAAATCTCATCTTTGGCCAAATCGAGCTATTAATATAGATCGATTTCAACTGTGTATGTAAACGCACTGACTGAAATTTAAGTGACTTTCAAGAGATTTGCTCTACTCTTTAATGTGGGTATTTCACATATTAGTGGATGCATTCATAGGTGGCTCAGTCATGTGTTATATTTGATTCACCCATTTATCATGAACATCACCAACATTTTTCTGATGGTGGAAAATTATTTTATTGTAATCTTATTGTACATAATGTGGGGAATATTAGTATCATCGTGGGCTATACTTGTCACTTAGGGCATGGGAAATACTCATTCAGATTTACTGTGTGCAGATAGAGCTGGATGAATGTGACATTTCCCTTGGAGTGATCAAAACAGTAACATTAGTAAAAGTTTGTCCCATCCCCTTGCAACAAAAGATTACACACAGTAGAGTGCATAAAACAAACAAAAAGATTGAATGACTAAATATTTAGGTACGTGTATCACAGTGTTTAATAATGGATGTTTTTGCATGTGATATCAATATCAATATGATATCAATGTTTCATTTTAAACCATCATATGGGGCAAATTTATATGCATGGACAAAAAGAAGTTTTGGATAGGTTTTTGGACCCCTAGATATCTTAGACCCACATACTAATGAAAAGACAGTAATTCCCTCTTGGAAATGATGCAAAAGTGAGTTTCATGACTAAAAATGGTTGATTTGTTATGAAATATGATTATATTATGATTTACATCAGCGTTGAATTTAGACATTTTGGATAAATTTGGAGACACTAAGGGATACCAGGGTACACAGCCTACTTTTTGCCTCAAAGATCTTTAGTAGTTCCACATATCACCCACTGGCTCTCTTGGGTTCTAGCCACAACCAGCAGTTTATAACACAAAGTAAGTGCATTGGCTATACTGCAAGTAAGCTGAAGAAACCAATCCATCAAGAGTTACTAACTTTATACTTGCTATCATTCCACGACATAATGCACGTAGTCTATGTACTTTCCTGTGACAGCAAGTGAAACAGCTGCCAGATACAGCAAGGACAAAAGCAAACCAGGATGAAGACCAGAAAGGCTTTTTCTATGGACATCGTAACAAAAATCCATTTCTAGTGACCAAGTCAGAGTTCCCTTGGACAAGCCAGCAATACACCTACACTCCCGCAGTGAGACTGACAAACATCCAGGCATTTACTAGCTTAGGAAACTTTGTTCTTTGTTTTCAAAAAATTGTGTTATTGATTGTATGTAATGAGTTTAGATTATATCACATCGCTTGTTAGTTAGCTACAGCTGCCTACCCCGCATAGCTAATGTATCGATATATATTATCTTACAATCCGCCTTCCTTTTAACCGAGATCTGAGCATACGATCTCTCCTGCATTAATATATACTCAGTCAATGTATAGTCTTGTATATTTAGCTTGCTAAAATGCACTGAGATCAGCTAAATGTAGCCAATTTCAGTCGCCCTTTGTACACACAACCGTCCTGATTTCCAGGCCATATTTAGCAGCACACGCTAAAAGCTGATTCATATTTCGCTCCATAAAAGAGGAGCCACCAGAGGTGTGGTGCAGTGGGTTGCACTGTCGCCTCACAGCAAGAAGGCTGTGGGCTTGAATCTCGGCTTGGGGTCTTCCTGTGTGGAGTTTGCATGTTCAACCCGTGTTTGCGTGGGTTTCCTCCGGGTAGTCTGGTTTCATCCCACAGTCCAAAGACACGTAGGTAGGCTAATTGGAGACTGAAAATTGCCCATAGGTACAGTATGAGTGTGTGAGTTAATGGTGTGTGTGCCCTGCGATAGACTGGCGGCCTGTCCAGGGCGTATTCTCGCCCAATGCACGCTGGGATAGGCTGATAGTCTGATAAGTCACAAACGCCACAGTTTTCTTACTCTGCAGCCTCATATTTACACTTAACCTATTTCACAGTGACTAAATCCTTCCCTAGAAGGTTAGGTTCCATGATAAAATAAAACCCAGAGAGCAAGGAGCACGGATTTGGTGTGTGTTGAGCACATACTTATCTATTCTTCTGATTTAAAACAAGGGAAGTCAAAAGGTCAGGTGCTTCTCACTTTGATTCAGCCTTGACCTCTTGTAGTAGCATCTCCATAGCACCCACTGAGGCAAACACACAGGACAAGCAGAATATGACAAGTGCAAAGCCCTCGAAACAAGGGTAACTAATTTGGGGTATGTACCGAGTTTTGCCTGAACGTGGTTCTAAATTTTACAATCTCTCAATAACCAACAGTTTTTCCAAATTTAAGGCATCTGCCTTTTACCTGTTTGTCATGTCAAAAAACAACTGCTCTTTCACTCCCCTGACAAACAGAGAAGGAAAAAAAAACATTAATGTGCAGTCCTCCAACTGCCTACAGACAAAAACAACCATGAAAACATGAACAGCGTTACATCTATATTGAGTGCATGTGCTATTGCTAGGAGCTTCTTTGTTATATGCTGCAGCTTTGAGGGAGTCTAGGAAGAAATCAGAGTAGTACTGAGATTGCTGGGATGGGAGACGGTATGCAGTAAACAACTCCAGGCTCCCCAAATTCTATACAATGTAGAAAGGGACATACTCCTACCAATCTGTGATGACAAATTGAGGGTGAGCCCTTTGGAAACATGTGGCTGAAAGGCTGGTTATAAATGAAAAGAAACAAAATAAAAATTAATTTTCCTGTTTTTGATTGAAACATGAAAGGCTCTATTACAAAAACAGGAAAAATTATTATTTTCTTGGAAACTGCACAAGATTTAGTACATTTAGTAAATTTGTATATACTTATCTGAACAGGTAAATGAGGTGGATTGAAAAAAATGTCCACCCTCTCCGACTCCAAAATGAAAGATGACCATAAGTTTCACTCACGCTTCCCTGCATGGAATTAAAATATCAAGATGGAGGCAGGGACCTGCCGGGACCCCTGGTAGCAATGCATAGTGAACAATGTTCCTCATTTTCTGTACTAGTCTAGACGGTCCATATTTCTGCACAAACAGAGAGCAGCCCATTTTCTTTTTTTCTCTCTCTTTGCATTTTTCAATGCAGTCACAGGAGGGCTGGGGAGGGGTCACATGGCCTGGCTTCTTTTCCATTTCAAACTGAACATGATGTCTGGCCTTCTCAGATTGGTACCAACTGCTTTGTCTTGGCCTGGCTTTACTGAAGCCAATCCGTTTTCACCCAAACAGCTGAAAACATGCTTAAGATGAGCCGGCTAGTTGACAGAGCTTCTTGAACACTCACCCTGGGGGGCTGCCAAGCCTAGATAATTACCCTACACTCTGTTAACTACCACTAATTCACACCAATTTTCCCATTACACGATATTAATTCACTTGTCGGAATGCCTAACTAAAGACAAATAAAGCAGCAGGCCCTGATGGCATATACCCAAGGGTACTAAAGGAGTTACTAAAAAGGTACTACCGTTAGATCATTTTTAAAACACTGGCAATTATTTTTAGACAGTCTTTAGAGACTGGAGAAATACCGAATGACTGGAAACAGGGTATTGTAATACCAATATTAGGGCTGAAACGATTCCTCGAAATTGAAACTCAAGGAACTCCAGGAATTACTAAAAATGATCTGAAAATTGAATTCTTTGCATCGAAGCTTCGTTTAATCCATATAACTATATCAGCTCACTGTGTTTCGTATGGATGTTTATTACTGTGGCACAACGTGCTTACGCTGTGGACACGTGACGTGAAGGAGACTAAGCCGGACGTGATTTGATGGCTTGGATTGCAAAATGGAGAAAGAGAGAGAAAACAGCAAGGATCGAAGAGAAGAGACAGGAAAACAACAGAAAATGTCCAAAGTTTGGGATCATTTTAAGCTGAAACAGAACGAAAACTGTGTGGAGTGTGTCTATTGTAAAAGCAAACTAGCCTACCACAATAGCACGACAACACCTCAGCAGAAAGCACCCAGCCTACGCATCCTTTCCACAGAGCAGACCCGAGACAAGGTAACTTTAACGTAAATCAATGATTGCTAATAGAGATGAAGGCTAGTAAAGAATGTACGATAATTATGGATATATCTAATGGCTAGTTAATAAATATGGTGGCTAGTTGCTGCGTTCACACAGTGTTTATTGATGTGGAAAAAGTGCTGCCTGGAGCGCTTTTTGTGAGGAGAAATAAAAAGCAGATCATGATAACGTGACATTAGCTTAGCAGTTGCTAGCTCAGTAACCAGCTGATTAGCACTTCTATCAGACAAAACAGTGTTGTGCAACAAGCAAAGGCTTACCAGATACATGTCCGATATAATCCATACTGCCTTTAAGATCGCTGTTGTGGTAACGGAAATTCACTGATTACAACGTCCAATTTCTCCAACGGCACTTTCACTTTTTCCATATTTGTTGTTGCGATGGGAAATGGCCAGAACATGCACCCCTCTCACTCACACACACACACACACACCTACTCCCCTCACAGTGATGCATAAAATACCCCAGAAAGCAGAATATCAGGTGGTGGAAGTAGCAATTGGAGCTTAAAATACACCAATCCAATACAGCTGGTATATTCATTTTAGTTTGATTGCAGTGAGTAGGGTCAGGGTGTAGGGTGTATAAATGGTGTATAAATGTACATTAGCCAGTCTTATGAACTTACAGTATGATATTTAGGCCTAGTAATAAATATAAATAATAATTATTTCTCCTCTTTTTCAGTAAATCACAGCGTCGTAGGGACAGCTTTGTGTGGACAGCTGCAATATGTTGAACTGAGCAAGCAGCTGAATTCACAGACAGCATTTTGAACATGATCGTCACAGACATGTGCCCGCTGTCCATGGTGGAGGATGAAGGCTTCCAGACAGAGCCGGACGGCCCTATACGCTCACTACGCAAGTTGTGTAGGGCCCCGCAAATTATGCAAGGGCCCCGCCTCCCCCTCATGTCAAAGCGGGTATCAATGTTTACAACTTAGATGAGAGGATGACGTGGAAGTTGCGGAACTATCCTTCTGGTCACGACAAGAGAGAGAGAAAAAAAAAACACCATGAGAGTGAATTGCGGGAACAGCAATCAGGTAAACTTGTGTTCTCTCCTCTCCAAGTTTGATGTCAGCAAATAACAGTAATGTTAAGTTGATGTGCTAGCTTGCAGTGCATCTCTTTCTAGTATGTCTGTCTTGCTAACCTAGCTGGGCAGTGCATCTGGTCTGTCTGTGTCTTGCTTGCTTGCTTGCCAGCGACTTCCAGGACTGTGTTCTGTGACTTTATGCCTGACAAAAGTGAGAGTGAAATACGGAGTAAGGAATTAACCACGACGGGCTGTCCCGTATTATTTTACCGTTGTCATGCAAAACTCTCGTTGGTACTGCTATTTGGACCATTGTTATGCAAAAACTCTGGTTGGTCGTTCTTTGCACCGTTGTTAAGCAAAAACCTCTGGTTGTTAATTCTATGAAAACAACAATTCCATCGAGAAAAATAGTTCCTTCTCTTTTTATACCATACAGTTAGCACCAATTTTTGTCATTTTTGCATTACATTATTTAAGAAAACTGCATGAAACCATAACTCAATCAAATTAATCTCCCTAGCCGTCTTGCTTTTTAAAAGGTTGCGGTCTCGCAGTGTAGACAGCGTTTCTTCAAGACCCTCTGAAACCGGCTTTGAATGCAAGATATCTATAGGTTCACCGTCACTTGTCAGTGTTGTCACCTAGCCTACATTAAAATTCTGGGTTTTAGGTCAGAATGGTCTCACGGCATGCTTGTTATCCCGGCTAGCTAGCTAGCTAGCTAGCTAACTAGCTAACTATTGAATTGTATTCAAAACAGCGGTTAATATAAACGCAATTGTTTACAAAGATATTTGGTAATATACCATGGCTATGAACCAATCAGATTGCTTTATTTGAGCTACCCGTTTTATAATGCTTAATTATTACGTCTGATAAACCCCAACGGGCAACTGTGTTTATAAACTGCAGCTCAGAAAAGATAACTGGTAAGCGCGAGTTTCATTTCGTGCATGCGCATATGAACGCATGTTCACCCGCGACGCAACCTCTGTGTGGTCCAATCCAGACAATATATGGGTGTGATGGCACTCCTCATAGGCGCACATAATTTTAAAACAAGACAATGATTATCTAGTCTCTCAGTCAAGGTTTAGTTACAACTCTGGACTAATGCAAGATGGAAAGCAATGGATTGACATTGACTACTGATTAAATATTCTTATTCTTAGACCGACAGATAGAGCAAACTGTTTTAAAGGAGGGAGGACTGTAGTGGGAGTACTGGGGTGTCAGGTGTGACAGTGTGGCAATGGCAAATGGTTTACATGGCTCACGGGTCAGGTAGGAGGGCCCCTTAGCAGAATTTTGCTTAGGGCCCCAGGGAGGTCAGGAACGGCTCTGCTTCCAGAAGATGATTTCCACTTCCAAGCCCAGATACACACTTCCTTCAAGAACCTACTTCATGAAAATGATGGAGAAAAAATATGAAGAAATCAAAGGCAAGTTGAAGAAGAGGCTTAAGGAGACTGACAACATTGCACTCACAACTGACATTTGGACAAGCATTGCTACAGAGGCGTATCTGGGGGTGACGTGCCACTTTCTTGGGGAGGACTGGGAAATGGAGTCCCACAGCCTGACAACGATGCCCCTTGAAGAGAGAAACACGGCTGCAAATATTGCAGAGTGGATTGAGGATGTTTTTGCCAAATTCGACATTCCACCAGAGAAAATGAAAGCTGTTGTCCATGACAACGGTGCTAATGTCCGAGCAGCGGTGAAGATTTTGGCAGAAAAGCATAGATGGGTATCAGTGAGATGTGCAGGTCACACCCTAAACTTGGTTGTGCAGATCGCTCTGAAGAACCACCGAGCTACCTCCAAGTGTGTGGCTGCTGCAAGATGCCTTGTCAAACATTTTAAGAAGAGTGAACTGGCATGCACCAAGCTAAAGGACAAGCAGCAGCAAATGAGCACACCGCAACACATGCTGGTGCAAGATGTAAGTACTCGCTGGATTAGTACTTATCACGTTATCCAGGCTGCTGGAACAAAGATGGCCAGTGACTGCTGCACCCTCGGACCCAGCAGTGACTCAGAGAGGGAAACACTACCTTGACCTCAAGCCTGAACAGTGGAACCTGATTGAGGAGCTGAGCCAGGCCCTTGAGCCACTTGAAGGAGCTATGGTGTTTCTGAGTGGGCAACAATATGTTACCCTCTCTGCACTTCCACCGCTAGTGGAAAGCCTTAAAAAGTCCATACAGAGTTCAGCTTTTGAGACTGCACCAGTAAGGTCATACCAGGCTCATGTGGCAGAACAGATCACATCCAGATGGCAAGGACTAACTGTGTTTCAATCTGACTCTCCAAACACCGTCCTAATTGCTGCTGCTCTGGATCCCAGGTTCAGAAAACTTAAGTTATTGCCTGCTGACGAAGCATTCAAGGTCCAAAGCACAGTACAAACCATGGCACTTGCTGTCAAAAAGGAAGCAAGGCGTGAAACGGAGCCTCCAGCACAGCACAAGACAACCCAGTAACGCATGCCAAGGGTGCAACATAGTTCCTCGACAACATACTAGGATCATCAGACTCCAGCACCAGTGATGAAGAGGATGAAGAGCAGCAGTTAAACCAAACTGTCCAGAAGGAGGTCTTGATGTATTTCAGAGAACATCCCCTGTCCAAGAAGGAGAATCCACTGTCATGGTGGAAAACAAATGCAGTGCGCTATCCAACGCTGGCAGAGCTGGCAAAGTCTTTACTGTGTATTCCGGCAACATCCACGCCATCAGAGCGCCTGTTTTCTGCAGCAGGAAACATTGCATCAAAGCACAGGCAAGCCTCAGTTCTGAGCATGTTGATATGCTCACTTTTCTTCATTGCAACCACATGCTCCTTTAAAGGCTTACACACGCACACGCACACACACCAGTATTTAGAGAGAGAGACATTTAAGGAGGTGTATTCTCATGAATATTACATGTTGGCTTTGTAAATGCACTCAGAAGAAAAATGTGTGTACAGTACAAGTACCAAGAAACAACGGGTAAACAATGGGATTACTGTATGCAATAAGAAATAAAAATGTGATTTTTCTAAAAAGAAAACCAATTAGTTGTTCATTTTAAAAGACTTGTCTTATTTTCTCTTGCATATTCACTATTGCTCTTTAATAAAGCAAAAGTATTTCTTATCCAATTCCTTGATTAATCAATGGAATAATCGGTAGAATACTTGATTACTAAAATAATCGATATCTGCAGCCCTAACCAATATATAAAAAAGGGGACCGTACTGATCCAGGAAACTACAGGCCAGTCAGTTTAACTTGCATCACATGTAAAATACCTGAATCTATCATTTGAGACAAACTAGAATAATTTCTTGGAAATAATAACACCCTAAGGGATAGCCAACATGGTTTTTGCAAGGGAAGGTCATACCTGACAAACCTTTTGACATTCTTTGAGGAAGCTACCAAGTGTCTGGATGGGAGCAGGGCTTATGATATTATATACTTAGATTTCCAAAAAAGCATTTGATAAGGTACCACATGACAAACTAATTATCAAAATGAGGACAGTAGGAATTACAGGAGGCATTTCAGAGTGGGTTCAGAACTGGTTACGGGATAGAACAAAAAGGGTAGTAGTAGGAGGGATCTTATCTGAGCAGGTTATTGTGGGAAGTGGAGTTCTACAGCGATCAGTGCTGGGTCTACTGCTCTTCCTCATTTACATAAATGACTTGGACATGGACATTGAAAGTACACTAGTTAAATTTGCAGATGGTACAAAACTAGGAGGTTTAGCCTACAGTTTGGAATCTACTAAAGCAATCCAAGAAGAT
Source organism: Anguilla pacifica (assembly GCA_039654925.1). Taxonomy (NCBI): domain Eukaryota; kingdom Metazoa; phylum Chordata; class Actinopteri; order Anguilliformes; family Anguillidae; genus Anguilla; species Anguilla pacifica. Next base: position 39,667,596 of record CM077292.1, read on the forward strand.
TTAAACAGAATCCAGAAGTGGGCAGAAACCTGGCAAATGAAATTCAATATAACTAAATGTAAAGTTCTACATTTGGGGAATAAAAACATAGGGCAGGATTACTTTATGGGTGGTACAAAATTAGAATATGCACATGCAGAAAAAGACTTGGGAGTAATAGTTGATCAAAGCCTATCAGGGTCTGGTGAATGTGCTGTAGCAGTAAAAAAGCCAACAGGATGCTGGGATACATAGCCAGGAGTATTGAGTATAAATCTAAGGAGATCATACTCACCCTATACAATACCCTTGTCAGACCACACTTAGAGTATTGAGTGCAGTTCTGGGGACCGTACTACAAGAAAGATATAGAGGCACTGGAAAAGGTCCAAAGACGGGCAACCAGATTGATTCCAGGTATAAAAGATAAGTGTTATGAGGAAAGGCTTGAGATGCTTGGACTTTTCAAGCTTAGTAAAAGAAGACTTAGGCGAGATTTGATTGAGGCTTTTAAATTTATTAAAGGGATTAACAAAGTGAACTACGGGAAATTATTCAAGTTGAGTTCGGTTAGCAGAACGAGGGGGCATAAATGGAAACTGGCAAAGGGTAAATTTCACACAGACATTAGGAATTATTTTTTCACACAGAGAGTGGTCAATGTGTGGAATGCCTGGACATGTAGTGGAGGCAGAAACACTGAGGGTATTCAAGGCCTGGCTTAATACAGTGTTAGATACTATCTAGCTTTTAGGTAAACTAAGCATTAGTTTAATGCTTAGTTTACCTAAAACTAAGTAAACTAAGTACAGTTTAGTGGTAGGAATAGACGAGCAGTGTTGGGCTGAATGTCCTGTTCTCGTCTTAAGTTATGTTATGCCAGGCAGTTTTGGTATCAGTGAAATAATGAACCTTGCCCTTGGGCAACAGAGCAGGGTTAAAACCTAAAACCATTTGGCATAAAACATAACAGGATTTTTCCTATTCCCTTACTTCATCGATGTCAGTTTTTTATTTACTTCAACAAAAAAACATACACCTGCATCATGAATAAACTGAATCAATCCTTGCAAATCATTGTGCCTTCCTTGCATTGAATTAGCAGGGATCATTGCCTCTTTCCTGGTCAGGCATCAGTCTCGGTTAGGCCTGATTGAAAGCCAAATTGGCACATCACTCCACACGACATTTACCACATAGGTATGTCCGGGCATCATACCCACAGTCATTACACAAACAGTTACAAAAGCAACTCCCATTCTGCCTTGTCTGCATCTGCTTTCCAGTTCACAAAGTAGGCAATAAAGCACAGCAAATACAGAGAGGGGCAATATTCAAGCTGGAGGAAAGGCAATGTGAAGGCAGGTGTAGCCTTAAATCAAACAGGACCTTTTTTGGCTGCAGTGATGACTCAGCAATTTTTGAGAGCACAAGAGGCTGATTACCCCTCTGTCTTTGTGTCTCCATTAACGGAAGAGCTTCTGAAAAACCTGGCAGAGGCTCAAAAGTGACATAATACTAGCTTAGCAGCTTCTTAAACTGTCACTCAGAAATATATAAGTCACAAATATAGCTATTCCCACAGCCATCTACCATGTTTTTGAATACTTATTTTCAAGTTATTCCCAAATGAACAGGTTATGGTTTGTTCTTCTAGGTTGTCATGCATCTTGCTTACACAAGCCAGTATGCAGCAGACTTTGTTTTATTTTGGAGAAAAAAGTTACATTTGTGCTGCTGAAAGGTTATTCTGTCAGAAACAAATCTTTTCAAATTATGTTTTAAGACTGTCATATCACCAACAAAATATTTTAAAACACTGCTCAAGTTGCTGAACAATTGCCATGCCAGTCAAACAGAGGTATGGGCAGGATGCTGGTTAAGTAAGCATACTTACTGTACTGAAATGCACCATAGCAAGGCTTTTATACTAACCCATGGCAAACAGTCTAAGTCAAAGGTACTAACATTGGGTGATGTGACAGATAAAGGCAGTTCTGGTGTAAGCGAAATAACGAACGTTGCCCTTGTGAAAGGGAGCAGGGTTCAAACCTAAAACCATTTGCATAAAACATAACAGGATTTCTCCTATTCCCTTACTTCATCGATCTCAGTTTTTTTATTTTCTTTAACAAAAAAACATATACCTGCATCAAGAATAAACGGAATCAATCCTTGCCAATCATTGTGCCTTCCTTGTAGAATTGAATCAGCAGGGATCATTACCTCTTTCCTGGTCAGGAATCAGCCTTGGTTTTACCCATGTTTTGCCTTAGCGTGTTTACCCATGTTTTGCCCCATACACATACAGCACAGAGTTTGGCACTTTTCATGGTTTCCTACAGAAATAACCACAATGACCACAGACACTCAGCCTTTAAAAACATAAATTTCTGTACCTTCTGACCTCATGTCAACAGGCAAAATTCGCAAACAACTTCACATGTTGACACAACTTAGGGGATTTAGCATTTTTCCTTCTTCTTTCCTGCCCATTACAACATCACAAATGCTTCAGGTACGCAAACAAATTCTCCCAATTGGACATTTAGGTACACCAGCCAATCGCATACACATGTAAAATGAACATATATATTCTTAACCAAAAAATTTTCAGCCACTGCAGCTACTTTGTTGGTGACTCACAGGTAACGCGCTTTCCTATGGGACCTTCAAGGCCCAGGATGAATCTCACCTAAAGCCCAGGCAAATTTGTAATTTGTTATGCAAGCTTATTTGCTAACTAATAATAATGGGCACTGAAATGGACAGTTTGGAGGTAGTAGGAGAGAGGAGGATGAAGAGGAAGATCAGTGCCATCCTGAGCAATCCCTCCCACCCCCTACATGAGGAGTTGTGGCGAATGGGGAGCTCCTTCAGCAATAGGCTCATCCACCCCAGGGGCAAGACGGAGCGCCTAAGGCGTTCCTTTGTGCCAACCCCAATCAGACTGCATAACGACAGCCATGCTGACTTTGCTGCTGCACTAAAAAAAAGCACTTTTTTATTTTTATCTTTATTTTTAAAGCAAATTACTACAAGCACTTTTTTATGTCTTTTATGTCTATGTGTGATATGTTGTTTTTATCTGCTGCTGTAAAACCCAAATTTCCCCACCTGGGGATTAATAAAGTCTATCTTATCTTACCTTATCTTATCTTAATAATAATAATTGTCTATTACTTTAAAAATATTGCTTTTGCAACTATAAAATCCTTATGGAAACCCATTTATATTCCTGAAATTCATTCTCTATCATTTCACGTCACCTCCACATAGTATCGTTTCATGACTATAGATGTGTCTTTTTCGTCTCCTAGTGAGCACCAGACTGAATACAGGCAGTACAGACTGAATCTAAACAGATGTAAATAGGTTGGCAGGTTTTGCCAAAAATGCACTAAATTAGGTGAATTTACCACTAATTTGTTCATGTTTTACGCTGATATAGCCTACCGATGTCCTAGCCAGTTAGAAAACACAATTTACATTTCACATCACAATTCAACCAAACCTAGCCAGTCTTTCACTGTATTATGTCATACCATCTAGACATTTGGTTAACCAGCTAGACTTGGTTGCAATGTGAAAGTTTTCTAGCTTGCTAGGATGTAGCCATGCCATATGGAAGTAAAACCTGAGCTGACTCAACCTATTCCTTTATGTCGACATGTCAACCTAGATTTCCACCACTTTAGACATCTACATTCCATCTATACTCATATATTCATTCATTTTATCAATTGTTTATAGTTTTGTTGTTGTTGTTTTACTTTGTCCCTTTTTATATATTTGTATGTATTTTGTTCTATGTGGACCCCAGGAAGAGTAGCTGTTGCGATGGTAACAGCTAATGGGGATCCTAATAAACTAAACTAAACTAAACTATATCCAGCTTGTGCTTACTGGGCTACCTTCTATAACTCCTTCATGCAATGCCCATAGTGGTCAACATGCTGGTATGTCTAGATTGCTCAATTCAGACATTCTGTGCTCCTGTAACCAAATTATGAGTTGCAACTATGCTGAAGATAGAGTTTCTAAGCACCACTATTGTCGCACTGGTCGTCCATTTAACAAGCACCTCCTCCTTGCAGTCTCATCTGTAACTACACCCCCCACGCATGACACACTGGACAACAGTGTCTATCTGGGCATACATAAAAACATTATTTTACCACTAAAATTCATATTCTGTCGTAGCAATGGGATAAAGCCAACAATAGCCGAAGGTAAGCCATTACGGCTGTGAAAAACGCTGCTGACTGAACACTGAAATAAACAAGAGGAATTATCATAGAATTATATTACGGCTATTATCTATTATTAATATCTGTATCTGTGACTAAATATGGAATAAATATTCAGCCTTACCAATGGATTTACTCGTAGAGATGTCCCTTTCAAGACTGAGTGGTCATATATTGTCTTGGACACTCCTTTTGTGAAATATACGCACATTTGTCATGCCTGGGTACCTTCCTAAATAGCTGGGCATAATAACAATACAGTGTTGTCACCCTTTGTCATACGATCTGGCTTGATCGACAATTAATATATCAAGTAGGTGACAGAATAAGCTTTCTATGTATAATACGTCTAATTTTACTTTTGGAATAGCATTTTGCAGCTCAGCGTAACCGAACATTTTGTCTCATTATTGGTGCATTACGCATTCAGTCTGTGGTAGCAGTAAAAGTCACTGCACCTGCTGAAATTTTATCGATGACTTTCGTCATTTTCTGGAAAATATTATTATTCTTGAGAACTTCTGAGCATGGCTATGGCATATGTTTGCTGACAGTCCAGAAAACAGTATATCAGCTAGGTCTAAGTCAGAACTGGGGAACGACAGCATTGATTCTGTCTCTGTCTCTATCCATTGAACACAGATAAGATTTCATTGTCCACATGTAAGTGTTACTGCGGAAAATATTTCAGTTATACGTTATTTTTGAAATTGAGTGTCTTTAAATAGGTTATTGGTATTTTATAATGAGGATATTTCACACTGTAACCTAAGTGTTCGTTGATAGCTAAGTAGTGTCTGTGTTTAATGCACCGGATATGACCTGAAGTAGGAATATTGCTAATACATGGTGGACAGTTGATTATTGTTTTAATGTCACCCCATTCACATACAAGAAAACGTTACATACTGTAGAGTACAGAAAAACATAGGAGAGTGATGATTACACATTTAGGTACTGTACCACATTGGGTGATAATGTTTTTGCTTAATTGTTTTTATCCGTTCCATAAGCAAGGAGGCACATTTTGTTCTGGTCACATAAAAAATCAACAAATTCTGTTTTTGTTTTTTTTTACGTCCATGAAAAAAGACATCTCTCAGTTCGAAAAATCTCTGCAGGACTCTCCTCCTTGACAATGACAGTGCCAAATTGTCATGCTCGGAGCCCATATCACTGCAAAGCTTTGTAAATAGGCGTGCATGCAGTGGATGTGGCTTGATATGGTTGACTATGGCAGCTACCTGGTGTAATACATCTGCGAGGGCCACGCTCAGTTCCTTTGCTGCCAGTTGCTCACGGTGTATCATACAATGCATCCATATAGCAGAGGGGTACACTCCATGATTAGCATGCGTAGGCCTGCCCACCGGCCGGCCAGAGTTCTGTCTGTGCAAAAGCCCACCATTCACTCCCACGCAGGGGTGTAGCTATGGGTGGCTGGGCCTAGTGTGCAACTCGCATCTCGTCTTTTAGCGATAACAGCAAAAAAAAAAAAAAAAAAGACACGCAGACTTGTCACCGTCGTTACTTTGAAAGCGTAATTTCCCTATTGATACGATACCCCTCCCCCTACTTAGCCAAGTGAAAGCATTTTCATCTATTCAACATCTATTCAATCGAGCTCATCCAAATTCAGTGTGCAGGTTCCACAAATACAGTACTACGGAATGAAGCCGAAAGACTAAGTGAAAGGGATGAAAATGCCAACGAGCTTTGATTGATTGTTGTGGCTTTAAACATTCTTTTATCTGATTCAAGAAAAAAACAAGCTTTCAGGTAAGGAATTCTGGTAACAATTCCGGTAGCCTATCCATATTATTCCCATGATACCTTGCGCGGAATATGTGCAGAATGTCCGGTTTGGCGTAAACAAACGTTATGTTAAATGCTATGGTAACGTCTTAAAATGGCAGAAATTTGGGAACATACAAAGACAATACTAAAACTCTGTTCCCTCGTATGTTTTCTTGTATGGGGATGAAAACAATTTTCAACCGTCCACCACGTTTTGGCAATGTTCCAGCTCTCACGTCATCACTGTCGCATGCTTCACAAAAACTTTTACACTACTAACTAATGCTTACATTACAGTGTGAAATATCCACATTATATAATACCACTAACCTATTTAAAGACACTAAATTTCAAAAATTACGTATATAACCTAGTATTTTGAGCAGTAATAGACTACATACATAGCAATGATGAAATCTATGTTCAGTAGATGGAGACAGAGACAGTGAATCAACGATACAGTTCAATCAGCTTCTGTTTTGCTCCAGGAAACGATGTCAGCTAGGTCTATCAGCAAACATATGGCTTAGCTATGCCCAGAAGTCCTCAATAATAATAGTATTTTCCAAGAAATTACGAAAAATCGATGACCACGTTTCATTAGGTGTAGCGTCTTTTACCGCTACCACGTAATTGAATGCGGTAAGAAAAATTTGGGTTACGCTGACCTAAAAAACCCTATTCCAAAAGCAAAATTAGACATGTTATACATCGTTAGAAAGCTTATACTCTCACCTACTAAATAAATGAATTGTCAATCAAGCCAGACTGTACTAAAAAGGGCGACAACCCAGCTGAAAATTCCAGCAAAACTTTAAGCTGGTTTAAGATGTTTTAAGATGTGTTTTCGACACCTCTAACTGTTCATAGCCGGTCTGTGGCTGGTCAAAGCTGGTCTCTAGCTTGACGAAGCTGGACAAAGTTTGTCAAAGCTGGTTAAGCTGGTACAGTAAGACGGTGGTCAAACTGGTGGACCTGCTAACCATATAGGCAGGTCAGCTGGTGAACAGCTGGCTGACCAGCTAAAAGTCTCAAAAACACAGCTTAGACCAGCTTGACCAGTTTAGGCCAATTTAAGCTGGATTTTTCATCAGGAAAAGCCGTAAACAACACGTGTGGTATTACGCACAGCTATTTTGGAAGGTACGAGGCATCACACATGCGCATATTTCACAAACAGATTGTCCAAGACAATATATGACCACTCAATCTCAAAAGGGACATCTCTACGCACAAAACCAATGGTAAGATTGTATATTTATTCAATACTTAGTCCAGATATTGATTGTAGAATGACATGGTATCATTTTAAAAAACTTTTTCTCATTTATTTCATTATGTGAGCAGCGTTTTCACTGCTGTATTGGCATACCTTCGGGCTACTGTCGGGCTTATCTTGTTTCTATGACGGAATACGATTTTTTAGTGGTGAAAGAATATTTTTATGAATGCCAAGATAGAAAATATTGTCCATTATGTCATGGGTGGGGGGTGTAGTTGTAGATGAGACTGCAGGGAGGGGCGCATGTTAAATGAACGACCAGAGCGACAATGGTGGCGCTGCGAAACTCCGTATTCGGCATAGTTGTCGTGTATCGTCTACTAATGAAACTAAAACAAAGTGTTTCTGTTTTTAACTCATACTTTGGTTGCAGTAGCACTGAATGTCTGTGTTCAGTAATCTCGGCACGCCGGCGTGCCGACCACTAGGGGCTTTGCGCTAAGAGGTTAAACAAGCTAGCTAGCTATCTAACTTTCATCGGCTTCCCTAAAAACAATGAACAATGACACTTCTGTTTCCCAACCGGAAGATCCGCACACATCTCGCCATACAGAGGCTTTGTCAGAAATATTGTGGATATAGCCTATCAAATAGCAACATGTACTTTCGACTCAAATTTTCATTCATTTTCAGCAGCTGATTTATGAGACTCTCAAGCCGATATGTTTTGAGGACATCGATTAGTTTACGTTACCTGTAATGTTAGTTGTTTAACACGATCTTTAAGTCTAATAGTCATGACAAATCAGTATTACTGCAAATAAACCTGACGAAAAAACATCCACATAAGTAGGCAAAACTAAATAGATAAACAACAGCAGTGTAACACAGCAGGCCATAGCAGAACACTTTCGCGCTTGTAATGTAAATGCGACTGACCTATTTATGGGATGAATTGTGCAGCCCACCCACTTTCATTCAGGCCCACCTGCAATTTCATTTCTGGCTACGCCACTGCTTCCATGGAATTTGTCTCTCCTCCAAAAACTTTTTCAAGACAGCAAACATTTTCTGTGCTGTCTTGTGCTCTGGAAGTTGGAGGCTGTACAAAATATCCTCATGAATTGCATCTTTGTGCATGTAACGAACAAAAGTCAAAGCATGGGTGCTTTTTCCTTCTGTGCTAATGTCCATCTGTACAGCATAGACAGGGGGATTCTTAAGTCGCTCAGTAAGAGTGCTCTCTTGGTTCTTAGCTATTGTCTCAATTCTACGCTTCACTGTATGATTAGATAAAGGTATTTTCTTTAGTTTCTCCGCTTCTCCTTCGCCCCACATTGTTTTGACCATATCAATGGCTGCGGGTAATATATCGAAGTCTCAACAATTCTGTGTGGCTTCATTGCCTTAGCTACGCAAAAGTTCACCTCAAAAGAGTGTATTCCCTGTCTGCTCAGCTCAACACATTTTCTTTCAAAATATGATTTTGGCTTGCCCATGTGTTCTTTGTGTGTTGTTTCAAAGTGTGTTTTAAGTTTGTTTGGTTTCATACTCTCCATAGACATCGCATTACCACACAAGAGGCATTTGGGCTTTTCCTCCTTGTTCTCAATGAAACTCGTAAATCCATTCTGAACAAATGATTCATCATATTTTCATTTTTCACCATTTTGAAGGTATATGTTCAGTATCAGGTTCACTTGATGATGTGGATGGGGGAGTTTGATTAAGAAATCGGTCCATTTTGTTAACTTGCTAAGTCAGCTACCCGTGCTGCACAGAACAACTCGCTATGTGCTGAATGTCAGTTTGCGTCAACGTACGTGAAGTTAAAGGTTCATGCAGCATACCGGTAATTCAAGCAATTTATTTTTAACACGCTTTTCACAGGCCACGACATGACCCACAAACTTACTAGCTGTCTTGACTGGAAATTTTCTTGGGGGGAAAGATATAAGTCCATTTTGCATGTATATTTGCATTTTGATTGGCTAGTGTAGGTAAATGATTGGCTAGTGTAGGTAAATGTCCAATGGGGAGACACATTGTCTGTGGGTTTACAGAATTGTGACGATGACCTAGATTTTGCAAGTCTTAATGACTTATAAACAGGGCTTTGTATGTCTGAGTAAAATGCCATTTTTGTACATTGAAAACGTGTTTTTCTTCAGATTCTAATTACATCTCTTGGGCCTGCAGTGTGGTTGCTTAGTTCACAGTCAGGCATACAAACCACCATCACCGCCATTCAGCAGATTAAAAATACTTTCACTCGCTTTGCTGATGCTCTGCTGCGGTAGCTTCTGCCTCAGAGACCTGGCATTGACAGAGAGGTTCATGCTTCTTTAGACCATATACTTCCTAGGGCCTTTCAGAAGGAGTCAGTATGGAATTTCAGATCTTGGCTGCCTCAGTCCACCTCAGTGCTAAATCTCCACTCATATCACTGCAAGGTCAGCACTGGGGCATTGAATCAATTATAAAATAATAAAACATTCAGGGAAGGACTTCTCTGTCTCAGAGCAATGCAGGTCACACCATATTGGTATCACTTCAGTTAATGTCCACTTGTAAAATCAGAGGAACCCTGTGGCCAAAATCTGAGTCAAGCCAAAATGTGGCTTTGTAACCTTTCTGCAAGGCTTGTAATGCCATCAACTGCAGGAAAATAAAAACCTGCTGATCATTTAATGTTCAAAAAAAATTTCTTCATTTCCCTGGGGAACCCATGGCACATGAAATTAATTAAAATTAGGTTTCTTTGATGAAAAGAATAACGTTTCAGCAATTTTTCTTTAGCAATGGTATAAAAATGAAATTGGATTTATGTCACTGTTGCAAAGAGAGGTAGATTTAATTAATAATCCTGAATTGCATCCATGTCAAGCCGAGCTGTCTCTGAAGTAAAAAGTATGGTGAGGCTCAGGGTTACTGTTAAAGACAGTGGCAGGCCATAATTTCTGAACCTGCACAATAACTCTGGGGCAGTGAATGTTCCAATGGAGCATGACAGAGGAAGCAGCAGAAAGAGCTTTTTTCTTTTGGAGACGGTTTTTCATTCCTTTAAAAATAACTCCGAGTATTTAACATAGGCCCATGTTCAGAGAACAGAGGGCAAATGACATGAGAATCCACGTAAGACTTCTGAATACTGAGGTCAAGTCAGTTATTACAAGGTCATATATTTTAGGCCACAGAACCGGAGTGCAAGGTCTCCTGATGTTCCTGGGGAACAATTCAAAAATCCATTTGACAAATCCATTTGACATTTATGCACTAATCCTGGCTGGCCTTGCTCTGTGGCAGTTGTGCATAATCTAAACATCTGTTGTTAGACAAACACATGATAAAATGCAAATATTTTCATTGTTAAAAGTTGCAACACTGTCACAAATGCACACAAAAGCAAGCATATTACTTTTGAGGATGCCACTGGGTGGAGAACTAATAAAATGGATCATTCAACACTGCCATTACACATGACCTTCTTGGTGGAATTTTAAAAAACAGATTTTAATGTAAATATGGAAGTAGCAGAATGCAAAAAAAAGCATATGTGTGCATGACAGAGACAGAGCGAGGTAGAGAAAGAGTCACTTTACAAGAAATCTAGGGCAAGCTCTGACTACAGGGTAGGTATTGTGAGTATTGTGAGAGAAAGGGGAAAAAATAATACTGGACTCCCAAACATAGGTAATTGTGAGATGGCAAACAAGGGATTTAATTTTAACAAGTACTCATGCAGAGCGGCAGGGGGCTGGCAGGTCCAGGCGCTTGAATTTCAGAGGGGCCCAGCTCCCCTCCTGGCTAAGCTATGGGCCCCTGGAGGTCCACAGTCAGCTCTTGAGAATTCTGCGGCCACGTATCCGCACCCCAGGTAAATAACTTGTGAGGAGAAGCAGCAGAAAAAATATAAAGGACTAAAATAGAGCTCGACAAATCCTCTGAGCCACCACCCCTATTTCCCTCTGATCTCTCCTGCCAAAGTGTGAATCTGACCGCATGATTGACAGGACAAACAGAACACGTTTCACACTTCAGAAACGGCCCTGACAATTTCATTTAAAGCTTTATTCCTATTTTCAATTGTGAACTTCCCACGCCCCAAAAATTCCCCCAGCTCATCCTCAATGAACTGATTGAACTCAGTCTTCCTACTCCCTTGTCAAAAGCAATGTACAAATCACATTATAGTGCTTTAAAAAAATTAGATGGACAGTTTTCCCTACCCAAACCAAGCTCCTCAAAATCTATGCCACATTGGCCACTGAAACTGCATTAGCGGAGCTTAAGCTGGTAAAAACCAAGCTCCGTAACAGTTTTTGTGTTTGTCTAGGATCCACTCTTACAATCCACTGAGAGGGACATCAGAATTGAGCACACAGAGGTCATTAACATTTGCAAAAAGACTATAGGAGGATCTTGCTTTGAATCTTGTCTGATAGAGGAAAATGGAATAAATTTTTTGGGACCAAATGTTTTTCCCCATTTTTTTCTATTTTTCTCCAAATTCCCCAAAAGGAGGGAGAATACATTTTGTTCATTAAATGGAGTGAGGAGAGTACCTTCAAAGAAATACATTTGTCTTTGGGTTGTTGTTTTATTACAGAGTATATAAAGTCATAGGTGAGCCCTTGGATGCTACACAAGTAACAAAACTATAGCAAAGGAAAAATGAAAACATACCTTCTCAGAAAGTCTGCATGCCACTGAGAGACTACTGTGTGTGTGTGTGTGTGTGTGTGTGTGTCCTAATGCACGTCCACCTTCCCCAATCCAGGAGGGGCCCAAAATTGGTGGACGTGAAGGAGGCGCCCTTATATCATTTTTCACTCCTGCCCCTTAGAGAGTCTGTGCACACAGGTGATCATTGTGTTCTGTACTATTTCACTGAATCACTCCAGGGAAATATGAACTTTGAGAATCCATAGCATTTCCCCCATATTTCAAAGTAAACCCTTACCAAGACAATTAAATAACTTTTTTGCGGATTAATCAATCAATCTTACCAAAGACTTAGCATCATCTTTTTACATAAAGACATCACTGACAACCAAAACTAAATCTACCGAAAGCCTGATCTTCAAGCATTCTATACACAAGGTTGTGTACAAAAAAAAAGAGTTTCATAGCAATGTAAAACTGATTTAGCATTTATATGGGTTTGTTAGGCCAAACAACAACATCTAAAGCAAAGCTGCATGTTTGTGGAAAGAGGAGTACTCATTAATTGCAAAGACACTGGCATGATAGGAAGAGAAAAATGCCTGGCCTTCCACAGGAAAAAACAGCCTCCCCCAGCCAGCAAATAACAAAAGTGACTTCACCAAAAAGAGGGATGTCATTAGCATTTCAATAGAGAATGCAATGGACAGAGAATTTGATTAAAGTTCCCAACGAAACACGGTGCAAAGTAATTAAAAGCAACAGAATTGACTGCAATATTTATTGTGCATTCTAAGACATGTAGCCAGTTATGCAAAAGGAGACATTTACAGCATACCAAATCACAACCTTTGCTGGATTTGCCCTCTACACAATTGAGCTTTTTACTTTTAATACCAGCAATAGCTTTGGAAATTTTCTTTCACTGTTATTAAAGTCTATGAACACTCTGCATTAGGGCTGCCGTGATTAGTCGATGTAATCAATGATGTCCGCGCTGAAAATGCGTCGAGATCAATATTTTAAACCGAGGTATCGTTTTAAAAAATTTTTTTTTAATGAATTTACGTTTTTGATTTCTAAAAACGCTTCAATTCATTATAACAAATGTTTTTCTTCAATATCACTATGTAATTGCTACGTAATGTCAGTCGTTTTTGGCTCCAGTCAACGCTACAGTTTTTAAAAAATTATGGCAGCTACAGCAGAGTCCGACTTGGTTGGGAAAGAGGTTCAGAGATTCCAAAAATAGCTGTGTGTAATACCACACATGTTGTTTACGGCGTTGTCTCCCTTTTTAGTACAGTCTGGCTTGATTGACAATTAATTTATTCAGTAGGTGAAAGTATAAGCTTTCTAACAATGTATAACTAATTTTGCTTTTGGAATAGCATTTTATAGGTCACTGTAACCGAAAATTTTCTTATCGCATTCACTTACGCATTCCCTCTGTCACTGCAGTAAAAAGACGCTGCACCTAACGAAACGTTGTCAACGATTTTTCGTAATTTCTTGGAAAATACTGTTATTATGGAGGACTTCTGGGCATAGCTAAGCCATCTCGTTTTCTCAAGCAAAACAGAAGCGGATAGAACGGTCATTGATTTAGCCTGCTGTCTCTGTCTCTATCAACTGAACACAGATAAAATTTTATCATTTCTATGTAAGTATTACTACTCAAAATATTTCAGTTATATACATTATTTTTTAAATTGAGTCTCTTTAAATAGGTTAGTGGTATTATATAATGTGGATATTTCACACTGTAATGCAAGCGTTAGTTAGTAGTGAAAAGTTTCAAAGAAAAGAGCTAGCCTACTGTAAGTCCAGAACATGTGGATATGTTGACATTCTTACATTACAACATACATGTCTAACAGACATTTGATTCCAATATTTGAGCTGGACACCATTGTCTCTTACACTCTAAACATGTTGCACCTTGTTTAATATGCAGACCTAACTTTTTTACTTTGATATAATAGAAATTAATAGAAACTTGGATTTATTTTATAGTTGCACTACTGACTTAAATAATAAGCCCTCTTTTTTATAACCGGTGGGTAACTGTGCGTAACTGGTGGCGCCCTACCCCTCTCTCTCTCTGCCCGTGTAACATTACGTTAGATAGAGGCTAGAGGCTAACGTTAGATAGAACTCGACATGGAGCTGACTTTTTTTCCCCCCGAATCCGAATAATAACAAGCAACTTCGGGTAGAAGAACTATCTGTTTCCATTGCATTATTCATGCTTTCCCGAATACAGTATTCGGATTTGGATACATCCCTACTGGCATTCATAGAAATATTCCTTCACAACTTAAAAATCGTATTCCATCATTGCAACAAGATAAACCCAACAATAGCCCTAAGATATGCAGCAATACAGCAGTTAAAACACTGCTCATTGAATAATGAAATAAACAAAGTTTTAAAAAATTATACAATACCAATTCTACAGTCAATATCTGGGACTAAATATTGAATAAATATACAACCTTATTGGTTTTATGTGTAGAGACGTCCCTTTTGAGACTGAGTGGTCATATCTTGTCTTGGATAATCAGTTTGTGAAGTACACACGCATTTGTGACAAAACCTTCCAAAATAGCTGTGTGTAATACCACACGTCGTTTACGGTATTGTCGGCCTTTTTAGTACAGTCTGATCGACAATTAATCGATCCAATGACAGAATAAGCTTTCTAACGATGTATAACATGTCTAAGTCTGCTTTTGGAAAGCGTTTTATAGCTCAGCGTAACCGTAAGTTTTCTCATAATCGCATTCATTCTGTGGCAGCAGTAAAAGACACTGCACCCGACAATACTTTATCAATGATTTTCATAATTTCTTGGAAAATTAGACGAGCAGTGTTGGGCTGAATGGCCTGTTCTCGTCTTACGTTATGTTATCATCATCATCATAACCTTTATTTAATTCTCGGAGGTACAATTGAGGGCCAGGCCCTCATTTTCATTGTAGCCGAGATTACAAAAACATTTAAGACACAATAAGTATAATAAAAGATCACATAATACAGCAACAGTAAAACCAACATAGTATGTAATAAATAACTAGAATAAAATAAATAAAATCAAGCACAGATAAGATCAGAAACAGATACAATCAGAGACAGGAATGTGAACATGAATTTTGTTTTGCTTGCATTAAGAACCAGCTTAAGCTTAACAGGAGCCTCCTGAAGAGCATTAAAAGCAAGCTGCAGTTTCTCAATGGCAAGCTGAGCAGAATCAACAATACAATACACAATAGTATCATCTGCATATAGATGGACTTGACAATCATTCAGTGAGGAAACAATATCATTGATGTATATAGTAAAAAGGATAGGGCCCAGAACTGATCCCTGCGGAACCCCCTTCGACACCAGCAGGAACCCAGACTGGGTGCTCCCAGACTTCACATACTGAAGTCTCCCATACAGATAATTTTGAAACCAATCACAAGCCTTACCATCTAAACCAGTGCTGCACAGCTTCTGTAAAAGCAAAGCGTGATCAACTGTGTCGAAGGCTTTTGACAAATTTCCAAAAAGGATAGCACAATGTTTCTTACTGTCTAGAGCAGACATAATATTGTTTGTAACTAGAGTAACAGCTGAGATAGTGCTATGATTGGCTCTAAATCCAGACTGATGTGGGCTTATAACTGAAAGACTAGAAATACCTTGAGTTGATTATTTGCAGATTCCAGGATTTTAGCAAGGCATGGTAATTTGGAGATTGGTCTATAATTGTTTAGATCATTTCTATCACCTGCTTTGTGCAGTGGAAATACACGTGCCAATTTCCAGATACTAGGGAATATGCCTGTTGAAATAGAAAGATTGAATATGTGTTAACTGCTGTGTGATAAATGGAGCAGCCATTTTTAGAAAAAAAGGATCTAATTTATCCTCTCCAGTAGAGCTCCTGGGATCAATGGTTTGCAAGGCCTCAAAAACAACACTAGCAGAGAAGGGGTGAAAGGAAAACTAAAAGGCCTGGTTCATGGTACATATACAATCATCAATAATAAGAGGGGGTCCTGTATATTCCTTTTCAAATAAATAAATCAGAGATCAAACAGTCACCAGAATCAATGTGTGAAGGTAGGGAAGTAGTGGGTCTGTTGGAATTCACTGCCTTCCAGAATTTAGCCGAGTTAGCATAGGAGCAGGTAATTAGATCTAGGTAATATTTGGATTTGGCTACTCTGACCAAAGATGTGCATTTATTCCTGATTTGTCTGAAAGCTGCCGAATGTGAAGGGTCACCAGAGTGTCTGGCAAGTGACCAGGCTCTATTCCTTTCTTAAAAAATAAAGCTGCTAGCTCAGGTGAAAAGCAGGGGGTGACTATCTTTAATCCTAATTTTTTTTAGTGGAGCATGTCTATTAATAACAGAAAGAAGAGTCTTTGTGAAGAAATCCACAGCCAAATCGACATCAGTAATCTCAGATGTGTAGTGTATATTACTATGGGAAACGTCAGATAAAAAGGCTTGGTCATTAAAATGTCTTAGATTTCTCCTTATAACCTTGTGAGATTTTGTTTTCATTAGCTGAGTACTTCTAATGCATGCAACAGGGTAATGATCACTGATTCCAAGCTCAAAGACACCCCAGGCAGTGATATTATCAACCATATTAGAAAAAATAAGGTCAATTAGGGTAGACTTTGAGCTGTCTTTCAGATTTGGCCTAGTGGGTTCTGTTATTAGCTGGAATAAGGCCACCACTAACCTTGAAATGATTGGAAGTATCATTCAGCCAATTCAAATTAAAATCACCCATAACAATCAATTCAACCTCGGAATAATGAGACAGTAGATCCGCTATTGCATCAATGGAGCCTAACTCAGCAGATGGGGGTCAAAAGACCCCAACCACAATTACTGAGTTAGGCCCCAGCTGAACCTTCAGTGCAAGGAATTCAAAATTTCTTGGAATTGTGACAGCTTTTAAAATTGTTACTGAGAAACCTGTTTTAACATATTGGGATGGCAGGTATGCCATCCCGCCAAGTTACGCCTTGGCGTGGGCATGCCCCATACCTATACAGCACCGAGAGTTCGGCACTTTTCAGGGTTCCCCACAGAAATAACCACAACAGCCACAGACACTCAGCCCTTAAAAACATTATATTCTGTACATTCTGACTCCATTTCAACAGACAGATTTCATAAACAACATCATATGTCCACACAATAAAGCCCCAAACTAAAGGGATTTTGCATTTTCTTCTTCTCTTTCTTCTACCTCTTCTTCTTCTTCTCATTCTTATTTTTCCTGCCGCCTATCCCACTAACAAAATGTCTCCCCATTGGACATTTTACCAACACCAGCCAAATCTTCACCTACACGACCCAATCAAAAACTCGCATACACACGCAAAATACCCATACCTTTTTACTCTGAAACATTTCCAGTTTGAACAGCTAGTCCGCGTGTGGCCTAGCGGGCAAGGTTACAGTCTTGGGAACATGGGGCGCTAGGTTCAAGCCCAGCTAGCAACACATTTCTTTAACCTGCTTTTACCCTCACTAATAATTGTCTACTACTTCTAAATTATTGCTTTTGCACAATATCTACCCGCCATTCACCGAACGTATACACTGCATTATGACGTACCGTCTGCACGTTCACTTATTAACCGGCTACAATATTGCAAAGCCATATGGATTCAACGGGAGCTCTTCTCTTCAAGTTGTGTAAGTCGCTCTGGATAAGACCGTCTGCTAAATGCCTGTAATGTAATGTAATGTAATGTCTTCTGGGCTTACTGGACTGTGTTCTTCTTTAAAACCACGGACAGGTTTGCTAATGATATTTCACGCATTGCATAGCTATGCCATGGTGCTGCACTAACAAACTCACAGACTGGTAAACCTCCGGTTGAAGGATTGAATCCCACCTCGCCCTCAGGCAGATAATTTCCTCTTATACACTAACGTTTTCTTACGCTTATATTTGCTTTACCAAATCTCACTCACGGCCACCCATATGCATTTCATGACAGCAAATGTATTCCTTTTATTAAAAAGTTACACCAGTTCACCACTGTGCCATTTCTACTAACTATATTTCTTCCCTTGACTACCGTACAAAACCTTCTTATCAGCAAACGCCACGTTTCTACATTCATGTTACCTTGCCCTGTATCTAGCCACATACAAACAATTAGCCTACTACATATGTACGTTCTGCAACTCCCCATTAAAACATTACATTTAAAATCATGACTCACTCATAATTATAACTACTACTACTGAACATGAGAAAAGCACATTGGTGCAATAGATTTCACACGTTACTTAACCCTCCACTTCCACGAGTAACGCTTTATACAGACTGTTATATATACCATTCGACAAGGAAACTAAGCTCGCTCGTGGTCACTTCATTTACTTCGCACTATAGTCTGTGATCATGTCAACCTTCACCTACATGCCGTTGAAATGGCGACACAGTGGAGCGGTGAGCCGCCCGAACACTGCCAGCCCCCAGCGGTGGGAAAGCTGCAGAGTCGGCAGGCGCCATTTCTGGAGAGGGGTCCGGATCGGGACGGGTCGGAGCCGCAGGAGCCACAGCTGGTTGGACCGGGGCATCAGCTGAGTGGACCTGAACATCAGCTGGGCGGACCTGAGCACCAGCTGGGTAGGTCGGAGTGTCTTCAGATAGGGCCGCGTGGCACCGTCAGGTTTAGGCGAGGGGATAAGGCGGTCCTATTCGTAACCCCCCTGGGACCGCGGACCACCACCTCAGCCCAGGACGACCGGTGGTTCGGTGTCGAGCAGGATGAAGGCCGGGGACAAGTGGAGGGGTCCCACAGAGCTGTATCCTGCATGGCTAAACCAAGGGAGGAGATCTGCTTGGGCTGTTTGGAAGCCAGGTCCATGAAGCTGGTTAAAAGCAAATTCTTCCTTTGTAACTCATCCGAAAGCCAACGAATATCCTCGTTCAGGTCAGCAATCTCTTTATTCGCTTTTTTAAGTAGTGGATCGACCTTACAGGGCATGTTTAATTATGTTGGTTCGCTGGGCCACCAGGCTAAAGACGAGCCAGGCCAAGCAGCATTATCACTGCTATGAAATAGTTCATAAAAACAACTTAAAATCCACGTCCAATGACTTTAAGCCTTTGTCAGGTTAAAAAATATGTCAAATAATAAAGCACCTGGAACAGATTGTTTCCCCGCTGAATTTTACAAGCACTTTTGGACCACAATATCACCACTATTCATTAAGATGACAACAGAAATTTACAAATCCTCCAACATCCCACCACATATGAATTCGGCACTCATATCAGTTCTCCTCAAACCTAACAAGGATCCTACTCTCTGCTAAAGCTATTGCCCCTTATCACTCATCAACACAGATATCAAAATTATTAGTAAAGCACTATCTATGAGATTGGAAAAAGTCATTCATATTTTAATTCACCCGGACCAAACTGGTTTCATCACAGGTAGACTTCAAATAATATGCACCACCGATTCAACCTAATAAATAGTTCCAAAAATCAAAATACTAACACATCCATCATATCATTAGATGCAGAGAAAGCATTTGACTGCGTAAACTGGACTTTTTTATTTGCAACACTAGACAGGTTTGGTTTTGGAGAGTCATTTATTAAATGGATCAAAATTTGTTATAACTCACCCACAGCATCAGTAATAACCAATGGAATAACCTCACAACCTTTCACATTAAACCACGGCACTAGGCAAGGATGTCCACTCTCTCCATTATTATTCGCACTATTTATAGAACCCCTAGCAGCCGCCATTTGCCAAGACACTCAAATCACTGGAATCACCACCACCAACACAACCCATAAGGTCAGTCTATATGCCGACGATTTATTATTATATATACAAAAATCTCCTTTTACTCTTTTGAGCTACTCTATCAATCCCTGCTGTATTGTAAAGAGGACATCCTGGGCTTTCCAGTTATACGTCATGTGATAGGCTGGGATGCTGGGAACTTCCTCTTCCTTTTCATCCAAAATGGACGGCATAGCAGCTAGCACATTTTATGCAAAGAGGAGAGGTACAAATATTGTTATCTATTGTTTTTTTTACTATGATAATCATATATGTTCTTGTTTATTACCATGTCAGGAATGATATATTTAGTTCTGAAAGCAATTATATTATTTGTGTTTTGAAATAATAACAGTTTTATGATTGTCAATTATTGTGGACACCAAGACCATCTTAATGTACTTAATGACTCAACATTGTTGTAGGAGACAGAACTGAAGCAGAGAGTATTCTTTACCGGATAGTTGAGGGAGATTCAGATTTGGAGCTGTCAGATGATGAGAGACATGATGATGAGTTTGAAACTGGGATAGAAGAAGATGCAGGAGGCTCAGATGAGCAGACAGATACAGACACAGAGACAGACAGGGACGAGCAGGAAAGACATCGTCCTCTGTGGCCAGGAGTAGCACGTATGTTTTATTTAGTTCCTGGATAATATATTCAGTTCCAGTAATTAGCCACTATTGATATTCATGGTAACAAAATACTATAAATTCTATTTTTAAAGTAAATGGGTAATTCCATGTAATGTAACACCCATAATGCAGACATATTACTATGTATCAGTGATATTTATCAGTGATCCTTGAGGTTTGAAGATTTCCAAAGTGGTGTCATGAAATATATGCAAATTGCCTCAAGAATGCAAAGTTTGTGCTTATGAGTATGGTCAATAGGAGACCTGACTGCATTTAATCCAAATAGATTTCTGTGAGGTTTAATTATTATTCCTGTTATTACTTTTCCCAGTACATTGACAACAACATCTTCAAAGATTTGACAATATTCACAAATCAAAGAGAGCTGCAAACTAGAGGAGTGTCTCTGAATACTACTCCACAAGAAATTAAGATATTTGGCATATCAGTCCACATGGCCTGCCTTGGCTATCCCAGAATTAAAATGTTTTGGGCCAAAAAAACAAAAGTGCCAGTTATAAGTAGCAAAATGGAAAGGGATAGGTTCTTCAAGCTGAGAAGCTCACTCAAGATTGTCGATGACCTGGATGTAACGGAGGAAACAAAGGAGGCAGACATTCTTTGGAGAGTCAAGCCATTACTTGACCGCGTGAGGCAAGGCTGTCTCAGCCTTCCAAAGTCTGAGAAGCTCTGCATTGATGAGCAAATCATCCCTTTCACAGGTCGCTGTCCAGTCAGGCAATATGTTCCAGGCAAGCCAAACCCTACTGGCCTAAAGGTCTTTATCCTTGCTTCTCCAAATGGTATGATGCTGGATTTTGAAGTGTACCAAGGGAAGAATGCATACAGGGGCCAAAGATTAGGCGTTGGAGCAGCATGGTTGAATCTGTTTCCACAGGAAGTCACCTATTCTTCGACCGATACTTCACAACAATCGATCTCATGGATGCATTGCTGTCAAAGGGCCTTCCAGCAACTGGAACCATAATGACGAACCAAGTCCCAAAGCCATGCCAGCTGCCAGGAGACAAGCAGTTGCGAAAAGAGGGGAGAGGAGCATTAGTGTCAGTGGTCAGAAAAAGTCCTGAGCTGGCAATAACGAAATGGTTCGACAACAAACCAGTGCTGATGGCTTCCACTGTACATGGGAAAGATCCTGAAGATATCTGCACCAGATGGTCCAACAAAGAAAAAGTCCATGTCCAGATGAGAAGACCAGCAGTGATCAGACAGTACAATGACAACATGGGTGGCGTGGACCTATGTGACTGTATGCTGAGCTTTCATCGCGTTTCAAACAGAACCAAGAAATGGACATCACGTGTGATTACTCACTTCTTTGATGTTGCCATCACAAACTCCTGGATCTAATAAAAGTCTGACAGCAAAGCGCTTAACCGACCAGCGAAGAGCACCCAACAGTACCTGGACTTCAAATTGCACCTGGCTGAAGAGCTGTTGGATAGTCCAGAACTTGATGACAGCAGTGAAGACAGTGAAGAAGAGTATGAGCCACCAACCAAAATGAGGATCCCACAACCAGAGCCATCTGTGCGCAGACTAGGAGCCACGAACATGCCAGAGATGATGGATGTCAAGCATGCAGAAAGATGCAGAAATAAGGACTGCAAAAGCAAGATATACATGAGGTATACCAAATGCAACATGTTTCTCTGCATTACCAAAAAGAGAAAATGCTTCCAGGATTATTACAGCTAAAAAATCAATAAAAAAATCATGCAAAAGAAGAAATGAAGAACAATGAAGAATGAAGAACAAAACTAGATTGGTTTAGGTTTCACAAATAACTAAATCACAATAAAATAAATATATCTGTTCTACTTTAGTTCTACTGTTCACTGTTCAAATAAATACACTCAAAGGACTCAGAGGACCCATCAAACGGCATGGACATATATAACGACAATGCGTTCAGTTTTAATATAAAATATACTACAATCCTTGCAACCAACAAGCAAGTGAAACAATCCAGAACAATAAATCATTTTGTTTTTGAATGTAGTTGAATCAAGTTGAATGTATTCTTGGTTTAATATCACTCTACAGCCATAATCTGTTCAATTTTTTATCTTCTAAATTTGGCTGTCTTTTCACACTAAAATGGTCCTGTGGTCCACTACAGTGGACATGCTGTAAAATTAAAAATAAAAATAAATTTTAAAATGTCTAAATTGTAAGATTTTTTAAAACTCTAAATGTGACAGGTGCTTGTGTTTTGGTCCTCAAGTAGAGCAAGGGCATTTTTCAGTTTTTTACAGATTATGAAAATTCAGATTATAAGCTTTCAAATGATGTGAAAATAGTTGAAGAAGATATGCTTATTTGAATGTTGGTACTACTAAAATCAAGTAGCAGAGAAAATCCCCTTGAAAGATCTTGAACTTTTCACACTTCTCACAGGGAGATAATGGGTGGGAACAATAGCTAGTTAACTCCACCCCAACCACTCCCCCACTAGAGTACCTGTCAATCCTTGCCCATTTAGGGGTTACCCTATTTAAAGCTTTATAACTCCAGATGTGAACACCACAGAGACTAGAAAAATGTCTTAAATGAAGCAATACATTTGTACCATTTACAATACTAGCTTAGATTATTTCTTACAAAATTATGAATATAAAGTAAAGTGCCATAAATGGTCAAGGCAAAAAATCTAAAATGAATTTGCTCCTTTTTTAGTTCACAATGAAATACTGGGAGATTGCAGGTTAAAGTATACATGTCCTGGATCAAAAACTTCTTGACCACAAGTTCATAAAATCTAAGGGTGGATATGTAGAACTACTAAAGATCTATGAAGCAAAAACTAAGCAGTGTACCCAGCATCTCCAAATCTACCCAAAATGTCTAAATTATTAACAGTGGCCTAAAATAGCTAAGGGTCCAGAAACAAATCCAAAATCTCTCCAAAAAGGAATATAATGCTTTTTGTCCATTGTAAAGCATATGAACCCTTTACGAAGGTTTAAGATTAAACATAGATATCAGATTTGAACATAATGCAAAAATATAGTCACACAATGCTGCACAGCACCTAAATGTGTAATAATGAACTCTTGTATGTATTTCTATACTCTGTACACTCCTATGTTTTCTTGTATGGGAATGGGACGATATAAAAACAATTTTCAACCGTCCACCACATTTTGGCAATGTTTCAACACTCTCCTCATCACTGTTGTATGTGTCATAAAAAATATTACACTACTAACGCTTACATTACAGTGTGAAATACCCACATTACACTACATAATACCACTAACCTATTTAAAGACACTCAATTTCTAAAATAACGTATATAACCGAAATATTTTGAGCAGTAATACTTACATAGCAATGATGAAATCTCATCTCTGTTCAGTAGTTGGGGACAGAGACAGTATCAATGATACTGTTCTATTCGCTTATTTTGCTCCAGAAAACGATGTCAGCTAGATTTATCAGCAAACATATGGCTTAGCTATGTCCAGAAGTACTCAATAATAATAGTATTTTCAAAGAAATTACAAAAAATTGTTGACCACGTTTCGTTAGCCATTCACACTGTGGTAGCTGCACCTAAGTGAATGCGATGCTAAGACTATTTTCGGTTACGCTGACCTATAAAATGCTATTCCAAAAGCAGAATTAGACATGTTATACATCGTTAGAAAGCTTATACTCTCACCTACTGAATAAATGAATTTTCAATCAAGCCGGATTGTACTAAAAAGTGCGAAGACGCCGTAAACAACAGGTGTGGTATTACAGGTGTGGTGGCTAATTTGGAAGGTACCCACGCATCACACATGCGCGTATACTTCCCAAACAGATTGTCCAAGACAATATATGACCACTCAGTCTCAAAAGGGACATCTCTATGCGTAAAACCAATGGTAAGGTTGTATATTTATTCAGTGTTTAGTCCCAGATATTGACTGTAGAATGACATGGTATCATTTTTTAAAACTTTTTCTTGTTTATTTTGTTATTCAGTGAGCAGCATTTTCACTGCTGTATAGGCATATCTTAGGGCTATTGTCGGGTTTATCTTATTGCTATGACGGAATACGATTTTTCAGCGGTGAAAGAATATTTTTATGAATGCCAAGATAGACAATATTGTCCATTATGTCAAGGGTGGGGGGTGATTTCTAGATGAGAATGAAGGGAGGGGGTGCATGTTAAATGAACAACCAGAGCGACAATGGTGGCACTGCGAAACTCCGTATTCGGCATAGTTGTCGTGTATCGTCTACTAATGAAACTAAAACAATGCGTATCTGTTTTTAAGTCATACTTTAGTTGCACTAGCACCGAATGTCTGAGTTCAGTAATCTATACGGCGTGCCGACCACTAGGGGTTTTGCACTAAGACGTTAATATATTCAACAAAATACATAATCAGCCACACTTATATTTCTGCCCGGTATTTGTGTGATCCTCCCTTAACCCTTTCACACAGATACCAAATCTTGCATCTACCTTGCCCATTCTTTGGAGTGATGAATCACGGTTCACCATCTGGCAGTGTGAGAGATGAATCTGGGGTTGGCAGTGCCTGTTGTAAAGTTTGATGGAGGAGGAACAATGATCTGGGGCTGTTTTTCATGGTTTGGACCCTTTATTTGCAGTGATGGGAGCAGCATACAATGACATTCTGGAAAATTTTGTGCTTCCAACTTTGTGGCAGCAGTTTGGGGATGGCCTTTTTCAGTTTCAGTATGACAATGCCCCCATGCACAAAGCAAGGTCCATAAGACTTCCCAGAAGAGTGGAGGCTGTTACAGCTGCACAGGGGGGGTCCTACTCTGTATTAATGCCCATGGTTTTGGAAGGAGATATTCAAAAATACATATGGGTGTGATGTTCAGGTGTCTACATACTTTTGGAAATATAGTGTTAAAACAGTTAAAACTATACATGTCCTGCATCATAAACTCCTTGACCTCAAGATGCAAAATCTGAGGGTGGTATGCAGAACTAGTGAAGAATGAAGAATGCTGGCCGTTCCAAACTTCTTCCATTTAAGAATGATGGAGGCCACTGTGTTCTTCGGGACATTCGATGCTGCAGAATTTTTTTTGTACCCTTCCCCAGATCTGTATCTCGACACAAGCCTGTCTCGGAGGTCTATTCCTTCGACTTCATGGCTTGGTTTTTGCTCTGACATCCATTGTCAACTGTGGGACCTTATATAGACAGGTGTGTGCCTTTCCAAATCACGACCAATCAATTGAATTTACCACAGGTGGACTCCAATCAAGTTGTAGAATCTCATCTCTGTTCAGTAGTTGGGGACAGAGACAGTATCAATGATACTGTTCTATTCGCTTATTTTGCTCCAGAAAACGATGTCAGCTAGATTTATCAGCAAACATATGGCTTAGCTATGTCCAGAAGTACTCAATAATAATAGTATTTTCAAAGAAATTACAAAAAATTGTTGACCACGTTTCGTTAGCCATTCACACTGTGGTAGCTGCACCTAAGTGAATGCGATGCTAAGACTATTTTCGGTTACGCTGACCTATAAAATGCTATTCCAAAAGCAGAATTAGACATTCGATGCTGCAGAATTTTTTTTGTACCCTTCCCCAGATCTGTATCTCGACACAAGCCTGTCTCGGAGGTCTATTCCTTCGACTTCATGGCTTGGTTTTTGCTCTGACATCCATTGTCAACTGTGGGACCTTATATAGACAGGTGTGTGCCTTTCCAAATCACGACCAATCAATTGAATTTACCACAGGTGGACTCCAATCAAGTTGTAGAATCTCATCTCTGTTCAGTAGTTGGGGACATCTCAAGTATGATCAATGGAAACAGGATGCACCTGAGCTCAATTGAGTGTCATAGCAAAGGGCCTGAATACCTATGTAAATGTGATATTTCAGTTTTTTATTTCAATAAATTAGCAAACATTTCTAAAAACCAGTTTTCATGTGTCATTATGGGGTATTGTGTGTAGATTTCTGAGAATAAAAATGAATTTAATCAATTTTAGAATAAGGCTGTAATGTAACAAAATGTGGGAGATGTGAAGGGGTCTGAATACTTTCTGAATGCATTGTATGGGCTTTGTAGTTCTGTGTCTTTTGCAGTCCGTGGTACCTACAACAACACAATGGTTTTCACCAATTTCAATTAAAGTACTGTTAACATTGACACTGTTACTGTTACAGTAACACTGTGGTAACTGATCTGTAGTGCAGTCTCTCCCTCATCTTCCTTTAGCCTTCTTTTTTTAAAGAAAAATGATTCTATACTCATCTCTGACAAAAGTGAACAGTTAACGTATTCATTAGCAACTCTAGCTATGCAACTTATGCCAGCAGCCATACCTCCATGCACTCTGCTCCTGCCAAATGGCTGAAGCTAAGCAGGTGTGGGCTTGGTTAGTACTTGGATGGGAGACCACCAGGGAATACTGAGTTGCTGCTGGAAGTGGTGTTGAGTGGGCCAGCAGGGGGCAATCTTCCCTCTGGTACAAATAAACCCCAATGCCCCAGTGCAGTGACGGGGACACTGTGCTGTAGGAGATGCCGTCTTTCGGATGAGACGTTAAACCGAGGTCCTGACTCTCTGTGGTCATTAAAGATCCCATGACACTTATCACTAAGAGTAGGGGGTTCCCCGGTGTCCTGGCCAAATCCCAGATCTGGCTCTCGCAAAAACTTGCCTCTGAAAATCATCCCCAGACTTAATTGGCTAAATAAATGTTCTCTCCCTCTCCACCTTCGCTAATGTGTGGTGAGCGTTCTGGCGCAAATTGGCTGCCGTGCATCACCCAGGTGGGTGCTACACATTGGTGGTGGGTGAGGTGAGTTCCCCTTCACTGTAAAGCACTTTGAGCATATGGAAAAGTGCTATATAAATGTAATTATGATGATTATGATTATTATTATTATTATTATTATTATTATTATTATTATTATTATTATTAATAATAATAATAATAATAATAATAATAATAATTAATAATAGCTATCTAAACTAACTTTATCTGGCTGAACACTGATGCTTGCTAAAGACTAGCTAACAGTAATCCAAAAAATGTTGATTTTTTCAGAGTCTTGCTTTGGGCAGAGGACACTCTATTGAAGAGATGATGCAATGGCTAAATTTTACCGATTTTGAAAAACAAAAAACATTTTGTTGCCTGGCACAGATATGGGCTCATGACTGTCCTTCAAATTATGTTTGCAGTCACGCACTGTGCGGCTGCTCAGCTGTACATGGGCTGGCTACGAGCAACAAGAGGGAGGGGGGAGGGATAGCTTGCACAGGGAAATGACAGTCAGCTGTATGTCACTTTGACGTTTGAAAGAAAAAACTAATGAACACAAAAGTATAATGTGATGCTTATAGAAATAAACAGCTTAAAAATCTTCTTGGACAAGGGCAAATCTGTTTGGGTGGGCTGCCCAAATAAAGTCATCGTATGGGAAACATTGCTTATTGGACAGCACTTCATCCTACAGCAAGGCAATGATCCAAAAGAAAATGCTAACGCAACAAAGGAATTCTTCAAAGGCAAAAACTGGAAAATTCTTGACCAGCCAAGTCACTCGCCCAGTCTGAATCCAACTGAACATCCGTTCCATATGCTGAAGAGAAAACATAAGGCAACTAGCCCCCAAAACAAGCAGAAGCTGAAGATGACTACAGTACAAGCCTGGCAGAGCATAACCAGAGGATACTCAACACCAGGTAATGACTATGGTTCACAGTCTTCAAGCAGTCATTGCATAAAAGGGATTTTCAACAAAGTACTACATGACTACTTTCATTTACATAACAAACGTTATGGTGCCCTAAAATGGGGGGCTATATATATCACTGTGAGGGAGTGGCATGGTTGTGGTCCCGGCTGCAATCAAAGAGATGGGGGAGTGGTTTAGCTGGCCGGCAGTTGCAGCTGTGGGCAGTTACGTGATTAATTCTAAACCTTTATCTGAAATGCCTGCAATGAGCCCGGGGGTTCGAAAGATGCGCACGATGCGAAAGATGCCAGAGACAGCAACGCTACCACTACAGTGACAGGGACAGCTATGGCAACATCAACAGCTACATAAACAGCAACAGCTACAGCGCCGCTGAAAAAAATAAACCATGTGCATCTTACCACTCTGTGCCTGTGTGGTTCTGTCGGACATATCACAATCACTGTATACGAAGGTCAGAGCCCATAGATGGCCAATTTCCCTCTGCCTGCTAGCCAAAATGAGACTGAGCTGAATCACTGTTATTGTGCTGAACTCAATGTATATTTCAATGGCCAAATTATTTGTGGTTTGCCAGCTTAGTCAATGGCCCAAGAAATATGTACAGTCCCCCCCAAAAGTATTCGATTATACATGTCGATGTACATGAGATGACAGATCCGAATTTCAGCTTTATTTCCTGGTATTTTTATCTAGATTTGTTAAACAACTTAGAACATATCACTTTTTGTACCAGACAACCCAATTTTTAGGTGAGCAAAAGTATTGGAACATGTGACTGACAGGTGTTTCTTGTTGCCCAGATGTGCCCTGTTAGATTGACTGGTTAAACAATAAATAGTTCTGAATGTCTACTCTTGGTTTTAGCCTTGGGTATTGCCTGTGAAAACTACATTTCTTTTAAATAATATAAAATATAAAAGATAAACTAACATGAAGAACAGAGAGCTGTCTTTGGGAGAAAAGCAAGCTTAGAAAAGAGGGGAAATCGATCAGAGCCATTGCAGAAGCATTGGGGATAGCTTGTACGACAACTTGGAATGTCCTGAAAAAGAAAGAAACTGCTGGCTTACTGAGCAACAGATATCGAACCGGTCGACCAAGGAAAACAACAGCAGTTGATGACAGAAACATTGTGAAAGCTGTAAAGAAAAACCTCAAAACATCAGTCAGTGACATCGCAAACAATCTCCACAGGACAGGGGTAAAGGTATCTCAATCAACCGTTTGAAGAAGACCTAGAGAGCAGCAATATAGAGGCTATAACACAAGATGCAAACCACTCATCAGTAGTAAGAATCGGAAGACGATATTACAATTTGCAAAGAAGTACAGAGATGAGGCACAAAAGTTCTGGAACAAAGTTTTATGGACTGATGAGACCAAGATTAACCTCTACCAAAGTGATGGAAAGGCCAAAGTGTGGAGAAAGAAGGGATCTGCTCATGATCCAAAACATATAAGCTCATCTGTGAAGCACGGTGGAGGAAGTGTCATGGCTTGGGCTTGCATGGCTGCTTCTGGAGTGGGCTCACTAATCTTTATTGATGATGTAACTCATGATGGTAGCAGCAGGATGAATTCAGAAGTCTACAAAAACATTCTGTCTGACAACTTACGGAGAAATGCGTACAAACTAATTGGGAGGAACTTCATCATGCAGCAAGACAATGACCCCAAAACACACAACATGCCAACACAACACAGGATTTCATTAGGGAGAAAAAGTGGAAGGTTTTAGACTGGCCAAGTCAATCACCAGACCTTAACCCATTTGAGCATGCATTTCACCTCCTGAAGAGGAGATTGAAGGGAAAAACCCCCCGAAACAAACAACAACTGAAAGAGGCGGCAGTAAAAGCCTGGAAAAGCATTACAAAAGAAGAATGCAACAGTTTGGTGATGTCAATGGGTGGCAGGCTTGATGCAGTTATTGCAAGCAAGCGATATGCTACCAAATATTAAGTGTTATTTGCTTTCATTTACTTAAATACTCTCTGTTCCAATACTTTTGCTCACCTAAAAATTGGGTGGTCTGATACCAAAGGTGCTATGTTCTAAGTAGTTTAACACATCTAGGTGTAAATACCAGGAAATAAAAGCTGAAATTCTGAACTCTTGTCTCATGTTCATCTTTTTATCTCAACCCCAAATGTATTCAGTATATTGCAAAAACAAAGGAATTGGCCTTGCTGTTCCAATACTTTTGGAGGGGACTGTATATTAATAGATGTGCATAGTTTGCTAGTTTTAGTTCAGTCTTGGTTCAGTCTTAGTTTTTATCCCCAAAAAAACAGGATTCATTTTTTAATGCAGTAATAATAAGCCTGTTGGGGAAATGTCATTAATTTTGTTCATTGATAAAAGTGACTGATAATGTTTTATGACAATATATAAAGACTGTAGAGTAGCTGTGTGCACATCCAACCAGTATTTGGCCAGGTGCAGGATAAAAGTACATGTGAAGATTGAAAAGAAAAAAAAAATGTTTTTTTTTTTTTTTTTTTTTTGCCTGAGGAAGACCCTGTTGGGTTGAAACTTGCTTTGCTTTTTTTAGTCAATAAAGTATTTGGACCTGTAATCCAGTGTGCAGATATCCATTTTCTTTCAATATATAAAGACTCACAATTGTTTATTTGCTGCTTTTGGATTACTTGGCTTATCATGACTTGGGAAGAGACAGCATCTTTAGGGACCACACAGATTTGTGGAGACCAATGAATTGGATTTCTAGGGTGTTCCCCGTGCTAATCACGTGAGCAGGCATGCACATCAAATTTACAAACAACTGACATTCATCATCTGATACACCAAATTGGTTTTTCATAGGAACATAGGAACAAACAAAAGCAAGAACAGTTTTAGAAAAGTTTAGTGAACCAGGCTCAATATGTCTGTGAGCAAATAGCTTTTCAGAAAGAAAAAACATCAGGCCAAAAAGACTTTAGTTTTAACCTCTTACTGGCACATGAGGCTTGTCACGATGTTCTGTTTAGCCAAATTTCTCGGTTATCAAGCATGAACTGCCAATTTCAGGACCTGTCACAGCATCTCTGTTGGGTTCAAATTAGGACTTTGACTATGCCACTCCAAAACGTTAATTTGTTTTTTTACCCATTCAGATGTGGACTTGCTTTTGTGTTTTGGATCACTGCCTTGCTGCATAACCCAATTACGCTTTAGCTTCAGCTCACGGACAGCCGACCGGATATTCTCCTTAAGAATTTTTTGGAACAGAGCAAAATTCATGGTTCCATCAATAATGGCAAGTCATCCAGGTCCCGAGGCAGCAAAGCATCCCCACACCATCACTCTACGACCACCATGTTTTACTGCTGGTATGATGTTCGAATTGTGAAATGCTTTATTTGCTGTATGCCTGTAAGCTTTGGGATCATCCATGTGCTTTTTTGAGATGAGCATTGATGCTTATCTTGGTCAGCAGCGGTTTACACCTTGCTACTTTCCCATGAATCCTATTCTCTGCACAGTCACTTTCTTACTGTGGAGTCATGAACACTAACATTAGCTGATACTAGAGAGACCTGCAGTTCTTTGGATGTTCTTCTGGGATCTTTTGTGACTTTTGTGTCACTACACCCTTGGAAAAATTTTGGCCGGCCATTCCTGGGAAGATTCGCCACTGTTCCAAGTGTTCTTCATTAATGGCTCTCACTGTGGTGTCCTAAAGCCTTTGAAATAGCTTTGTAATCCTTTTCAGAGTGATATATTCCAACAACGTTTTTCCCCCTCATCTCTTCTGGAGTTTCGTTTGATCTTGCCTGTAAAAACTTTGTACTCTGATGGTAAGGTTCAAGATGAGTGAGGTTCAGATTCAGCAGGGCTGACTGCAATCAAGACTGGCTGTGTTCAATCAACTGAATCTATCAATTATCAATTAAATTTGGTGAACTGGTTGACTGAGTACCTAAGGAGGCAATTAGTTTTTCACATGCGCAATATAGGTGTTTGAGAACATTTTTCATTAAATAAATAAAATAATACCTTGAGTTTACTGTTTCCCCTTGTCTAATATTATAATTTTTTATAATTTTCTCTAACAATCTGAAACCATTAAGTGTGCCAAAAATGCAACAATAGAGGAAATCAGGAAGGGGGCAAATACTTTCATGGCACTGCACAAAATACACTACATTTTCAAAAGTATGTGGACACCTGAACATCACACCCATATGTACTTGTTGAACATCTCATTCCAAAACCATGGACATTAATATATGAACACCCTATGCTGCTAAGAAGGATTTCCAGCAGATTGCGGCATTCCAATTCATCCCAGAGGTGTTTGATGGGGTAGAAGTCAGGGCTCTGTGCAGGCCAGTCAAGTTCTTCTCCACCAATCTTAGCAAACTATTTATTTAAGGATATTCCTTTGTGCATGGGGTTATGCTGAAACAGGTAAAGCCCTTCCCCAAACTGTTGCCACAAAGTTAATGTGCACCAAAACCAATGGGGTCTTTATAAAAAAAATCTAACCACATAGAAGGCATTAATACATATTTTATTACGAGAAAATCTCACTGTGAAATGTTTTAGATGTTTATCATATGTGTTAGATGTTAGCCATATTTATTCATACTCTCATCTATTTAAGTGTCCTAAAAGTGCTGCATAGTATCCTGAGGGAAATGTTGGTGCTGGCTACATTATTAAAAATAACCTTAGAAGGGATTTTGTATTGGTAAAAAGAAATGTTATTCAAATCGTGGCCAAGCCCTGTCTTGACATAATCCCAACTGTTCAATTTCAATTTGTTATGCTGGCAAAGACGTGCACAAAAATATTGTCTGGCAGGCTGGAGAAGTAAACCTAGTATGAACAACGAGATTGTTATATGTAGATCTTTACCAAGATCTTTTGTAAAATGAGGTATAAAATGTTTTAATTTTGTGAATGGGTGTTTTTTTAAATTACCAAGTGCCAAGTGTGAAGTCCTGCCCTGCTCCCTAGGTTATGTCTTTTATTTTGAAATTTTCACCTCATTGTTTCATGTCATTTATTTCCTGTTTTATTTTGAAATACTCACCCCCTTGTCTCGTTCAGATACTTCACTTCCTGCCATTGTGTGTTTCCCGCCTGTGTGACTGTCTACCCTGCCCAAGGAGCAACAACTCGCCTCTATCAGTGAAGTCTTTTACCCCAGTGGCTACTGCGTGAACTGCAATGCCTGGTTGCAAAAAAAACTTGAAACCCCACCCACCCAATGTTAAGTCAATGGGGAAAGCCTGAAAAGAGGCCAATTTTTTCAGAGGAAATATAAAGTCAATAAATTTTTTACATAAGAAATGATGGTTTAACTAGTTAATCCCATCCCTTGTAATGTCTCCCTGGGTCTGATTTTTAAAAAATAATTCTGCCAAAATCCCCAAATCTGGGTTAATTTCAGTGTGTGCAATGTGGCTTGTCCTACTACTGTATGAACATATGAGGATTTCCCCATCCTCACAGGCAGGCAGAGTGCTTCAGCGGCAGGTATGATGCTGTGTCGTTTTATTCTGATTAGCTAGCTACATACGATCTCACCATTTAAAAGTCCAAGGTCCAAAAATGTTGTGTGCTCCGTTCTACTGTACTAATCGCTATTCTAAGGATTCTTCTCTCCAGTTCTCTCCAGCTCTTTCGGTTCTATGTCAAAAAGGTTCTATGTCAAAACGCGATTTCTGACCATTTCGGGGTTTCAGCTGATTCTCATAAAGTCTCGTCTTTCATAATTTGTATATGTTGTTTGTGAAATCAGATTTGTACGCAGTTCTGAAGCTTCTTTAAGAAGACAAGCTAGGGGGATTTACTTAGCTAGCTATATATCTGTCTATATAGCCAGTGATATATTTTATCTATTTTTCTATGTAAATATTTTAACACTAAATGTATCTTGCACAATTAACTTTTTTGAAATGTTATGACAGTACGGTTCTGTGGTTGCAAGGCCACTCTTGTTGTCCAGACGTGGGCGTGTCTAATTACCATGTAAGGTAGTCAGGGTA
This sequence comes from Anguilla pacifica, assembly GCA_039654925.1. Taxonomy (NCBI): domain Eukaryota; kingdom Metazoa; phylum Chordata; class Actinopteri; order Anguilliformes; family Anguillidae; genus Anguilla; species Anguilla pacifica. The sequence continues at coordinate 39,701,718 of CM077292.1, forward strand.
GATTTTCCTGTAGTAGTGGACTCCACTCTTTCGCTCCACTGCGCTTGCAATGGTTGCAACGGGCAATGTGGCTGCGCCCTAGTTTGGGCTTCATGCGCCAGTGAGCACTAACCATAGCAAATCAGTGGGTGACGTCATGAAGCACTTGATCCATATTTTTATACGGTCTTTGACCCTGCCCTGATTAGTTTCACCTGTCCGTCATTATCTTCCTAGTGTTAGTCTGTGTGTTCCCCTCTCTCAGTGCCAGTTCGTCTTTGTTCTTTGTATCAAGCATTCCCGCATTTTTCCTAGTGTTTAAATCTCCTGGTGTTTTTGATCTCTGCTTTGTTTTCCTGGACCTTGCCTTTGTCTTCTCCCTGTCAGATTTGTTTGCCTGATCTTCTGCCTGACTTCCCGTGTAACGAACCTTTTGCAAGTAAAGACCGTTTTTATCAAGATTCTTGTCTCTAAGTCGTGCGTTTGAGTCCTCTTGCCAGTGTTTCCACCAGTCGTTACACCAAGGGGACATGCACCTTGTCAAATCCAAGCCCAACACCTGCTAGAATGGTGCTGCAAGTTACCGGCTGACAGTGCTTTTCTCAGGGCTCAGACATTTTCTGCTGGCTAGCCAGTAAACCTAGTAGTGACAACAGGATTTTTACATGTACATCTTCACAGAGATTTCATCTATTCCAGTGTTGTGAATATACAGGAATTCTGAAGCTGAGGGGCCGCTAGGTTTTGAAAACGTTTGCCACATACAGCGTTTTGAGAGTACGCACTTTTTATTAAATGTTGCATCCCATAACGTATGAGTAAATGCATACAGTAATATTAGTTTTACTGTATGAATACTATTAAATATTGGATTATGTTGAATAAAAAAAGATGACCCCATCCTAAAAACAGCACAGATGATGATGTGTTTCCATCCAAGTGATTATAAGGAAATTGAAAGGGACTCATTGTTAAAATCACATTAAAGAAAACAGTTATTTTCTGAAAAGCTAGCAATTTAATATGTTGCTATTTGATTATATTGTAGAATTTATGACATTATGCATGAATGTTGCATCCCATAACAATACGTATGAGTAAATGCATACAGTAATATTAGTTTTACTGTATGAATACCATTAAATATTGGATTATGTTGAATAAAAAAAGATGACCCCATCCTAAAAATAGCACAGATGATGTGTTTCCATCCAAGTGATTACAAGGAAACTGAAAGGGACTCATTGTTAAAATCACATTAAAGAAAATAGTTATTTTCTGAAAAGCTAGCAATTTAATATGTTGCTATTTGATTATACTGTAGAATTTATGACATTATGCATGAAAAATAAGCTGTCAAATATGCTGTTCCCTGAAGAATCTTCAAAACGGGATTGACCTACCTACCAGAAGGGAATAAAGTAATAAAACTGCTTAAAGTAGAGAAACTCCAAGGCACCCCAAGTTATGTATACAATTGCAAGGCCCTCAGCGTGACTATAATTGCCCCAAGAATGTTTTGTTTGATGTTTGTGGAGGGGGAAGAAGACAAAGCGAGGATACAACATTCAAATAGTCACAAAGCAAATTTGTCTGTTTCTCAAAGGCAGTCATCTCAAAACTAGATATATATATACGACAGCGAGTAATGAAATAATTTTTATTTGCATGGCAAAATTGTGTACATTTAATTCACATTATTTAAAATTGGGGATACATTATCACTTGGAAAATATTCACAGCAAAAACCTGCAATGTGCATATTTTGAAATTTAAACAACCTTGAAGCACAGGTTTTATTTCTGTGAAGTGCATTCTTACTTAGTGATCAAAACAAGATTTTTCTGAATTGAATTTATCATATTCTCCCAAACATAATGTCAAGAAAGAAGCTGTGTGTTTACCCGCCAAAGGATTATTTGGATTATTGGCACACTTTTTGATAAATAAAAATTTAAACAGGTTGAGACCAGTGATGAGTTTAAAGGGAAGTTTGATAGTGGTAATACCTGTATCAATGGTATTTTTAAGGTTAGTAACACTGGTGTCAAAACAGTGACACTGTGAAGCCCAGCAAGTATGCGGTGCAATTAGAAGAGCTCCTTCAGTTTTCCTTCCTTTCTCCTCTACCCACAAGAAAGAAAGAAACTGCCTGTTGAACAAGGGTTTTTGAAACACATCTTATCATAAACTCTGGAATGTATAATCTACTGCATTTTAGGGTTGTAGGCACGTTGCATTCCCAGTTGCCTCACAGGTTAATTTCCCAGGGGTATGGGTTCTTATTTCAGGGAATTGGGAGGTCTCATCTCACATTCCCCAATGCACTTGTCTCGGGTTAATTTGTTTCTTCTAAGGGATGTTAGAATCCCTGCATCTCCACATATTCACCCCGCAGTACAAATGGCTCATGATGTGGGCTGTTCTTCCCAAAATCTATTTCGCTCTGAAGTAGTCCATCTTTGGTCTGCCACTTCACTGATGCAGTCACGCAACTGCAGGCTGCTTTTGCTTTCATTCTCCATTTTCATTTTGTTTCAATAAAGTATATGGAGACAATTTTCCTCCTCATAGCTTCCCACATACTGTAGGTCTGGAGATTAAAATGAGATATTCTAATGATCATCTCATGTGCAGTGTATATGGTAATGACATTGGAAGTATTTTTAAAAAAATTTTAAATCTCCCTCCCTCAGCACATAAAAGTTGACCCCAAGTCAGAGATGCATCTCTGCTGGATCAATGGCCTTATCAGAACAGTGACTCTCATTGCCTGCAGGCTTTTGGTGTGGAGCAGAAGGCTTGCTCTGATTCTGGAACAAAATCAAAATGCAAGGATAATGTTGGGCCAATGGCTGCAACTGCATCGGATTGATGTGTGCTTTGAAAAACCAACTGACAGATAATGCACAAAGGGGGGTCGGCTTGGTTGATTTTTTCATTTAATCTTCAGGCCAGGTGTTGAATTCATCTGCCATTGAGGCAATTTGTCCTAAGCTGTCAAATTAGATTGCACATCGTCTTTGACATCAACATGTGTCAACCATCACTGATGCCCATATATTTTAGGTGATAGATGATGGTTCAGCTCAAACCTACTGCAGGATGGGTTTTTTTACCTTTAAAGAACACCAGGAGTTTGATTTGAGAACAGAAAGTATAGCAAGTAGAATCATAACTTGGTACAGCAGGTGTTTTCTAATCAATTAGCAAATTTTAACATCACATTTGTTCAAATAAAAAAACTAATTGGATCCAAATTATGAATCACTTGAGAGATGACACCCACACTGTTTGTGTGAGGCCAGTATCTTCACCATTACCCTACACTGCCACCAATACTGTATGGCTGTTCTTTCATATATTCATGCAAAGATAATTGAGGGAAGGATAAAGCAAAAATAACCTTTAATATTTACTTGTCTCACTGGGATCTATTGATTTATTTCTTTAGATAGTATCTTTCTCCTGTTGCAAAGACTCTGATCTAATTTGAAATATGAGATTTTCACAATCATTTCACTTTGTAACATCCCCACCGTCTGTCTGAACTGCACTAAAATGAAGGTATCAAATCTCAAGAAACTAACTGCTTTGAGGAACACAGTAACTTATCTTTAATTAAGTCATGAAAACATTTGAGGCAATAAGAATGGTAACGTGATGTCTACCAGAAGGCTCAAAAGAGTGGGAGTAAAAGCATTTCATTTTCAGACTTTCTAACCATTCGGCAATATAGCTTCCTTCTCTTTTTAGTCTTTTTTCAGGGTACATTCATAGCAGACTTGACAGCCAGGAGTGTTTAATTTACTAATTAAAGTTGTTGCCCGTCATCATGGCAAGAGACTCCTGCAGCGGCACCAGCATGCTGGCACTAAATTTAAACTGCCACTGCCCACACAACTCAAAACTCTAATTCAGTAGTTGTTTAAGGATTCAGAAGATTCAATCAGCAAAACAAAACAATGGATAAATACTTAATTCTCTCAGGAGTGTAAGCTGTGCACCATTCTTCACATTGTTCCTCAACTCTTTCCGTGGTTGTGCAGATGGCGAAAGGCTCATCGTGATTTGCGCACAGCTGTTCACATAGAAATGGATGAACAAATAAATAGCTGCGTCTTAAACAGGTGCCATTTTCACTGATGGATTGACTCCAAAACCAGCTGCAGCACAAATGACAGAACAACGTTCCTGATTGGCTCAACGCTCCTCAAAAGTTCAAATATGATGCAGGTCGCAATATTCCCTTGAGATGGGACACCTTGTTTGAAAGCTTTTACAAAGGGGGGTCGGCTTGGTTGATTTTTTCATTTAATCTGCAGGCCAGGTGTTGAATTAATCTGCCATTGAGGCAATTTGTCCTAAGCTGTCAAACTAGATTGCACATCGTCTTTGACGTCTTTGAGTTGAATTAAAATGCCACTGTTCACATAGAAATGGATGAACAAATAAATAGCTGCATCTTAAACAGGTGCCATTTTCACTGATGGATTGACTCCAAAACCAGCTGCAGCACAAATGACAGAACAACGTTCCTGATTGGCTCAACGCTCCTCAAAAGTTCAAATATGATGCAGGTCGCAATATTCCCTTGAGATGGGACACCTTGTTTGAAAGCTTTACAAAAATCTGATTTTTGATTCATATGATCTCGCCAAACTAGCACAAACAGGCTAAAACTAGGCACCAAAATATATGTGTCAGAGAAATGCACTGCGTATATGAAGCATTCAATTGAAAATAAAAGAATGAAAATTAATGTGTTTTTGTTCCAACAAATAACCTACCCAAAAGGATATGGCACTCTTTCAGTTTCTCCAGATAAGTACATAACACAAGTGTCAGCCAAAACCAACAATGCTCATTTAAGCTACAAGAAAAGGCCAAAAAAGCCTCATTGTATTGAGGGATTTTTCTCTCTCTCATTTTCCACAACCAATTGTGAGAGAAATGTGGACTTCCTTTTTCTTTTTTTAATTCTCTCCCTTATTTGGAATGTCCAATTATTTACAGCAGTGGTCCCTGCTGCCAATTTGGGAGCGTGAAGACATCCAAGGTTCTCTTCCGAAACAAGTACTGTCCCCAGCCTGCTTCTTTTCAGAGCACAGACCACAGAAAAGAATGCACAGAGTCAGAATTGGAGGATCAAATACATTTCATGTGCGGCTTTAGCAAGCAGTCCCTGGGCACCAGACCGACCAACAGGGGTCACTATAGAGCAATGAAACACAGACCCCTAACTGAATCCTCCCATCCCTGGGAAATGCAATCAGCAATTGCATGTCACCTTGTGAGCTTACCAGCCACAATTGCACAAAGGCACCATTCGGATTTGATAAAGAAAGATTTTGCTTGCTATTGCTCATATAGACAGTGATTGGCACCTTATTCACTGATTCATACGTAAAATACCATGTATTCACAAAAACATCCAATCAATATCTTGACTTATATTTCAGAAGATTAATAACATGGCCATTGTTTTGCATTTATCACTAAACGTTTTTTGCAGAGAGAAAATAGATACCGGATTTCAATACATAAAGGAATCTGATGGTTTGAAAATGAGATGCAAACATAAAACCAACCTATTTCTTTAAATCTGCCCTTTTATAAAAGGCAAAGGTAGTGGTCCCACAAGCAGATAGGATTTTTAATAATGTTCATACCTTGCATTGAATAGCACGAGTTTAGAAAGGTAAAGCAAAATAGGTTTAAAACTCACAGAATGATTCCCTAAATTGCAAACATTTTCCACTGTCCACAGCTTTTTTTTCTTTTTTTTCCCCCACTGCATGTGTAATTTAGAGTATGTCCACTGGGCAGATCTTTACACAGAATGAACACAATAATATCATTTGTTGTATTAACACAGTGGTAACCCACTCTGTTCCTGTAAATCCAATATTCTGTCTATTTTCATTTCAACACTAATTTGGCACACCTGCCTTTACTAATTAGCAGCACAACAAGATCTCTAGGTGTTGAATGAGGTGTGTTTTGTTAGGGTTGAAATGAAAACCTACAGTACGGTAGATCTGCAGGAATGAGGTTGGTTACCATTGTATTAACAGTAGAAAGGTCAGAGCCATGTGCCATCGGTCCAAACTACTACAAATAACACCGCAGATGTAATACCCGCCTTCTTCCATGACTTTTCAGAAATAGCTGGGCTTAAAATAACTGCGTTGTTATAATTTTTTTTTTTTTTTTTTTTTTTTTTAAATCGACCCGTTAAAGAAATACAGGAATTTTGTGGCATTTTCTTCACAAAACCCCCTGCCAGCCAGTAAGTAACAGGTACTGACACCCAGGTGTGAACAGGTTGCTCTCTCTTCCTTCCATTCACTTTTCAGCAACTGAATGACCAACACGTTGATACAATTTTCTGGGTCAAACGCTATTCACTGCATAGGAATCAATAATTGTGGCCAATGTAGTCATGAAAATGAACTCGGTGGAGATAGCGCCTCCGAAAAACTTTCAGTTTTTCTCTGCAACGATGAGTTCAAATAAACTCTGCATAGACTACAGCACGGTAAAATCACCCCTTGGTCTGGGGCAGGTTCTCATGGTTGGGCTAGGCCCCTTTAATTCCAGTGAATATTCATATAGAAATGGTTCTGTTGAGAATGGTGTGGAAGAACCTGACTGGCCTGCACAGAGCCCTGACCTCAACCCTATCCAAAACCTTTGAGATCACTTGGAAAAGCCAACTTCCAGGCCTAATCGCCCAATCAGTGCCCGACCACACTAAGGCGCTTCTGGCAGAATGGAAGAAAATCAATGCAGCAATGCTGCAAACTCTAGTATAAACCTTCCCAGAACAGTGGAGGTTCTTATAGCAGCAAAGAGTGGGCCAACTCCATATTAAGGTCCATAATATTGGATGTCAGGTGTCCACATACTTTTGGCCACATAATTACAAATCAATCGAAAATGTCTAAATTGTGCATTGCCGTAAATTAAAACATTTCACAAATCAACTGTTTTGACTCATGAAACTCACTTTTGCATCATTTTTCAAGTTAGAATTACGATGAAAATTAAGTGATAATACATATTGTGCAGCTGAAAATAGACTGTGATATCAAATAAATCTCTTCCAATTATGCCACTAAATACACTCTTTAGCCAAATTTACACAGGACCAGTTTTACCCCAGAATGTCCGGCAATGTCGTTTTTACACATTTATGATGGTAACTGCAGCAGAGAATATGGGATACAAGAATGATACAACTTTTTTACCCATCAGTGAAATGTTTTGCCAAACTTTCGATGGAAGCCTGTATCTCAACACTGCAAACAGGAACCGAACACTCAAACGCATCTGCATAGAAGCTACTTGTACACGACACTTCTTCCAATTATTCAGAATCTTTTAATTCTACCAGCAACTGTTCTGGACGCAACTAATTTTTTCTTCCCTCTTTTGTTTTTGGTGAAGTCGCACACAGATTCAAAACACTTGAGATGCGCAGTGGCTGGAAAATAACAAATGATGCTGGTCATTAAACCAGGGTGCGTTAATTGAGTCTTTTAAGTACTATCATATAGATAGCAGGAATGCGATATTTCCTGTTTTCAATCTGTCCACTGAAGAGGTGGGAAAGACATGTTTATTAATTCAATGCTTGCCCCTCTAGCAACAGCATACCTAGCAGTGCTAGCTACTTCAGATCCAATCGTGAGCATGTTTGTTTCGACTGCAGGAGACAATGTGAAGTTCTCAATTGCTGCCTGATATCGACATGCTGATTTTCTTGAAAAAAGCATGTTCTTATCACAGGCTAGAAACAGAAAATCAGTCTAGTGATTGAAGATTCTTACGATTTTTTTTATTTTAAAGGCCCAGGAAACTGGCTTCAAGTTGTGGTTATATTCCCCAGAAGTGACGATTGATTGTCTTCTTAATATTTATTTCAAGTTTTTAACCAAATTATTACCATTAAAATGTAATAAAAGCTATTAAAATATCATCTTATTCAGCAGATAAGGACAGGGTGGGCATGTATCGTCCACTTACTAATATGCACATCCATAAGACACTTCATATGTAAACCGTTCCTCATCGCTAGGGTAGAGTGTGTTGTCCAGTGCAGTAACAATAGACTATCTGACATGAAAGAAAGCAACAAAAGCTAGGCTTTACGATCATATAGTTAAGTTTGCAGATCATTCAATCTGTAATAATGCTGTAATACTGGGCTAGTGTACGCTAACATTAGACTCAACAAAACTCAACTCTCAAACTCCGGACATTGCATCCAAAAAATAGTTTTAATTCCGCATACCTAAGTTTGAAAGTGAATTAATTATCGCCAGCTAATATAATGAGATAATGATATTAGCTACTATATGATGCTGTGTCAATAGCCAACGCGTTATTGCAAGCGAGTGTGTCATCTAGTCACGCGTCATCGTAGCAAGCTAACCAGACAATAAAAACGCAGATAAAACACTTCTAACGTGGATCATTTTAAGCCATGTTATCTAGCTTTGTCGTGACAACATGAGAGAAGGATTGCTGTTGGAGAAGTGAATCACCCAACAGTTAGCGCGGGTAACCTGCACAAAAGCGCATTGTAGTTTTTTTTCACATATATCATCCAGTCAATTTAATTTCATCTAACGTTACACTTGATTCACTCATTAGCTCCGCTAGATAATGTCTTACTCTTTGAGATCATGTAGTAGAAATTAAATAAGAAAATATAATTCATTTAACTTACTGAGAATATATAATAAGAAATAATGAGGCTGTGTCAATAGCTAATGGGTTATTCCAAGCGAGTGTGTCATCGCGTCACGCGTCAGAGCGCATTTCAGTTATTTTCACCACCGAATTCTTATGGACAGGGAACCCCGCTAGATAAAGTCTTACTCCTTGAGATCATGTAGTAGGAATAAAATAAGAAAATGTAATTAATTTACTGAGAATAGATACTAAGAAATAATAACAACAAATTAATAACAACAATAATAATAATATTCATAAAAATACATGTTTGAAACTGGAAAACTGATTTTTTTTAAAATTAATTTTTAATTAATTAAAAAAGAAAATGAAATGAGATGGCTGGAAAAGAAATGAGTAAAAGCAAGGTGTGTAGTTATTTTGATTTCACACACTTAAAGATGGTGTTTATATATATATATATATATATATATTTAATTTAATATCTTTTACATTTTTTATCTAAAAAGTTTTTTGTGTGTTTATTTTTATTTGTTTGATTATAAGTTAAATGTTCTTAAATATAGAAACTTTAATAAAATGTAAGTTTTTCAAATTGATTTGAAAATGTTGCACTTTTTGACAAAATATCAGTCAAAACATCGGTAATCGGTGGGCTAGGACTCTCCAAAATCGAGACGGCATCGGACCCAAAAATCTGGCATCAGTCAGGCTCTAATTTCAAGTCCACCTCACAAAAATGGGTACTACAATTATTAACTGCTGGTATTACTGCAATATTGCAGTGCCCAATGACTTCCAGAAATTAAATCCATTTCTTGTGGGTCTCTTCATTTTTTGGAAAAGAACAAAGCATATTGGGATGGCAGGTATGCCATCCCACCAAGTTATGCCTTGACAGGGCAGCATGCCTCATACCTATACAGCACCGAGAATGCGTCACTCTTCAGGGTTTCCTACAGAAATGACCACAGTCTCTGAGCTCTTAAGAACATAATTTCTTAATGTACATTCTGACCTTATGTCAACAGACAGAATTCACAAACAACTTCACACGTCCGCCCAATAAAGCCCCAAACTTAGGGGATTTTGCATTTTCTTCTTCATCTTCTTTTTCATGCCTGATTACATCATTACACTGCTACAAGCCCACAAACAATTTGTCTCCCCATTGTTTATTTAGCTACACCATACTTACGTTTTTCCCCAAGAAAATTTCCAGTCAGGACAGCTAGTACGTTTGTGGCTCACTGGTAAGGTCGTGGCCTTTGGACCGCTGAACCACAGGATCAAATCCCAGACTTTGGCAATTTTTTTCATTTCTTATGCACGCTCATTTGCTCACTAATAATTGTCTATTATAATTTTTTTTTTTTTTTTGTCCTCATGCACTCTCGCTATAACCTGTTCTTATCACTTCTTTTAACAATATCATTATTACTTATTATTTGTACTGTTGTTGCTATTATTGTTCTTACTTTCATTACTATTTTGTTGTTATCAAGAGTTTTGGAGGACATGGCAGTGGTGGTCGTGGGTGCTGCGGGCGTGCGCGCCTGCCGGGCGTTCCCTCTCCCTCTCGCTCGCTCGCTCGGTGTCTTCCTCCCCCTTCCCCTCCCCCTCCGCGGTGCAGCCCCCGCCCCCTCCAGCGCACCCTGCTCAGGGCTGATTGCGAACTTGGGGGAGATCTACCTGAAGATCGAAAGAGAGCCCCAGATTTTCCCCGTTGATCTCCCCAGACTCCCCGCCCGACCTTCAGGGGACCCGGTCTCACCCAGGCCCCCATGACTCCCTGCTCAACCTTTGGGGGACCCTGCCACAACCACGCTCCCGTGACTCCCTACATGACCTTTGGGGGGCCCTGCTACACCCAGACTACCTCGTCTCCCTGCCCGACCTTAGGGGGACCCAGCTACACACAGGCTCCCGTGACTCCTGCTTGACCTTTGGGGGACCCGGCTACACCCAGGCTCCTGTGAAGCCCTGCCCAACCCCTGGGAAGACAGGAATCACTCAGGCTCCCGTGACACCCCACCCGACCACTGGGGGACCTGGCTACACCCAGGCTCCTGTGAAGGCTTGAGGTGGTGGAGTTGGAGGCGGGTTCGCGATCGGCTCCGGTGGTGTTGTGTTTGGGGGGGGGGGGGGGTGGCGGTTGTGCTGTGGGGTGGGGGGGTGGGTGGTGAGGGGTGAGGGGTTGTTGGGTGTGTGTGCATGGGGGGGGGGGGGGACGGCCTGGCGGGTGCGCATGCTAATAGCATTGATGACCACTATATATGTATATATATATATATATATATATTTTTTTTTTTTTTTTTACTTTTTTAAAAAAAAAATTTTCTCTCTCTCTTCTTTGTTTGATTATTGGTTTTCTTTCCTCTTTTTCTGTTTTTTTCTGGTTTGATTAGGTCATTTTATTTTATGACTTTGTTACCTCCTTTGCCCTTTTGTTTTGTTTGTTTTTGCTTACTTAAATAAAAAAAATTTTTAAAAAATAAATAAATAAAAATAATTGCCTATTATTTCTCAACTATTGCTTTTGCAACTGTATAATTCTTCAGGATCTTTGTGCACAAATCTAGCTGGTTTTTCACCGAATGTATACACTGTATTATGACAAACCATCAACACGTTCAGTTAACCAGCTCCATTTGCTTTCAATGTGAGTTTTCTAGCCAGCTACAATATAGCCAGGTCATATGGAATACAAAAACCGGACCTCAGTTGTGCTTACTGGCCTGCCTTCTTTAAAACCATGACCACATGACGGCATTGAACAACCTCTTCTTATTGCAAAGCCATTTATGCCCATTTAGCTAAGCAGATGTTTATAACTTCATTCCCTTATGCAATATTGACATTCAAATTATATCCAAATGCTCAATGCATACGTTTCACATACACAAGCTAGGACAACTACATTTTAGGTGGCTCACTAGTAAGGTCATTGCTTTGAATCACAAAGTCAAAGGATCAAATCCAAAAGGCTCAGGCAAATCTTTATTTTCTTATGCACACTTATTTGCTAACTGATAATTGTCTATTGCTTTTAAACTATTGCTTTTGCAGTTATCAAAATATCAGAATCTTCAATACATATTTTTAGCAAAAGTCACGCACAGGGAGCCATATGCACTTCACGAGGACACATTTGTTGATATCCTTCGATCGATCGATCGATAGATCGATAGATCGATAGATCGATAGATAGATAGATAGATACTTTGTTGTTCACGTTTGTGTAAATTTGCCTTCAGCTATACCATAGTTACAATAAAAAATATAGCTGCAAGCAGCAATGCGGGGCCCTACAAACATGTCCAAGCCAGGTAAATACTAGGTGAAGGAGAAAAGAGTCCAAGAGGCATAGATTTCAGGATTTTGGACAATCTACATACCTGTGCGTGAGACAAACTAACTTCCGGTTCGTGAGAAACATTACTTCGAAACATGAAAGCGCATTGGCATGAAGTGCTAACTTTGTCACGCCACAAATCACGCAATTTTTAACAAAACGACTTGTCCTTATCACCCTTGATGGAGAGAATACCCAAGAGTACACATGTGCGATAGTGACGGAATCAGATAAAGCGTTCAGGAGAAGATGAGTTTTAAAGCATTATATTAGCATTAGCTTCCCACCAAAATTTCAAATGCCTGTAATTTCCTTGTTTTTTGAGATATCTGCAACTGCGCCAACATGGTAGTGCCCTCTTCATGCCCAGTCCGTTTCAAGTCCCTAGATTATTGTTGTAAAAAGTTATAAGCATTTGAAATTTGTGGCCAAATTTTGTTTTTTTTAAATACCAGTTTCTCCACCATCTTGGAATGGATCTCTTAGCTGTTAACACCCTACAGGGAGACATGCACCATACACGTACATGGTAAATTTCGGACCAACCAGACTTACAGTTTACTAGAAGGAACTTTTTATAGATTTAGCCAAATTTTCAATGTGCAAAAAAATCCATCATGGCGGACTTTAAGGGTTCTTGAGGCATATTTGTTCCTCATGAGGAATGATACAAGTACACCTGGTTTCATGAATTTTCATCAAACGGGGTGGAAATGCCAGCATTTGAAATTTGCATATTGAATCGGTTACCATAGCACCACCTATGGACGAATCATGGTAATTCTTTCTGGCATAGTTACTCTTGGTCTCTAGTTTTGACCTGGTAATTTATATCATTTTTGGTCAAGGACTTTTTGAGTTATTTGACCAAGTCCAGGAAAATAATAATAATAATAATAATAATAATAATAATAATAATAATAATAATAATAATAATACCAACGAAAACAATAGGGATCCTACTTCGTAGGACCCCTAATAATAATAATAATAATAATAATAATAATAATAATAATAATAATAATAATAATAATAATAGGGTTCCTACTTCGTAATCGTAATCCACAAGTTTTTCTTACAGGGTTACTTTGCATTTTTACACACAGGTCCGCTACACTACTTATCACAAATTAGGTGCTAAACTTAGCCCCCCCAAAATTTTGCTCTGCCTCCCAATCACACCAGCCTACATCTGGGATTGACTACGAAGTATGAATGTATATTTATTTTTTGCTTTATCCAAGAATCATTTAAAAATATTTTCTGGTGAATGCAAAGGAATTCTGATCATTGGATAATTTGCAAAAAAGGATTAAAACAACACACAAGCAAAGAATTCATTAATTTCAATGGACCTTTAAATTAGGTTTTGGTGACACTGGCCAAATAGGGTGTTAAGAGAATATTAGTCCAACCAAGTTCAGATATTTGAACTTTATTGTAATGAGGCCATTTCTGTTGAGAATTTGAATTGTTATTTTATTTTCATTATATTGCTGTTTACTTTTATTTAGACATTGTATCTGTTTTAAAAGCTTTTTTATTTCATTCAAGAGATTTGCATTTGCACTGAAAACTATACATTTTCTTTTGTACATTTGACTCAGGAATAAATGACTCTTCAACAGTCTTTTGAAAAAACATTGTGAGTATCAAATCGTGAAGGTATTGTGTATCAAAACAAATTGTGAGCAGAGTGTATTGTTAATACACTCTAATGGTGAGAACGAGTGCAGCAGAGGGGGTGCAGTGTTCACAGGCACTGTCAGGGAGCCCAAAACCATCCTGCACTCTGCACTTTGAAAAGGATCAAGCTTGCCAGGAAACTTGATGAGTGTGAAAATCAACTGCAGAGTGCATATGTTACATCTGTAGTTGCTATTGCAGGCAAAGTAATTAATACTTGAAAAACAACATACAAAAATGCAAGCTGATTCGAAAACCAGTGCTACCCAATGTTTCCTAAATTGTTTCAAGTAACTTGGCCCTGTGTGTACAAGTATACAGTACATTAATTGGGCAAATACATGTGTGGATAGGTTTTCGAGAGTCAAGATTGATTTAATAGGCCTCAATATGTCTAATTTTTATCTGTATATGTGTTTATCCACCCAGCCTTTCTGTAGCATGAATGATTGTATGTTTCTTGGCGCTTCCATGCCGCAACTAAAAAAGGCGTCAGACACATTCCAATCCATTGCTCAGCTTAGCAGGGAATCCACATTTCAGAGCACCTCAGAGACAGGTAGAATAATAATACATATTTCAAATAATAAATATGACATTGAAAAAAAACGAAACAAAAAATGAAATATCAACTCGCCATCCCTGCTACCTGCATACTGCATGCAGAGTACCATATTATTTATTTAGACATTGGCAGACAACAGCATAAATTGCGTCTTTTGTTTATATTCAATATTAGTAATTGCAGTGAGAAACTGCAGCTGTAGACACAAGAAAGTTTGTTATATTATGGTAGCAACAGAACAAAACAGACTAGGCTATATATACATATATAATATATATATTTACCGCCATTGTTTTATTATACCAGCGTGTTTTCGCGCGTTTGCAGAGAAACTGAAATACTATCAATAACAATGGTTTAGCTATTTCTCAGCATAATGACGGATTCAAAGACTAAACGAACTCACCCGATATTGTCTTCAAATGGATCCATGCTAAAGAAAAGTAATTATTCATCCTCTCAAAAAGCTTTTACTAACAAACTTTTAGCAGCAAAAAAAAGAAATATCAACTCACCATCCCTGCTACCTGCATTCAGCGTGCAGAGTACCGTATTTGTTTCGACATTGGCAGACTACAGCATAAATTGCGTCTTTTGTTTATATTCAATATAAGTAATTGCAGCGAGAAACTGCAGCGGTAGACACAAGAAAGTTTGTTATATTATGGTAGCAACGGAACGAAGCAGACTATATATTTACCAGTGTGTTTTCGCGCATTTGCAGATGTAGGAGCCATTAATTTAAGTTGGTTTATAATAAGAACCCCAAAAAAGTATTATGAAGTTTATTTATTCTGCTCTACATTTAAATTGAAATTATAATGGAATTTATCATGCATTTGTTATTTACTGTTTAGAGCGCATTCATTATTGCACGAGTGTGTCCCTCTATAGGAGAAGCGAGAATAAATTCTATTTTAGATGGTGCGGTGACGCGGGCCAGCAAGAGTAGACAGTGCGAGCAGAAACAGTCATTGACCGGGTTTGCACAACCGAACTGGACCAGTGGAATCTGTGAAACTTTGGATGGACTTTAACTTTAAGTTCATTTTTGCAGTTTTATGTTCATTTATTTTGTAAATAAATTCAACAAAAGGAACAACAATAATGTATTTTTATTTTCATTACAACACGCGTCAGAGAATTGCACCAAACTCCCAATGAAGTGGACAGAAGTGGGGAAAGTCTAATGGAACACAGGAAACAAAAGGACAGAAACTTAACCTGTTTTTACCACTACAGCAGAGAAACTAAAATACTATCAATAAAAATGGTTTAGCTATTTCTCAGCATAATGACGGATTCAAAGACTAAACAAACTCACCCGATATTGTCTTCAAATGGATCCATGCCAAAGAAAAGTAATGATTCATCCTCTCAAAAAGCTTTTACTAACAAACTTGTAGTAGCATGCACTCCATTGCTTCCTCGATGCGAAAATTTGGCTGTGTTTTGTTGACATAGTTAAAGCACCACAGATTCACCTGAATGACTAAAGATACATGCCACTCAAAGTTCAGACCCTCCCCTCTAAAACTAGACCCGAAGGTGTCGGATTACTTATTTGCGTCACCATGGATGTCTCCTAGCCACTCGCCTTTACTATGTCGTAACACTTAGATGGTATGTCATAACAATTAGATGGCCCGGCGCATATGTAAAGCTGCAGCGCTTCCGTGCCACAACTAAAAAGTCAAAATGGCGGGCAAACAATATGGCGGACATAGGTGGTCCCAGTAGCAAAGTTGCAGAGCGGTTTTGTGTTGATCTGACTTATGGTGTGGGAGTTATGGACTTTTAAGCATGAACCTATATAGGCCTAGGTGATTTGTAGTGCCTGAGTAGCAGGGGGGCATAAGAACCCACCTACTAAATTTGGTTGGTCTAGGACTTATGGTTGCTGAGCCTCAGACACTTTTAGCAGAGAAAAATAAGAATAAGAAGAAAACAGATACACAGATACAATAGGGTTCCACCAGCTTCGCTGCTTAGACCCCTAATAATCCTAACAGATACAATAGGGTTCCACCAGCTTCGCTGCTTGGACCCCTAATAATAATAATAATAATAATAATAATAACAATAATAATAATAATAATGCAAAAACATTGACACACACTGTCATATGCATACCTAAATATATAATAATTCACTCTTTTATGTTTTTCTGAACTCTACAGTATGTAATCTTTTGTGACATGGGGATGGGACAACATTTTTACAAATGATACTGTTTATGATCACTCCAAGGGAAATCTTACATTCATAACACAGGATTGAGCAACCTATCACCATTTACACTATAGTGTGTGAAATGCCCACATAAGAGAATAGCACAAACCTCCAGAAAGACAATCCATTTCATTGTGAGTGGCATGAATTCTAGTAAAGCAGGCTAATACAAGCCACTATGCTAACTCTGCCAATGGTGCGCTAGAAATGACCCAATACTCACATCTATCACTTAGCCCCCAATACAAATATGCTGAGAATTATTAGTAAAGTTTAACAGTTGTCTATTATGACCAATGCAAAGATAACAATATCAAAAATAAAACAGCACGAATCATGCTGAAGAGTTGGCAAAATGAGTAAAATCTTCCAAAAACCAAAAAACAATTAGACCCCAATGAGAGCTTGTATATTACTATGTGACATTATGGTTGACTACGCAATGCCGTGCTCAGCCAACCATTCATGCTGTTACACCTGGCACTCAATTGTTGTCATAAATTTTAAATGAGACATGCCATACACCATTGGGAAGCTTATACTGTCCTCAACTGGATGAAAGTTGTTACCAATCAACCATAATCAACTGAAGAGAGTTATTATGGCGTAAAAAGCAAGGGGAGTTTTTGGGGTGGCCGAAGTAAATACCTACTGTACACCCGTGGGTAGGTATTTATTTGCGTGTTTCTATTTGCATGTTTATTTCTCAGATTGTTCAAGACAATAAAGAACCACTGAATCTTGAAAGGGACACACCTACCGTATGTGAAAATATTAAGCTTGTATATTTATTCCAAATTCAGTCACAGTTATTAGAATGACATGAAAAAATTACAAGAATTCCTTGTTTATTTTGACATTCAGTGAGCAGCCTTTTTCATGGCAGTATCGGCATACCTTCAGGCTGTTGTTGGCTCTATCTTGTTGCTATGATGGAATATAAATTTTTGGTTGTGAAAGAATATTTTTATGAACTCCCAGATAGATACTATTGTCCAGTGTATTATGTACAAATTTGTTTCCAGGAGCACTGAATGTCTGAGTTGAGCAATCTCAGGCCACCGGCATCCTGGCCACTACGACGCAAAGGCCACTAGTGCACAAAAGGGAAAATTACTGAAGATGCTGAGGAGTACGTATCACCAATTATGTTTTTTATCAAGATACTAATCCCACACAGCTGGAGGGCATGCAACAGTGTGGTGCAAAAAAATAAAATACATTTTTTTTTACCTCTAAACAGACTCAAATACAACTTGGGTAATATAAATATGACGATGATTTGATTTCTCGCCCTCATACCCATTTCTGGCTAAAAGTACCTTTTCAGTGTTGTCAGCAGCTGTGTACCTGATGGTCAGTGTTCTCTAGAACAAGAAATATCATTGATGATTTCCCCTTTTGAAATTTTCATTATTTTGAATTATGAATTCAAGGAGGTCTCATGTTTTAGACTGGGTGGCCCATGCAAGTCTACTTTCAATTACAGCTCTTTTATACCCAAGTGTATGGAGGCCACAGCAAAGAACTTTACTGGTAAGTAGGTAAAATACTATAAGTAGTAGGGATGGTGATTTTCAACTTTTTCACAGATTGAAGGATCACGTTATGTGCTTGATTCCAAATTGATACCTAGCATGGGGAAGAGTACATTTTAGAACGCATATTGGCCAGGCAGCACCGCAAACAGCTACAATATCATATTTGCAACAGTCTCATCTTGGTGTCCATGAATAACTGTATAGAAGGAAGCTGCTCTAGTCACAGCTTGACTACATTTATAGTAGGGATGAGGGAGTACACCATTATCTGTATCTGTATTTGTTCAACCAACAAAATTACCTGTATACATATCCGTACTCGGAATGGGTGAGGCTTAAACCGGAAGTGGACAAGGCATAACCGGAAGTTGGTATTTTAACGTCTTAGCAAAGCCCCTAGCGGTCGGCAGGCCAGCATGCCGAGATTACTGAACTCAGACATTCAGTGCTACTGCAACCAAAGTATGAGTTAAAAACAGAAACGCTTTGTTTTAGTTTCATTAGTAGACGTTACATGACAACTATGCCGAATACCGAATTTCGCCACGCCACCATTGTCGCTCTGGTCGTTCATTTAACACGCACCCCCTCCCTGCAGTCTCATCTGCAACTACACCCCCCACCCATGACATAATGGACAATACTGTCTATCTGGGCATTCATAAAAATATTCTTTCACCACTCAAAAATCATCATACCGTCATAGCAACAAGATAAACCCGACAATAGCCCTAAGATATGCCAATACAGCAGTGAAAACGCTGCTCACTGAATAACGAAATAAATGAGACAAAGTTTTAAAAAATGATACCATGTCAATCTACAGTCAATATCTGGGGCTAAATATTGAATAAATACACAACCTTACCATTGGTTTTACGCGTAGAGATGTCCCTTTTGAGTCTGAGTGGTCATATATTGTCTTGGACAATCCGTTTGTGAAATACACGCTCATTTGTGATGCTTGGGTACCTTCCAAAATAAGCTGTGCGTAATACCACACGTGCCGTTTACGGCATTGTCGCCCTTTTTAGTACAGACTGGCTTGATTGACAATTCATTTATTCAGTAGGTGAGAGTATAAGCTTTCTAACAATGTATAACATGTCTAATTTTGCTTTTGGAATAGCGTTTTATAAGTCAGCATAACCGAAAATTTTCTTATCATCGCATTCACTCTGTGGTAGCAGTAAAAGACAGTTATCGTTATGCTGGTTTTATTAGTTTTTTAAATGAACTGACTGTGTGAAGACAGTAGTAGACAGAGCGTGCCAGGTTACAGTTGGCTAACCACAATGTACTGTATGTCTTGTGATTTCAGGTGAGCGACGACGTCTAAATTTGCACAAAAGTGATCTTGCATTAGTACAGTGGATGTATAAGAATGATAGGATGTCAATGATTGTAGTACAGTGTGTGTATGAGATTGCTAAATGTTAGGAAATACAAGTACATGCTTATATCATGTAGTCGCTAGCTAACTGGCTTGTTAGCCTCACTGTAGCAGCTAGTTAACTGGTTAGTTAGCCCCACTGTAGCAAGCTAGAAGCTAGAAATGTCCGTTTGTGATCAGTAATATGTGCTTACGTGTGAATGTCCAGTAAATGTGTGTTTAGCTATGGTGAGAATAATGTGTTGATCCAAATCTGAGAATTGCAAATTTTATTTTATTGAGAATATATAACAATAGATAATAGATCGCTGTGGACAGAGTGGCTGTGACAATGGCAAGATTGTGTTGTGTGGCGCAGCAGCAGTGAACTTTGTATAGGCTCTGTGTAGAGGAGGAGCTCTGTGTGTGGCTGGCCTATCACGATTACGGATATTGACACATTTTACTCGGATGGTACTTGTACTCATAAAAAGTACATTATCCGTACCGGATACTAGTTTCATCGGAGTATTCACTCAACCCTAGTTTATAGTTTAGCCTCTGTTTCGAATGTAGCCTAATTCAGTAGTTGGCTAGCAAGCTATCAGTCATTAAAAAAAATTTAAAAGCAGGCTTCAAAACCATTTGATGTTTGGTGTTTGATGGGGTAGAAGTCAGGGCTCTGTGCAGGCCAGTCAAGTTCTTCTCCACCAATCTTAGCAAACTATTTATTTAAGGATATTCCTTTGTGCATGGGGTTATGCTGAAACAGGTAAAGCCCTTCCCCAAACTGTTGCCACAAAGTTAATGTGCACCAAAACCAATGGGGTCTTTATAAAAAAAATCTAACCACATAGAAGGCATTAATACATATTTTATTACGAGAAAATCTCACTGTGAAATGTTTTAGATGTTTATCATATGTGTTAGATGTTAGCCATATTTATTCATACTCTCATCTATTTAAGTGTCCTAAAAGTGCTGCATAGTATCCTGAGGGAAATGTTGGTGCTGGCTACATTATTAAAAATAACCTTAGAAGGGATTTTGTATTGGTAAAAAGAAATGTTATTCAAATCGTGGCCAAGCCCTGTCTTGACATAATCCCAACTGTTCAATTTCAATTTGTTATGCTGGCAAAGACGTGCACAAAAATATTGTCTGGCAGGCTGGAGAAGTAAACCTAGTATGAACAACGAGATTGTTATATGTAGATCTTTACCAAGATCTTTTGTAAAATGAGGTATAAAATGTTTTAATTTTGTGAATGGGTGTTTTTTTAAATTACCAAGTGCCAAGTGTGAAGTCCTGCCCTGCTCCCTAGGTTATGTCTTTTATTTTGAAATTTTCACCTCATTGTTTCATGTCATTTATTTCCTGTTTTATTTTGAAATACTCACCCCCTTGTCTCGTTCAGATACTTCACTTCCTGCCATTGTGTGTTTCCCGCCTGTGTGACTGTCTACCCTGCCCAAGGAGCAACAACTCGCCTCTATCAGTGAAGTCTTTTACCCCAGTGGCTACTGCGTGAACTGCAATGCCTGGTTGCAAAAAAAACTTGAAACCCCACCCACCCAATGTTAAGTCAATGGGGAAAGCCTGAAAAGAGGCCAATTTTTTCAGAGGAAATATAAAGTCAATAAATTTTTTACATAAGAAATGATGGTTTAACTAGTTAATCCCATCCCTTGTAATGTCTCCCTGGGTCTGATTTTTAAAAAATAATTCTGCCAAAATCCCCAAATCTGGGTTAATTTCAGTGTGTGCAATGTGGCTTGTCCTACTACTGTATGAACATATGAGGATTTCCCCATCCTCACAGGCAGGCAGAGTGCTTCAGCGGCAGGTATGATGCTGTGTCGTTTTATTCTGATTAGCTAGCTACATACGATCTCACCATTTAAAAGTCCAAGGTCCAAAAATGTTGTGTGCTCCGTTCTACTGTACTAATCGCTATTCTAAGGATTCTTCTCTCCAGTTCTCTCCAGCTCTTTCGGTTCTATGTCAAAAAGGTTCTATGTCAAAACGCGATTTCTGACCATTTCGGGGTTTCAGCTGATTCTCATAAAGTCTCGTCTTTCATAATTTGTATATGTTGTTTGTGAAATCAGATTTGTACGCAGTTCTGAAGCTTCTTTAAGAAGACAAGCTAGGGGGATTTACTTAGCTAGCTATATATCTGTCTATATAGCCAGTGATATATTTTATCTATTTTTCTATGTAAATATTTTAACACTAAATGTATCTTGCACAATTAACTTTTTTGAAATGTTATGACAGTACGGTTCTGTGGTTGCAAGGCCACTCTTGTTGTCCAGACGTGGGCGTGTCTAATTACCATGTAAGGTAGTCAGGGTAGATTTTCCTGTAGTAGTGGACTCCACTCTTTCGCTCCACTGCGCTTGCAATGGTTGCAACGGGCAATGTGGCTGCGCCCTAGTTTGGGCTTCATGCGCCAGTGAGCACTAACCATAGCAAATCAGTGGGTGACGTCATGAAGCACTTGATCCATATTTTTATACGGTCTTTGACCCTGCCCTGATTAGTTTCACCTGTCCGTCATTATCTTCCTAGTGTTAGTCTGTGTGTTCCCCTCTCTCAGTGCCAGTTCGTCTTTGTTCTTTGTATCAAGCATTCCCGCATTTTTCCTAGTGTTTAAATCTCCTGGTGTTTTTGATCTCTGCTTTGTTTTCCTGGACCTTGCCTTTGTCTTCTCCCTGTCAGATTTGTTTGCCTGATCTTCTGCCTGACTTCCCGTGTAACGAACCTTTTGCAAGTAAAGACCGTTTTTATCAAGATTCTTGTCTCTAAGTCGTGCGTTTGAGTCCTCTTGCCAGTGTTTCCACCAGTCGTTACACCAAGGGGACATGCACCTTGTCAAATCCAAGCCCAACACCTGCTAGAATGGTGCTGCAAGTTACCGGCTGACAGTGCTTTTCTCAGGGCTCAGACATTTTCTGCTGGCTAGCCAGTAAACCTAGTAGTGACAACAGGATTTTTACATGTACATCTTCACAGAGATTTCATCTATTCCAGTGTTGTGAATATACAGGAATTCTGAAGCTGAGGGGCCGCTAGGTTTTGAAAACGTTTGCCACATACAGCGTTTTGAGAGTACGCACTTTTTATTAAATGTTGCATCCCATAACGTATGAGTAAATGCATACAGTAATATTAGTTTTACTGTATGAATACTATTAAATATTGGATTATGTTGAATAAAAAAAGATGACCCCATCCTAAAAACAGCACAGATGATGATGTGTTTCCATCCAAGTGATTATAAGGAAATTGAAAGGGACTCATTGTTAAAATCACATTAAAGAAAACAGTTATTTTCTGAAAAGCTAGCAATTTAATATGTTGCTATTTGATTATATTGTAGAATTTATGACATTATGCATGAATGTTGCATCCCATAACAATACGTATGAGTAAATGCATACAGTAATATTAGTTTTACTGTATGAATACCATTAAATATTGGATTATGTTGAATAAAAAAAGATGACCCCATCCTAAAAATAGCACAGATGATGTGTTTCCATCCAAGTGATTACAAGGAAACTGAAAGGGACTCATTGTTAAAATCACATTAAAGAAAATAGTTATTTTCTGAAAAGCTAGCAATTTAATATGTTGCTATTTGATTATACTGTAGAATTTATGACATTATGCATGAAAAATAAGCTGTCAAATATGCTGTTCCCTGAAGAATCTTCAAAACGGGATTGACCTACCTACCAGAAGGGAATAAAGTAATAAAACTGCTTAAAGTAGAGAAACTCCAAGGCACCCCAAGTTATGTATACAATTGCAAGGCCCTCAGCGTGACTATAATTGCCCCAAGAATGTTTTGTTTGATGTTTGTGGAGGGGGAAGAAGACAAAGCGAGGATACAACATTCAAATAGTCACAAAGCAAATTTGTCTGTTTCTCAAAGGCAGTCATCTCAAAACTAGATATATATATACGACAGCGAGTAATGAAATAATTTTTATTTGCATGGCAAAATTGTGTACATTTAATTCACATTATTTAAAATTGGGGATACATTATCACTTGGAAAATATTCACAGCAAAAACCTGCAATGTGCATATTTTGAAATTTAAACAACCTTGAAGCACAGGTTTTATTTCTGTGAAGTGCATTCTTACTTAGTGATCAAAACAAGATTTTTCTGAATTGAATTTATCATATTCTCCCAAACATAATGTCAAGAAAGAAGCTGTGTGTTTACCCGCCAAAGGATTATTTGGATTATTGGCACACTTTTTGATAAATAAAAATTTAAACAGGTTGAGACCAGTGATGAGTTTAAAGGGAAGTTTGATAGTGGTAATACCTGTATCAATGGTATTTTTAAGGTTAGTAACACTGGTGTCAAAACAGTGACACTGTGAAGCCCAGCAAGTATGCGGTGCAATTAGAAGAGCTCCTTCAGTTTTCCTTCCTTTCTCCTCTACCCACAAGAAAGAAAGAAACTGCCTGTTGAACAAGGGTTTTTGAAACACATCTTATCATAAACTCTGGAATGTATAATCTACTGCATTTTAGGGTTGTAGGCACGTTGCATTCCCAGTTGCCTCACAGGTTAATTTCCCAGGGGTATGGGTTCTTATTTCAGGGAATTGGGAGGTCTCATCTCACATTCCCCAATGCACTTGTCTCGGGTTAATTTGTTTCTTCTAAGGGATGTTAGAATCCCTGCATCTCCACATATTCACCCCGCAGTACAAATGGCTCATGATGTGGGCTGTTCTTCCCAAAATCTATTTCGCTCTGAAGTAGTCCATCTTTGGTCTGCCACTTCACTGATGCAGTCACGCAACTGCAGGCTGCTTTTGCTTTCATTCTCCATTTTCATTTTGTTTCAATAAAGTATATGGAGACAATTTTCCTCCTCATAGCTTCCCACATACTGTAGGTCTGGAGATTAAAATGAGATATTCTAATGATCATCTCATGTGCAGTGTATATGGTAATGACATTGGAAGTATTTTTAAAAAAATTTTAAATCTCCCTCCCTCAGCACATAAAAGTTGACCCCAAGTCAGAGATGCATCTCTGCTGGATCAATGGCCTTATCAGAACAGTGACTCTCATTGCCTGCAGGCTTTTGGTGTGGAGCAGAAGGCTTGCTCTGATTCTGGAACAAAATCAAAATGCAAGGATAATGTTGGGCCAATGGCTGCAACTGCATCGGATTGATGTGTGCTTTGAAAAACCAACTGACAGATAATGCACAAAGGGGGGTCGGCTTGGTTGATTTTTTCATTTAATCTTCAGGCCAGGTGTTGAATTCATCTGCCATTGAGGCAATTTGTCCTAAGCTGTCAAATTAGATTGCACATCGTCTTTGACATCAACATGTGTCAACCATCACTGATGCCCATATATTTTAGGTGATAGATGATGGTTCAGCTCAAACCTACTGCAGGATGGGTTTTTTTACCTTTAAAGAACACCAGGAGTTTGATTTGAGAACAGAAAGTATAGCAAGTAGAATCATAACTTGGTACAGCAGGTGTTTTCTAATCAATTAGCAAATTTTAACATCACATTTGTTCAAATAAAAAAACTAATTGGATCCAAATTATGAATCACTTGAGAGATGACACCCACACTGTTTGTGTGAGGCCAGTATCTTCACCATTACCCTACACTGCCACCAATACTGTATGGCTGTTCTTTCATATATTCATGCAAAGATAATTGAGGGAAGGATAAAGCAAAAATAACCTTTAATATTTACTTGTCTCACTGGGATCTATTGATTTATTTCTTTAGATAGTATCTTTCTCCTGTTGCAAAGACTCTGATCTAATTTGAAATATGAGATTTTCACAATCATTTCACTTTGTAACATCCCCACCGTCTGTCTGAACTGCACTAAAATGAAGGTATCAAATCTCAAGAAACTAACTGCTTTGAGGAACACAGTAACTTATCTTTAATTAAGTCATGAAAACATTTGAGGCAATAAGAATGGTAACGTGATGTCTACCAGAAGGCTCAAAAGAGTGGGAGTAAAAGCATTTCATTTTCAGACTTTCTAACCATTCGGCAATATAGCTTCCTTCTCTTTTTAGTCTTTTTTCAGGGTACATTCATAGCAGACTTGACAGCCAGGAGTGTTTAATTTACTAATTAAAGTTGTTGCCCGTCATCATGGCAAGAGACTCCTGCAGCGGCACCAGCATGCTGGCACTAAATTTAAACTGCCACTGCCCACACAACTCAAAACTCTAATTCAGTAGTTGTTTAAGGATTCAGAAGATTCAATCAGCAAAACAAAACAATGGATAAATACTTAATTCTCTCAGGAGTGTAAGCTGTGCACCATTCTTCACATTGTTCCTCAACTCTTTCCGTGGTTGTGCAGATGGCGAAAGGCTCATCGTGATTTGCGCACAGCTGTTCACATAGAAATGGATGAACAAATAAATAGCTGCGTCTTAAACAGGTGCCATTTTCACTGATGGATTGACTCCAAAACCAGCTGCAGCACAAATGACAGAACAACGTTCCTGATTGGCTCAACGCTCCTCAAAAGTTCAAATATGATGCAGGTCGCAATATTCCCTTGAGATGGGACACCTTGTTTGAAAGCTTTTACAAAGGGGGGTCGGCTTGGTTGATTTTTTCATTTAATCTGCAGGCCAGGTGTTGAATTAATCTGCCATTGAGGCAATTTGTCCTAAGCTGTCAAACTAGATTGCACATCGTCTTTGACGTCTTTGAGTTGAATTAAAATGCCACTGTTCACATAGAAATGGATGAACAAATAAATAGCTGCATCTTAAACAGGTGCCATTTTCACTGATGGATTGACTCCAAAACCAGCTGCAGCACAAATGACAGAACAACGTTCCTGATTGGCTCAACGCTCCTCAAAAGTTCAAATATGATGCAGGTCGCAATATTCCCTTGAGATGGGACACCTTGTTTGAAAGCTTTACAAAAATCTGATTTTTGATTCATATGATCTCGCCAAACTAGCACAAACAGGCTAAAACTAGGCACCAAAATATATGTGTCAGAGAAATGCACTGCGTATATGAAGCATTCAATTGAAAATAAAAGAATGAAAATTAATGTGTTTTTGTTCCAACAAATAACCTACCCAAAAGGATATGGCACTCTTTCAGTTTCTCCAGATAAGTACATAACACAAGTGTCAGCCAAAACCAACAATGCTCATTTAAGCTACAAGAAAAGGCCAAAAAAGCCTCATTGTATTGAGGGATTTTTCTCTCTCTCATTTTCCACAACCAATTGTGAGAGAAATGTGGACTTCCTTTTTCTTTTTTTAATTCTCTCCCTTATTTGGAATGTCCAATTATTTACAGCAGTGGTCCCTGCTGCCAATTTGGGAGCGTGAAGACATCCAAGGTTCTCTTCCGAAACAAGTACTGTCCCCAGCCTGCTTCTTTTCAGAGCACAGACCACAGAAAAGAATGCACAGAGTCAGAATTGGAGGATCAAATACATTTCATGTGCGGCTTTAGCAAGCAGTCCCTGGGCACCAGACCGACCAACAGGGGTCACTATAGAGCAATGAAACACAGACCCCTAACTGAATCCTCCCATCCCTGGGAAATGCAATCAGCAATTGCATGTCACCTTGTGAGCTTACCAGCCACAATTGCACAAAGGCACCATTCGGATTTGATAAAGAAAGATTTTGCTTGCTATTGCTCATATAGACAGTGATTGGCACCTTATTCACTGATTCATACGTAAAATACCATGTATTCACAAAAACATCCAATCAATATCTTGACTTATATTTCAGAAGATTAATAACATGGCCATTGTTTTGCATTTATCACTAAACGTTTTTTGCAGAGAGAAAATAGATACCGGATTTCAATACATAAAGGAATCTGATGGTTTGAAAATGAGATGCAAACATAAAACCAACCTATTTCTTTAAATCTGCCCTTTTATAAAAGGCAAAGGTAGTGGTCCCACAAGCAGATAGGATTTTTAATAATGTTCATACCTTGCATTGAATAGCACGAGTTTAGAAAGGTAAAGCAAAATAGGTTTAAAACTCACAGAATGATTCCCTAAATTGCAAACATTTTCCACTGTCCACAGCTTTTTTTTCTTTTTTTTCCCCCACTGCATGTGTAATTTAGAGTATGTCCACTGGGCAGATCTTTACACAGAATGAACACAATAATATCATTTGTTGTATTAACACAGTGGTAACCCACTCTGTTCCTGTAAATCCAATATTCTGTCTATTTTCATTTCAACACTAATTTGGCACACCTGCCTTTACTAATTAGCAGCACAACAAGATCTCTAGGTGTTGAATGAGGTGTGTTTTGTTAGGGTTGAAATGAAAACCTACAGTACGGTAGATCTGCAGGAATGAGGTTGGTTACCATTGTATTAACAGTAGAAAGGTCAGAGCCATGTGCCATCGGTCCAAACTACTACAAATAACACCGCAGATGTAATACCCGCCTTCTTCCATGACTTTTCAGAAATAGCTGGGCTTAAAATAACTGCGTTGTTATAATTTTTTTTTTTTTTTTTTTTTTTTTTAAATCGACCCGTTAAAGAAATACAGGAATTTTGTGGCATTTTCTTCACAAAACCCCCTGCCAGCCAGTAAGTAACAGGTACTGACACCCAGGTGTGAACAGGTTGCTCTCTCTTCCTTCCATTCACTTTTCAGCAACTGAATGACCAACACGTTGATACAATTTTCTGGGTCAAACGCTATTCACTGCATAGGAATCAATAATTGTGGCCAATGTAGTCATGAAAATGAACTCGGTGGAGATAGCGCCTCCGAAAAACTTTCAGTTTTTCTCTGCAACGATGAGTTCAAATAAACTCTGCATAGACTACAGCACGGTAAAATCACCCCTTGGTCTGGGGCAGGTTCTCATGGTTGGGCTAGGCCCCTTTAATTCCAGTGAATATTCATATAGAAATGGTTCTGTTGAGAATGGTGTGGAAGAACCTGACTGGCCTGCACAGAGCCCTGACCTCAACCCTATCCAAAACCTTTGAGATCACTTGGAAAAGCCAACTTCCAGGCCTAATCGCCCAATCAGTGCCCGACCACACTAAGGCGCTTCTGGCAGAATGGAAGAAAATCAATGCAGCAATGCTGCAAACTCTAGTATAAACCTTCCCAGAACAGTGGAGGTTCTTATAGCAGCAAAGAGTGGGCCAACTCCATATTAAGGTCCATAATATTGGATGTCAGGTGTCCACATACTTTTGGCCACATAATTACAAATCAATCGAAAATGTCTAAATTGTGCATTGCCGTAAATTAAAACATTTCACAAATCAACTGTTTTGACTCATGAAACTCACTTTTGCATCATTTTTCAAGTTAGAATTACGATGAAAATTAAGTGATAATACATATTGTGCAGCTGAAAATAGACTGTGATATCAAATAAATCTCTTCCAATTATGCCACTAAATACACTCTTTAGCCAAATTTACACAGGACCAGTTTTACCCCAGAATGTCCGGCAATGTCGTTTTTACACATTTATGATGGTAACTGCAGCAGAGAATATGGGATACAAGAATGATACAACTTTTTTACCCATCAGTGAAATGTTTTGCCAAACTTTCGATGGAAGCCTGTATCTCAACACTGCAAACAGGAACCGAACACTCAAACGCATCTGCATAGAAGCTACTTGTACACGACACTTCTTCCAATTATTCAGAATCTTTTAATTCTACCAGCAACTGTTCTGGACGCAACTAATTTTTTCTTCCCTCTTTTGTTTTTGGTGAAGTCGCACACAGATTCAAAACACTTGAGATGCGCAGTGGCTGGAAAATAACAAATGATGCTGGTCATTAAACCAGGGTGCGTTAATTGAGTCTTTTAAGTACTATCATATAGATAGCAGGAATGCGATATTTCCTGTTTTCAATCTGTCCACTGAAGAGGTGGGAAAGACATGTTTATTAATTCAATGCTTGCCCCTCTAGCAACAGCATACCTAGCAGTGCTAGCTACTTCAGATCCAATCGTGAGCATGTTTGTTTCGACTGCAGGAGACAATGTGAAGTTCTCAATTGCTGCCTGATATCGACATGCTGATTTTCTTGAAAAAAGCATGTTCTTATCACAGGCTAGAAACAGAAAATCAGTCTAGTGATTGAAGATTCTTACGATTTTTTTTATTTTAAAGGCCCAGGAAACTGGCTTCAAGTTGTGGTTATATTCCCCAGAAGTGACGATTGATTGTCTTCTTAATATTTATTTCAAGTTTTTAACCAAATTATTACCATTAAAATGTAATAAAAGCTATTAAAATATCATCTTATTCAGCAGATAAGGACAGGGTGGGCATGTATCGTCCACTTACTAATATGCACATCCATAAGACACTTCATATGTAAACCGTTCCTCATCGCTAGGGTAGAGTGTGTTGTCCAGTGCAGTAACAATAGACTATCTGACATGAAAGAAAGCAACAAAAGCTAGGCTTTACGATCATATAGTTAAGTTTGCAGATCATTCAATCTGTAATAATGCTGTAATACTGGGCTAGTGTACGCTAACATTAGACTCAACAAAACTCAACTCTCAAACTCCGGACATTGCATCCAAAAAATAGTTTTAATTCCGCATACCTAAGTTTGAAAGTGAATTAATTATCGCCAGCTAATATAATGAGATAATGATATTAGCTACTATATGATGCTGTGTCAATAGCCAACGCGTTATTGCAAGCGAGTGTGTCATCTAGTCACGCGTCATCGTAGCAAGCTAACCAGACAATAAAAACGCAGATAAAACACTTCTAACGTGGATCATTTTAAGCCATGTTATCTAGCTTTGTCGTGACAACATGAGAGAAGGATTGCTGTTGGAGAAGTGAATCACCCAACAGTTAGCGCGGGTAACCTGCACAAAAGCGCATTGTAGTTTTTTTTCACATATATCATCCAGTCAATTTAATTTCATCTAACGTTACACTTGATTCACTCATTAGCTCCGCTAGATAATGTCTTACTCTTTGAGATCATGTAGTAGAAATTAAATAAGAAAATATAATTCATTTAACTTACTGAGAATATATAATAAGAAATAATGAGGCTGTGTCAATAGCTAATGGGTTATTCCAAGCGAGTGTGTCATCGCGTCACGCGTCAGAGCGCATTTCAGTTATTTTCACCACCGAATTCTTATGGACAGGGAACCCCGCTAGATAAAGTCTTACTCCTTGAGATCATGTAGTAGGAATAAAATAAGAAAATGTAATTAATTTACTGAGAATAGATACTAAGAAATAATAACAACAAATTAATAACAACAATAATAATAATATTCATAAAAATACATGTTTGAAACTGGAAAACTGATTTTTTTTAAAATTAATTTTTAATTAATTAAAAAAGAAAATGAAATGAGATGGCTGGAAAAGAAATGAGTAAAAGCAAGGTGTGTAGTTATTTTGATTTCACACACTTAAAGATGGTGTTTATATATATATATATATATATATATTTAATTTAATATCTTTTACATTTTTTATCTAAAAAGTTTTTTGTGTGTTTATTTTTATTTGTTTGATTATAAGTTAAATGTTCTTAAATATAGAAACTTTAATAAAATGTAAGTTTTTCAAATTGATTTGAAAATGTTGCACTTTTTGACAAAATATCAGTCAAAACATCGGTAATCGGTGGGCTAGGACTCTCCAAAATCGAGACGGCATCGGACCCAAAAATCTGGCATCAGTCAGGCTCTAATTTCAAGTCCACCTCACAAAAATGGGTACTACAATTATTAACTGCTGGTATTACTGCAATATTGCAGTGCCCAATGACTTCCAGAAATTAAATCCATTTCTTGTGGGTCTCTTCATTTTTTGGAAAAGAACAAAGCATATTGGGATGGCAGGTATGCCATCCCACCAAGTTATGCCTTGACAGGGCAGCATGCCTCATACCTATACAGCACCGAGAATGCGTCACTCTTCAGGGTTTCCTACAGAAATGACCACAGTCTCTGAGCTCTTAAGAACATAATTTCTTAATGTACATTCTGACCTTATGTCAACAGACAGAATTCACAAACAACTTCACACGTCCGCCCAATAAAGCCCCAAACTTAGGGGATTTTGCATTTTCTTCTTCATCTTCTTTTTCATGCCTGATTACATCATTACACTGCTACAAGCCCACAAACAATTTGTCTCCCCATTGTTTATTTAGCTACACCATACTTACGTTTTTCCCCAAGAAAATTTCCAGTCAGGACAGCTAGTACGTTTGTGGCTCACTGGTAAGGTCGTGGCCTTTGGACCGCTGAACCACAGGATCAAATCCCAGACTTTGGCAATTTTTTTCATTTCTTATGCACGCTCATTTGCTCACTAATAATTGTCTATTATAATTTTTTTTTTTTTTTTGTCCTCATGCACTCTCGCTATAACCTGTTCTTATCACTTCTTTTAACAATATCATTATTACTTATTATTTGTACTGTTGTTGCTATTATTGTTCTTACTTTCATTACTATTTTGTTGTTATCAAGAGTTTTGGAGGACATGGCAGTGGTGGTCGTGGGTGCTGCGGGCGTGCGCGCCTGCCGGGCGTTCCCTCTCCCTCTCGCTCGCTCGCTCGGTGTCTTCCTCCCCCTTCCCCTCCCCCTCCGCGGTGCAGCCCCCGCCCCCTCCAGCGCACCCTGCTCAGGGCTGATTGCGAACTTGGGGGAGATCTACCTGAAGATCGAAAGAGAGCCCCAGATTTTCCCCGTTGATCTCCCCAGACTCCCCGCCCGACCTTCAGGGGACCCGGTCTCACCCAGGCCCCCATGACTCCCTGCTCAACCTTTGGGGGACCCTGCCACAACCACGCTCCCGTGACTCCCTACATGACCTTTGGGGGGCCCTGCTACACCCAGACTACCTCGTCTCCCTGCCCGACCTTAGGGGGACCCAGCTACACACAGGCTCCCGTGACTCCTGCTTGACCTTTGGGGGACCCGGCTACACCCAGGCTCCTGTGAAGCCCTGCCCAACCCCTGGGAAGACAGGAATCACTCAGGCTCCCGTGACACCCCACCCGACCACTGGGGGACCTGGCTACACCCAGGCTCCTGTGAAGGCTTGAGGTGGTGGAGTTGGAGGCGGGTTCGCGATCGGCTCCGGTGGTGTTGTGTTTGGGGGGGGGGGGGGGTGGCGGTTGTGCTGTGGGGTGGGGGGGTGGGTGGTGAGGGGTGAGGGGTTGTTGGGTGTGTGTGCATGGGGGGGGGGGGGGACGGCCTGGCGGGTGCGCATGCTAATAGCATTGATGACCACTATATATGTATATATATATATATATATATATTTTTTTTTTTTTTTTTACTTTTTTAAAAAAAAAATTTTCTCTCTCTCTTCTTTGTTTGATTATTGGTTTTCTTTCCTCTTTTTCTGTTTTTTTCTGGTTTGATTAGGTCATTTTATTTTATGACTTTGTTACCTCCTTTGCCCTTTTGTTTTGTTTGTTTTTGCTTACTTAAATAAAAAAAATTTTTAAAAAATAAATAAATAAAAATAATTGCCTATTATTTCTCAACTATTGCTTTTGCAACTGTATAATTCTTCAGGATCTTTGTGCACAAATCTAGCTGGTTTTTCACCGAATGTATACACTGTATTATGACAAACCATCAACACGTTCAGTTAACCAGCTCCATTTGCTTTCAATGTGAGTTTTCTAGCCAGCTACAATATAGCCAGGTCATATGGAATACAAAAACCGGACCTCAGTTGTGCTTACTGGCCTGCCTTCTTTAAAACCATGACCACATGACGGCATTGAACAACCTCTTCTTATTGCAAAGCCATTTATGCCCATTTAGCTAAGCAGATGTTTATAACTTCATTCCCTTATGCAATATTGACATTCAAATTATATCCAAATGCTCAATGCATACGTTTCACATACACAAGCTAGGACAACTACATTTTAGGTGGCTCACTAGTAAGGTCATTGCTTTGAATCACAAAGTCAAAGGATCAAATCCAAAAGGCTCAGGCAAATCTTTATTTTCTTATGCACACTTATTTGCTAACTGATAATTGTCTATTGCTTTTAAACTATTGCTTTTGCAGTTATCAAAATATCAGAATCTTCAATACATATTTTTAGCAAAAGTCACGCACAGGGAGCCATATGCACTTCACGAGGACACATTTGTTGATATCCTTCGATCGATCGATCGATAGATCGATAGATCGATAGATCGATAGATAGATAGATAGATACTTTGTTGTTCACGTTTGTGTAAATTTGCCTTCAGCTATACCATAGTTACAATAAAAAATATAGCTGCAAGCAGCAATGCGGGGCCCTACAAACATGTCCAAGCCAGGTAAATACTAGGTGAAGGAGAAAAGAGTCCAAGAGGCATAGATTTCAGGATTTTGGACAATCTACATACCTGTGCGTGAGACAAACTAACTTCCGGTTCGTGAGAAACATTACTTCGAAACATGAAAGCGCATTGGCATGAAGTGCTAACTTTGTCACGCCACAAATCACGCAATTTTTAACAAAACGACTTGTCCTTATCACCCTTGATGGAGAGAATACCCAAGAGTACACATGTGCGATAGTGACGGAATCAGATAAAGCGTTCAGGAGAAGATGAGTTTTAAAGCATTATATTAGCATTAGCTTCCCACCAAAATTTCAAATGCCTGTAATTTCCTTGTTTTTTGAGATATCTGCAACTGCGCCAACATGGTAGTGCCCTCTTCATGCCCAGTCCGTTTCAAGTCCCTAGATTATTGTTGTAAAAAGTTATAAGCATTTGAAATTTGTGGCCAAATTTTGTTTTTTTTAAATACCAGTTTCTCCACCATCTTGGAATGGATCTCTTAGCTGTTAACACCCTACAGGGAGACATGCACCATACACGTACATGGTAAATTTCGGACCAACCAGACTTACAGTTTACTAGAAGGAACTTTTTATAGATTTAGCCAAATTTTCAATGTGCAAAAAAATCCATCATGGCGGACTTTAAGGGTTCTTGAGGCATATTTGTTCCTCATGAGGAATGATACAAGTACACCTGGTTTCATGAATTTTCATCAAACGGGGTGGAAATGCCAGCATTTGAAATTTGCATATTGAATCGGTTACCATAGCACCACCTATGGACGAATCATGGTAATTCTTTCTGGCATAGTTACTCTTGGTCTCTAGTTTTGACCTGGTAATTTATATCATTTTTGGTCAAGGACTTTTTGAGTTATTTGACCAAGTCCAGGAAAATAATAATAATAATAATAATAATAATAATAATAATAATAATAATAATAATAATAATACCAACGAAAACAATAGGGATCCTACTTCGTAGGACCCCTAATAATAATAATAATAATAATAATAATAATAATAATAATAATAATAATAATAATAATAATAGGGTTCCTACTTCGTAATCGTAATCCACAAGTTTTTCTTACAGGGTTACTTTGCATTTTTACACACAGGTCCGCTACACTACTTATCACAAATTAGGTGCTAAACTTAGCCCCCCCAAAATTTTGCTCTGCCTCCCAATCACACCAGCCTACATCTGGGATTGACTACGAAGTATGAATGTATATTTATTTTTTGCTTTATCCAAGAATCATTTAAAAATATTTTCTGGTGAATGCAAAGGAATTCTGATCATTGGATAATTTGCAAAAAAGGATTAAAACAACACACAAGCAAAGAATTCATTAATTTCAATGGACCTTTAAATTAGGTTTTGGTGACACTGGCCAAATAGGGTGTTAAGAGAATATTAGTCCAACCAAGTTCAGATATTTGAACTTTATTGTAATGAGGCCATTTCTGTTGAGAATTTGAATTGTTATTTTATTTTCATTATATTGCTGTTTACTTTTATTTAGACATTGTATCTGTTTTAAAAGCTTTTTTATTTCATTCAAGAGATTTGCATTTGCACTGAAAACTATACATTTTCTTTTGTACATTTGACTCAGGAATAAATGACTCTTCAACAGTCTTTTGAAAAAACATTGTGAGTATCAAATCGTGAAGGTATTGTGTATCAAAACAAATTGTGAGCAGAGTGTATTGTTAATACACTCTAATGGTGAGAACGAGTGCAGCAGAGGGGGTGCAGTGTTCACAGGCACTGTCAGGGAGCCCAAAACCATCCTGCACTCTGCACTTTGAAAAGGATCAAGCTTGCCAGGAAACTTGATGAGTGTGAAAATCAACTGCAGAGTGCATATGTTACATCTGTAGTTGCTATTGCAGGCAAAGTAATTAATACTTGAAAAACAACATACAAAAATGCAAGCTGATTCGAAAACCAGTGCTACCCAATGTTTCCTAAATTGTTTCAAGTAACTTGGCCCTGTGTGTACAAGTATACAGTACATTAATTGGGCAAATACATGTGTGGATAGGTTTTCGAGAGTCAAGATTGATTTAATAGGCCTCAATATGTCTAATTTTTATCTGTATATGTGTTTATCCACCCAGCCTTTCTGTAGCATGAATGATTGTATGTTTCTTGGCGCTTCCATGCCGCAACTAAAAAAGGCGTCAGACACATTCCAATCCATTGCTCAGCTTAGCAGGGAATCCACATTTCAGAGCACCTCAGAGACAGGTAGAATAATAATACATATTTCAAATAATAAATATGACATTGAAAAAAAACGAAACAAAAAATGAAATATCAACTCGCCATCCCTGCTACCTGCATACTGCATGCAGAGTACCATATTATTTATTTAGACATTGGCAGACAACAGCATAAATTGCGTCTTTTGTTTATATTCAATATTAGTAATTGCAGTGAGAAACTGCAGCTGTAGACACAAGAAAGTTTGTTATATTATGGTAGCAACAGAACAAAACAGACTAGGCTATATATACATATATAATATATATATTTACCGCCATTGTTTTATTATACCAGCGTGTTTTCGCGCGTTTGCAGAGAAACTGAAATACTATCAATAACAATGGTTTAGCTATTTCTCAGCATAATGACGGATTCAAAGACTAAACGAACTCACCCGATATTGTCTTCAAATGGATCCATGCTAAAGAAAAGTAATTATTCATCCTCTCAAAAAGCTTTTACTAACAAACTTTTAGCAGCAAAAAAAAGAAATATCAACTCACCATCCCTGCTACCTGCATTCAGCGTGCAGAGTACCGTATTTGTTTCGACATTGGCAGACTACAGCATAAATTGCGTCTTTTGTTTATATTCAATATAAGTAATTGCAGCGAGAAACTGCAGCGGTAGACACAAGAAAGTTTGTTATATTATGGTAGCAACGGAACGAAGCAGACTATATATTTACCAGTGTGTTTTCGCGCATTTGCAGATGTAGGAGCCATTAATTTAAGTTGGTTTATAATAAGAACCCCAAAAAAGTATTATGAAGTTTATTTATTCTGCTCTACATTTAAATTGAAATTATAATGGAATTTATCATGCATTTGTTATTTACTGTTTAGAGCGCATTCATTATTGCACGAGTGTGTCCCTCTATAGGAGAAGCGAGAATAAATTCTATTTTAGATGGTGCGGTGACGCGGGCCAGCAAGAGTAGACAGTGCGAGCAGAAACAGTCATTGACCGGGTTTGCACAACCGAACTGGACCAGTGGAATCTGTGAAACTTTGGATGGACTTTAACTTTAAGTTCATTTTTGCAGTTTTATGTTCATTTATTTTGTAAATAAATTCAACAAAAGGAACAACAATAATGTATTTTTATTTTCATTACAACACGCGTCAGAGAATTGCACCAAACTCCCAATGAAGTGGACAGAAGTGGGGAAAGTCTAATGGAACACAGGAAACAAAAGGACAGAAACTTAACCTGTTTTTACCACTACAGCAGAGAAACTAAAATACTATCAATAAAAATGGTTTAGCTATTTCTCAGCATAATGACGGATTCAAAGACTAAACAAACTCACCCGATATTGTCTTCAAATGGATCCATGCCAAAGAAAAGTAATGATTCATCCTCTCAAAAAGCTTTTACTAACAAACTTGTAGTAGCATGCACTCCATTGCTTCCTCGATGCGAAAATTTGGCTGTGTTTTGTTGACATAGTTAAAGCACCACAGATTCACCTGAATGACTAAAGATACATGCCACTCAAAGTTCAGACCCTCCCCTCTAAAACTAGACCCGAAGGTGTCGGATTACTTATTTGCGTCACCATGGATGTCTCCTAGCCACTCGCCTTTACTATGTCGTAACACTTAGATGGTATGTCATAACAATTAGATGGCCCGGCGCATATGTAAAGCTGCAGCGCTTCCGTGCCACAACTAAAAAGTCAAAATGGCGGGCAAACAATATGGCGGACATAGGTGGTCCCAGTAGCAAAGTTGCAGAGCGGTTTTGTGTTGATCTGACTTATGGTGTGGGAGTTATGGACTTTTAAGCATGAACCTATATAGGCCTAGGTGATTTGTAGTGCCTGAGTAGCAGGGGGGCATAAGAACCCACCTACTAAATTTGGTTGGTCTAGGACTTATGGTTGCTGAGCCTCAGACACTTTTAGCAGAGAAAAATAAGAATAAGAAGAAAACAGATACACAGATACAATAGGGTTCCACCAGCTTCGCTGCTTAGACCCCTAATAATCCTAACAGATACAATAGGGTTCCACCAGCTTCGCTGCTTGGACCCCTAATAATAATAATAATAATAATAATAATAACAATAATAATAATAATAATGCAAAAACATTGACACACACTGTCATATGCATACCTAAATATATAATAATTCACTCTTTTATGTTTTTCTGAACTCTACAGTATGTAATCTTTTGTGACATGGGGATGGGACAACATTTTTACAAATGATACTGTTTATGATCACTCCAAGGGAAATCTTACATTCATAACACAGGATTGAGCAACCTATCACCATTTACACTATAGTGTGTGAAATGCCCACATAAGAGAATAGCACAAACCTCCAGAAAGACAATCCATTTCATTGTGAGTGGCATGAATTCTAGTAAAGCAGGCTAATACAAGCCACTATGCTAACTCTGCCAATGGTGCGCTAGAAATGACCCAATACTCACATCTATCACTTAGCCCCCAATACAAATATGCTGAGAATTATTAGTAAAGTTTAACAGTTGTCTATTATGACCAATGCAAAGATAACAATATCAAAAATAAAACAGCACGAATCATGCTGAAGAGTTGGCAAAATGAGTAAAATCTTCCAAAAACCAAAAAACAATTAGACCCCAATGAGAGCTTGTATATTACTATGTGACATTATGGTTGACTACGCAATGCCGTGCTCAGCCAACCATTCATGCTGTTACACCTGGCACTCAATTGTTGTCATAAATTTTAAATGAGACATGCCATACACCATTGGGAAGCTTATACTGTCCTCAACTGGATGAAAGTTGTTACCAATCAACCATAATCAACTGAAGAGAGTTATTATGGCGTAAAAAGCAAGGGGAGTTTTTGGGGTGGCCGAAGTAAATACCTACTGTACACCCGTGGGTAGGTATTTATTTGCGTGTTTCTATTTGCATGTT
This sequence comes from Anguilla pacifica, assembly GCA_039654925.1. Taxonomy (NCBI): domain Eukaryota; kingdom Metazoa; phylum Chordata; class Actinopteri; order Anguilliformes; family Anguillidae; genus Anguilla; species Anguilla pacifica. The sequence goes on from CM077292.1 coordinate 39,740,729, forward strand.
TATTTCTCAGATTGTTCAAGACAATAAAGAACCACTGAATCTTGAAAGGGACACACCTACCGTATGTGAAAATATTAAGCTTGTATATTTATTCCAAATTCAGTCACAGTTATTAGAATGACATGAAAAAATTACAAGAATTCCTTGTTTATTTTGACATTCAGTGAGCAGCCTTTTTCATGGCAGTATCGGCATACCTTCAGGCTGTTGTTGGCTCTATCTTGTTGCTATGATGGAATATAAATTTTTGGTTGTGAAAGAATATTTTTATGAACTCCCAGATAGATACTATTGTCCAGTGTATTATGTACAAATTTGTTTCCAGGAGCACTGAATGTCTGAGTTGAGCAATCTCAGGCCACCGGCATCCTGGCCACTACGACGCAAAGGCCACTAGTGCACAAAAGGGAAAATTACTGAAGATGCTGAGGAGTACGTATCACCAATTATGTTTTTTATCAAGATACTAATCCCACACAGCTGGAGGGCATGCAACAGTGTGGTGCAAAAAAATAAAATACATTTTTTTTTACCTCTAAACAGACTCAAATACAACTTGGGTAATATAAATATGACGATGATTTGATTTCTCGCCCTCATACCCATTTCTGGCTAAAAGTACCTTTTCAGTGTTGTCAGCAGCTGTGTACCTGATGGTCAGTGTTCTCTAGAACAAGAAATATCATTGATACTCTGCAAATGATTTCCCCTTTTGAAATTTTCATTATTTTGAATTATGAATTCAAGGAGGTCTCATGTTTTAGACTGGGTGGCCCATGCAAGTCTACTTTCAATTACAGCTCTTTTATACCCAAGTGTATGGAGGCCACAGCAAAGAACTTTACTGGTAAGTAGGTAAAATACTATAAGTAGTAGGGATGGTGATTTTCAACTTTTTCACAGATTGAAGGATCACGTTATGTGCTTGATTCCAAATTGATACCTAGCATGGGGAAGAGTACATTTTAGAACGCATATTGGCCAGGCAGCACCGCAAACAGCTACAATATCATATTTGCAACAGTCTCATCTTGGTGTCCATGAATAACTGTATAGAAGGAAGCTGCTCTAGTCACAGCTTGACTACATTTATAGTAGGGATGAGGGAGTACACCATTATCTGTATCTGTATTTGTTCAACCAACAAAATTACCTGTATACATATCCGTACTCGGAATGGGTGAGGCTTAAACCGGAAGTGGACAAGGCATAACCGGAAGTTGGTATTTTAACGTCTTAGCAAAGCCCCTAGCGGTCGGCAGGCCAGCATGCCGAGATTACTGAACTCAGACATTCAGTGCTACTGCAACCAAAGTATGAGTTAAAAACAGAAACGCTTTGTTTTAGTTTCATTAGTAGACGTTACATGACAACTATGCCGAATACCGAATTTCGCCACGCCACCATTGTCGCTCTGGTCGTTCATTTAACACGCACCCCCTCCCTGCAGTCTCATCTGCAACTACACCCCCCACCCATGACATAATGGACAATACTGTCTATCTGGGCATTCATAAAAATATTCTTTCACCACTCAAAAATCATCATACCGTCATAGCAACAAGATAAACCCGACAATAGCCCTAAGATATGCCAATACAGCAGTGAAAACGCTGCTCACTGAATAACGAAATAAATGAGACAAAGTTTTAAAAAATGATACCATGTCAATCTACAGTCAATATCTGGGGCTAAATATTGAATAAATACACAACCTTACCATTGGTTTTACGCGTAGAGATGTCCCTTTTGAGTCTGAGTGGTCATATATTGTCTTGGACAATCCGTTTGTGAAATACACGCTCATTTGTGATGCTTGGGTACCTTCCAAAATAAGCTGTGCGTAATACCACACGTGCCGTTTACGGCATTGTCGCCCTTTTTAGTACAGACTGGCTTGATTGACAATTCATTTATTCAGTAGGTGAGAGTATAAGCTTTCTAACAATGTATAACATGTCTAATTTTGCTTTTGGAATAGCGTTTTATAAGTCAGCATAACCGAAAATTTTCTTATCATCGCATTCACTCTGTGGTAGCAGTAAAAGACAGTTATCGTTATGCTGGTTTTATTAGTTTTTTAAATGAACTGACTGTGTGAAGACAGTAGTAGACAGAGCGTGCCAGGTTACAGTTGGCTAACCACAATGTACTGTATGTCTTGTGATTTCAGGTGAGCGACGACGTCTAAATTTGCACAAAAGTGATCTTGCATTAGTACAGTGGATGTATAAGAATGATAGGATGTCAATGATTGTAGTACAGTGTGTGTATGAGATTGCTAAATGTTAGGAAATACAAGTACATGCTTATATCATGTAGTCGCTAGCTAACTGGCTTGTTAGCCTCACTGTAGCAGCTAGTTAACTGGTTAGTTAGCCCCACTGTAGCAAGCTAGAAGCTAGAAATGTCCGTTTGTGATCAGTAATATGTGCTTACGTGTGAATGTCCAGTAAATGTGTGTTTAGCTATGGTGAGAATAATGTGTTGATCCAAATCTGAGAATTGCAAATTTTATTTTATTGAGAATATATAACAATAGATAATAGATCGCTGTGGACAGAGTGGCTGTGACAATGGCAAGATTGTGTTGTGTGGCGCAGCAGCAGTGAACTTTGTATAGGCTCTGTGTAGAGGAGGAGCTCTGTGTGTGGCTGGCCTATCACGATTACGGATATTGACACATTTTACTCGGATGGTACTTGTACTCATAAAAAGTACATTATCCGTACCGGATACTAGTTTCATCGGAGTATTCACTCAACCCTAGTTTATAGTTTAGCCTCTGTTTCGAATGTAGCCTAATTCAGTAGTTGGCTAGCAAGCTATCAGTCATTAAAAAAAATTTAAAAGCAGGCTTCAAAACCATTCTGACTTAAAATCAAAGTCAATTTTAATATTAGGTAACCTAGTTGAGGTAGTCTACAAGAAAGAGGCGTCCATTGTTAAACAATAGCCTATAGGGCATGAGATATTTGCTAGAATACTTAAGTAGGCTAACTTTCCTTTGCAATGGAATCGCGTATTTTGAAATGCATATTTTCATTACAAATATTTTCATTGACAGAGGTAGCATAATCGCCCCAGCTTAGGGCATTCAAACTACATAAAGCTCAGCTGCTTGGATATTGCTCAAAAGCTCACCAACAAAACATGCATTTCAAAATATATTTTCTTTATTCTGTTCAAATTAGATGAAAACATTTAATGCTTCAAATTTAATGTTTTTTTCTTTTTCTTCTGTATGATAAATTAATAAATAGAGCCAAATTCCAAAACACAGTTGTGTACACATAGCCTTAATGAGAAAATAAAAGATTAGACACGTATCCAAGTAATCAATCAATTCATTACTCGTACTCATCCCTAATAGGTAGGAATGTGTGATGAGCTGGATGCATGAGCAGGCCAGGAAGATACGAGGGGATTCAATGAGTGTACTTCTAAAGCTTAATGGGTTGACAGTTGGGTTTGATATATTGCAGAGGGACAACAGTTTGTTTTGCATGGCATACAACCAAACTGAATACAAAGCGGACCTTACCAGCGTAGGGGACACTCCCTTCTTTAATGTATTTTACTCCTCAACATAAAGGAAAACTTTGCAAAAGGTAGGGCACAATTTATTCCTAATGCACTAAAGAACTTGAAGATGGAGACAATACTGATCGGGGTGTCTCTCATAAAAAAGGACAATGTGCAATGCTTGTATAAACAATTGTTGCACTTCTTTCAGAAAGCACCATTGACTTCCGGTTGCATGATGCACAAGTTAGCAGCTTGAGTCTCTCGAGACAATTTTCCAACAACTACAGAACTATTCAGCAGCGCTTAACGAGAGTGTGACAGTAAGAAGTCTAAAGATGAGTTTGTCGGGAAGAGCCGGTAAAAATGCATCCAAAACCGATTCTGGATAAGAAAAGAAAGAATCCACACTAGCGGCTCAGACTAATCAAGCTAGCTCTACCCACCCCAACAAAGAAGGCGAGAGAGAGGATTCCGCGATTCTAAAAGTTAAAAGATCTAAGGAGAGAGAATCAAGAAGCACATAATGGCACTCAGTCATCAGGGAACAACCTTGAAGTCCATGTCCCAGGTAAAGGAATGGATTGAGAAAACAGAAGGAAGAATTAAGGAAATTGAGTCAGAAATCAACAAAATTGATGACAGAGGTCTGAGACACGAGAGGGCGCTCCGATACCTTGTAAAAAGAGATGCAGAGCAAGGTGCAAGGATTTGCAAAATAGACTCAGACACAACAATATCCGGATTTACCAAGTGCCTGAAGGTAGTGAGGCTAAGGATACTAAAGAGTTTGTGAAGGAGCTTTTGATAAAAACTCTGAAAGTATCACCTGAACTGGATATTAAGCTAGAAAGAGCGCACAGGTCTCTGATGGCTAAACCGAGAGACCTTAGCGCCCCCCCATGCTCTATCATTGTGCGATTTCTGGACTTCAATGTCAAAGAATAGCCTATGTGCTGCAGCTTGCATGGGGACAACAAGTCCCATTTCAGGGGGAACAGATCTACTTTGACCATGACTACTCCCCACACCTGCAAAAGAAGAGGGGACAGGTGCGTCAGGTCATTAAACAGCTGAAGGGAAAGGGGATACGTGCCAAGTGTCCCTACCCGGCACAACTCAGAATGACTACGGATTCGGGAGAGAAGGAGTTTGAAACCCTGATGGATGCAATTCCCACACTAAAATAACTGGGAATTAATGTCCAAATCGATGAGAGAGAGAGACTACAGAGAGAACTGACAAGAGATAGATGGCGAATACAAGGAAGTGGGAGTGACCATTGAAAGAAAAAAACCATGATGTCACTATCCGGTGTGGATTTGAGAACACTCAAACGACAAAGATGAGTAAACCAGTTAAGTTCAGACTCACTTAATGTTTACAGCATGATGAACATGAGAAATAATTGTTACGCTGCTGATTATGCTTTATTTTGAGTAACATATTGAGTCATTGGTAAACTGAAATATTTAGAATCTATTTTATTGTATATGCAGGGGGTTTAATGGTCAGAGATTGGGCCATAGGTGGATCACACATAGCCTGTGTTTTAAGGCAAAGGCTTTCCCTAAAGGCGATGATACTTTTGTATTTAGCTTCAATTGTACTTAGTGCAATGCTCCCTGAGAGTGACAGCTACACCTCTCTGCCCATAAAACTCCGGGAGCAGGTTGCAATGGTAATTTATGTTAGACAGCCTGCTGGAGAGTTGGAAGTTCTATGTTCTCCCTTACAAGTGAATAGGGAACTGTTCAGGTTTGTTCTGTTCTGTGTTTTATATTCCTTGACAAATGTTCCAAGCTCACAGTATGGAAGGTAGATCTATGTTTTATATAAGACTTACACAAACTCGGACCAATATATCAACACTGACAATATGACAAGCTTAAACTGTATTAGTTATAATATAAATGGTCTTAATAATCCAATTAAGAGGAAAAAAATATTTGGACAATTTAAGAAAATGCAATGTTCCATAGCATTTATTCAAGACACTCACTTATCAATAATTGAACACAGGAAACTGAAAAGGGAATAGGTGCACCACGTATGTAGTGCTTCTTCTCAAAAGGGAAAGAAGAGAGTAGTGGATATTTTATTTAGGCTAATAAATCCGTCTATTTTACCAAAGAAAAGGAAATTGCAGATGACCAGGGCAAATATGTCATGGTCGTGGGGTCAATAGGAGGAATAGATTGAACTTTTCTAAATATATATGCACCAAATGAAGACTGCCCTATCTTCTTTAAACGCATAGCCTCACTTTTGGCTGATAATGCCAAAGGAATTATTATTACGGCTGGAGATTTTAACTGTGTACTAAATTCAAAATGAGATAAACTCCCTGCAGATAGTGGACCCACTTCTAAAAAATCTAGATCACTGAATGCAATGATAAAAGAATTTGGACTTATAGATGCGTGGCGTTTCCATCACCCCAGGCAGAAAGACTTTACTTTTAGGTCAGGGGTCCATGGTAGTTATTCTCGGATAGATTTAATTTTGTATTTCCAAGCAAGATATTGACACGGTTGAATCCTGTAATATTGAATCACTGACCATCTCAGATCATGGATCCGTAACTCTTCAATTTAACCTTGGAACTAATAGCCTAAGACTTTTAAATATTGGCGGCTCAATGTATCCATGCTGTCTGATTCTCTCATACGGGAGAGGATAAGTCGAGAGCTGAAGAGTTACTTTGATTCTAACAATAATGGGAATGTTTCACCATCAATTTTATGGGATGCAGCAAAGGCTGTAATGAGAGATAAAATTATTTCAATGTCAACTACCTTAAAGAAACAGCGACTTGAAAAACAGCAGAATCTAGAAAATGAGATTAAAATACTAGAAAGGAAACATAAACACTTTAGAGATGAGGAAGACCTAAAAAGCTCTACAAAAATGTAGACAAAAACTAGATGAGCTGTTGACATATAAAGTGGAAGGGGCCCTTACATTTACTGGTCGGACTTACTATGAGATGGGAAACAGGGCAAGCAAGCTTTTGGCATTCCAGCTCCGCAAAATACAGTCAAGTCGCGTAGTTCCAAAGATTAAACATCCAGTTACAAATTCAGTGGTAATGCAACCACATGAAATTGCTAATGCCTTTGCAGCCTATTATAGTGACCTATATAAAGCACAAGAATTGGAAAACAAGGAAGAAAACATTTTAAACTTTCTAGATAATCTTAAACTCCCTAAACTGTCTATCGACGAGGCTGAGGAATTGTCCTCTCCTATTACTGAGAATGAGATATCAGAAACTATTCGGCTGCTTAAAATAAATCACCGGGTACAGACGGATTCCCAGGTGAATTTTATAAACATTTTACTGAACAGCTAACACCTGTACTATGTGAGGTTTACAACTATGCCCTATCCGAGAGTGACCCACCAGGAAGTTGGTCGGAGGCTATCGTCTCAGTAATACACAAAGAAGGTAAAGACCCTACGCGATGCAGTGCCTATAAGCCTATAAGTCTCCTCCGTAACGACTTTAAAATATTGACGTCTATATTTAATAAAAGAATACAGAAATATATTGCAACATTCATTCATCCAGATCAGACAGGGTTTATTCCCGGATGCCAGGGTACAAACAACATTAGAAGAACTTTAAATCTGCAATCAGTGGCTGGATCCAGAAAGGAACTGTCAATGCTTCTCGGCCTAGATGCCGAGAAAGCATCTGACAGAGTTGATTGGCTGTATCTGGAACTAACATTGAAATGTATGCGATTTAACAACATATTTATTGATTGGATAAAAAATTATATATAAAAATCCTAAATCTCGAGTCAGGGTCAATGGCCACTGCTCTCAATTTTTTGAGATACAGAGAGGGACACGCCAAGGGGAAGTTTTGTCTCCATCACCATTTGCGAATAGCATAAGCCGCTAGCGGAGATGATTACATCAAACCCTCAGATACAGGGAATAGATGACCAAAAGGGTATTACACACAAGATTTCATTATTCGCAGATGACATCTTACTCTACATCACAAACCCCTTAGACTCAATTCCAATCATAATGAATGTTTTAAGAAATTATGGAGAGTCGTCAGGCTGTAAGGTAAATGGGAATAAATCAGAAGCTATGATGATAGTGGGAACCTCATTTGAACAGTATAGCACCCTTCCATTGGGCTAGAGAGGGATTTAGGTATTTAGGAATTATTCTGACTCCCAGGATTAATCAGTTATATCAAGCAAACTACGAGAAGCTGATTTTACAAACCAAATCAGACATTGCTAGATGGGAAATTTTACCTCTCTCTTTATTGGGAAGAATAGAATCAATTCGAATGAATGTGCTACCCAGATTTCTTTTTCAGTCTGTGCCCATACCAGTACCTGCTACTACCTTCAAGATGTTAGATAAACTTTTATCAAAATATATCTGGCAGAAGAAAAGACCCAGAGTAAGGCTCAAAACACTCCTTTTACAAAAACACAAGGGTGGTCTTGGCCTGCCAAATCTTAAAAACTACTATTGGGCAGCCCAACTACGGATATTAGTGCATTGGATTAAAAATGACTAGGATACAGGATGGGTACAGATTGAACAAAAATCAATTCCAGAGACTCCTCTCCAATCAATAATATTCTTGGGTAAAGCACATTGGAAAAAAATGAAAATTCGAAACAAGTGAATGTGTGGGGAAATGTATGGAAAAATGGGGGAGGGCCACGTTCAATATCAAGGGTCATGCCAATAGCATATAATACAGATTTTCGTCCATCTTTGTGTGATGGTGGCTTTAAAAGGTGGGTGGACTCGGGCCTGGTTACCATTAATCAATTAATGGAAGGAGATCGTTTGAAATCTTTTGCACAACTACAGCAATGTTTTGGGTTGCCTTCGAAAGACCTATTTAGATCCTTTCAAATAAGGCATTATGTAATGACTCACATCGAGTGGGAAGCAATTAAGGGACCTCCATCAAGCGTGGAACGATACTTTATTAACATGATAGAAAATAATTTGATGGAAAGAAAACATATCTATTTATAAAACGTTACAATTAGATGATTCAGGAGATATCTCTTATATTAAAGAAAAATGGGAATTGGAAGCTAATGTGATAATAGATGATGAAGAATGGGAGAAAACTCACTTAAGTAGCCATAAGATCACAAATAATCCTATGTGGAGGGAGTTTGACTGGAAAGTTAAGGTTTTTTAAGATCCCTCAAGTGATGTCTGGGTTTGTTGGAGGGTCCTCACCATCATGCTGGAGAGGCTGTGGAATGATTGGGGATCATACACATATTTTTGGGATTGTCCAAAACTGCAGAAATTTTGAGAGAATATTAAAAGTGAGATTACCTGTCATTTTAGATGTTGATTTACCTTTGAATCCACTGTATTATATGTTGGGATGTATACTGAGAGGTATACTCTATGGGGATCATTTTGCATAACTTAAGGGTATTATTGTTATTTGCAAGGAAAATGATAACTATTTCTTGGTTGAAAAAATGAACCCCCTACAGTGGAACAATGGACTAAGAGACTGAGACAGGTGTACATAATCGAAGAAATGACTGCACAATTGCAAATGAAAAAGGATATTTTTGTGCGGAGATGGACACCTGTAATTCTGTATCTGGCTGAATAGAAGAATACTTTAAAAAAAAAAAAAAAAAAAAAAAAAAGATATATCTTTTTTTTGTTGTTTGTTTTTTGCTTGTGTTATTTTCTGGAAATAATGTTTTTTCCTTCTTAGGAACTGATTGGTAATTTAAAATGTTGGATGAGCTTTTTGTCAACGAACGTTCGAGATTGTATGTGATCAATGTATTATCTTGACACTAAATAAAATTAGTTCAAAAACAAAGAAAGCACCATTAAGCCCTCTGTGGGGCATCTGACAGTCACGGCACATCTGCATCCAATGTTCCACAATGAACTCTTTCACTGTAAATCAAAGAGAACCTCTTCAGAATTGTAGTTAATGGCTGTTCATGCTCTCAAAATATTCTTTTGTGACACCACTTCTGAATGTCACTGTATGTGGCATAGCTGTACCAAGAAAAGCACGCAAGACCCAACATGCAGGCTTGAACACATTGTTTGCTCAATACTATAAAATCAAGAGACAGTATATTGAAAACCATGATAGAACCATCAGTACATGCTTATTGATTTTCAAAAAATTACATTTTAATGAGGTTCTAGGCCATTAAGCTCAAAACTACTCTCTCTACCTTACCTACCTCATTGGTCATACAAATGCCAGTGTACTGAGGCAAAAAAAACATTCTTAAAACATCAAAAAGATAAGCAAATTAATGGTTCAATGGCTGCACACACCAATGTACTGTATATCAGAATACCAATAAAGGAGCACTGATAGCAACCAAGTCAGGCTACCCTGAAAACGTATTACTATACATATGATTCTCCATACAACTTCTTAAGAGAACGTTACAAGATCACTGTGAAAGCTACTGCCCACGATTGGAAAATCAACACACACTGCCTCAAATAGTGTCATTTTTTAACTGCAAGCCAAGAATTTACTAAGTAAAAGACAAAATGCTGAAGATAAACAATCATCAAACATCACAGCAAACAAGCTCTACATATTTGGGAGCACATATGTGAATACTGGAAAGGGCTTGCCTTCCTCCTTGTAGGAGAGGGTTTATTGTGGCAAAATACGATGGACAAATTTTGTAATGCTTTAATATTTTAGCTTTTCCAACTGTACCTTACTGAGTGTACCAAGCACTGGCAGTGACTAATTTTTGGGGAAAAAACAATGAAATTGCTACATTTTTTCCACAGAAGGTATAGGAAATAGTTGCTAGGCAATGGTACAAAAACAAGGCCATTCGGAGCAAACAGAAATATCAAGTACTATATCTGCAGGAGTTAGCAGCATGATGCAAAACAAAAAACAAATACTCCCACATCCACAAAAGATGAAGTGTAGGTTGTTTTTCTTAGAATTAGGAAACTTCTGTAAACCACTGCAAATGCGGTTGTTTTCATGACACTCAGTAAAAAATGTTTAAAAGATGAAATCACAGAATAATACACGGAAGCCAGAGCTGTGATTAACAAACAAACACGTCCCTGGAGAGTACAACTGATCGCAGATTTAATGGCAGGTGTTCCGCTGTTTCAATATTTATCTAGTGTCGTGATCCTCCGTCTGCTGTCTGACTGCACTGTCACAAAGGAACGGAGTACATCTCAAATATACTTCTAAAGTAGGGGTGTACAATCATACCTGAAAGGCCTGGTGTGTGTACCGGTTTTTGTTTTGTAGAAAGCCCATATGAACAAATGTCATATAGAGAATGTAAGTTGCCAGAACATACGTCCATTTAAATGCCTATTTTCTGTTCAGGCACAGTGACGTGAAAAAATTATAGATTTCCTCTATTATTGCATATTTGTCAGATCTTTTCACAAAATGTAATATAAGACAAAGGAAATCTGAGTAAACACAAAACAGTTAGTTATCAAATACCCATATCACCCATGTGAAAAAGTAAGTGCCCCCTTAAACATAATAACTGGTTTCACCACCTTAAGCAGCAAAAACTGCAATTGAATGCATCCTGTAATTTGACATCAGTCTATTACATCGCTGTGGAGAAATTTTAGCCCACTTTGTAAAAACTGGTAGGTTTTTGAGCATGAACTGATCATTTCAGGTCCTGCAACAGCATCTCTATTGGTCAGGACTTTCACTAGGCCATTCCAAAAAAAAATGTGTTTCTTTTCAGCCATTTAGATGTGAACTTGCTTTTGTGTTTTGGATCATTGCTGCATAACCCAATTACAGTTCAGCTTCAGCTCATGGACAGGTGATCAAACATTCTCCTTAAGAATTTTCAGGTACTGAGCAGAATACACATATTGATCCTTCAATAAAGGCAAGTCGTCCATGTCCCGAGGCAGCAAAACATCCCCACACCATCACACTACTGCCACCATGTTTGACTGCTGGCAAGATGTTCTTACTGTGAAATGCTGCATTTGCTTTATGTCAGACATAATGGGACACATTTACTCCACAAAGTTCCACTTTTGACTCATATTTCCATAGAGCATTATCCCAAAATGCTTGAGGATTATTCAGGTGCTTTTTTGCAAATATGAGACTTTCACTTTGTGTTTTCACTTACGTTATGAGTGTTAGCTTAGCACACATTTTATCAACTGTGCATTAGAGATTTGTTTGTTTATCAGCATAAAAGAAACTGCAATAGTGAGGAAAGGCATTATATTATTGTAAATCATTTTTGATTTGATTTATATTTTTGTAATTTTCCTCCTTGTGGGCTCACACCCTGTTGTGATCAGGTTTGCGTACCTCTTTGACGCTATGAGCTTTGCCAGTTGGAGGAAACCCCCGATAGTTGTTCACCACACTCGACAAGTCTAAGCTGAGAGGTCAGCACAGTAAAATCAACTGATTATTTAGAGAGCACTGCCTGCTCACATATGTATGTATGTATGTGTGTGTGTGCGTGCGTGCGTGCGTGCATGCATGTTTGCATGTGAGGCTGTTTAGTGGCAGTGTAGCACAGTGGGTAAGGAACTGCACTTGTAACCGAAAGGTCATAGGTTCGATCCCTGGGTAGGACACTGCCGTTGTACTCTTGAGCAAGGTACTTAACCTGAATTTCTTCAGTACATATCTAGCTGTATAAATGGATACAATGTAAAAATGCTATGTTGTGTAAGTCGCCCTGGATAAGAGCATCTGCTAAATGCCTGTAATGTAATGTAGCCATCGCAATTCATCCTTTCCTCGTATAATCTTATTCATCACATTATACAAATTATTGTTTTCAATTAGCCTGTTACCAACTCATTATCATTAACAACAAATGCATATTTTTTATTTCAAAGCTGTTGTCGTGTCCAAGTTGAGCTCTACTGACGTCTCAAATTCTGATTGGTCGTAGAAAATCCATTCATCTGAGTAAACCTCACTACATATACATTTTGCAGTATGATTGGAAAAAGCAATCTGGTTTTGTCCAGTATATATAATCACTGCATAAAGAAAATACAAAACATTTTTTTAATTTCTTTGCTGATTTTCAGAATATGTCCTGTAGGTTTATAGAATGAGACTCCCATATGACCAGGGGATTTTGGTGCAAATGTGCTCTTTATTTCAAGCTTTTAACCATGTCTTTATCATATATGATTTTGAAGATAAGGGGTTTTTCTTCTTCTTTTTTTCTTTTTTAAGATGGGGGATCATAGAAAAGACCTAGGTTTTAAGTAGGGTTTAAGGGGTTAACACAAATAGAGGTTCAAAGAGGTTAATATATAGCTCCCCATTTTCTTAATTTCTTGTTCAACAAGGGACTTATCTATTCAACAATACAGTTAAACCATTTCCTGATGCATTTTATATAATTCTTTTAAACCTAAAGGTGAGAATCAGGGTGGTAAAAGAGGGTGTGTGTAAAACATGTGATTCAGTGTTCATGGTTGAGTTGACACTGTACTCAAGAGTACAGTATTTTAATATTTCTAACAGGGAAAGAATGCACTCCAGCAAACATGGCTTGTGTGCCATTAGTGATTGGCTATTACCCAGCCTTCACTAATTGTGTCTCCTAAAATGGAGCTCAACTTGTTTTCATTATACAGGCTAGATAAGTTAACACTTATTTTTATTGCTAGCAACAGTGACATTACTCTTTGAGGTGCTCTACAGTGTACTATTACACTACATCAGTGCACTGTAAAAATGACCAGGTAAGCTATTAACCTGTTGAAGCTGAGAGACGTCAAAAAGCACTCCCTTTAATCTCCGTCAAATAACTCACTTATTTCTGAACGATTTTATGAACATATTTTCACCATGTACTCTGCTGATATGTTTACCCATCATAAAGCAATGGTATGTTGTATTGACATGCCTGTATGATGTTACTTTATAAAACCTATTCTTGTAATGTAAGGTGATATACCTGAGCTGACACTTTTGGTTTAGGTGACATTCAAATGAATGCATTTTTTTTAACAAGTGAAAAAGACTTTTTCTCTCAAATAATAGGGCCTACCAACTAATTCATATCATATCCAGGCCAAAGCCTGACATTTCCTGAGAGGGACAGGTCTTGTGAACGAAATGAGGGGTAATCTATTAATTAGTTAATCTTCATAAAACTGAGGATAGTGAAAAAACGTCAAAATCACCCTAGGTCTCAAAGGGTTTTAAGGCCATTTTAGACATTGTATCAATTGTAGGCAAGCAAGACTTGGGAGGAAAGTAATGCATGTTCTATACATGCAAATACATGAACTAATAAGTATTAAAGATAAATAATAAAACAATAAATGACTGTTCATCATAACTTACGAACTTACAAACATTAAGGGTAACTAGAAAGGTTACAATTCCTGAAGGAATTGTGTGGGCCTGCTTCAAATTCCAACTGGCACTGTCCTCAAGCCTCAATGCATTTCAATGAGGGCACATAGCTCAGAAGAAGCACGAAACCGTCCAGACCCACGGCGCACCACAGCGTTACATATACAGCCAGGGATCAGCAAGTAGCAATTATGTTCCAGGGATTAGTCATATCCTAAAAGTGTCATGAGTAAAACTTGGCTAACTATATAGCTAGCTAGCTATGGCATGTCCTCATCTGTAATGTTATTTGTTGTTCTCCCTGTGTCCATATATCTGTATCGGTGGTTGTAGCTGTGTGTCATTAGCTCCTACTCATGCATGCAGGATAGTATCGTACGCGGGTTGTAGCTGTGTGTCCGTAGCTCCTACTCATGCATGCAGGATAGCATCCGTACGCGCTAACTATGTTAACTGAAGTAAGTGAAACGCAAACATGTTAGGGTTAGCTAAAGTAACGTTAGGCGATAAAGCTGTGCTTAAAAATCTTGTGCCGTTGGAAATGCGTCCTACGAAACGTCCATGAGTAAGTCAGTGACCACCTGCGCATGCGTCCTACTAAACTGTGAGTCAGTGCATGGGCGTCGGAATAGGTGAGACACCGGGATTTTTTGTCCCTCCACTTTCAGGAATGCCATGCTAAAAACTTGCCATTGGAAAATACTTTTTGGCGAGAACATCTAAGACTGGTATTACGGTAATAGAACGATGGCATTGGTGGTCACGATCAGCCAGTCTCTGCTATCAGCACGTCTAGGAATCCGTACATATTCACAGTTGTAACCCAAGTCGCAGGACGCAAAAAAGCCGTTAGGAAAGCAGTTTGAAATTATGAAGCGACGTCTGCGCCATTGGATTTAATGGGTCGCGATGAGATAATTCCTAGCGTGTTGCTTGTCTTAAAGTTGATATATTAATACAACCTTATTTACTATAACTAAATATATATGTGTGAAGTTGTTTTTTTTACATTTAGACAGTTTATTATGTGTATTTTTACAGGACTCACATTTGAATAGGTAACAATCTCCAGTTCTCTCTAATAAATACGAAATAAATACACTAGCGGTTTGGGTGATCGATACACGTCCCACCCCCTTGGGTGGTCGACAATAGGTGCCCTCACTCTAACATGAGCCAGTAACTGCGGGCAAGAGAGTTTACCGTGTTGCGAAAACTGAAAACAGAGTGGTCAACTGCAGGCGAGGAACAATGAATTTCTTCTACTAAAGGGTAACGGATACTCATAATTTGGCAATCAAATCTAAATAAAGTTGTTAGGCTAACAACGTTGGCTATTTTCCAAACTGGCTAGCTAGCTAGATCAAAACTATTATTCTATAGGCGAGCCTTCTAAAACTTGCCCGAAGCAAGCCCACTAATAACTGTCCCTCAGGCTGTGGCAGGTAGCTACAAATTGTGCAGCCAAATTTTGGCAGCACCATTCCTCTCCCAGGAGAATTTGAATTTTATGTAATTCAGGTAGTGTAGGTTTGGGACTTGTTTTGGGAGTATGAGGAAGAAATGTTCTCTAATTTTTCTGTATTTCTCACAATTAATGAGGAAGTGCAGCTCTCTCTCTCTATCTGCTCTTTGTTGCAGTGAGAGCACAGCCTCTCCTCCCTGGGCAGTCAAGTCTGCCTGTGTTGACCGGTCGCTATCACCAGGCTTTGCTTGCTGAGTCTGACTTTGCTTGAGGTTTTTCCACTGTAAGCACTGTCTGCCACAGTGTATTCTTGGTTTAGGGCCAAATAACATACCAATTTGCTTAGATTTTTTGTTTGAGTTTCCCAATAGGTAATGCAATATTGTATTTGTGTTATGTTTTGGTTGATTCCAATGGATAATTTGTAATGGGGCTGTCCTGAGGCTGAATGGTATTAGAGGGGGTTAGTGAACCAAACCTCAGGACCTAGCCTACTGGTTGAGGGGACTCTTCACTGGGCTCAGCTCTCAGCATTTTAGGGCGTCGTAATGGTATGAGTAGGGGGTTGTTGTTTTTTTAGGTGCATCTAGAATAATGGCTCTTTTTTTGGTTGTTAATGAGTATCAGATATTGGCCCAATTCTGCACGAATGCATTGTTTGGTGTTTTTCTCTGCACAGGAGAATGTTTTTACAGAACTGTGCATGCAAAGTTTCAGTTGGGTGTTTATCCCAACTAGCAAAATCTTGCTTAAGTGGACCCCACACTTTGCTACCATATAGTGCAATTGGTTCACATATGATCTTACATATTTTGAGCCTGCATGTTCTCCCCATGTCCACATGGGTTTCCTCTGGGTACTCCGGTTGCCTTCCACAGTCAAAAGACATGCAGGTAGGCTAACAGGAGACTATAAATTGCCCACAGGTATAAGTGTGTGAGTGAATGGTGTGTGTCCTGCACACAAGTAGAAAAAGAAAGAACCGTTGGTGTCAGAGACAATGTCATATCAATTGTTTTACTTTGATGGAGAATCACGCTGTCATCGTTTAGGTGTTTGGTTTTACACGTTTTATGAGACAAAAAGCCAGAGTGAGAGGTTGAAGTTAGCCCTTTTTTGGCTGGACCGCAACAGCGGGGCCAGCCCTACAATCACAAATGCCTGTGACTGACTGAGTGACTGAGTGATGAAGTTACACCATTGGTTGGCCGAGTTATGAAGTTACACCATTGGTCTGCTGGAACACGTGTGTTAGGTCCAGCCATATACTAGGTTTCCTAGTCTTGTAATAGAAGAAATGCAACTAGGCTACAGCACAGGCCCGCTCGGAGTTCAAAGAAAAGCGTGCGTTTGCATTATATCGATATTTAAATTACCAGTGTTTGTGCCTTCAGACATGGAAGATTCACTGGGCCGCTTGAGCGATAAATGTAGGCTACGGTTGGCGTGCCATCACAAAACCCGTGTAATTAAACATGGCTTACAAAAAAGAATCCAGTGCCCAATAAGGTCTTGAGAAAGAATAAATAATGAGGGTATCATTATTAATTAGTATTCATTACTTACAGTCCCACTTTGTTAATGTTTGGATTAATAATAACTGTAAACACAAACACAATGGCTGAGCTGTATAGCCACATAAATAAAGGCCATGGTATACTGCATTATGGTCTTATTTTCGAATAATTCATGTACTTTAAAATAATGTTATTCTAAGCACAACTTTCAAGCTGGAGAAACTGTTGTATTCAGTTGTTCTTTATGTATCTGTAAATGTCAAAACAGTTTAAATTATTTTAACTTAATAGGAGTGTCACGCAATTATTTGTTATATCGCATAAAACAGGAAATTAGCTCACGTTGGATAAAATGGCACTGTCCTAATATCAAAAGTAGCAACGCAACCTCAACACGGCCGTGCTCCCACCTTGTGGAGAGATGCTGACTGCGACGAAGTAGGCTACCCTACGTCAACCACTTTCATACTGGAAAGAAAAGCCTGTTCAGAGCTTAGTCATATGGTGTTGCCTAATAAAAGAATATAGCACACAATCTAAGGCCTAATCTGTCACTCCGCTTCTGTTATGTCGCATATGCTATAACAGGTAGCCTACTCTGATGAGAGTGAATGCTTTCTGAAAATAAAATATTGGCTACAGTTACCTACTGCATATCAAGAATTGGTATCAGGATTTTGATATCATGATTCTCTTGATAGTCGACTACCGTGAAGTAAAATAGCCTTCTTCTCACTTGAGATTGGTATGTCCACTGCATTTACGTATCCTTGGCTATTCCATATGCGTGCCCTCGCGTTGTGTACGTGTGTGTGTGTGCGTGTGTCTGTGTTCATGATGAGAATCGCCAATGAGCATATAGACAACGAAGGAAAGCACTGCAGCTGCAGCCGAACGTTTGTCTTTAAATATATCCTAAAATCGCACGACGAGACAAAGGACACGGTACACAAATATGACGTTGCAAAATCAATACAATAGCTTATATTTCATAGAACACTTACCATGTGAAATGATGACTACGACGCACAGAAGTGTTCCGCTCCAAATTCGTGCAAATGACATCGTAGAGACGCCAGTAAATCCACTTAGCTAGATATAAATACAGTCTTTCCTCGAATGCGAATGCCGCCGAGCAGTTCCTATATTTGTATTGACTGTATTTTATAATGAAGTAGTTTATTTACGTGAGGTGGTGCTGAACTTCATCCGTGGACGTAACGCCAACTGTATTTTTCCAAAATCAAGTCAAATAACAGACAAGCTATTTGTCTACCACATACAAGGCACATATACTGCAGGGGTCTTCTTCCACGACCAAGAACATCTAATATACGCGTGGGAAAACTTCCAGATATCCGGGTCAGATGCCGCACAGGCTCCCACGCGTTCGAATTTAAACACTCGCCCTCGACCAAATATTCCACAGGCAACGGCGGCCACACTCACGGTTGATATTCAAACTCTAATCCAGAGCAAAAATAATTCGCACCAATATTATAAACAAGTCGACGTCTAAAACCGCAGCGATGCAAAGAACATTATTTCATGCGGTTTAACAGTCCACAGCCCCGATGTTGAGGTGGAGGCTTACAAAGCAAACTGCAGCTTACTGGCTCGTTCAGTATTTACTCGCAGATTCAGGTCCTGGTGTTAACCTAAACAAGACCGCCGACTGACTGTAAAGACAAATGTCCATGTGTAACAGTTCGATTGTATGGACGTTCTAAAAACGGAAAACAACTTTCATTCGTCGACGTCCGGTGACCAAGAAGAGGTTCCGTGACGCGTGTCTTCCTCTTGTAGAACCAAGTCTTTCATTAAAGTTCAGCAGTGCGAGTAGACATCAATTTATCGACGCGTGAAATGCCATGTCCGAGCTGCTTTCCAGTCGTCTCAGGGCAGTCAACCTTCCACAAATCTGTGAACGTATCCGATGTAGGAAAAATATAACTTAACATTCCAAAGGAAAGCCGCTGCGTTATTTTCATGTGCTGGACTGAGCTCTGCAAATCCACAGCATGCAGACAGACTAGGCTATGTGCTTACGAAGCAAACTCGCCCACATCATCGGTGTCCCCAGAAATAAAAATCTAAGATTCTGTAACTAATGCTGTTAAATCGCCAGGATAAAAAGTACAGTTGGATTCCATTCTGGAGCGTCAAATTTTAATTTAAATGGCCGTTTGTTTTAAAATTAGGCTATTAGCCTATTATTTCTTTGCTCATTAGTTAGAAAGAAGACTGAAATAAGTTCCCAACCGCTTTAGTCAAATTCCCTTCCGAAAAATCGTATTCCAAAATTCACGCAAATACTTTCTTAACAATAGTTGCAACAGACATCCAGCAATCTGCACGACCCACTCTCAACAGTGCAGCCTACCTCCCAACCATGGGTGGCATGAACTAAAGCTTGGTCACCTGATACGGGCTCGCCTTATACACGCCTACTTAGAGTCTGGCAGAGTGTGCGCTTATCCGATAGTGGACTACTGAATAAATTTAGCAGAGTCCCTGGTTTCAATTATTGCAGTTAAAGCGGGGGGGCAATTCGGCTACTGGGGTTGCGTAGGGGTGTGAGTGCTGCCCTATTTATTATAAAAAGTAAAACGTATTTATTCTTTACACCAACATTTTTCACAAAATCTCTAAGTTAAATAGACGTGTTAATTGTTTTGCTACAAGCAGTAGATCTATTTGCTGTTGCTTTAATTTGTTATTGCGCCTTAAAGTTGCATGATGTTGTCTTTTAGACAAAATTTAATGTTGCATAGATGTACTAGTTAATTAATTTGTTTATTTATTTATTACTGTTTGTTTGCTTGTTAGTTATGCCGGCTCTTCCAATACAGCAGTGACCATTCCAAATGGCTAATTAAGACAGAGGTCAATTAACAACTCATTGCACAAGGAGATCTGCAATTTTTAGTGAAATTAAGTGGTTTGGAAACTTTGATGGAGATGGCAAATGATTGTATCATCAAGTTCAAAATAGGAATTATGTCACATGGCATGGCTGACATGACATTTGCACAGTTATTAGTACTGCAAATGAAAGAGTGGAAAACAAAAGAGCAAGGCTCCAAATCTGCAGCTGTTTCTGTTAATGCACACATTAGTGCTAAAAGCATATTTCATGTATACATGACTGTATTCTCTATTTTGTTTAAATCTGTAAATAATGTCCACATGTATTTCGTATGAATATTCAATCATTTAATGTACAGTGAAACATGTTTAGCATTTTTCATGCGTGAAAACATTCACAACTCTGTGTGGTTTAAATATACTAAATCTGCATTGAAACAGTTTTATGAATGTTTAATGGCAGCATTCATTACATTAATGACAATTACAATATATAGACAATTACAATATATTACAGTATATAGTCTGTAATCTTTTTTTCACATTGTATTTCATGGTTTAATAAAATGAAGGCTCTGTGGTTAGCAAATATTTCTTAATGGCAAAAACATGCAATGAGTTCTGTGACCATTTCCGAATGATTGCATCAGTGTTGACTTTAATGGAAATAGCACTATATAAATGTCCTTTCCTTTGTTCAAAACCATCACTATTTGACTACGCAAGAACCTATCTTCTTAATTATTACTGACTCCATTTTAGGCATCAAATGAAATAAACATTTAATATCTTGTCAGTCACTTTATAATAAAGATTTTAGATATCCATATCAGCAGAAACTGTGACGAAAACATTTAAAACGGAATGATTTGTGATTTAAACATGGCCCTTCGCTAAAATGTTGCTTTGTTTAAATTTGTTTATGAACACTTGTAATCACAACAGAAATCTATAGGTATTAAAGTCAGCTTCACAAGATTTGTGTTACCATGTGCGGAAAATCTAGACCTTACACGGAGCTGTCACTGAAACATTTTTAAAATGGATTGTTCTTCACATTGAATGCCAAGAACCATAGGATAGAAGTAGCCTCTATAATAATGAATACAGAATTATAATGGGAGTCATACACTTTTAAATATAAGAGGTCCACATCATAGTGCAGGAAACTCATTTACCTGGTTTTGCAAGAAAATCATTACAATTTCAGCTTTTGCTTAAGAAATGATTCTCATTAAGAAAACAAATGAAAGAGCACAGTAATTCTCGAATGGCAGACAGTATCTAAAAGATCATCATAATCATCCTAATTACTTGTTGGGATGACAACTCCTCTGCAAGGAAAAAGCTTGATCTTAATGCATAAAGGTTCTCTCCCTGTATTAGCACACCTCTTATTTGAGATATATTTCTTTTTCATTCTCAGGATCAATCATAATCTGCAAATTGGTTATGATTTGGAAGAAAGGCTGGAACTGTGTTGTGTGTGGGTGTGCTTGCATGTTTCCGTTTCTATACGTGTGTCTCTTTGTTTGCCTATGTGTGGAGAGAAAATGGGATTCAGCACTGATAATCCTCTTAGCATGAAATTATCACACCCATGCACCCCAGCCCATTCCCAATGCAGCATAAAGCACAAATAACAGTTTGAGAGTTTAATTGATTTCACTTTGTTGGAAGGTCTCATTCTTCTTACTGAAGGCTCAGAAATCCCTTTTGTGTCATCTCTCCAACATTTCAGACTGCACCATCCCCTAAGGTCTGCCAGTTACCAGGAGCTGACAGACGAAACAGTGGCCCAGTTTCATAATCAAATCTGAACTCTGCTACATTTCCTTCTCCGCAGATGACTCTCTGGCCGCCTTTGAAGGAAAGGTGGTTACAATCCGGAACTCCTTCACCCATCCAGTGAGCCCCCCAACCCCCTGGGACAAACCCACAGCCACACTGACCTCCTTTGAGATGCTGAAGGATTCCGATGTACTACAACTCATCACCTCTCATCCTGCAACCACCTGTCCACTCGACCCCATCCCATCTACAGTTCTCCAATCAATGTCCAGCGAGTTCCTGCCCCCCTCTGTCCTCCATTGTTAATTCATCTCTTTCCTCTGGTCATGTTCCCTCTGATTTTAAGATGGCTTGTGTTACCCCACTTCTCAAAAAACCCACCTCAGACCCCTCCGATGTAATGAATTATCGACCCGTATCGCTTCTACTCTTTCTGTCCAAAACCCTTGAACGAGCAGTTCTTAAACAACTAACCTCTTTTCTCCATCAGAACAACCTGCTAGACCCTCACCAGTCTGGCTTCCGTTCCGGGCACTCAACAGAGACTGCGCTCCTAGCTGTGACGGAGGTACTTGCCACTGCAAGAGCCTCACGCCTCTCCTCTGTCCTGATCCTTCTTGACCTCTCTGCAGCTTTCGACATGGTCAACCATAAAATACTCCTCTCCACCTTGGCTGGGATGGGCATCACCGGGACTTCCCTGTCTTGGTTCGCTTCCTATCTTGCAGATAGGTCCTACCAGGTCACCTGGAAGGGGTCTGCCTCTGCTTCTCATCCCCTTGTTACGGGAGTGCCACAGGGATCTGTACTGGGTCCTCTGCTGTTCTCCTTATACACCAGATCTCTTGGTTCAGTTATTAATTCACATGGCTTCTCCTACCATTGTCATGCAGATGACACACAACTCTTCTTTTCTTTCCCCCCCTCGGCCACACAGGTCAATGATAAGATATCTTTCTGCCTTGCTGACATCTCCACCTGGATGGCCAGCCACCATCTGAAGCTCAACCTCAACAAAACAGCTGCTCTTCTTCCCGTGCAAGACCTCCTTACTTCGTGAGCTCTCAATCACTGTTGATGGCACCACAGTGACTGCCTCTCACTCTGCCAAGAGCTTGGGCGTGGTCCTGGATGACCAACTGGACCTCAAGGATCACATCAAGGCAACATCACAGTCCTGCAGATTCCTTCTGTATAACATCAGAAGGATTCGACCTTACCTGACGACGCACTCCACCCAGCTGCTCGTCCAGGCTACGGTGACCTCTCGCCTTGATTACTGCAACTCTCTCTTTGCAAGCCTGCCAGCTTGTGCCATACAGCCACTACAGATGATTCAGAACGCCGCTGCCCGACTCATCTACAACCTTCCCAAATTCTCCCACGTCACTCCTCTGCTGCGATCACTCCACTGGCTACTGGTCGCTGCCAGGATCCGTTTCAAAGCCCTGACCCTTGCCTACACTGCTGCCAACAGGACAGCCCCCATCTACTTCCAGGACATGACTCGATTCTATGTGCCTGCTTGACCACTCCGCTCTGCGGCAGCAGGGCGCCTTGTAACCCCTCCCACCCGTCCAATGGGATCACAGAGCTTCTCCACCCTAGCTCCCCAGTGGTGGAACGAACTCCCCGTCCCTCTTCGAACCTCCCCCTCACTACCCATCTTCCGCCGTGGCCTGAAGACTCATCTCTTCAGACTATACCTAGACTAACCACCACCACGCTGTATATTTCACCCTAAACCCCCCCCCCTTTTTTTCATGACACTTGTTACATGTTGCCCCATCCCAGCACTTTTTGGTAATTTGTATTTGTCCTAATACTGTAGCTTATTCTTCTGCCTAGTTGGCTTTGCAGAGGTTAGGTCTGAATAGTGTTCACTGTGTGAACTAAACTGTGTTCTTGGCTAGAAATAGCTGCACAAAATAAGTATTGTACCTTACTGAACCTGTGTTTAGCAGTTGTCTATGACCATGAAATGCCTCCCTGGCTCAGCATGTGTTTCACACCTGCTAAATCAGTTGGGTGGGAAAAAACAAAACCCAAAAACAGTACATAGTGGTGCTGGGATGGAGGAATGAATGAAGAAAAGCAACTGCAAGTGTGTAAAAGTCTGTCAGGAATATCGATTAACACATTTTATATGAATAGAAACTGTGTTGGTTGGGCAAAACTTCATAAAATATGAAGGTTTAATCTGCACTTAGAACAGTGTTGAGAGACTTGAGGACGGCATTCTGTTTTGTACGAATTCAAATTTCCAAAATGTGGGTGCTCAACAAGGACCTAAAGCCAATACTTTCTGAGGTAGTGCTGTAAATTATTATATTGTAGCGTTTTCTTGTTTTTACTTAAGCTTTAACCATGCCTTGCAGCTATGCCTACATTTGAAGTCCTTAAAGGCAAATTGGAGGGAAGAAGAGAATTCTTGGAGAATAACTGGACTAGTGGGTTACAAAGAAGAGCAAAATAGGAGTATTGTAATCCAAAATAAATGTCAGCAGGGAAATTTATGGCTTGAGGTAGTTTTGTAGTGGGGGCATTCCAGTGATTGATTACCCTGTCATTCAAAAATGCTGGCATCAGCATTTGACCACAAAACAAAACAGATAACAAGCAGCCAAGCACCAAACAACACAGAGAACGATAAGTAATTTAAAGCACAAGGTTCCATGAACCACTCCTGATGGACTTAAATTGTGAAATTTATGCACTGCTATTTTTACTATAATCCACTTTACATTTGAAGGAGAATGAATGTTACTGTACGCAATCAAAAACCACATTTTATGCTTCCAAGAAATCATAATCGTAAACAGCCAAATAGGTTGCAAACATACATATTTGCTACTTATTTCATTGATAATTATCATCCATTGAAGGCCAATTAGACGTGAAGTAGCACAACATTTTATATCCATATTAAATGAGTAAATATTGTCCAGATTTAATTTGTGAGTTCACCCTACAATGGTTATAGGTTATGATTTAATATTAATAGCAGTCACAACTACACATATTAAACATAGCAAAGTAAGCTCATGTCAGGGTGACTGGCATTTTTTGGTTCTTCTCCACCTTTACTTTCTCATGTATTTCCACATAAGTTTCCCATAATTTGCAGAGCTTTTAATACGTCAGATTTGTATTAATATGCATCATAAGATAAGCCTTAAACGATTATGATGTGGTGCTTTGTATTTTAATGTGTTTTTTTAATGGTATGGGTTAACAGTGCTCCAAGTTGCACAAACACTCACATTTTTGTTTCACTGTAGCCTTGTGATAAATACAAGACTAGTAAGCAGGGAATTAGGATATAGTCCTAATAGTTAGTGTATAGTTAGTGTATTGATCCTGACATGAACTTCTTGCCATTTGTAATGAAGGCAATCAGGAATATAGGAGCTGTTCCAAGACTACCACAGTAGAATCCCCATGCCAAAATAAATTGTGAAACAGTAATTCAAATACAATGTTAATAACCTTGTGTTCAGATTATAATATTACAGCTGACAAAAGAAAGACATGTCATTGGACCAGTAGCATTCATGTTCCTTCTCTTGTTAAATGTAATGCGCTATTTGTATTGTGCTGTTTTCTTCTCAAAGCTTAACTCAGAAAAGGCCAGTTAAAAACAAGAGATGTTTCAATTTATGAGCTCGTTTTGAATGAGCCTGTGTGGTAGACTGAATTCATGGAGTTCATCAATTAGACAGAAATGCATAAAAAAAGGGATTATATTCATTGAGTTCATTGGTGGACATTTAGAAAGGAATTCATGGAGTGAATGTAATTTCAAACCTACAGTCTAAAAATAACTTGTGAGAGTACATGGTAAAAAGTCATTAGATTGGGAAAACCATGAGAACTCAAACAGAAAAACTTAATTAATTAATGGTTGAATGTTAGAGTGCTACGAGGATATTTCTTTTTTGTTTGCTTAAGTCTGTAATTTACTTCATCCTGATAATCTTGGGTTGATTGCTTATGCCTTCATGCCTACACTAGAGGGAGCTTGTGGTCGTCTCCTCATTCCAGATAAAGTTCTGATGAGGAAACAGTACAGGAGTTGCGTTCGTGATTTTTCTCCCCTTTTTGCAGGTATGCTCATTATTATTACTGTTAAAATAGTGAAAGCACAACGGTAGACATTCCTGGTCATATAAAAACGCAAAGAGTGGATGTGTGACGTTTTGGCAGAGTTTTTAGCGAGTGTGTACATGCAGAATGCATGCTAGCTAACGGCATTGCTGCGGCCATTTTAGGGGAATGTCCTATGCCTCCTGGTTCATACAACTCTTGTATGACGGCGGCGAATTTTGGTTTTAATTACTGTAATAACTTACGGTTTACAAATTAATTCATTGCACTTGTTAATAACGAGTTTCTAGCGAGTGTATACATGGGGAATGCATGCTAGCTAACGGCGTTGCTGCAGCCATTTTAGGGGAATGTACAATGCCTCGTGGTTCATGCAACTCTTGTAAGGCGAATTTTGGTGTTAATGATAATGTTCTTTTACGGTAATAACTTACGGTTTACAAATTCATTCATTGCACTTGTTAATAATTTTATTGTCAATACATTTGACTTAGTTTAATTGAAGTATGTTTTTGTATGGGATTTGTTTTGTTTCGGTATGAATGGTAAAGTAAGTGCATACATTGTAACTGAGATGAGAGAAAATGTAAAAGAGTAAAAGTGTGAAAGAATAAAACTAAAGTGTAAATGGGTGAATTAGTCTAACTGGGCCATGTCCAATGGAAGGTAATTTAGGCTAGATTCTGTTAAGCATTTCAGAAATTGAAAGGTCTCAAACTTAAAGTTACCATAGAAAAGTATTTGAAGCACACTGATGTGTGATTTATCTGTTATGATGCCCTTTTTAATAGCACAGTTGCTATGTTGATACTTACCTGTACCTGTAAGGATAACAGAAAAACACTGCGGGAGGAAAATAGCTTGTTGAAGCAGGATGTATATGTTTCATAGACATGTTTTATGGAAATGTTTATTGAAGAATGTTAATGCTTATCTGATGGAAAGATTCCAGATAAAGTTCTGATGAGGAAACACTACAGGAGTTGCATTCGTGATTTTTCTCCCCCTTTTGCAGGGGTACAACACCAGCGACTCGATTTAATCTTCTCTGGAATTTAAACAGGAGTGTTCATTGACAACTTCTCATAACGGAAGTTGTAAAAAAATAACAAAAAAATGCACACATAATTTCCCCCGTGCGCATCCAAATGGCAAAATATAGCAACAGCTTGATTTACATTGCTGGTATTATAAGTTACAAAAAAACAAACGTAACAGATTTGTGATAAAGCTATTGACATGATTGATGGTGATGTAACTTTACTCCTGTTCATATGAGTTCTAGCTTTAATTCATACAGATACTGTATGCAGTTCACCCTAACCTTCAAATCACAATGTACGTCCATACTCACAAACATCAGAAAAGTAGTTTAGAAGCACATATATCTTCCATCATAACCTCAAGGTCGAGGCCTTTTCTTACTTGGCCACTAAGAAGATTCAACAGGAGTTTGTTTCCCCTGATTATTCTGACACCTGCTGGTGTTAGTGAGCTTCTCAAGTTGATGGTATATATTCACAGATGTGTGTGTGTGTGTGTGTGCGTGCGTGCATGCATGTGTGCATGTATGTGTATATGACCACAGCATTTTAAGAGTTGTGTCCATTTAATGCTCTCAATATTTAAATCTGGCTATAACACTTTCAACTCAGTTTTCCAATATTATGACTAAAATTTGAATTGTTATGAATAATTATAATTACTTCAACTTTAATGTATGCTATCGTGAAGTCAACATGCTTGATCCTGTCAAGACAGTTACAGTACATACTCATTAAAATATGTCCATCAAAGAGAGAAGAATGGTATGGAGGAATGGAAATACATACATCTAAATGTAGACAGGGATCCAAATAAAAAAATGTTTATGAAATTTTTTTGAAATTGTGTGTATATATATATATATATATATATTCCTCAACATAGTAGTTAGTAAAAAAAAAAACAGTCCCAGGTTCCATCTAAAAATTTGGGTCTACTTGCCTTGCCTCAGTTTGTGCTATTGCAAGTCAATCATGAAAAATGTATTCCGTGAATGGCTGTACAGAAGGTGACATGCAGACAGGACATACACTGTTTATCATGCCTGAAGCTTAGCTTGATTGGCTCTTTTCAGGATCTTGCAAATGTTATTCTTTTTTGACATTCTCTCCTGTTGCAACTATCAATTTCTGTAGTTGTAGTAAAAAGAAAATACACTTACATCATGATTTTGTACCTCATAAGTAGTATGAGGTAGTAAAGTAAATAGTAAAATGTAAGAAGAGATGCATTTAAATGGAGCATATCCTAATATGAATGAAGACTTAAATTATGTGGCCTTTTCTCCATTATAACCACACATGAAAATAATTATATAGAACTGGCGAAACGTTATGCAAGTAGACCCGATCTGCCAGGGTACAACTGTACTAAATTAATGCTTGCCTGAAATCTGATTTACTGATGATACTGTGTGTGTGTGTGTGTGGGGGGGGGGGATAATCCAAGTACCCTTGGGAGAGTACTTGTACCCTTGGTGGAAAATCACTTGCTGATCAGATGAGAAATTATAAAACAGAGAATGTCAGTGCTGTATGTCAGTAATGGACAAGCTTGCAATTATTTACTTTATTAAGCACAATCTCAATCTAAATATCCTAATTTCAAATGGAACATATGTAAATGGAGACTAGCTTGTGAATGAATATATCCATTTTTGTATTGTTTGAGCAGGATGACCCTCTAGTTCCTCCTGAAACAAACTATCAGTTGGCATGGCTTTTATGATGACATGAACGTAAAGCAAGCTTTTGAAATAGCTTTTTAAAAAATCTATTTACTTTGCAGATGCTCTTAAGAACATACCAACAGAAAAGCTAAATAACAGAGTGATTGAGCACCAAGCTGAAAATAGGGTCAATATATAGACATACAAAGAATTATTGGTAATTTTTAAGGAAGCATCTTCATCAGACAAGGTGTACACGGCATCTAGTATTGCCTAATTAGCATACATTTACTTGATTTCATAATGTTCCTATGGTGCCACACAAGGGTCCTTAAGAGCATAATAGCCTACATCTAGTACTTTCAACTTCTTTAAGGTCATAACCTTGAAGAACTGTAGTTTCTGCAGGCATTTCAAGATGGTGAGTGTCACTGGAGTTTTGACAGATGCAGGTAGCTTATTCCATCACTAGGGTGCCAGGGAAGAAGACAGGCACGTTTTGGGATATGGAGAGATGGAGGGGAGGAGCTGCCAACCAAATGCATGCTGCCAAGAAGAGAAATTGTACCTAACACCAGTGTCTTGATGTAAGATTTTGTCAAATCTGAGGGGGAAAAAACAAGTACAAAAAATCAGCCTTTGGGAAGTAGCATTTTGCCCAGATTACACAAATTTAAGCAGATGTGAAAATAAATGTCTGTTTTTTATTATACACACTACAATTAATCATTTTTAGTTCCAGAATATTCCTGGAAATAAGGATAAAGTTGTTTGGTTTCCAGAATGACCTTTTAACAATATTTCCACATTCCAAAGAACATTGCAGTGATTGCTTGATTATGTCATTCAGATTTGGTGAAAAAGTTTTTCTAAAGCAGTTGTCCAACCTGCATTTCAGTCATCTCTCAGCATGAGGTCAGTCGAGCCTTCTTTGATTGTAAAGGTTAGACAATGATCACATTATACTTATCCAGTCATCCAGGTAAATCGCCACTTGACAAAGACTGACAGCAATGTTTACAAACTATCAAGTGGTTCATACCAGGGGAATAATGATTTGAACTGTGGTCACTCATGTTAATGTTATCAGCAAAACTAGTAGTGTTGAATGAATCTGGGATAATTAATTAGAAACACTCTTAAAGTGCAACCTGCTGGAACATTTTCCGAAGATTTTGATAGAAATAGTTTGTATTTGGGGAACATTCTTTTTGTTATATCTCATAACCAAATGGGTTAAAAATTCTTTACCAGTCTAATTGGAATGGTCACCAGTGTTCTTGAAATGTTTATTAGTTGTATCTGGGAAATTAGTTTGTGATCCTGGAAATTAAAATAAATAAAAATAAACAAGTATAAAAAGCACAACAATTCATTTGTTGAAAGCTCATCACTGAGCCAATAGTGCTTAGGCTGAACCTGGGTCCTACACAATATGCTTTATTGGAATGAGTGTTTTTTCAAAAGGTGCCTGTAAGATGCAGCATGCATTTCTGTGACTTAGGACTGTATTTAAATGCATCATTCTTTTATTCAAATGTGGTTTCATTTGGCACTGTGCATTTTAAAGTTACCTTTTGCCCTGTTTTCCAGATAGGAGAGAGCGGGGCACATTGGACCACGGGGCACATTGAAACACAGGCTTTTTAGGAGATACGCTGCAGCAACACAGACGTATTTTTGTGAACACATCTCTCTACGTGACTTCCACCAATCCTGAAGTCAGTGGGATTATTTGAAACCATCAAGACTATTTATTCACGATCGTCTATTTTTACCCCATGAAAGTAATTTTTTTTTTTATTACTTTTTGTATACATGTCACAAAATCCAAATATATGTCATTTTAATCATAATTGTAGTGGCTACAAGATATAATAGTTTTCGTGCTCCATGCTACATAGCACTGAGTGACAGCTAGCCAAATATGCGGTCTCCAGTAGGCGGGGCAAGTTGGAACACTGTGTACCAACATGCCCCACATTCAATGAACAAGAGCAAATAGCAATTTTTCTTTACTTTTATTCACAGTATGAGAAATAAGCAATGTAAAACTGACAGAGGAGTGACCAGGGAGGTACTTGAGCTAGTAGCCAGAGATGTGGAGAAAGGGATGTCAGTTCGTGGAGTTGCCAAAACCTTCTCTATCAGTCACGTCTCCCTGCGATGCTATGGAGTGGTTGTCCTGTGGGGGATGGGCTCACGAAACCTGCACTGAGGGCTATAAGCACTACGTGTGCCAATTGTGATGCCAAAAGTTAATGTAATAATAAAACAACTATATTGATGGTATGAAAGAATGAAAGAAAATGTCACAAATTTAGTTAAGATTCTTCACACATATATTAGAACATGGCTTCACATACCACTAAACATCATTCAGTTTCAAGTGCTTGAATCACATTGTATATGAATGGTGTAACAGCATGTAACAACAACAACCTTTTCAAAATTAAACACATCTCCATTATGCCATCAACAAGGCATTTTCGCCCAGAGAACTGCCGCTCACTGGATATTTTCTCTTTTTTGGACCATTCTCCATAAACCCTAGAGATAGTTGTGCGTGAAAATCCCAGTAGATCAGCTGTTTCTGAAATATTCAAACCAGCCCGTCTGGCACCAACAACCATGCCACGTTCAAAGTCACTTAAATCACGTTTCTTCCCCATTCTGATGCTTGGTTTGAACTTCAGCAGATTGTCTTGAACATGTCTACATGCCTAAATGCATTGAGTTTCTGCCACGTGATTGACTGATTAGATATTTGTGTTAACGGGTGCAGTTTGCAGTTGAACAGGTGTACCTAATGAAGTGGCAGGTGAGTGTATAATAAAGGAGTTCAGCTGAGACAATTTGCACCAGGAGATAAAGTGCTCATATTACTCCCATCTTCTACCTCCAAATTACTTGCCAGGTGGCAAGGGCCTTTTGTGGTCACACAGCAAGTGGGGGATGTTGATTATGAAGTTGTACGGCCTGACGGGTAGGGAAACACGGATCTACCACCTCAACCTCCTAAAAGTGTGGAGAAAAGCTGGTCCTGTTTCTCTGGTTACCACAGTGAGTGAGAGAGATGAGTTGGGTCCGGAGGTGACAAAACTGGCCAATTCTACCCCAGACCATTGTGATGACCATCTCTTGCTGGGTCAGAGAGCAGATGTGGCCCAGTTGCAGAAGCGCTTTGCGGATATGTTCTCCCCCTTGCAAGGGCACACAAATCTCATCCGCCACCACATTGAGACACATCCAGGGGTGATGGTGTGTTCTCGGCCCTATAGATTGCCTGAACACGAAAAGAAAACTGTGCAGGCTATGTTGTGCTTGTGTTTAAGCAGGATGGGTTTGTATGCTTCTGTGTTAATTATCGCAAGGTGAACGATGTCTCACGTTTTGATGCTTATCCTATGCCTAGGGTCAATGACCTCCTGGAGCAGTTGGGCACTGCTTGTTTTTTTACAATGCTGGATTTAACCAAGGGTTACTGGCAGATTCCCTTGTCATCAGAGTCTATGGAAAAATGGCTTTCTTCACTTTGTATGGATTATACTAATTTGTCACACTTCCATTCGAGCTGTTTGGGGCGCCTGCTACTTTCCATGGCCTCACGAACCAGGTGCTGTGGCCCCACTCTCCATATGCTACAGCCTACTTGGGTGATGTAATCATTTATAGTGACACCTGGGAGTGGCATGTGAAGCATGTGGGGGTGGTGCAAGGCTCATGGTCAACCCAAAGAAGTGTGCAGTTGGATGGAAGGAGGTACAGTATCTGGGGTACCACTTGGGCAGCCGGCAGGTGCGTCCCCAGGTTGATAAGACAGCAGCTATTTCCACCTGCCTGCAACCCAAGACAAAAAAAGAGGTTAGACGGTTCTTGGGACTGGAAGGCTACTATAGGAGATTCATTCCAGCTTTCTCTGAGCTGACCAGTCCCCTGACCGATCTGACCCGAAAGGGTGCCTCAGATCCGGTCCAGTGGACGGAGCAGTGCCAGCAGGCGTTTGAGAGGATTAAACAGGCTCTTTGTGGTGAACCGCTCCTTTATACACCTAACTTTTCTCTTCCTGTTTGTCTTCAGACGGATGCATCAAACAGCGGGCTGGTGGCTGTTCTGTCCCAGACGGTTGAGGGGGTTGACCGCCCGCCTGGTGCTGTACGTTAGCCGGAAGCTGTCACAGCAGGAGGCAAAGAACAGTACAATGGAGAAGGAGTGTCTGGTCATCAAGCGGGCGGTTGGCGCTCTCCACTATTATCTCCTGGGATGCCCTTTCACCCCCTGTTCAGACCATGTGCCCCTTCAGTTGCTTTACCGCATGAAAATACCAATGCACAGATCACTCGTTGGCATCTAGCATTACAACCATATACAGTAAGTTCAAGGTGATCCATCACTGCTGTTGATAATGTTCATAATTGTTAACTCCTTATTTGCTACTGTCAGCAGTGAGACCGGGGCTAAAATGAAACGCACGTGGGAGCTATCTATCGTGTTCCCTTCTCCTATTGTGTGTTGTTTGTTTGTACGTACCCATACCCAACACACAATAAAGCCTGTGTACGTCTGAACTGAGAATTGTGTGAAGAGTATCAACTGGACCTTTGCTACAACTCAATAATGTTATTTCTGTTATGGTCATAAAAACATATACAAAACAATCACAAAACTAAGTTATATGAAATTCTGCAGAAAATATAAAGTCAACAACTCATTATAATGTTGTACAGTGCAGAGTACTGTTAACTATCCCATAATGTGAAATGTGCTTTAGCTTATACAACACATAATGCTGTAAATCGTTGGCTATTATTCTTTGAAAAAGTTTAGTGTTTCCAAAACCTGTTATAAACCTCTTTATAGTCCTAAAATAAACCCAGAGTCTCCCTGCAAGTGTGTGTGTCTAAATGAGAAACTTGGTCCTGACTTCTGAGCAAATCGCCTCAAAAGGATGTGAAAAAAAGATCCAAATCAAACTAATATTGGACAAATTCGGAAGGAGAAACATTTGGGGAGAAGGCATTATTGAAGTTTTGCCATATGGTATTTGTATTTTGCACCATCCTTAGCAGGTACCACTATATAGTAAACTGCGGAAGGGCACTAGACAAAAGTCAAAAACAACTTAATAATAATAAATAATAAAATGCAAAACTGTAAAGTTGTAATTTTTTATAAGATGATCTTTCATAATTAAACATGCCGTGACTTTTTTCTAATGTCATCTTGTTCTGTCCTTTTACAGTTTACTATGTAGAGCAGGGATGGGCAACTTTGATGATAGAGAGGGCCACAAAAATTTTATCCTCACTACCAGAGGGCCAGATTGTGACCGTGCACTTCCACCAGTAGGATACTGTAACCCCATCACTCAATTAGCCAATTATAGCTACTGACTTAATGAAAAGAACAAAATATATACCGGAAATCAAAGTTTATTATACCAACATTTCTATTTTTCATATTCAAATGAATTTAGTAATGCTTCTATTCATTTAATGAGCTTAACACAGAAACAAAACGTCCACATTCCTGAGTGATATACCATTATTTCAGTGCAATGGGGTCTCAAAAATCATCAATTCAATAATGGCACAAAAGATAACTCCAACACTAAGTGCAGCAACATATATTCATGTTTGTAGTGCATTTCTACTCTGCCCTCCCATTCCATGACGTTTCAAATAAGCATGCATTTATCTCAAAAGCCATTGACCCTCACCCACAGGTGGATCAGTATAAAGTTCTGTCTTAATGAGATACTTGCGGCCTCTCCTGCTGGTGTACAATAGTCTCAATGTCAATGTCAATGTTTGTGCATCCAATCTGAATGAGCTGGAACAGAGTTTCGTCTGTCAGTCTGTTTCTCTCTTTTGACTTGATATGCTTCATTGTTGAGAAGCTGCTCTCGCAGATGTAAGTGCTCCCAAACATGCTGGCCATTGAGAGTGCAAAATCCCTGAGGAGTGGAAAGCGGGACTCGGGTAGTAGTCTCCAAAATGAAATTCCCCTCTCATTGCGCTTTGGTTGAAAGAAGGGGTCTGACTGAGGTTCGCACAGTTCAAGCTGCAACTCTGGGGGTTGCGCACTGACAGCAGCAGAGAGGGGGTCAGTGAATTACGCAATTCGTGGCTGCATTGCATAGAAATCTTGAAAGCGGTCCTTGAACTGCTACTGCAGTGTTTCTATGTCGGCTCTGTACTTGAGAAATGTTTTCTTGCATTCGGGGACATCTTTGAAAGTGTGCCAAATTTGGATGAAAAGGCTTCTTTGAACAGGGCTAGTTTATGCTGAAATGCATTCATGTGTGCATAGAGATTCGACATAGTTTGGCCTCTTCCCTGCAACTGCATATTCAGGTGATTAAGATGCAAGGTAATATCCGCAAGGAAGGCCATGTCGCAGAGAAAATCTGTATCCCTGAGTTTACTGCAGTAAGCACTTGTATCACATCGAATGCTGTCCTCCAAGAACACTGGGATTTCAGTGTGCAGCGCAAAAAACCTCTCCAAGCACTTCCCGCGGCTCATCCATCTGATCTCAGTGTGCATCTGTAAATCACCATAAGCGGCGCTCACTTCATCCAAAAAGGCTACAAACTTCCTATGATTGAGAGACCTGTTCCCCCCTCGAATGAGATTGGTAACCTTGGTCACTAAATCCATGACATGGCTGGAGTTCATTGTCTTGGCACAGAGGGCCTCCTGTAAGATCAGAATGGAATAGGATTTAGCCTATGATAAAAATTCTCACAAAGAATACCCACATTCATAACCATGTATTAATAGTTATACAACGGCTTGGCTGAATACTCAATTCTGATTGGTCCAAGGGTGGGCATTCATTCTCAGTAAAGGGACACCTAGACCTTTTAACAGTTCTAAAATTGCTCCAAAATCCAGCATTCTTACGCAGTTAAAACAGCAACATTATTCTTTCTTTTGAATTGTTACTCCCCCTCCCCTTTTCAATTTCCAATTTCGCAATTGATGGCAACGCTGAATCACGGTTCTAGTTACTGGCTTCATTTAGGGTTGCCAACCATCCCGCAAAATATTGAATCGTTCCTTATTTGAACAGTAGAATAGGCATTCCGTATTTAACTCATGACTACTGGACGCATTTTCTTTTGTATCTGTTAACGATTGCGTTTATAGTAACCGCTGTTTTGAATATAATTCAGTAGTTAGCTAGCTAGCTAGCCGGGATAAAAAGCATACCATGAGACCATTGACCTAAAACCCAGCTGAATTTTAATATTGGCTAGGTGACAAGTGACAGCGAACCTATTATAAAGCTAGCTGGCATTCAAACGGTTTCAGAGTGTCTTGGAAAAACGTTATGCCTATACTGCATGACCACACCATTTTAAAAAGCAAGACAGAGCTAGGGAGATTAATTTGATTGAGTTATGGTTTCATGTAGTTTTCTTAAATAATGTAATGACAAAATGACCAAAATTGGTGCTAATTGTATGATATAAAATCAGAAGAAACTATTTTTTCTTGATCGAATCGTTGGTTTAATAGAATTAACGACCAGAGGTTTTTGCTTAACAACGGTGCAAATAGAACTACCAACCAGAGTTTTTGAATAACAGTGGTCCAAATAGAACTACCAACGAGAGTTTTGCTTAACAACGGTAAAATAATATGCCCAAACAGCCGCGGAAGAATATTTCACTTTCAGCTGATTAAGTCGATAAAAATCAATAAATATTAAAGTAACCATTTATAGGCATTGTTGGTAACCCGTTGTATAAGTGGAAGGCTGCATCACCACCCCCGTTGTACATTATTTTCCTATAACGGGACAGCCCGTTGTGGTTTATTCCTTACTTTGCTAGTGATAACATTACCCACCTGATGTATGATGCAGTGCAGTATTGGACAGTCAATGCTGCTCTGTTGGAGGAGCCCGGCGAATCCCGTGTGTCTTCCTTGCATTGATGGTGCACCATCGGTAACAACAGCTGAAAGCTTGTCAAAGCCCCCATGCTCACTTACAACACTTTTAACGACGTTGAAAACATCCTTGCCCTTGGTAGTGTCATGCAAAGACACCAATTTCAATAACTCCTCGTGCACTTCAAATGAACTGTCAATGGCTCTTGTGTAAATGAGAAGCTGGCTAACATCCATCACATCTGTACTTTCATCCAACGCTAAGGAGAAGTACTTGCAGTCATGCATGACTTGTTTTAGCTTTCCCTCGACATGATTTTGAATGTCAACAATTCTTCGCGTCACGGTGCGACGGGACAGAGAGACCGTTTCATAGTTCTTAGCAATGTTATCATCTCCAAAAGCTTTAGCCATCTCTACTGCACATCACTTCACTGTTTCGCCATCTGACAAGGGCTTCTTTGCTTTAACAAGCTCAAGGGAAACAGCATAAGACGCCTTGAGAGAGGACTGTGTAGTCGTGGCTTTGGTAAAAAGGCTCTGCTGTCGGTGTATTTTTCCTTTGGTCAGCGATGATAGCAGCTCAGGCAGGTCCGGTGTACATATCATATTTGTCTTTGTGCGTGGTGGTGTAGTGGCGACTCAAGTTGAAATCCTTCATGGCTGATTTTGTTTCCAGGCACACTAAACACATAGGTTTGCCTTTGAATTCCGAAAAAAGATCATCTGTTTCCCATCTTGCCTGGAAGACACGGTTCTCTTGGTCCAGTTTTTTTTTTTGGCCGCTCATGTCTCTCTTCGTTGTGCGTCGTTGCGGAAGAGGCCTGGCGAGACCAAGACGAGTCCTCGTGCAAGCAGTTGCTTGGCTACAGGCCTCTTGCGTTTCGAGGGAGCGCCCTCTATCAGTGGACAGTATAATTACAATTGGGATCCGGTTCAAATGCGGTCAAATGGCCCGCTTGCTTCCAACGCCTGTGAAACCAACAATTTATTGATATTTGGAAATGCGGCCCCCGTCCTCACTCAGTGCGGCCCGCGGGCCGCCAGTTTCCCATCCCTGATGTAGAGGTACCTGCACTTACTAAAATTGTATAATCTGATGAAAAACGTTTTCAATACACAGAAGTGGCAAGTTACTTACACATACAAAGCACTGTCTATGTCATTAATTCAAATCTAAGCCTGCCATTAAAATATTTTTATTATTAATCCTTTATTTAAATAGGAGATCACATTGAGATTGGAATCTCTTTTTCAAGTGAGACCTATATACATACGTAAGAAACACATACAGGCATAGAAACAGACAGATACAGTTTAGGCACATGTTACAATTAACAAACAGACAGCATACAATCAATCAAAACATTTACATACAGAATTTTAAAAATCGGTATAAAAATCTTTCAAATTATTTAAAAGGACAAGGGATGTTAGTTTATGCGCTTGTGCGTCTTGAAAATAATTCCAAATAAAAGGGGCAAAGAATTTAAAACAGGACTGACCAAACTTGGTTTTCACATGTGGTGTGTCTAAAATCAAATAATCAGATCTTGTGGAATAGTTCTTGACCTTCAGTGTGATTAATGTTGAGAGGTAAGAGGGAAGTTTCATGATAAAGGCCTTATATATAAACAAAATGCAGTGCCACTGACTTCTTTTTGTTAAGGAGGGCCATCCAACTTTATCATTAAGTAAATAGTAGTGAGTACGACAACCATCCCTAGTAATATCACACTGTGATAGACAGCATCAAGAGGTTTTAAAGTGGTAGCAGTAGCATGCCCATAGATAATATCCCCATAATGAAATACAGTTGATTGTATAATAATTTTCCTATTAGCAGGAGAAAGGCATGCTTTGTTTCTATAAAGGAATCCCAATTTAAGTCTAAGTTTCTGAGCAAAGTTGTCCACGTGTCTTAAAGGACAGTGTACCATCCAGCCAAAAGCATAAATATTTGTAAGAATCAACATTCTCAATTTGCGCAC
Organism: Anguilla pacifica; assembly: GCA_039654925.1. Lineage (NCBI taxonomy): Eukaryota > Metazoa > Chordata > Actinopteri > Anguilliformes > Anguillidae > Anguilla > Anguilla pacifica. The sequence goes on from CM077292.1 coordinate 39,778,979, forward strand.
CATGGAGAGTGTGAATACCAACATAGGGGGAAACTTTTTGTTCAGTCTTTGAGAAATAGATACACTTTGTTTTATTAGAGTTTAAAACAAGTTTATGATCTATGAGGGGCATCTGAAAACCATCAAAAGCAGACTGCAAATTGGCGATGGCCACATTTAACTTAGAGCCAGTGGCATATAGGATTGTATCGTCTGCATAAAAGTGGACATTACAATGCAATGTTGGAAACACTATGTTATTTATATAAAGAGTGAACAGAAAGTATACCAAGTAAAGTGGACCAAGTATAGACCCTTGAGGTACACCTTTACTAATTTCAAGAGAGGTAGATTTAATACCATCAGTAACAATAGCTTGAGTTCTCCCTGTGAGATATGCATGAAACCAGTTTAGAGAAAGGTCATCCATTACATTACAGGCATGTGGCAGACGCTCTTATCCAGAGCGACGTACAACAAAGTGTATAACCATAACCAGGAACAAGTGTGACGAAAACCCTAGAGAGAAGTACCGTTCCAAGTGCAGGGAACAACTGCATAGTTCAACTTGGACCCTGAAGGATAAACTGGTTAATACTAACACAAACGAGAACAGCAACAACGCAGTCTACGCAAAAATACAAGCAGTAGATAAGACGAGTGCATTAACTAAGTCACCTATGAAACAGTTACCGAGTTACAACCCTAAGCTTACAGTTAATTTAGAGATTACAGGGAGGTAGGGAGGGATGGGGAGAGGTGCAGCCTGAAGAGGTGAGTCTTCAGTTGTCGCTTGAAGTGGGTCAGTGTCTCAGCTGTTCTGACCTCCACGGGGAGGTCATTCCACCATCGTGGGGCCAGGACAGACAGGAGACATGTTCGGGAAGCGCAGGTGCGAAGAGGGGGGGGTGCCAGGCGTCCTGAGGTAGCGGAACGGAGGGGTCTGGCTGGCATGTAGGTTTGAAGATCTTGTGGAGGTATGCTGGGGCTGATCCCTTGACTGCCTGGTATGCTAGGACCAATGTTTTAAATTTGATGCGAGCCATAACAGGCAGCTAGTGGAGGGTAGTGAGCAGGGGAATGACGTGGGAGTGTCTGGGGAGGTTGAAGACCAGACGAGCTGCAGCATTCTGAATGAGTTGCAGGGGTCTGATGGCAGATGCCGGTAGTCTAGCCAGGAGAGAGTTGCAGTAGTCCAGATGGGATAGTACCATTGCTTGGACCAGGAGCTAGATAGAGTAGGTGGTAAGAAAGGGGCGGATTCTCCGGATGTTATACGGGAAAAATCTGCACGCCCGGCTTACCGCTGCGATGTTCTTGGAGAGGGACAACCTGTTGTCCATCACCACTCTGAGATTCTTGGCACAGGGTGATGTTGTCACTAAGGTGTCCCCTAGGGAAATGGAAAAATCGAGGAGTAGAGAGGTTAGAGCAGGAATAAAGATTAGCTCCGTCTTACCCGGGTTGAGCTTCAGGTGGTGATTGTCCATCCAGCTCTGGATGTCCCTCAGGCAAGCAGAGATGCAGGCAGGGACCTGTGTGTCCAATGGGGAGAAGGAGAGAAAGAGTTGCGTGTCGTCGGCATAACAGTGATAGGACAAGCCATGGGCAGATATTACAGGGCCAAGGGATCTGGTGTATAAGGAGAAGAGAAGGGGACCGAGGACTGAGCCCTGGGGAACTCCGGGTTATAATTATTTAAATCGCTCGTATCACCTCCTTTATGCAAAGGAATAACTTGAGCTGCCTTCCAAACAGCAGGGATATTGCCAGAGGTAAATGTTAGATTAAAAATGTAACCAAGTGGCATAGCAATTATATGGGCACTGAGACGTAAAAGGCTAGGAACAAGATTATCCTCTCCCACTGACTTTCTTGTGTCAATGCTAGCCAGAGCTTTATAAACTTCACTATAGCCTACTGGCCTAAAAGAGAAATTATGTCCAGGACGGTAGAATGGATTTGATGGGGTTTCACTATCAGGGCAAGGGGTGAAACTATCTGGGGCAGTGTCAGCAGATACCCTATCAAATAAATGACCTGATGAGATAAAATTACAATTAAAAGTCTCACCCATGTCGATTTTGTTTGTAATAAAATCATTATTATAGCTAATCCTAGAAGGGAGAGAAGGTGTAGAGTTATTATTTAAAGATTTCACCGTTTTCCAAAAACTAGAGGCATTTTTATTACAGTTAGAAAGAGAGGTCAGGTAATAATCAGACTTTGCTTTTCTAATCATACTAATGCATCTATTTCTCAGTCGCCTAAAGCCCAGCCAATCAGCTGGAGAGTCAGTTTTCCTAGCATTTGACCAAGCTTTATCTCTGAGATGAATAGCTGCAGAGAGATCTGCAGAGAACCAGGGATTTGATCGTTTTTTTATTCTGAATTGTTTAAGGGGGGCATGCTTGTCAGCAAGGGAATTAAAAACTTGAGAGAAATGATCCAAGGCTTGGTCAGGCTCAGGGATGGAACAAGTTCTTTCTATGTCTGAATAAAATCAATCCTGTAGAAAACCCTGTTCTACCAAATTTTTAAAATTCCTTTTTGTGATGACACTAGCATTGTATTCTTGGCATTTGGCGTTTCTAACACATGCAATTGGACTGTGATCGCTAATATCCTGTGCAAAAACGCCACAAGCTGAGTATTTATGTGGCCTATTCGTCAAAATGACATCAATTAATGTAGATTTAGATTTTGTATTTCATCTTGTGGGTTTAGAGAACAACTGAGAAAGATTTCATTTAATGCATAGATCTTTTAGTCCAATTGAGTTATTAGAAGGCCAGTCCAGATTGAGGTCACCCATTGCAATTAGTTCAGATGAGGCATAAGATGACATTAGTTTTGCAATATCCTCCAATGCCTCACTGATAGCTGAGGGAGGCCTATAAACACCAATAACATTAAAATGTACCCCGCCACCAAGGGAGATTTCTAGTGCAATATATTCAAACTTCTTTGGGGCTGATGAAGCGGCTAGTTCACGAGCCGTATAACAATCTTTTACATAAATCAGTACCCCACCTCCTTTGGCTTTCCTGTCACATCTGAATAAATTATAACTAGCTAAAATAATGTCAGAATTTGAAACATTTTTTGAGAACCACGTTTCAGTTAGAATAAAAATATCCGGTGAAGATTCATTAATCATAATATGAATGAAGTCTAACTTAGGTAGTAAACCTTCTGATATTTAGATGTAGAAGTCCAAGACCACTACAAATTTTGAGATAATGAAGAGATTCAAGTTCAGACTTATGACAATAAGTAGATGCACTAATATCAGGAGGGTGGGCATTGATAAGAACAAGATTGCTTGCTGTTATACCAGTAGGCCTACATTTTTGACGAGGCAGATGATTAATGCTTGAAACAGTAGTTATGAAGTGTACATATTCAGTAGGAATCAGAGACACAGCTGGACGGGTTGAGCATCCAAACAACATTTCTAGCGACATTCTGTCTGGTTTCAGCAGCTGCGCGGGCACCCTGGCACAAATAAAATTCATCTGAGCTCAACACTTGTCAGCACTGGGCTGGCACGGATAGCATAGCAAGTTCAATATTATAGGCAAGGAGATCTGTACTACCCTATTAAGGTGTCGACCATCCCCGCCAAACAGGTGCCTGTTATTCTGAAATCCAATAAAGTTGACAACATAAGGGACGTTGAGACCACTGCAATACCCTTTGAGCCAGATGTGCAGTTGTCGCAGGTGGCTGAAATCCATATTGCCGAAAGATACCGATGGAATGGGCCCACCGACCACGCACTGCAACCGGCTGTTCAGAGCGAAATTAAATAAGGGGAACTAGTCTCTTTGTCTAGGGTTGTGGGTGTGTGTGTTTTGGGGCCATTAAGGGTGAAAAGATCATTAGGCCTCTGGAAAAATGGTGGGGCAACTACTCTTGAGAGTACCACAGTGCCCTTATGTGGGCCCCTCTGTCATTACACTTTTGATTTCTTTTCTGGATCTGGACTCTAAACCGTCTGTTTATCATATTCAAAAACCCTGTAAAACCTTACAAACCATGCACATGTTTTCATTATATTACTGTATTATGCCTTATGTAGTAATAACATGGATTGCATGTAAAATGGTTCAACAAAAGGGTATTTTCATGACAATTGCACCATAATATTACATCCCCTTGACATGTTTGGTATGGACGTATTCAGCGAAATTCAAGAAATTGAATGAAATATGTTTCATACCAAATAGAATTTGATAAAACATAGTTTCAGAAACTCAAGAAAAACTATCCCAATGGAATGTCCTCTCTGGTAATCATCTCCTTTTCCAATTTCCCCACTAATTGTTTTGACAACAGCCCCCAAACGGTGGGGCACTGAATTACAGATTTTATCATTCGTCCAGGTTAATTTATGGCAATGCCGCCTAGATCAAACGCGGGATTTGGCTTAAAAAGAAGGGAGACAAAGCAATCTGGGAAGATCGTAATCGACTTCCCACACTGCACAGACTCTGTGCTCTGTGTGTAGCTGGTCAAGGAAGATCGTAATCGACTTCCCACACTGCACAGACTCTGTGCTCTGTGTGTAGCTGCTCAAGGAAGATCGTAATCGACTTCCCACACTGCACAGACTCTGTGCTCTGTGTGTAGCTGAACAGGGAAGATCGCAATCGACTTCCCACGCTGCGCAGGCTCTGTGATTTCGTGTGTAGCTAAACAGGCTGGGTAAGAACTTTTTACTCTATATTTATGTTTTAAAACCTTCCGTATTTTAAATTGACTGTAAATTTGAAGTTAATGACCTACCTGCCTGTTAATAAATTCTTCTTATTTTTAACTTGCGTGGTCTTCATGACTCTAATCCATTTTATATTCTTTTCAGCCAAAATTCCGATTAAATACTCAGGGGGACAATTATGACTAGGACCTACTGATCAGGGGTCTAGTACAGCGAAAGTCTTTAGTGAGGTCCTCAAGTTAGATAGGCGACCACGATCTGCCCGCTAACGGGATTGGTGTTGTATTGGTTCTGGTGTTTTGGCTTAAGAGGACCTATGGGCGTTATACGTCGGTTCTTGTCAAATTCGCCTTAAGGAGCCAGATAGATACACACTGTCCTGGGCTCATAACTATCTATGCACAAAGGAAGGCATGTATTATGGTGGTCCGCCTCCTACCCTCTGGGGGTTTCACCGAACTGAGATTTAACAATAGTGCTAAACCCGGGAGCATATATTGAGGAATGATGGCATAAGATAGAGTCGAGTGTAACCACTCCAAGATCCACGTATAGTTAAAACCAAATTTTAAATTCTAATTTCATTTGGAGTCAGATTATTACGAGAGTAAAACCTAGTAACTGTTACGCTTACTTGCTGTGGTCATGGATATATTTGATGTGTTGTTCCACTCATTTGTGAGTATTCTGATGCTCCCATTGGAATTTTGACGGTCCGGCGACAGATCAGATATATCTCTGATGGCAGCATAGCCCCGTTTGCGAACGGAGAATAACAAGAATGTTACTGGTCCGTTTCAGGCCCGTCTTACCCGTGGTGACGGAACCAGTGCATTCTTAAGTATAATTGTGCCCTGTTCTTACGAACAGAGGAAAAATAACTAACATCTCCGGTTTTGAATCACACCAGCCAAGGGAAAACACGCGGTGCCTTCCCCTCCAGCTACAAACCCTCATTGGTCTAGCTGTGAGGTGTTTACAATATTAAAAGCAAGTAAAACTCCAAAAATCCTAAAACACTTAAAAGGAAATCAAAACACCCTTATTAAAAGATAACTTGAAACTTAAAAGGTTAAATGAATAAAGGCTTCTAAAAGCGTTATATAAAACCATAAAAGGAGAAAAAAATCAGTTTTTAAAATCACAGCTCAGAGCGAACTTTCCGCTTGTTGAGTTGGCAGGAATCTGGATGAACCGATGCAGTCAATGGGGTTTTGAAATATTTAAATATTGATTAAAGTAACTTGGCCCTGTGTTTTTTAATCTTACCATTTGTAGACAATGTCGTCATTTAAACTTTGTGTCACATTAAAGTGTCTAATATTAAAAATTTCATAATGCCAGACATTTAAATGGATGTATGAAACTGCTGGTCAATACCTAAAGAAAGGATATTCCTCCAGAGAGGATATGTTCATACTTTGTTGCCAAGTTCATTTTACAAAATGTACAAGTTCTTGTATATTTGCAACTTACAATAAATACTATTTGTAAAATAAATACTGTACTGTACATACTTACATTTTAGGCCAAAAGTTTACATACACCTAGGCTAAAGACATTCAAACTCAATTTTGGGTAATTTAGAAGTAGAGTGCCTGCATTCAATAAAGTAAGTATGTTTTCAATTTAATAATATAATTGACTGTGTCACGTTTTGCGGGTGAGGACCCAGGTGCAGAGTGAGAAAAACCTCAGGTGGCGTCAAAAGTAAAATTCAAACCAAGACTTTAATATAAAAAAAGGAAAACAGAACAAACAAAGAGCCACGAGGGGCATATAACGAAAACTTTAAAAAAAATACAAAAAACTTCAGGACAAAACAGAACTTCACAACGTACAGAAAACAAACGGCAGAAGCGCAGGCAGAGACAAAGGCAGAAACGCACAGAAACACACAGGCGGAAACAAAGTCAGAAACACAAGCAGGTCAAAACACAGGCAGGCAGAAACACACATGAAACGCAAGGAACCAGCACCCGGGTGAGGGAAACAAGGAACTTAAATAGACAAGGGAAACAAGACAAGGGAAACAAGACAGGTGAACTTGAAGAACAATCAAACCAGAAAAGGAGGGGATAAAAAGACACAGGTGGGAACAATGATAGAATAATTAAAACCAATAATACAATTAACACAGGGAGGGAGAACAAACTGAAACACAAAACTGAAGTGCCGCCATCTGGAGGCCAAAGGGGGAAAAACACAAACAGAAAATACAGAACCATGACAGACTGCTTCTTATTGAATTCAATTATTTAATCTTAATACCTGGTATAGAGCTTGTTTTGACTTGTTGGCTGATTCCACCAGTGCACTGTATCAATGACCTATCAATGAATTTGGTGATTTAGTTGATAATTCTAATTTTAAACAATTATTAAAGGAGTACCATGGTGGTTGAACGTGACACTTCCCAGTTGTCTTTAGGCAACAACAAAACAAATGTGCATAATTTTTTTATTATTCAGTCATTTCAATGTACTTTAAAACGTATTTTTCTAAGCCTAAATTTCCCACTATAAAAATTCACCCGAACCGTCTGGGCGTGGTAATGAGAACTGTCAGTTAGCTATGATTGACAGACCGTGCCCCGTTACCACAGCTACCCCCATGATACGTGCTCTTTTTGGGAGACTGAATTTTCACAAGCTAGCTATCTTAGTAGTATATCAAGTATCGATAGATAACTAAGGTAAGGACGTTGACTTATATCCAATTATAATTTTTGCTATCTAGCTAGCCAAGTTAAGATAAAAGCACAATATAACGTCCTCATAAAAGCAAACTAGCAAGCTAACGTTATCGATAACACTGCCTCATGAAAGCAAACCTCCTAGCTAGCTAACGTTACCTAGCTAGCTAAATGAATATAACCAGAAATAATCTAAAGGCACTCTAATTTAAGTGAACCTAACGTTAGTCAAATATTTGCATTGTCTTGCCTGTAATCCAGCGGCGCAAACCATGGGTCTCGAGTTATCCATGGGTCCCCAAACGATTTAGAATTAGATTTCTTTACGGGGCGTGGAAATGGGCGTGGTTACTGTATTCGTGACATAGCAAAATGACAACTTTCTCAACCGGTTGAAAATAGGACGATGAATTTAAAACGCATATTTCTCCAAAAATACAGAACGGACATATTTAATACTTTGCTCATTGTGTTTCTTCAATGCCTCTTGTGCAAATAGCACATAAAACCGAGAAAGTGTGAAAATCACCATGGTACTCCTTTAAAGTAATAATCTCGAAGATTTTCATTAAAATAAACGTCTGTTAAGTCACTATCTATCGTCAAATTAGGTAACACAATGGTGATTGAGCCTATTATATTAATTTATATTATTATTATTATTATTATTATAATGTATGATTAAAGAACTGGGTGTCTGTGGCGACATTCCCAGGAAAAAATCACAAGCGGCGCATAGTTAGTGACGCGTTTTCCATCACCCATCTGTGGTTGGTCCGTCAGAGAGAGTAGGCAGAGCTAACGCAACAGGCTCGCTCTTCAACTCACTTGTGTGTGAGCGGCGTACTGTTTTTTCCGTTATCTGCTAGCTTTACAATAACAGAGAAGGGGGGGGGGGGGTTATGGAACCCTAAAAAGTTGTGTAACATGAGAGGTCATTATTTGTTGATGTAGATTTCATATTACATTTGATGACAATGTAACGTTACTAAATTACATAGCTATTTTCACAGCTAACGCTAACTAGACAGCATTAGTTTAGACAACGCTGCGCACAGTATCCATCTCTCATATCAGGTAACGTTGCGTTAGCTAGCTAGCTAATGTAATTAACACAATCTAATGTCAGCTAACAATTAGAAAAAATGCTAGCTAACGCTACCGACCAGTGCCGACCTCGCAAACCGTCTCTCGAATGCATGCTACCTTGTTGCAACGTTGCAGTGTAGCTAACTAAAGGCCAGTTCAGATAAATGATTCACAATGAGACTGAATGCAACTTGCAAAATTCCAAGACGTCTGATTGTAAACGTTCTAAAACTGCACTTGGCGATTTGACAAGGTGGGTCTTTTGAGATCCCAGGGCAGGCAACGGCTCTGCTACTAGCCAGTTCACACCGCTGCAATTTTCTCTGCAACATTCTAAAACTGTTTAGTCTCGTTGCGAATCATTGATCTGAACTGGCCTTAACGTTACCGTTATTTACATTGCCATCAAGTTCATCAATATATTATAATGATCAGAATAAAGCTGGGGTATAGGTGGAGCAGAGCCGTTGTTTCAAAAATACCACACAATCATTCACGAAAAAGACTGTTTATTGTGCACGAGATACATAATTGTATGAGCCACAGCGAATCCCGCAAATTCTTCTCTGCAGTGTAACGATGTTCATACCAGGCAAAAGGTGGATAAAGAACGTTTGTAGAAATTGATCACTAATTCTACCCCAGGTTTGCTACAGCATTTTAACCCGGCTCGGCAGTGTAAAGACATCTTAAGTTAGCCTAATGTTAGACAACGAATGAATATGTACATAACATTACTTATGACAACCATTTTTTATTCAGTAAGTAGTGTTATAGTTGGCATGGCCCAGGTGCCAACTGACGTCACAGGCAACACTGGTTGGATCTATGGGAAGTGAGGTCCAAAAACACACCTGCAATTACCGCTTCACCGTTGGTACCGCCAAAGAGAACAAAACGGAAATCTTCGAGATTGTAACTTTAAATTAAATCTAAAAATACATATAAGTTAATGAGGGGTTCTAGCAGGCAATATCGCTTGAGTTCAGTATTCAGAGTGCTGAACATCTTAACAAGGACGTTGATTGTTGGAACCGCTGGATTCACAATATAAATATTCTTAATTAATCCTTACTTGTCCGACACAGGCCATGGCGATATAGGATATTCTTAATGGTGGATGTAGATACTTTGGTACCTGATGCCTCAAACTCCTTCACCAGTTCTTTTGTTGCTGTCTTGAGGTTCAGTTGAACCTTTCGGACCAAAGTTCGTTCAGCCCTGAGAATTAATTTGTGCTTCCGTCCTGAACGGTGCAGTGTCTCTGTGGTCCCAAGATTTTTAAATTTGCATACAATTGTTTGTACAGATGCTCGTGGTTACCTCCGGTTGTTTGGAAATTTCTCTTAAGAGGGAACCAGACTTATTTTCTGAGATCTTGGCTAAATTGCTTGGATTTTCCCATAGCATCAAGGGCAAAAATGCAGTGGCTTTAAAGGTAGGCCTTTAAATACAACTACAGGTGCCAATTAACTCCCAATTAACTCCCAATTATGACAATTTGCCATTCAGAAGCTTCGAAAAAGTCATTACATCAATTTCTTACAGACTGTTTAAAGATACAGTCAACTTGATGTATGTAAACTTTTGACCCACTGGAATTCTGATATAGTGAATTAAAGCTGAAATAATCTGTCTCTAATCGATTGTTTTAAAATGACCTCTGATGTGAACAAAGTAGATGCCCTAATTGACTTGCCAAAAGAAATGTATTGTAACATGAACTGTGCACAGTTGTGAAAAACTGAGTTTGAATATCTTTAGCCTAGGTGTATGTATACTTTTGTCCTCTGTACTCTGTAACTGTACTGTACATACACACAAATATGAAATACTTCATTATCCCCATGGGCACATTTCCCTAGCACCATGTAACATTCATATTTATAAACAGACATTTATACCAAGAAACCTATTATCATTCATACTGCAGAAAATGGGTGGCTACATAAATACAGATAAAAATTTGACATATTGAGACCTGTTAAATCGTACAAACCTATCCACACGTTTGCCCCATTAATGTACTGTATGCTTGAACACACAGGGCCACGCTACTTGAAACAATTTTGAAAATATTGGGTTGCATTTCTTTGGAATAAAATTTGTTAAATTTGTGTGAGCTAAGATAGTCAATATTGTTACATGTAACTTGCGACAATTTTGATATCAACTTTTAATGGCAGGTCTAGAATTTGCCAGTTTGAATTAATGATTTATAGACAGTGCTTTGTATATGTGTGTTATGTTCCTGCTGCAGAGGTGGGTAGAGTAGCCAAAACCTGTACTCAAGTAAAAGTATTGTTACTTTAAAATAATAATGACTCAAGTAGAAGTAAAAGTAGTCATCCAAATAATTACTTGAGTAAGAGTAAGAAAGTATCTGGTGAAAAGACTACTCAAGTACTGAGTTACTTCACATAATCTGATTTAATGTTGAAATAAGAAGAGCAAGATGAACGTAAAAATCTAAATGTCCAAAATATAAAATTGTAAATGCTTGTCCAATAGAAATAAACCAAAAATAGTCATGTGCAAATTCAAATATGGCCTAAATCATATCCCTTAAAACAATAATACAATAAAACAATACACAGGAGGTTCGTCAGAAGAGGAGGATTTTCGATTTCTGTTGGACTCTATTAAGTCTGTATACCCCGTCAGTTTGTTGGGGTGAACCCTCAGTTGACAGAAAAAATATCAATGAGGCTACAGGGATTTATCCATTAAAATACTCATCATCACATCAAAGAGGAGCCTGCTCAAATTCAGACAGAAACATTATATGTGGGAAACATAATGCTTTGTAGCACCATTATTGCACCTTATGAGGCACTTCTCCACGATATTCCAAAGTCCCATGATGCCTTGCGCGGAATATGTGCAGAACTTCCGGTTTAGCGTATGTATTATGCTATGCAGGCTGTGCAATGTTATGTATGCTATGCAATGTTCCAGCGCTTACGTCTTGACTGTTGCATGCTTCACAAAAACTATTACACTACTAACTAATGCTTACATTACAGTGTGAAATATCCACATTAATACCAGTAACCTATTTAAACACACTCAATTTAAAAAATAACGTATATAACCGAAGTATTTTGAGCAATAATAGCCTACTTACATAGCAATGATGAAATCTTATGTGTTCAGTAGATGGAGACAGAGACCGTAAATCAACAATACAGTACTTGTTTTGCTCCATCAAAAGGTCTAGGTCTATCAGCAAACATACGGCTTAGCTATGCCCAGAAGTCCTCAATAATAATAGTATTTCCCAAGAAATTACGAATAATCGTTGACCACGTTCCGTGCTGCGTCTTTTACTGCTACCAAATGCATAAGTGAATGCGATAAGAAAAATTTTGGTTACGCTGACCTAAAAAATACTATTCCAAAAGCAAAATTAGACATGTTATACATCGTTAGAAAGCTTATACTCTCACCTATTGAATAAATGAATTGTCAACCAAGCCAGACTGTACTAAAAAGGGCGACAACGCCGTAAACAACGCGTGTGGTATTACGCACAGCTATTTTGGAAGATACCGAGGCATCACAAATGCCCGTATATTTCACAAACGGATTGTCCAAGACAATAAATAACCACTCAGTCAAATAGTTAGCTATCCACAGCCAAAACTAACCTAAACTTACCGCCACATATTTTCTCAAGTTCGAAGTTGAGTTCTTGCAGGCTGAAATGTCCACATTTCTAGGCAGACAAAGAAGGCAGCGCATAATGTAACTACTGTTTTTGGTAGTCTGTAAGCAAAAGGTAGTTTGAACGTGAGGCCAGGGGTGTTCTGCCTGCTACGAATCACCCGCCGTTGTTTCAGCCATTGTTGTTGCCCACTCATCCTTCTGTGTGCTGTGACTGGCTACGTTTGATTGGTGAAACGGAGTCATGTGGGGCTATGAAAGAGCCAAAGCAAAGACCAGTCAGCTTCTTTGGCTGAAGTCTCTCTGAGAGAATGAAACAAACAGAACGTGCATTGAATAAAAAATGGGTAAAAAATAAAAGTAACGAGCGGAATGTAGCCGAATATAACGGAGTAAAAGTAACATTTTTTCTTCACAAATATACTCGAGTAAAAGTGAAAAGTATGTTGCATTAAAACTACTCTTACAAGTACAATTTATTCAAAAATTTACTTAAGTAAATGTAACGGAGTAAATATAACGCGTTACTACCCACCTCTGTCCTGCTGTCACTTCACTTTCTAGTTTGTTATCTGTTTCTCTCCTGCACAATCTTTGCTTCGGTTTGTGGGCGTAGTTTCCTCTAACTCTCTCTCCCCTCAGCTGATCATTCTCACCTGTTCTGGTCGAATTGTCATGCACTGGTTAATCACTTGCATTTCATTCACCTGTTCCCTGTTTGCATTCTCATGCTCTGTTCAATTATCTCTCAATTCACTCACCTGGTTCACGTAGTATATATTCTCTGTTCCCCCCTGCTCTTCAGTGCCAGATTGTACCTCTGTTTACAGTGCCTTGTCAATGTTTACTCCTGTCAGTTTGCCTCGTGCGTGATCTTGCCTGTTTCCCAACCACTGTTTTCTACCTGCTGTCTTTGCTTTGTGGATTTCCTGTTTTTGAGCTGTATTGTGTGCTGTTGCATTAAACATTTCCTACAGGAGTTTCACCACCCTGCTGTCTGAGTCTGCATTTGGGTTCTCCAAACTTCGACTTGTGACAATGTGAGTAACTTGCCATTTTAGTACATTGAAAATGTTTCATCAGCTTTTTTTTTTTTTTTTCCTCTGTCTATGAATAAGTGAGAATTCATTTGCAAACCTGTTTTCACTTTGTCAGTATGGGGCATTGTGTAGATTGAGAATAAAATTTTTTTTATAAGGTAGTAATGTAACTCAAGGTCTGAATACAGTGCCTTCGGAAAGTACATGTGTTGTCATTCTAGGCCTTCACTGCAGACTCAATTGTTTCAGGGGTTTCTGTTTTCAGTCTTGTCTTCAGAAACTGAAATGCATGCTTGATTAGATTTACAACCGGTGACTGGGCCAGCCCAAAACTTTCCATTTGTGTGTGTCCTAATATTCTGATTAAAATCAGTTTAAAAGCCCAAGCAGAATGAAATACTTCATATAAACACCTTAATCAGAATAAACGGGCCCAAACAGGTTTCAGGGATCTGCGCATGCCCACCGTCTTCACGTAAATGCGTGGTGATGTGTTTCTCTCCACTGATCAAACGTGATGTTGCCACCCTCCGTTATCTTTGATAGAGACAAGTGAGGCTAGTCCAGAAGTAACATGTGCAAGCCATGACACAATCTGATCATGGGCTGTTTATTCACCATGCCATCAGCTTTCCATTGTTTTGGTTAAGATTTATAAGGTTTGGGGGCTGAGGTGTGACGGAAGAACGGGGAGTTAATCATTAGGAACTTCCTTGGTGGAAGCTAAATGATGTCCATAGGTGCTGGTGGATTGCCTAACACTAGACTACAAACTGTTGCATCCTGGCACTCTGTCTTGGACTTTCTTCCCTTTATTAAAAAAATATATATAGCTGCAAGCAGCAATGTGGGGCCCTACGAATATGTCCAATCTGGGTAAATACAACGCGAAGTAGAAAAGAGTCCAAGCGGCATAGATTTCAGGATTTTGGACAATCTACATATCCATGCTTGAGTCGATCCAACTTTCGGTTCATGAGAAACATTACTTTGAAATATTAATGTGTATTAGCATAAAGTGCTAACTTTGTCAGGCCACAAATCACACAATTTAACGAAACGACTTGGGTATTCTCTTGATCAAGGGAGAGAAGGACAAGAGTACACTTGTGTGATGGTGACGGAATCAGGTAAAGCATTTGAGAAGATGAGTTTTAACACTAGAACTCCCACGGGGTAAAATTTACCTGTTTCTGTTTTTCAAGTGTATGTATCTGTTTCATGTCTCCCAGTCCTTGACTTTTCCTAAAATTGAGTTAAGTACCTCCTAACAAAGTTATAGAAAAATGTTTGAGGCATTTGTACCTAAAAGCGCAAACGGGTAAAATTTACCCACTATAGAAAGCATTTATTTTCAGTTTGTGTTACATACTCATACAATGTACAATACATACTCATCTATGGGCATATGTACAGTACTTGCGCAAGGTAGGCATAAACTTGGTACATTCACTCTCAATGTAGCGTGTTATCGATAAGGTAAATCTCAATAACTAAATTGCATTGATGTCTGTTACCGGCACCAGACCTAGGCGAAATCTGGACTGGCAGCAAGGGTTACACAGGCTAGGAAGCAGGCTAGGTTACACAGGCTATGATGCACCGTGTAGCCTATATATTTAAGCAGTAGCTTACGACAGGCTTGGTTATATCACAGCTAAGTGGCGTTGTTCGGCCCGACGCAAATTGATTGAGCTACCCGTTTTATAAAAACTGTTTATAAAACTACTGTGTGAAGCGGAAGTTCATGGAAAGAACTACTCAGCTTGACGACGCTCATCGGAACAATTAGCTACAAAACGAAGCTTGCTACACAA
Organism: Anguilla pacifica; assembly: GCA_039654925.1. NCBI lineage: Eukaryota > Metazoa > Chordata > Actinopteri > Anguilliformes > Anguillidae > Anguilla > Anguilla pacifica. The sequence continues at coordinate 39,793,988 of CM077292.1, forward strand.
CACATCTCAAAATCATGTTAAAACATTACAAAACAATTAATACTGCATTCACATTAGATCCTGAACCAAGCTAAAGGTAGAAAAACAAGTTTTGCAGTACCTGTGGATTGACAGAGAGAGGACCAAAGCTAGCGCCCTGCTCAAATCAGAGCTTGTTTATTTCTGAGCTGTGCATGAGCTGAGCTTGTAGCTACGGTCTCCTAGTGGATCCACAGCAGCACCAGACCACCATCTACCGACATGAAAGTGTATTACCTTGATGTAAAGACTGCTTGAAGTATTAGAATACGACTTCGTTCATATGCACGTTTTAATGCTTGATTAGGCCAAAATGTTTGAGTATAATATCAATGCATCTAATGTTGCAAGGTGAAATCATTCGTTAACGCGGTTGTTTATATGGTCATTTAAATATACAAATAGGCCAGTTTCTTCATGGACTATTTCAGTATATGATGGATTCGGTTTTGTTATATCATACCACACAAATACACACATTGTTCTTCAGTATTCTGCATTTTTTGTGACAACTTGTAGGCTTTACTGACTTACGCAATCCAACCATCGCTGCACATAAATATAGCCTAAAACAATAGGACCAAAACACAACGGATGATTAAGCCTAGTTATTTTGTGATATTAGACATCCTCTTGTGAAACAAATGCGTTATTACAGTGATAGAATACAGTTGTTAGCAATATCAATGCAGAATATATGTGCGGGTAAATTTTACCCGTTGGTGGTTATAGGTATACAACGAATCCTGGCGGTTCTAATGTTAAAGCGTTATATTAGCATTAGCTTCATGCCAAAATTTCAAATGCCTGTGTCGTGGTCTAGGAAAACGACAAACTTCTCTGAGTCCAATCGCCAATCTGTAGAAAACTACTTCACGAGGGAAAAGACAGCACAACAGCAAGCTCTTCAGAAAGGTTTAGACTTTATTTGCACCGGTGCATGTGCACAACAAAGCCGGAACAATTCCGCCGAATTGAACCACGACTGTCAGTTTTACAATCCTTTTATACACAAAATGTACTCCACAAACTCCATAACCCCTTATACATTTACGTAAATCCCAGCCACCTGTTCTTCTTGGTACGACATGATGTTATTTTAACCATCTCTTATCTGACCTGGTTGGCACCAGACAGACTTTCCTGGGTCAACCTGACCTTCTTGGCACCAAAATGACTTTCTTTGTTCTGTACTTTTCCAGTATGCATATAAGTCTCAGCCTTCTGTAATTTTTCATTAAGCGTACAAGTTACATATGGGTCACTGTAAAATATTAGTTTTCTAGTTAGTGTTTATCTGTTCAGTGACTAGTTCTTTTCTGCTGAGTGAGTGAATATGTATATATGATTTCTAAGTCTACTGCGTTCTCATGCTCTTTTTCTACAGTTGATACTGTGGTTTCTTGCGTTTCCAAAAGCTTATCTACAACTACTGATAGTAAGATTTCTAAGGCTACTGTTTTGATTATATGACGTTATCATGACGCATAGAGAAGTCGTCACAATCACAAAAACTTATCTATAACTACTGATAGGGCTACTGTTTTGATTATATGAGTAGATGCTTACGTTATCATGACGCATATTGAAGTCGTCACAAGCATGAAAACTTATCTATAACTACTGATAGGGCTACTGTTTTGATTATATGAGTAGATGCTTACGTTATCATGACGCATATTGAAGTCGTCACAAGCATGAAAACTTATCTATAACTACTGATAGTTAGGAGGATACATCTGGCCCAACCTTGATGGGAACACCCTAACTTTAACATGTGACGTCATCACAATCATGGGGAGTCTCAAAATTTTCCTACATTCCCCCCTTTCGGGGTCAAATCTTATGGCCCCGAATAACTCCCCTCACTGTATTCTTACTGGCCTTCTGACCCAACAGAGTTATCATACACTCCTTTAATTTTCTTTAACACGTTCATTTGTAGCACGATGATTTGCCACAGTTCTCGTGGTTGGTGGGCTCCTGGTATATCTTCCACCCAGAGTACGCGGTCTGCACGTCACTCCACTGGTCTCCTGGTATTTCTTCCAACCAGAGTACGCGGTCTGCACGTCACTCCACTGGAAAGCCGGCTTGCGATTCTCGTACTGGACCCGCAGGGGCACTGTTGGTGCTGTTGCTCCCTGGACTGGTGTCAGCGCCCGCAGTCCCTCTGCTCTCCCCGCTTCCCTGGACTGTGACAGCGTCCCGTCCGCTGGAACCTGGAATCACCGTCTGGCGCCTGACTCCTGTGTTAGTCACCTTACGACACCACTGGATGCCTATAGCCCTGTGGGGAGAGGATCTCAAGAGAGGGAGGATACACAACAGCAACACCAGTACCACTATCACTGTTATCCCCACTGCAAGTCCTATTTTTTCCCGCCAACTTCCCCCTCGTCCTTTATTGACAGTTCTTCTTGCCCAACCTCCTTCATTATCTTTCTTTGTGGTTGCGTTTTTTCAGAATACCCTTCCACCCAATCCACGCTAAAACCCTCATTTCTAAGAATGTGATCATTTGTCCCACTGTCTGTGGTTGCGGAACTTTCATTATTGTCTCCAACTGTTTATTTGACATTCTCTTACCGCCAGCCGTGATGACTCTTCCCAAGTACTCCACCTCCTGAGAGCAGAGCTGCAGTTTCTTCCTGGACACCTTGTGTCCCCCCTTTGCCAGTTTCTCCAGCAGTTTCATGCTGTCGCTCATGCACTGCTCTTTTGTGTCTGCACATAGTAATAAGTCATCAACATATTCCACCACACTTTTTGAGGTCCAAACCTTGTAAGTCGGGGTCACCAATTTCCGTTTCATGTTGCGCCCATAGTTGGCTTGGTAATTGATTTAAACGTTCTTCTATGCCTAAATTTTCTCTAGATTTCTCCCGTTTTATACCCTCTTCCCACGGTACCCTCACCAGTTGGGGCTTTCCCCATATCTGAGCACTTACCATAATTTTGATCATTTTTTGATCTGCTGTGCACCAAATTAAAGAATTTTCTGTTGGCCCGAATTGGAGCTCTTCTTCTCTCTTCACCATAGGACCTAAGTCCTTAGCTTGGTACCCTGGATTGACTTTTAACGTTATGTGTGGGGCCGCATGTTCTTCCTGAAACCACTGCTCAATCCATGGGGACCTTTCTATGTTTAACGCTGCTCCTTCCTGACCTACCAGGAGCGCAGATGACACCAAATATTGTCTTTCTCCTTTCCCCTCACTCCACTCTCTTTCTAGATCTGGATCCTGGTAGGGATCAAACTTCATTGTACAATGTAAATCATATTCTGGCTCAGTTGCCTGTGGGATCTGCGCCTCAACATATTTTTGCCAAGTGCTCCACACTTGGTCTTTTACTTGTGTCTCAATATCCCCTACCCAATACACATTTGCCCTCTGGAGATTTTCACTTCCCACATAGTACATTCCTGTTAAATCTATGCCCCCTCCTTCACAATTTAATTTTAGTCCTAAGGCCAGAATTGCATCTCTTCCTAGAAGGCTTATGGGGGAATTTTTGCATACTACTATCTCTAATTTTGCTTCTTTTGCGCCTAATTTTATTAATACCGGTTTTGTGGTCGGGCTTAACGTTGTTTTTCCCGAGAACCCTACTGTTCTAATAGCTTCTCCCGACATAGGCAGATGTGATGCATATTCTTTCCTAATGCATGTGCATGTTGCACCAGTGTCTATCATCATGGGGACAATTTTTCCTCCGATTTGTACATTTATTATTGGTTCTTGTTCTGGCCTGTTTGTTATCATTACATGCTGTCCTACTCCGCCTGGGTTCTCTGGGCACCCTTATTGGGCACCTTGGTAATTTACAGGTCCCCCACTCTGATCTGGGGACCTAGCCTGAGGAGGTGGGGTCAAGTTGGGGTAACTCTGTGATTGCTGAGGCTGATTAGGTACCCAGATCCCCTGGTTACCTGGATGCATCCCTTGTGCGTTTGGACACACTCTTTTTATGTGCCCCTCCTGACCACATCCATAGCAGACTATGGGGCCCTGTCTCTGTTGATTAGGAAAGCTTTGTTGGTTCCAATTTCTATTTTGCATGTTATTATTCTGATTCTGCTGCCCTCTACACTGATTATTTTGATCACCATTCCCTGGCCCTCCCCCCATATGATTCCCACCCGGTTGTGCCCCTCCCCCTTTCATATTACCTTGCAGGACCACTGGGGGAGGGATGCCGGAGAAGTTGTAGACCACCGTCGGCCGGGGCACCGTCAGACCACTCCATGGTTCAGGCGTGGGGGCGGCTTCAAAGTCAAAGAACCCATTGTCCATATTCTGTATTTTCACAGATGCCACTTTTTTCGCCTCTTTTTCTTTGGTTTTCAGCTCCTCCAGCTGCAACTGCAGTAGCTTCCTTTGAATGTCTTTTGTTTGATCTTCCAGCTTTTTCCCCTCTTTCCGCTGCCTTTCTACAGCGTGTACCACATGATCAACAAACTCTCTGTGTGCCATGGTGTTCAGCCCCACCACCTCATCGAGGCGGCGCCCCACTTCCTGTGGCATCCCCTCCCGGATGGCTTTGCGGAAGAGAGTGGTCATTATGGGATCTGCCTGTACGTCCCTCTCAGTCATCAATCTCCACCTGCGCAACTGTGTGTGGATGTATGTTGTTGGTGGTTCATTTTCTTTTAACGGCGGTCCCGTTAAGGTCATTATGTCCGGTCGTGCGGGATACAGGGCTCGTAGAGCAGCCCAAACAACCCCACGCACGTTATCAAACGGCCCACCGTCCACTGCTGGTGACTGCGCATGGTTTTTGTCAAAGCCAGCCTGCTCAAATATGTCCAGCATTGTTTCCATCCCCACAACCTTCCCCAGGAGAGCCTTCAGGTCACCCACAGCCAGGAGCCGGCCTGTCGTCTCCTCCTCCAGCACCCTGATCCAGTGGCCTGCCCCATTCTGCAACTCAGGGAGATTGGTTATTACATTATACATATCTTGGGTGGACCAGGGAATGTATCGGGGTACACCACCTTCCCTAATCAATAATGGTGCTACGGTATTGGGGCTTTTAGCATTATGGCTATACCCTTCTGCTGCTGGGTTACGCCGGGTTGGCAGTCTTTTTTTTACGTTTTGATATCGCCCAGCTAAATCTCCCCCCACCTGTGCAGGCCCTTCTCCCCCCTCTAACTCTTCTGCCTCGCTATTACTTGCCTGGCTCGCTTCACTATCGCTTGCCTCACTTTTTTCTGCTGGGGAGAACTCCTCCTCCCCTTTACTATATTCTAGTTTATACTCTATCTGGGGGATTTGTTTTTTATTTGCAGTGCCTTTTGCTAACCTTGGCTTATGCTTATCTAGGGATTCAGTTCCCTCTGTACTTTTTGGCTTCAGCTCCTCCCACGTATTATACGGACGCTTTTCCCATTTTGTGTTTTCCCACCCCGCATTTTCGCGTCTTTTATGTGTTTCCCTGTCCCTTTTTGACCCCACCTGTTCAGGCTTTTGGCTTATTTTAGACGCTCGCTGTTTTTTCTCAGTGTCTCTTATCTGTTTTGCCTTTTTTATTAACCTACTATGGTATTCATCATACTGGTTATATTTTTCTTTTAACAGTTCTTCTAATTCCTCCACTTCTTTATATTCTCCCTTCAGCTCAGCTACCCTTGTTTCTATTTTTTCCTTTTCTTGCTCGAGCCACGCTCTCTCTATCCCCAGTTGTTCTTCACCTTCCTCATGTTCTACCCACCCTTTTATTTGAACCTGTCCCTTTACTACCGGATACACTGCAGATGTTACCGGGCATATTGGATACAAGTCTTTCTCTTTTATTACCGCATGTCTTGGTGATTGTGGGGCATACGGAGGGGGAGTCATTATTTCACTGCAATCCCTTTTTAATCCTACATCTCTTTCTAGGGAAGCGGACCTAAACCATCCTAAAATTGTTTTTTCCTGTTCTCTTTTTAGCTTTCTTGTTTCTGACTTGTCTTCTGATTTATAATTTGCTATTACCCCTCCCATCTGATCGCATATTTCTCTATCAAACGTACCCCCTTTTGGCCATTTTGTCGCCAATTTTTTAGTTCTTTTTGTCCATTTTTCTGATATTTTCTTTATCTCCTGTTCACATTTAGGATATTTTCCTGTAATTATCTCAATTGGCGTTTTCTCTTCTTTTTCCATTATTTTACGGTGACAGGACAGGATACTCTAATACTTTAATATATTTTATCTCTATTTAACCTTTATTCCTAACCGAGGATACTGCCTTTTATTCTATTTCTTTATTATTTAACCGTTATTTTTCCAGCCAAGGCTCCCCACGACCTTGATTTCTACACTTATTTTCTCCCTTCTTATCTCTTCTACACTCTTGCCGTTCTCTCTTCCACACACTCTATAATTGTACGTACACACACACACAAAAAGTTTTTCCTCTGTTCCCTAATACAACGTTATTTCCCCGCAAGCATGAGCATCTAATCAAAGCATAAGCACAGCGTTATCCCTGTTGTTTCTACCCAACAACAGTTTCCAAGACAATTCCCGGACCCGAGCTCTTGCAGGCGGCCCCTCTAGGGCTTACTCTCCTTCCAAGTCTCTTGGCACCACATATAACAACGGCTTAGTGTAAACTCAATTACATTCAATGCCACACACACCTGCATCAGTGTAAACTTCGCTAAAGGGATATTGAATTCCCAGTTCCCGTTTTTCTCACACTTTTGCAACAAATATAGGCCTTTTCCAAAATTGTTTCCACTCAACAATTCAGTTTCCCAGACAATTCCCGGACCCGAGCTCTTGCAGGCGGCCCCTCTAGGGCTTACTCTCCTTCCAAGTCTCTTGGCACCACATATAACAACGGCTTAGTGTAAACTCAATTACATTCAATGCCACACACACCTGCATCAGTGTAAACTTCGCTAAAGGGATATTGAATTCCCAGTTCCCGTTTTTCTCACTTTTGCAACAAATATAGGCCTTTCTGTTTCCAACACTTTTCCGCGCACGCATAAGCATCTAATCAAGCATAAGCAGCTTTATCAATGTTGTTCCTATCCAACAACACTTTTCCCAAAACTTTTCTGAAAAACTTTATGACGTCCTTCCACTCATACCACACTTAATTCACACTCATACCACACACAATTCACTCACACCACACACAATTCACTCACGGTCTGCGGCGTACTTTTCTGAAGAGCTCGCTGCTTCCTTCCCCTCAATTTTCGATGTTAGTTGCTGGGTTTGTTGTACGAGAGGCTTTCACTCCCGGCGTCAGGGAGAAGAGGCAAGAGGGGACAGTGCCCCAGTCCGAAACAAAGTAGTTAAATACTCTTACCTTTTGATAAGCTGGCCAGCTTTTTTTTAGGGGCTATCACCCTCTGCCTCTCTCTCCAGGAGCCGGGAGCTTCAGTGATTCCTCTTTCGTATCCCGGACGAGCCCCCAAATGTCGTGGTCTAGGAAAACGACAAACTTCTCTGAGTCCAATCGTCAATCTGTAGAAAACTACTTCACGAGGGAAAAGACAGCACAACAGCAAGCTCTTCAGAAAGGTTTAGACTTTATTTGCACCGGTGCATGTGCACAACAAAGCCGGAACAATTCCGCCGAATTGAACCACGACTGTCAGTTTTACAATCCTTTTATACACAAAATGTACTCCACAAACTCCATAACCCCTTATACATTTACGTAAATCCCAGCCACCTGTTCTTCTTGGTACGACATGATGTTATTTTAACCATCTCTTATCTGACCTGGTTGGCACCAGACAGACTTTCCTGGGTCAACCTGACCTTCTTGGCACCAAAATGACTTTCTTTGTTCTGTACTTTTCCAGTATGCATATAAGTCTCAGCCTTCTGTAATTTTTCATTAAGCGTACAAGTTACATATGGGTCACTGTAAAATATTAGTTTTCTAGTTAGTGTTTATCTGTTCAGTGACTAGTTCTTTTCTGCTGAGTGAGTGAATATGTATATATGATTTCTAAGTCTACTGCGTTCTCATGCTCTTTTTCTACAGTTGATACTGTGGTTTCTTGCGTTTCCAAAAGCTTATCTACAACTACTGATAGTAAGATTTCTAAGGCTACTGTTTTGATTATATGACGTTATCATGACGCATAGAGAAGTCGTCACAATCACAAAAACTTATCTATAACTACTGATAGGGCTACTGTTTTGATTATATGAGTAGATGCTTACGTTATCATGACGCATATTGAAGTCGTCACAAGCATGAAAACTTATCTATAACTACTGATAGGGCTACTGTTTTGATTATATGAGTAGATGCTTACGTTATCATGACGCATATTGAAGTCGTCACAAGCATGAAAACTTATCTATAACTACTGATAGTTAGGAGGATACATCTGGCCCAACCTTGATGGGAACACCCTAACTTTAACATGTGACGTCATCACAATCATGGGGAGTCTCAAAATTTTCCTACACCTGCAATTTCCTTGTTTTTTGAGATCTGCAACTGCGTCGACATGGTACATCATAGTAGTGCCCTCTTCAAGTCCCTAGATTATTGTTGTAAAGTTATAAGCACTTGAAATTTGCATTATATTAGCATTAGCTTCATGCCAAAATTTCAAATGCCTGTAATTTCCTTGTTTTTTGAGAAATCTGCGACTGCTTCAACATGGTAGTGCCCTCTTCAAGCCCAGTCCGTTTCAAGTCCCTAGATTATAGCTGTAAAAAGTTGTAAGCACTTGAAATTTGTGGCCAAATTTTGTTTTTTTTAAATACCAGTTTCTCCGCCATCTTGGAATGGATCTCTTAGCGGTTAACACCCTATAGCTTGTAAGTGTAAATGTCACCAAGCCACTCCCCTCGTTTTCCCGCAAATTTGTCAATGGGAAAATGAATGGGGCAATTTTCAATAAGCGATATTTTTAGTTACAAGTCGGGAACCAGTTAGCTATTGGTATGCGGTACTCATGACATATGTGAATCATGAAATATAATATCAGCAGCACGATTGACCCATGAGAAGTACAAGGTACCACGTTGTGTACGTTTAGTACGCTTAGGAACTACACATACTGGTACTGTGCTCACGACGCACGCTTATATCGTCACGGCTCAGCTGGAACACGCTTGCGCCCTTCTACTTCCAGTGTCATTTTGATATCGTATTTCAATTTAAAATTACTGGAAATAACAGATTTGTTACTATTAAGTTATATTGTTTATTTCACATCATAATTGTACGGTCGTGATGACAACAGAATTTCCTTTCAGGGATCTATAAAGTACAACCATAGACCGTATAAAAGATTACAACCTAACCTAACTAACGTCATATATATAACGTCATATATATTTTTATCACAACACAACAACAATATAGCTAGCCAGCATGGATTTTGATAAATTACCGACAATATATTTACGACTTACAATGTTTTAATAAAACTATTTATTAGAAATTGTCTATCTCTTGCCTACTGCACTTGTCTTGTCTAAGTGCACTGTGATTCTGATTTTCACAATGTGTGTATTCCTTTAAGTGCTGTGAGCAGACTGGCAGACTGAAAGTCTATGTTACAACGAAGCCTTGCGAAACGAAGTTTTGTTACATCGTGTACTGTACAGCATATGGTTTGTAATGACAAATAAACCTGACTTTGACAGCTAGCTAGCTACCTGCTGATCCAGCCATTCCTAACGTTAACGTTAGCTAACCGAAACTTTATAAACGATATCTTTCATGCTGGCGCTAACAGACCCGCTAATCTACTCTGGCTGTATATGACCTGCTCTACATGGTTGCATTTGGAATGATTTTCTCCCTTAATATTATTGTCCTGACCATTGAAAAAATGCATTAAGCTAACCAGTGACACCGCATTTGTCGTGGGTATAGCTAGCTAGCCACCGGTGTTGGGTGCAGTTGGCCCTATCTTCTGGTCCAGAGTCAGTTATTTTCTTCTCCTACTAATGGTTAAAGTTAGGACCTGGGAAGGGAAATCTGATCCCAGACCAGCAGTTAGGGGCAGCCAAAGCACCGCACTTGGTGGGTAGACTTACAAGCACACGTGGTTGTGACGTATATCGTGCAACTTTGATTTTAGTGTAGTTCAGGACCACCAACACATCGTAAATCGACATAAATTCATTATTTTTCCCTCCAGAGATTGAAATAAATAGAACCAAGCACATGCTACGGCAGAGAATGACGGTCCCAAAAAAACGTGAGAAATATTTTATTTTTAAAAGCTATAGATATTTTACAATCAATGATTTTTAAAAAGTCAATTTTAAAAGGATTTTAACATTGGGCTGTGACGTCACGAACCAGATGCCCCCTGGAGGCAATTTGACTTACAAGCTCAATAGGGAGACATGCACCATACACGTACATGGTCAATTTCGGACCAATCGGACTTACGGTTTATTAGAAGAAACTTTTTATAGATTTTGTCAAATGTTCAATCTGCAGAAAAATCCATCATGGCAGACATTATGGGTTCTTGAGGCATATTTGTTCCTCATGAGGAATGACAGAAGTACACCTGGTTTCAGGAATTTTCATCAAATGGGGTGGAAATGCCAGCATTTTGAAATTTGTGTTTTGAATCGGTTACTATCGCGCCACCTATGGACGAATCATGGTCATTCTCTTTGGCATAGTTACTCATGGTCTCTAGTTTCGACCTGGTAATTTATATCATTTTTGGTCAAGGACTTTTTGAGTTATTTGACCATTTCCAGGAAAAGAATAATAATAATAATAATAATACTAACAAAAACAATAGGGTTCCTACTTCGTAGGACCCCTAATAATACCAACGAAAACAATAGGGTTCCTACTTTGTAGGACCCCTAATAATACCAGCAAAAACAATAGGGTTCCTACTTCGTAAAAAAAAAATCCTCGTCATTGTGCCTGTTGACTGCATAAATGCAGAGGCGGATTTACCGTACACTAAAATGGCATCAGAATGCCTAATTCATGAGTGTCTCAGGGGCTCCCCCCTCAGTCCCCACTACATTGGACTATTCCATGAGCTTACTGCGCATCTGCAGAAATGATTCAGGAAGACAGTTGTTATGGGGGCTCTAGGCTGGTGTGCAAGGCACAGAGGCAGGGAGACCGAATTAAGGTAAAGCAGAGTATTTATTAGGGGTAGAGGGAACAGACAATGGACAGCCAGGGAGTGGGCAGAGCTGGGAAGATAGCTGGGTGAAAGGGGAGCCGGGCTAGCAGCAGGCCGTGGAGGCAGGGGTGAATGCATAGGGAGAGCTGGGGGGCCGAGCCGAGCAGACCTGGAGTGGAATCCAAGGAGGAGCTGAGCAGAGTGGAACACAGAGCTGGGGAACCGAGCTGAGCAGATCCGGAGTAGAATCCAAGGGGGACGTGAGCCGAGCGGGGTCCAGGACAGGGGAGCAGGGCTGACGAAGCGGGGCCAGAAGACAGGGACTGGAGAAAGAGCAAACGGAACTGCAAGGGAAAAAACACAGGTTTCGTTTTACAAACAGGCTATCAGAGTAGCTAGGCCTAACGATAGGAAAAATGGCTAGAAACATAGATTGACTGAGCAGAGGCTACGATCTGGCAGCGTGGATGTGTCAGAGCTGAGTATTTGTTGGAGTCTTGATTATGAGATGCAGCTGGTGGCGCTTCTGCTCTGACTCCAGTACACCTGTCTCCACTCAGACTATCACACGCAGACACACAGGGAGAGAGAGAGGGCGGGAGCTACCGGGAAGGTGACAGATTAGGGAGCCACCGAAGCGTAATTGTTTTTTTATTTCGTTTTCGTTTCTAATTATCAACAGCTCCCTCACCTCGCTGTCCTCCCAGTTGTTGCCCCTCTCACTGCTGGCCTTCAAAGCCTATTAACTTAACAATATTATTAGCAAGCTGGCTCCAATTTATTACGGTTCTCCGTCACTTGAATTAATAATTCATGCAATTCCAGATATCTGGACAATATTGCTGTGTGAAGACTGAAGAGAAGAAGTTACAAGTAGGTCTTTCTTAGATAAATAAGGATTGAAAAAGTGGGAGAACAAGGGATATGGAGGGCCCCATGCCTGTGTTTGCCTTAGGCCCCAAAATGACTAAATCCGCCCCTGCATAAATACGGGGAGGGGGATCAGAATGGAACCGACACAAGTAAAGCCAGTTTCAGCTTTAATTAAAGACTTGCGTATCATCCGTTGCAGGCGTCCTTGAGGAGCATCCACCTGCTGGGCCAATTTTTCATGCAAGCCTGGTGCTAATGCTTAACCTTTTTTCCCATCTGTATTTGGCTAGCAAGACCACACCTGTCTGTTTTTCAGTTTTATTGTATTTCCCAGTTTGGAGTGGATCAGACCGACAATCATTGTTCCTGTAAATTTACATGTTGCCAATGGAAGTGACATGATTGGCATTTTTTCTGAGACCTACGTGATAAATGACTTTTTCTGTGTAAATGTGTAATGCTGATCTGAACCGAAATTGACTTTAATGTTGCACTTTCCTCTCAGTGGAAACAATTTTTAAATCTGAACCTGTGGTTGGCCAGCCTACTGGGCTATAAACATGTTTTTTGGCTGGTGCTCAATGGCTGAAAGTCAATATTTATGTTGAACTAATAAACTGTGGATTTGGAAAAATCTTGGTCTCCTGTGTTGTGGATTGGTCTCTGTTGTTGGCTCCCCTCCAGCGTCAAAAACTTTCTTGTGTATCTGACACTCTGTGTCTGGTCATGGGTGGGAGCAACTTGCTCTCGTGCTCCTGTTTCATCACTCTACTTTTTCCAGACTTTTAGAGGGTACTCTGCTTTCTCTGCTTTCAGTTCCAGCCACGGACCATGTGAATCTCAGTGAGCGGGGGACATTTTAACTCCACACCTGATCTGATGTTCAAACACAGAAACAGGAAGTTGCCAGTGACAGGTTTTGGCTTTATATGTCTTTCTTTCTAGACAACACAGAGGCACTTTAGCTAAAGCTTTGTGCAAATGCTTATGACACACAAATCACTTGTGGAAATGTATAGTATGCTGTAATGTTTGCTTGCAGAGTTATAATAAATCAAGAATAAAATCCATCAAGCTTTCTCTGAATTCAAAATGAATATTTTGGATTAAAGGGTGCAATATAAAACTTAATTTTCCCATGTAATCATGTTTATATACAATCATCATGCCAATGGGAGGTTTCTGAGTGACAAAATCAATTTATGATTACTAGGAACTGCAGAATAAGTACAGCCTCGAGAGTGTTAAATTTTTAAAAAGGCATTGAAACTCATGGTTTTGGGAGACTACAATTTAGTTCTTATTCTTTTACTGTATAGTTATTCCAGCATGGAATGCTTTATATTGTCAAGAAACCATGTGGACAGTGGTTTATTGAGAATGAGTCGACAAAACAAACGAATTGATCGCTCAATAAATATACAGTATCCCATTATCTATGGTGCATTGCTACTTCTTGCCCTCTGGGTCCTTTCATTCTGCTTTTTTTCCACATATGTGATGACTAATTGGAAAACATTCCTAAAGTTGTAGCTGTGTTATTTCAAGAGCTTGTCAATGGAAGGTTCCTGGTGGTCTCAACCACTGTATTATTGGGAAGTTGGGTGTGGGAGCATCCTTCGCATTTAAAAGTGGTTTTAGATTGAATCCCATACAATTGGAATGTCACATCATTGCATCTGTAGTTATTCAAACTGAGTTTCAGCAAATTCCACTGGTGACATATATATTTGGTAACTGTCATTGCTTTCATTATACTGTTTCAACAAATTGTGGCACATAATTTTGTGGTATATTGTGAGTGCTTGGAACAAATCTCCTTTTCAAACAGCACATTTCAATAAATTTATTTTCCTTGTATTTATCACTACAATTCATGACCATAATAGTAATTCCTAACAAATGGAACGGAACAGTAAGATTTATAAACCTATTCGTTCTTGATGTCCTTGCTTGGGGTGTCTTACCACTTTATGCACACCCATAACTCATTTAGAAAGCTAGTGTGTTACAAGAGCAGTTGAAGTAAACTTCGTACTAGAGGTTTTAACAGCTACGCTTTGGGGTTTGAACACACAATTTTCAGAACCAGAGTAAAGTAAAATAACCACAGGTCTACACAACTGCCACATTTTTCCAGTAGGGACCAATCACCCTTTTTGAAAACCTTTCCTTTGTAGTAAGGCTATCTCATTTTACCTGAATTGCCTGCATATTCAAGTGAGGGGATCACCTAGAAAATACAGGCAGTATATTCTCTCCAGTCATTTGGAGAATACACTTAAAGCATACAGGGCACCAGTTTCTTTTACGAAAAGATGTCATGAATGTAGAAAAAAAACCCTTCTCCTGCTCTCATTCATTTCATTTAACCTTTATTTAAGATTCTCTGTGACAGTTGAGGGTAAGAACCCTCTTTTTTTAATGCACCAAGATTACAAGAGGTATAAAAAGTAAAGGAAATAAAGGAGCATAAAAGAGATAATAACAAGCATCAATTAAAAACAGTTACAATCAAAAGTGATCAAATCTGTGATCAGGGATGTAAAATGGCCCAATGACACTATGAAATTCAATTTGAGTCTTTTTTGCAGTTCATTCCAGGTGTGAGGGGCACAGAATTTAAAAGCAATCTTACCTTGTTCTGACTTCGTTCGAGGAACGTGGAATGTTAGCCAGTCCTGAGATCGAGTGTAGTGATTTCCATTTTTCCAGTCCAGGAGTGATGACAAATAAAGGGGTAGTTTACACAGAAGGGCTTTATAAATAAATAGAAACCAATGCTGATCTCTCCTTATGTAAAGAGAGGGCCAGCGAACTTTTTCATATAAAATACAGTGATGTGTACCATAGTTGTCGCCAGTAATACATTTTAGAGCCGTATGGTAAACAGCATCTGTAGGCTTAAGAATGGTGGCAGCAGCATGTCTGTAAATTATATTGCCATAATCGAGGGAAGAAAGAAAAATTGACTCGACTATCCTCTTTCTGGTGAACATGGGAAAGCAGGCTTTGTTTCTAAATAGGTAGTCAATTTTCATCCTTAGATTTTTAACAAGGTTGTCAATGTGCGCCTTAAAAGTGAGTTTTTCATCAAGCCAGATACCTAAATATTTATAGTGGGGGACACTCTCAATATTAGTACCATTTAGAGAGTGAATCTGGAGGTGAGTTACAACGTGAGTTGTAAGTTATCAGGCTATGTGTGAAAAGTTTCTTTTTAAAAAAACTATGAGAGAAGAGACATTTAGAGAAAGAAGACATTTAGAGACAGAAACGAGCAAACCTTCAAAGCAACGTTGCAGGCCAATGCAATCTTTGATAGCACAAGTATACAGAAAAAAGCAGAATCGTGTGTGGGTTGTTCAGAGTCACAACATCGCAACCGAGCACCTCCCCCGTATGCAAATCCAGGATTCACGATTCGCATAAAATGGAGGTCATCTACACAGATGTCAGAATCGGACATCAGCTCTGTGTAGCCTATACAAAATTTGGTTTCTCCTTAGCCTACAAAACATGTCTACCGCTGAAATTTCAACACCTACCTCTGAAGACATGAAGACCGGGGCGCAGACAGCGAGGCTTATGACTGGGGTGATTTTAGAAGATGCTACGAGGAGGTAGCTGGTGGTTCAAAAGACAAAAGTAAATTTTTAAGCCAGACCAGCGATGCCACGCGTAAACTTGTACCCCTGCTACGAAATGTACATATCTGGAACAAACAACGACATCATCACAATCTCGTATGAGAAGCCACACTACGTACCTGTGAGCAAGAAGCACATTGACAACATTACAATTGAACTGAAAACGGATCAGGATCAGAACCAGAACGTATATTTCCGTTACGGTAAAGTCATAGCAAAGCTGCACTTCAGACCGGTGAAACACCATTATCACGAGTAAAAGATGGCTAGGTCGGGCCTGCACATAGATCCACACAGATACGTTGATTATTATAAGGCCCAAGCGGGTAATGGGTTGCCGGGATTTAGTGGTGGGAGTGTTATGTATGGTGGGGTTCTTGGCGGTATTTTTCGAGGCTCATTCCGAATGGGAAACACGCGATTGGAAATGAGATTCAGAAACGCGCTACCCAGAACCGTAAATTGGGTTGTTTATCCGTGTTTCGACAATATCACTGAAGTGAACCAGAGGAGGAACGTGCTGTATGACTATTATTAATCATGAACACCAGAGAACTTGCTGCAGTTTTGAGTAACAACCCATATACAGGAAAAGAGTTTAAAGGGGTGGTGGCCTGCAACGAGCTACCGGATAATAAACTGCATAATTTCCCCACTTTGTACATTGTGAATACACATCCCAGAAATAAACCTGGAGAACACTGGCTAGAACTGTATATGTGTGCGGATAAAACGGGTGAATTCTTTGACTCCTACGGAAACCCTCCAGACTATGGTTATTTCCCAGACAGTATCAATACGTTTCTGCAAAAGAATTGCGATCAGATTGTTTACAACACTGTACAAGTGCAAGACCCGCTCAGCGTGACATGTGGCCAGCATTGTGTATTTTACTTACACCACAGGGCCAAAGGAATCCCTTTTAGCAGAATTATGTCATTATATTCAGATAATTTAAAAATGAATGATGCAATGGTTTCAAAATATGTTGATAAAATATACCTGGATAAATGTGTGAAAAATATGCTATCATGTATACAGACTGTAAACTCTTTAAAAACCTTTAAAAAATATCATGCTTGTAAGTAAAGAGACGAAAGATCCAATGCAAAATTTAATGTCATTTTATTAGAACAAATAAACATGAATCAAAATAACATTTTTTGTCACAGTGTATCATTTATACTAAACATGTTAAAAATCTAACCATGTTGAATGGTCTAAAACTGGGGATGAAAAAACAGGCTCTGGGATTTCATAGTCTTCTAGACTGTGCCTTCTTTTTTGAGCTTTCAACGGCGTCCTGCTTGCTATGGAGGCCTTTGGTCATTTTTTGTGCGAGCTTATCATGCGGCGTACACCATGATTAGGTATGGCAGAAAGAGGCATATTAATTGTAGCTAAAGCTTCAATAAATGTTTGCCACACCAGGGGTCGTCTATCATCAGCAACCTTGTGAGGCGCTGTAATGTTCTTTATTAGATCCAGCATATGCGAACCAGTTACAGCTTTACCCTTGAAAACAAACTCCCCTTTGTCGTTCCAACATTTCCAGATTTAGACATTTTGTCTAAGACATAGGTGGCAATTTTTTTGCTTCTAGATGGTACGCTTTGACTCTTTACCCTGAAAAAAATGGTTTTGTACTAAATATATAATGCTCAAATTTCTGTGGTGCGTATACTTGGTAAAAGCTTTTTCCACCTCTGAGCTCTCACTGGCTGCTTCCATTAGGTTGTCAACGATGATCAAATTGGTTTTGTGTAAAGGAAGCAATGCTTCATCGGTCAAAGATTCAGGAAGTCCTTCTACAAATTGTACATTCTTTATTTTACAAAGCAGTTCATCATACATTGGTTGCCAGCATGAATAAAACCAGACAATATTCTGGAGTACGGTGGACAAAACATGAGATGCGTTTTCCAATATCATTTTCACAAAGACACTTTTACCACAATTTGATGGTCCTGAGATGATGCATGAAAACGGGTGTTGAAGACGGCTGTCAAAACCCTCATCCCCAAACACTGATTTAGAAGCCCTATGGTAATGTTGTGAAATCGGGGAGCAGGACCCTTTTGTTGTACACTACTCTGAATTTTTTAGAAACTGAGTTGCTGAGTGAGAAGCCTTTCTTACACCTAACAATTTTCTGTGTGCTTGTGACAATTTTGCGGGCTGCAGCCTTTGGGTTACGTACATGATGATGCACCAAATCTGTGAGGGATGAAAGACTGACAACCTGTGTGTTAGTACAATGCAGTGTCATACCTTTAGCTTTCATGCAAGATTTACCTAGCAGTGTTCTATAGCGGTATGTCTTGGGACCCTCCTGACACAAATTCAACAATGTGGTCACCTGGGTCCAGTTCGCTTGTCAGCTCCCCCAAAAAGTCCCTGAGAGGAGGTACCCAGTCACCCGGCCGAATCACAAAGATGACAGAATCTGTATCGTGGTACAGAACCCTGTCAGGCAATTTATCCATGATGGAATAAAGCTTGAGCCGGGCATAAGCGGTGGTGAATGCCGCTATGAACACATCGCTGTATTTAGGTGGTTCTGGGAAATCCTTTTCATGTTTCCACTGGACCAGAGCCACGTCTTCTGTAAGAAATGAAAAATGTGAGACATCATACTCATTTGAAAACATGTATTGCAGGAACTGTTCAGGATCCCGGATCAAGGTAGTGTTTAGCTGATTGGTTCTCTGGTATAATTTACCCCAAAGACTATTTAAAAAGAGTTTTGATATCTGTCTTTTGACTTTGTTGACCAAAATATTGTTTGGGTCTATACGGATGCCCTCCTTCTCCCAGTAACTTTCGACATATTCCGCCTTGTCAGTGTCATTAGACACCCAAGAGGGGTACCCAGAAGCTTCTTGTTTCCCCTTTAAATGCATCTTAATGTAGTCACTAAAGAGAGAATCAGACCTTTTTGGAAAGTTTTGTCAATTTTGTAGCCTTTCTCAACAGCCTTAGCCAATTCGACGGTACACCATACACCTGTGAGAGAACGCAACTCATCAGAATGTTCACACCTACCTTGATGCTCAGGATCCGCATAAGTCCTGCAAAGTGGAAACATTAATTTCCCCAAAACCCTGTACGGTAACACTGGTAGGTGAAGCTGTCTAGGGGGGTGCACCCTGGCTTTGACCAGACTAAAATAGTCTTCGATTTGATCAAAGTCCCGGAAG
This sequence comes from Anguilla pacifica, assembly GCA_039654925.1. Lineage (NCBI taxonomy): Eukaryota > Metazoa > Chordata > Actinopteri > Anguilliformes > Anguillidae > Anguilla > Anguilla pacifica. The sequence continues at coordinate 39,812,824 of CM077292.1, forward strand.
ATGATGGAGGGGTGACCTGTAGGGTAAATTTTAGTCTTGTTCACAAAAGGGTATAGACTGGTGAAATCAAAATAATGTATTTGCTCATCTTCTTGAGCTTTGTAATGAAGGTTTAATGCATTAGTTTGACCGCTAAACAGAGCATCACGTGGTTCCAGACATTCCGGATAATCAAGATATCATAGGAATGTCTGTACCTCCGCGCTCTCCTGCTTAAGTCTTACCCATTCGTGCTCCCACATTACAACCACATGCAGATTGTAGGTGTTACGCAGAGTATCAACTTTTTCTTGAAATTTGTTATATATTGCGCCAAAATCCATTTTTGTCAGAGGGTTAACGTGTTTGGGTCGAAGCATTCCGAACACCCGTGAAAAAAACAGCCGACCATTTCATATGCTGTACTCACCCCTTCTGACTGAATACCAATCTAGATAATAAGCACCCATCTTAACCTCACCCCGGTTCAGAGCATGCTGAATGAATACATTGTCACGGTGACTCAGATATTCTAACCATTGAATGCCCGGTGTGGAAAATGACTTTTCCTGTTGAATGTAGTTATCGGGCGATGTTACAGCAATGGTGTCTTTTGGTAAGAAACTCGTGCAGTACTGTTTCATACAAACCGAGGCTGTAGTTACGCACTGGAAAGGGTCTAGACCTGTGCTCCCAAGAACCTCGGTATGGAACCTTAAACACGCATCACGTAAAATGACCATGTCGTTCTGACAGTACTCAGCCATTTCTTTTCTAAAGTCAAACACCCCTCCAGACACGTTATTATACCACCGCATAAATTCCTCCCTCTCCTTTTCCATCATTGTATCAATCCCATAGTACAAGGGTGGTGGGTATGAGCCAATGTAATTCTGGTTATCGATTGTATTCCAGAAATTGGGAAAGTAGCCTTTTTTTGAATTTTCAAAACTTAGAGCAGCCGGCATTGCACTCAGTTTCATTGTTAGAAAACAAAGGGAGTCAATATACCTCTGTTCAAAATCCTTGTCAGTAATGCACATGAGTTTACTGCCCTGTACAATCAGATGTGGTGTTACACCTTGGTCAATTAAATACTGCATCAGCAGGTAGCCGTCGTACCCCTTTCAATTGTGTGCAATGAATGTGTAGCCCTTGTACTTTGGAGTCCAATACCTTTGGTAAAAAGCCTTATGCATTTATCGCCAGACGCCACCCAACACTCGCCATTAAAATCAATACAGCATATGAAATTTGCTCTATGTTGGCCTTGGTCTTGCCGACACTCAAAATCATAAAACGTAACGCTGGCTGGGGCTTTCAGGTTTCACCCCTTGCATGAAACACTCATGGCTACTCTCAGGAGTCAACGCCCCCTTGCAGGTGTTGCAATGCTGTGGACTACAACTGTGTGGTTTAGGGGACCCGTCACTGCTGCTGACAACATACTTTGTACAACATTTGGGACAAAACTTGGTAGTACTGCATGAGCTGAGCATTTTGCCACTGACACCCTGTGGTTTCACAACTTTATGCTCTTTGTAGCAAAACTCTGACCGACAGATGCGCAAACAATCCTTACACTGTATTGATCTTGCACTGTTCATAAAACATTCGGCGCAGTAACACACGTTGCAGTGATACTGACAGCTATGGTTACTCTTTGCGCTAAAGGGCGTATAGCAATAGCTGCAAACATATGCACTGCCCAAGAAGCCTTTCAAGGACTTTATGCCATAATAGTGGTCACCATCGAGGTAAAGAAACAACGTCTTGGGGTGTGGTCTGGAGGACATTTGAAACTTTGTAAAGACACTATTAGCAGCACCATGACACCACACAACTATCTTGATGCTTAACAGCCGCTCAAACATTTCAGTGTTCGAAAAGTTGACCTTATGGTGGACACTCAGGCCTACAGACCGCAGTAAATGTTCGGCCTCTCTCTCAGCCTCACATGTTGTAAATGCCGGATTTAACAGATGCGCTAAACAAGACAATTAAATGGCATAATTTCTTGCGAATTATTTGATTTTTGGGACTCGCTGAAAATTTTCGACGGGCTCCAACACCACTATTAGGGTTTTTAATAATGTGAGCCACCAGCTCCAAAGTATTGTAATGAATGCCGATGACGTCGGCGGTTGGTTGCGTAGCCTAGGCGCTGCCTATTTAAGGCAAATTAATGTCACCTGGGGGGGGTCCTTGGAGGTATTTGATAAAACTGAGAGATGGCCCGGCGTTTGGTCTCTTGGTGCTCCTGTCCTGCGTTTCTGGCGGCGAGCCGGTCCGTTTGAGCGATGGCTCTGTGATAAGTGTCTATGACTCCCTCCCCAACCCTAACCCTAACCCTAACCCTAACCATCTCTCCCTTCTAGAATGTGTTTCTTAATTATTTGAATTCAAGTTTTTATTATTGTCTGGGCTCCATCTATATTGTGTTCTCCCCGGTTGACCTATAGTCTATTCACGTGTGCTGTGTATTCGTGTGCTGTATTTATTCCAGCTAATTATTATTGTAGTGCTGTCATCCTCACTTGTGTACTACTTATATTGCAACTATTTATGATTGTAGTGGGGTAATCCTCACTTGTGTATTTGTAGTGCAATCTCACTTGTGTGCGTGCCCACACATAGTGTTACTGGGGAGATACCAATCCACTATATCCCGTGACTAGCTCTTTTTAATAATAGCCTAAGTAAAATATATTAATTGCCATACGTTTTTCTTCAGTCATTGTTTTCCTCCCCTCCGGACCTTACCAGATAAACAAAGGTGGTGGCAGCAAACGTGTCAGTACTCCCTCATGGACTTTGTGTTTTTGTTCTCCCCCTACCTGTCAGTGTGTGTTGTCACATGTGGGTTGGCTTTTGTTTTCATCACCATGTGCTCTGGACTCCGCCCCTCACCTATTACCCCTTATCCCACTCATCTGTTCCTTGTCCCCTCATTATCCTCTGCCAATTTAAGACTGCTTGCCTTACCTTAGTTTGTCAGTTCGTCCCAGATTGCTCCTGTGTGTCGTTCCAGCCTGTTTTCTATGATAGTTTTTGTGCGTGTATGACTTCTGCCTGATTATTCTGACCTTGGTGTTGCCTCACTGATTTTGGATTGTTTGCCGGCCTGCTTTGTCTGTACCCGTGCTTGATCTCTGCCTGTCCCTGGATTTTGTCTCTGCCTGCTGTCTGGATTATCTGTCTGCCTCTGACTGTTTTTTGGTTACGACCCCTGTCTGTACCCGAATTATTCACTTTGCCTGCTGTCTTGGACTAATCTTTAATAAACTGATTTGAACAGAGAATTCTGCTGTGGTCTGCGATTGAGTCCCTACTCGTGTCGGGACAAAACGTTGCCCGTTGTATGTTGTAAAAACATCAAAATCAATTTCATCCCATCGGTTACACCCTCAGACAGAGAATCCCCCTGAAACTCTAACTGTACAACATCGTCGGGGGCCGCCAGCTCGTGAACTTTGTTCATTAAATGCTCTAGGGTGTTTAAAACATGAACATAAAACTCTGCGTAGTTGTCCACATCGTACAAAGATGCAAAGTTAAACCGTAACCTAATTTCTGTATTGTTGAAACGTGGTCTGCGTATCACCTGCATATCTGTATCGTTAAGGCCCCCACCATTTTGGTAATCATTAGTACTATCTGTAGCCGCATGCACGTTATTGTCGACAATGTTAGGTCTTATCTCTGGTTCTACGTAACTACCTATCGTACGGTTTACAGCGTCCAAAGCGCGTAGCAGCCCCCCAAACACATCATCACCCCTATGCTCTACAGGTTCAACCTCTGCATGTGTGTTAATTGTGCCTCGATTAAGATCATTAATAATGTGTAACAGGTGAGGGTTAACCGCTGCTTGCTGCTGTTGCAAGTTTAACCTGTTAGTGTCATGGTTAGTATCATGATTAGCATCCAACATCCGGTTTTCATCATTGGGTCTTTTATTACTCTGCGATTCAGAGCGTGTATCTCGCGGGCGTTTTGGTGCCATTTAATATTTTTTCTAAAATATTCAAACGTTGTCTGGAAGCGTCCAACTCACGGTTCAACAGCGATAAAATTTGCATACACAGTTCTGATTTTTCAGTTTCTTGGACATCTACGTTTATCGGGGGTGTTGCAGCTGGTGTGGCTCCCTCTGATGGTGTCGCGGATCCGGGCCTCAGTGTAGCCTCCGAAGGTTGAAGCAGCGTTTCTCGATCCAATTCCACGTCTGTGTCGGTGTCTGAAATGCTATCCTCTGCCACATAAAGAAAGAAAGAAAGAAATTCATAATTATGATTTGAACACATTTGTTTCTGCAGGGTCACAAATTACAAAATCACAAAAAATCTCACAGCGTTTTCTCTTCAGACTTGGAAAGAGTACCGAAACGGCATCCGTCGAAGAAGTCGGTGCCTCAGTGACCCCTTCTGGTTGACTTTCAGGGGCTTTTAAAAATAAATAAATAACACAACTCAGATGACAGAAAAATAAATGTTAAAAAGTGAACATAAATTTTAAAGTTTCATACTCTGTAGAAAGTTGTATATTTCGGTGTCCACTGATGCGTGAACTTGTGCTTCTACCAATTGCGTTGGCCGTTCCAAATCCGCGACTACGGGTGTAGATTCTATCTGATTGTCGGCTAAAAGTGGATAAATAAATAAATAAATAAACATTTTAAAAGTATACAGAGAGAGAGAGAGAGAGAGAGAGAGAGAGAGAATTGACAAACATACTCTGACGAATAGACCCTTCTTGGCTGTACGCAAGCTGAAAGTTTGACGGGTCAAACACGTGAAGCGTCAAATCGGGAGAGTCTGTCGGGAGCAGGAACTCTTCTAAATCTGTGAAATTTAGAACTTATTCTACTTTAGCTTTCTTAATAAACTCTCTTATAACACTTTAAAACTTCACAAAACTTAATATAGCCTTTCATTGCTTTCAACTCTTGCAAATCCTTGCTTTTAAACCTCATTGCTTTTATTACTTGCTTGCTTTTATACATTTAAAATCGGCGCCCTATCGGCTTGTTAAGACTTGGCATACTTGCATGGGCTTCTTTTCTTTAAACTAACGTAGGCTACAAACCACAGCCTTAAAGCTTAGTTACTCACATATTCTCACATATTCCTTGATTTACTGGTAGGCCTAAAGATTGAATAAAATGTTTCATGTTGCTCAAGCACTGATGTCTGTAGGCAATCTTAACCTTTATAGAACAAGCTAATTTGCAATGTTTATTGGATCTACTGATCAATAAGCTCGTTAGTTCTGCTCCATCATAGCTTAGTCGTGTTTTTAAAACAAAGTGTTTATTACGGCTGGAGGCTAGCTAAATATTAGACAGAAGCTTACCAATGTAAAAGGCGTCCCATTAGTTTTGAAACTTTGCGCATATAATTCATCCTACCTTAGGCTACTTTAAAAAGGGTCGTGGGCTATAGCCTACGTAAAAATTAGGCCTACTATTATATTGCAGCTCTATTCTGCAGGCCTATTGCTTTGTTAACGTCTGGAGACATAATGATAAAAGGGTTTCAGCTTTGCGCTACTAGCTTATATAAATATATGTTAGGCTCTTTGGCGATTCAAAGAGACCGTTGTCCCACAACGTTGCTTTGAAGTAGATGCACATTTATGAAAAGTCAGCCCCCCCCTCAAAGCAAACCTCCTCCTCACAAGACAAACCACTGCCTATGTTTTCGTCACATGACAAAAACTCGTCACAGCCTACGCCACTCCCACAAAACTTTCGCGAGCCTGAACGATCTGACTGTGATTCCAGTCGGACCTAGACATCAGGCATAGCTGGTCTTTTTGCGCTCTCTCTCGACAATTATGGACATCAATCCGAAGAAGGCATTCCGCAGAGAAAATAACCTAAGTTTTGCTCGTTTCTGTCTCTAAATGTCTTCTTTCTCTAAATGTCTCTTCTGTCATAGTTTTTTTAAAAAGAAACTCTCTTTTCACACATAGCCTGATAACTTACAACTGTCACGCTTTACATTTGCTTTACCAACAATTCTTAAGATGTAACTATTTGCTATTTTCATTGTTTGACAATTTTAACAGGCTTTCACTTTTCTTAAATTCTATTTGACACAAAACTAATGCTAATACACACAACGCTGTCTCCTCATCTAACTAATAAACTATTCTACTTTACGAACCAACTACCAAACTTTTCTAACATAATTTCTACTTGTTTTAAACATTTTAACGCATGTGACCCTATTAACGCATTCATTTGCCTTTTTCAGGTATTTAGTGGAAGATGGTGTTTCAAAACAATAAAATGTTTTAAGTTGCTAAAGCATTTTTACACAAAACTACCCTTTTCAGACACGTTTAAAAAGCACAAAGATATTCAACACTTTCCCTCATGGATTATTTTACTTTTAAAAATGAACATTTCCATTAAAATACAATATAAGCCAAATCAACACATGTGCTATGCTAAAAACCAACAAACCTAAATAAAAACGACTCCCCCAAAAATAAAAACAATATTGAACAATGACTATATATAAAAAAAATTCATTTAAAAAAATTAAAAATTAAACAATGATTATAAAAAATTATAAACCACAGGGGGCAGGACAAGGGGCGGGGTTTCAATCCATCAAACTTTTTGACAGAAGGGGCATGCCATATATATATCACAGGGTCAAATCCCGCCTGAAGCAAATTTTTCATTTCTTACACATGCTCATTTGCTCACTAACAATTGTCTATTACTTCTTAACTATTGCTTTTGCACCACATCTACTCCGTCTTTCATATAGACTGCATTATGACATACCATATACATGTTCAGTTAACCGGCTACAATATAGCCGGGACATATGTATAAAAGCTTAGCTGTGCTTACTGGCCTGTCTTCTTCTTCAAAACCACGGACACATTTGACCAAGAAAATTCACACCTGGAACAGCTATGTAATGGTGGCGTACTGCTAAAGTCACTGAGGTCGGAGATCGAATCCCGCCTCGCCCCCAGGCATATCTTTTTATATCTGACACTAACATTTTCTAACAATTATATTTGCTAAATAATGATTGTCTATTGCTTTTCAACTATTGCTTTGCACTTTATCATAATATCGGAATGTTCAACGCATATGTTTACCAAAACTCACTCACAGGCAGCCACATGCATTTCATGATGGCACATTTATTGATTTTCTTTAAAAGTTACACCAGCTGACCACTGTGGTGTTTCCACTAACTATATTTCTTCACTTGGCTACTGCAGAACATGTTCTTATCAGCAAACGCCATGTTTCTACATTCATGTTACCTTGCCCTGTTCTCTATCTACCCACATACAAACAATTACTACGTATGTACGTTCTGCAACTCCCCATTAAAAAATTACATTTAAAATCATGATTCACTCATAATTATAACTACTAGGGTACTGAACGTGAGAAAAGTACAAATGCACAACAGTTTTCCCATGCAATTTCACGTTACTTCAACAACTAGCATACATAAACGAGTAATTAGCAATACCATCTGTTTTACATACCGTTCAATAAGGAAACTCACCTCGCTCATGGTTACTATATATTTTTGCGCTTTAGTCTGAGATCATGTCAAACTTCACCTTCATGCCCATTCTGCTAAAAACACATTGTTTCAACTACTCAATTTCATAATTTGTCCTCATTTCTCTTGTACTAGTTATTTTCTGATATCCAAATATTGCTGAGATATATGTCTGTACTGCTGTCAAGTCTTCCTGCTCTCCTTCTCAAATTCACACATAAGGTCAGTCATCTAGCTAACCAAAACAGCGAAGAGGAGTCCTACCTACAGGTAAGCATATCAAAATGCCTTATAAACCTTAGAATCACTAAACGTGCATCTCGACGAAATAACAGAAAACGGAGCAGGACACAAGGGTACAAAAGTTGCAACCTAGGGAGCTCTAATTCTACAAGGTTCCTGATAATTTTGTCAATGAAGGCTCGTTGGATGGCCGTCAAATCAGTGAGTACATTCACTGCAGACATTTCTTTCGTGCTTTTTTGATGGTGAAAGCCTCTTGTACATGTTGATCAGACTGTACAAATTCACACAAGGATAGCTATAATCCACAACCGTTTTTTACAGGGTTACTTCGCATTTTTACACCCAGGTCCGCTCCGTTGCTCATCACAAATCATGTCCTCAACTTGGCACCCCCAAAATCTCGCTCTGCCTCCCAATCAAACCAGTCTACATCCGGGACTGCCTACACTGTATGCCTATTTGCATGAATGTACGTGTCCGCATACTTTTCATAGTCCACATTTATATGCATTACTATTCTCATTTTCTCATAACAAACTCTTTTCAACAAGAAATGATATGTCAGAAAAAACACATTTCAACGTACAAAAATGCCAAGTTACTCACATATACAAAGCAATGTCTATAACTCATTCAAACTGGCAAAATCTTGGCCTGCCATTAAAAGTATTGATATCAAAATGACACCAAGTTACTGTACTACAAACAATATAGGCTATCTTGCCTCACCAAAATTAAAGAAGCTGTATTCCAAGGCAATCCTACCTAATGTTTCCTAAATCGTTTCATTCTTAGATTTGTAAGCAAACAATTCACATCTGGTTAATGTGCACATTACCAGCTTTTATTTTATACATTTTGGTTTCACCCTGCAGAAATTTCAGCACTTTTTATGAAGTCCCCTCATTTCAAGGCGTAATAATGTTTGGGACAAATGGGTTTCCGATTAGTCGAGTGTGTTCAATTGCTTCCTTGGTGCAGGTATAAAAGAGATTTCAACATTATAATGGTTTGACTTAAAGTTACTGAGGTGCCAGTCAGGTCGGGGCCTGACAATTTTAATAGTCAGAGTCTTGTCAAATCATACAAAGGGTGCATGTATCAGAATACACCGTATAAATCTCATGAACCCTTTTAAAACATTGCAAGGTGTCTCAAATAAACCAGTTTCTACACTCTTAAACAAATCACACAACCACATCTCTTTAAACGCTACAAGAAGTATATTGAAAGTTCAAATAATCAGTGAATCAGTAGTGTGGGAGTGTGTGAGTGAGTGAAACAGTTCAAGCAGGAAAACAATCCAAAAGAAACAATCTACAATAACTCCATTCCAGTATTTCCCAGTACCAACAGGAAAGAGTCCCATCCACAACACAGTCAATTATTCACAGTAGTTCAGTTCCACATCAAAAGAAATCTTCACTCCAAACAATATAATCCCCACAAGCAAAAATATTATATTCCACATACTCACGGATCTTCATATCAGTGTTACCTTGTCAGTCAAGTCATGTCAAAGTAAGACGTAGTCTGCCGGGGTTTTCCACCCGCCTGTCCTGTCTCCGCTCCCGACCAGGAACTATCAGTCACACTGGTGATCCACAGTTGTATGCAGCGATCAGAGCCCCGTATACGGCGAAACTTCCCTCCATAAGATTTCCGAAGGAAGAGCACAAAGGGCGGCGAGTAGCTAATGTTTACAATGCAGGTTGGAATTGGAACATTCCCCATCGCGACTCTCAGGCGGACTTGCAAACTCCCTACTAGCCGGCGCCATGTTGGTAAGGAGGGTCTTTAAAAGTTGTAGAGGGGTCGGTCAATGTGAAAATCTGAACGTGTGGTTTTATGAATGGATTGGGGAGAAGTGGGCGTGTATGTGCAGCATGACAAGCTGAGCCATCACATTCCTCCACCCTTGGAAAAAACCGACCATGAAGAGGCGTCCATTTTACACAACTCCCTCATCAAAATCCTGGGAAGTCCTCCTCCTCACTCTCTTCAGCAAATATATCCAGGATTCGCTGCAGTTAGGCTTTCTCCTCCCTTTGTTGGACACTGGTGTTGTTCGGGTCAGATTTTGTGTAGAAGATGGAAAGCCTAAAAACTCCTCCTCATCACTTTCCTCAGCAAATATTTCCAGGAGGCGTTGTCGCTCCCTTTCTTCCACCTCCTCTGCAGTGCTTTTTTGGTGCAAGTTTGGCAGCAAAAGACTTTTCTGTTTTGGAGAGAGGATGAGAGCACAGCCATACTCTGGCCCTTTCCTGTTGCTGTAAGTCTCTGTGTTTTTTGTCATAATTCCTTTTTTGTCTTTTTTTTAGACTGTCTTGTACAAATGCCTTGAGTTCACTGAGCTCAGCAACCTTAGAATATGCAGTTGTGTCTCGTGGGGATTGTCTGGGTAGCAGCAGAATATCAAGGGGCCCTTGGAGAGGTCTGGTCACATTCAGTTCTGCCAGAGTGATTCCATTGGACTCACGGACTGCTCAGTTGAGAGAGAAATGAAACTCTGGTAGATGTTTGTCCCAGTGTGTGTGATTTTCCCCAACATATGAAGCGATCATGGTTTTGAGTGTCCTGTTTATTCTCTCGGTGAGATTGGTTTGTGGATGGTATGCCGTGGTCATCTTCTGTTTCAGGTTCCAGGAGTTATAGGTTACCTTAAAAACAGAGGAGACAAACTGTGGCCCTTGGTCTGAGAGGATGAAGTTGGGGACCCCCCATCGAGTGATGACTTCCTGGGTGAGTACCTGTGATATAGTCTGGGGAGTGGCTTTTCTCAGTGGAAAAAGTTCCACCAACCTAGAAAAGTAATCCAAGAATACTAACAGGTACACATTCCTTTTCAAACTCCTAGGGAAGGGCCCCTTCAGATCCACCCCAACCATCTCCCAAGGCTGATTCACAATGGTTTGCTGAAGTTTACCAGCCACCTTGCGACTCTCAGGTTTGTGCTTCTGGCAAACCTGGCAATTCTGTACAAACTCCTTGACCTGGATGCTCAGTTTTGGCCCGTAAACTAAAGCCTGTAGTCTCTTATAGGTTTTAAACCTGCCAAGGTGACCAGCTAAGGGATCCTCATGGGCCAGCTGCAACAGTTCATGCTGTAGAGACTCAGGTATGTAGACTTGGTAGAGGGTCTTGTGAGGCGGTTGCACTATTCTGTACACTATATCCTCCAAGATGGTAAACTTGGTGTTCTCATTCTCTGTAACCTTTCCATGCTCTATTATTTCTTGATACAGACCCTGGATCTCTGAGTCCTCCTGTTGGGCCTTCCATATATATCTCATCAGAGATGGGTAGTTCCTTAACCGGCTCTCCCTGGACAGGCAGCATGGTGGCACCTGTTGGGGGAAATGCATCTGTCGCACCTGGTACCCTATGCATCAGGAACAGTGTTGTATTTCCCCTTTCTGTATTTGACAGTGCAGGTGAACTCCTGCAGCCGAAGAGCTCACCAGGTGAGGTGCATGCTTGGCTTCTGAGTTTTGCAGACCCACACCAGAGAGGAATAGTCTGTCACCACTGTGAAGGACCTCCCCTCCAGGTAGTATCTCCACCTCTCCAGTGCCTAGACCACCGCCAAGCATTCTTTTCTGTAGTGGCATAATTCCGCTGTTTTGTTTAGGCTCCTGCTGGCATAAGCTATGGCTTCCTCGGTTCTGAGCCCAGTCTGTTGGACCAGCACTGCCCCAAGCCTGACGTCACTGGCATCCATATACACCACAAAGGGGAGCTCAAAACACGGATGGTCCAAGATGGGTGGAGACATCAGGTGTTGTTTTAGGGCATCAAAGGCAGCTTGGTACTCAGGGGTCCACCTAAACTTGACTCCCTTCCTTTTGAGGGCATTCAGTGGTTCAGTCAGCTGGGAGACGTTAGGTACAAACCTGTGGTACCAACCAGCTATGCCCAAGAATCTCTGGAGGGTCTTCAGGTTGACTGGCACTGGACAATGTGAGACAGCTTTGGTTTTCTCCGGGTCCACCTCAACTCCAGCTGCCGAAACCATGTGTCCCAGGAATATGAGGGAGGTCTTGAAAAAGTGACATTTTTTCATGTTCACAGTGAGTTTAGCCTCTCTCAATTTATTCAGGACTGCCTGGATGTCCCAGAAGCGGTCCCCCCATGATGGTGACTAGATGATGATGTCATCAAGATAGACAAAACAGATGCTGCCTCGTAGCTCTCCCATGGTCACTTCCATAAGCCACTGGAAGGTGGCTGGTGCATTTTTAAGGCCAAAGGGCATGGCCTTAAACTGGAAGAGCCCATAAGCGCAAACAAACGTTGTTTTGTCCTGGCTCTCTGGTTCCATTCGACATTGCCAGTATCCGCTGTTAAGATCAATGCTGGAGAAGACCACTGAACCTGAGAGGGACTCCAGGATCTCCTGGATTGTGGGTAGACGGTAGGCATCTGTGAATGTGACTGCATTCAGCTTGATGTAACTGACACAGAATTGAGGCTTTCTACCTTTCTTCGGTATCAGAACCACAGGTGAAGCCCAAGGCGATGAGGATGGTTCAATGACGTTGGCTGCCAGCATGTCGTCAATGAATTCTTTCATGACCTTCAGCTTGGGTGGGGAGACACGGTAGGGTTTCTGTTAAATTGGAACATCATGTGTTACAAAGATTTTGTGGTTTAGTATGTCTGTACGACCAAGGCTGGAGGTACACACATCCTCATTATCTGTCAGCTGTCTGAGGAACCTTGCTTTCCCACACTCATCCAGCTGCGCATTTTTCACTGCAGTGCTGAGCAAGTCCTGGTCACTTTTAACATTCGGACAAGATAGACCAGAGGGGGCCACAGCTGAAAAGAATGAGATGCTGGCCTTTTTAGACCATTCTGTCTGGTGCACTGGCTCCGGGAAGAAGAAATACTTCAGTGTGTCAACCGATTTAAACCAGTAGGAGTTATCCACAACATTTATCTGAAGTTCACTGAAGCAAAGGAAGTCCAGCCCCAAAACTGAAGGAAACACCAGTGTCTGAGTAGACAGGACAACTGAAGATAAGGTGCAAGTGTGATTATGCAAAGTGATTCCCACCTCACACCATCCTAATGGCTGTCTAGCTCCTCCATCTGCTAAGTACAGGGGTCCATAAGTGCAGGGATTTAAGCTTTCCCTTTTTTCATTTACTCTTAACCAGAGTCCCTCATTCAACAAGGTGTAAGTGGAGCCGGTATCTACTATAGCATATATATAAATGGCATGCGGTTTCTGTCAAAAAGTTTGATGGATTGAAACCCCGCCCCTTTCCCCGCCCCCTGTAGTAACTGTCAAAAAGTTTGATGGATTGAAACCCCCGCCCCTTGTCCCACCCCCTGTGGTTTATTATTTTTTATAATCATTTAATTTTTTTTATATATAATCATGGTTTAATATCGTTTTATTTTCGTTTTTGTTGATTTTTAGCGTAGCACATGCGTGATTTGGCATATATTTTATTTTAATGGAAATGTTAGTTTTTAAAAGTAATCCATGAGGGAAGTGTTGTTTACCTTTGTGCTTTTTAAACGTGTTTGAAAAGGGTAGTTTTGTGTAAAAATGCTTTAGCAACTTAAAACATTTTATTGTTTTGAAACACCAATCACCACCAAATACCTGAAAAGGCAAATGAATGCGTTAATAGGGTTACATGCATTAAAATGTTTAAAACAAGTAGAAATTATGTTAGAAAAGTTTCGTAGTTGTTTCGTAAAGTAGATTAGTTTATTAGTTAGATGAGGAGACAGCGTTGTGTGTATGAGTGTTAGTTTTGTGTCAAATAGAATTTAAGAAATGCGAAAGCATGTTAAAATTGTAAAACAATGAAAATAGCAAATAGTTACATCTTAGAATTGTTTGAAAAGCAAAGGCAAAACGTGACAGTTGTAAGTTATCAGGCTATGTGTGAAAAGAGTTTCTTTTTAAAAAACTATGACAGAAGAGACATTTAGAGAAAGAAGACATTTAGAGACAGAAACGAGCAAACCTAGGTTATTTTCTCTGTGGAAATCCTTCTTCGGATTGATGTCCGTAATTGTGGAGAGAGAGCGCAAAAAGACCAGCTATGTCCAATGTCTAGGTCCGACTGGAATCACTGTCACACGGACAGGCTCAGCTAAAGTTTTGTGGGTGTGGCGTAAGCTGTGACGGGTTTTTGTCATGTGACAGCATAGGCTGTGATATGTATTGTGACGGGTTTTTGTCATGTGACAGCATAGTCTGTGGCTTGTCTTGTGAGGCGGAGGTTTGCTTTGAGGGGGGCAGACTTTTCATAAATGTGCACCTATTTCAGAGCAACGTTGTGAGACAACGGTCTCTTTGAAGTGTGCAAAGATCCTATATAACATATATTTATATGAACTAGTAACGCAACCTGGAACCCCTTTTATCTTTATGTCTCGAAACGTTAACAAAAAATAGTCTATTCAATGGTAAAATGGTCGGCATTTATATAGCGATTTACAATTGATGCCTCTCATTCACCAGAGCAGTTAGGGGTTAAGTGTCTTGCTCAGGGGAAACTTCAACACGCCTGAACCAGCAACCCTCCGACCGACAGACAGCCGCTCTTACCTCATGAGCTAAGTCTCCCCTAGTAGAGCTTTTGTCTATTAAATAACACAAGGAGCTAACATAGCCTATATTTATATGAACTAGTAGCGTAAAGCGGAAACCCTTTTATCATTATGTCTCCAGACATTAACAAAACAATAGTCTACTATGGCCTGCAGAATAGAGTTGCAATATAATAGTAGACTAGGTCTAATTCTTATTTTTAAGTTTCAAAACAAATGTTTTGGGTCGCCTTTTACGTTGGTAAGCTTTTGTCTAATATATAGCTAGCCTACAGCTGTGATAAACACTTTCTTTTAAAAACACAACTAAGCTATGATAGAGCAGAACTAACAAGCTTATTGATCATTAGATCTAATAAACATTACAAATCAGCTTTTTCTATAAAGGTTATGATTGCCTGCAGTGCTTGTGCAACGTGAAATTTTTTTTTTTCATTCTTTAGGCGTACCAGCAAATTAAGCAATATGCGAGTATATGTAGCCTAAGTAACTCATTTAAAGCTGTGGTTTGTACGTTAGTTTAAAGAAAAGAAGTCCCTGCAACTATGCACAGTTTAATAAGCGGTTTTATTTTCATTTTTTTACTCCTGCTATGGACCTCTTTTTAAGCAGAGTCTTGAATAAAATAAAGTTGAGTTGATAGGACGCCAATTTTAAATGTATAAAAAGCAAGCAAGCTTGCCATGATACAACGTGAACATTTATAAAAACAATGAGGTTTAAAACCAAGGATTTGCAAGAGTTGAAAAAAGGAAAAGCTATATTAAGTTTTGCGAAGTTTTGTTAAGTTTTAAAGTGTTAAGAGTTTCTCTCGAACTTGAATTTATGGCAATCCGTAAAATGTAAAAGTAAAAGACTAAAAAGGCTAAGAAAATAAAATGGAATAAAATGATAAAATGAAAAAAAAGAAGTAAAATAGAATAGGTAAAATAAATAAAACCGCGGGAAACCGCAGGAGCTCACAGTGACATGTCTCACCTTCTCACAATTGTCTGTTGTCAAGAGAGTGCCTTTTACAGATATGTGTTAATTAGGGGTCCAAGCAGCAAAGCTGGTGGAACCCTATTGTATTTGTTAGGATTATTATTCTTATTTTTCTCCACTAAAAGTGTCTGAGGCTCAGCAACCGTAAGTTGTAGAGCAACCAAATTTGGCAGATGGGTTCCTATGGCCCCCCACTACTCAGGCACTACAAATCACCTATGTAGGCCAGATGGTGGCGCTATAACAAAGGGTCATGCGTAGAAGGCCATAACTCCCACACCATAAGTTAGATCAACACAAAACTTCATTGACCTATGCACCTGAACGTGCTCTACAACTTTGCCTTTGGGACCACCTATGTCCGCCATATTGTTTGACCGCCATTTTGACTTTTTAGTTGGGGCGTGGAAGCTTTCTCCGCTAAAATGTCTGAGGCTCAGCAACCATAAGTTGTAGACCAACCAAATTTTGTAGGTGGGTTCCTATGGCCCCCCACTACTCAGGCACTACAAATCCCCTATGTCGGCCAGATGGTGGCGCTATAACAAAGGGTCATGTTTAAAAGGTCATAACTCCCACACCGTAAGTCAGGTCAACACAAAACTTCATTGAACGATGCATCTGAATGTGCTCTACATCTTTGCTGTTGGGACCACCTATGTCCGCCATATTGTTTGCCCACCATTTGGACTTTTTTATTAGGTGGGGTGCGGAAGAGCTGTTGCTGCAAAGTGTTACGACATCTAGTAAACTTCTTTACGGCAAGCGACATCCATGGCGACGCAAGTAATCCGACACCGTAGGGTCTAGATTTTATCAGTGAGGGGAGGGTCTGAATGTCGAGGAAGCAATTGAAGACAGTGCCAGTCGGAGTGCATGCTAGGCTTCCAAAAGTTTGTTAGTAAAAGCTTTTTGAGAGGATGAATAATTACTTTTCAATGACATGGATCCATTTGAAGACAGTATCGGGTGAGTTCGTTTAGTCTTTGAATCTGTCATTATGCTGAGATATAGCTGAACCATTTCATTGGTAGGTTCTGAGTTTCTGTGCAAACGTGCGAACACACGCTGGTATAATGAAACAATGATGGCAATACATATATAGTCCGCTTCGTTCCGTTGCTACCATAACATAACAAACTATCTTGTGTCTGCAGCTGCAGAATATTTTCTTATCGCATTCACTTGCGCATTCACTGTGGCGTAGCATTAAAGACGATACACCTAACGAAACGTTGTCAACGATTTTCATAGTTTCTTGGAGAGTACTATTATTATTGAGGACTTCGGGGCATAGCTAAGCCATTTCTTTGCTGATAGACCTATCTGACATCGTTTTCTGACGCAAAACAGAAGGGGATAGGACTTTGTCATTGATTTTCTGTCTCTATACTACTAAACACAGATAAAATGTCATGTTGCTATGTAAGTATTACTGCTCAAAATATTTCGGTTATATACGTTATTTTTGAAATTGAGTGTCTTTAAATAGGTTAGTGGTATTATATAATGCGGATATTTCACACTGCAATGTAAGCGTTAGTGTAATAGTTTTTGTGACCCATGGAACAGTGATGACGAGAGTGTTGGAATGTTGCTAAAACGTGGTGGAGGGTTGAAAATTATTTTCGTCCCATCTCCATCCGTCATTATGCTGAGAAATAGCTAAACCATTTTTATTGATAGTAATTGAGTTTCTCTGCAAACGCGAGAAAACACGCCGGTAGCCTATAATAAAACAATGACGGTAAATATAGCCTATATATGTAGTCCACTTCATTCCCTTGCTACCATAATATAACAAACTTTCTTGTGTCTACAGCTGCAGTTTCTCGCTGCAATTACTATTGAATATAAACAAAAGACGCAAATGCTGTAGTCTGCCAATGTCTAAATAAATAATAAGGTATTCTTCGCGCAGCACGCATGCTAGCAGGGATGTCGAGTTGATATTTCGTTTTTTGTTTCGTTTTTTTAAATGTCGTATTTATTAGGCTATATGAAATATGTATTATTATCCTATCTGTCTCTGAGGCGCTCTGAAACGTGCATTCTCTGCTAAACTGAGCAGTGGATTGGAATATGTGTCTGAGGTAGTGTTGCACGGTATACCGAAACTTCAGCACTTTTTCGGTACTTAAAAAAATAAACTGTTCGGTATTTGAATTTTCTGACATTCGGTAGCTTTGTGTCAAATGTAAAAGCCAGGGAAATGTGTCTCCCGCATTACTGATTGAGAGGATGAAAGGTGTAATTTGTCAGAATCTTCGCTAGATGGCAGTAGCAACTAAGGTTGTCAAGTGAGGTGACTTGCGCTTGTGCACTCACTCGGTGATACAGCGCAAGCTTCGACTCAGTTCACTTCAGTAGCAATAGGTGTTCTAATTTGGAAATATTTTATTATAGGAAGATGCTGTATTGTTATTAAAATATGCTGTTTTTAGATCCATTTAAAAGTGAATGACCTATTTTAAAGATTATTTAGTTTACAATTGTTTAATTTTTGGAATATATTTAATATATTTTTCTGTTGTTTAGTGTTGTAACACTATAGGCCTATGCTTATTAATATGTTGAACAGGCTTCAACTTAAAGGTTGTTAATAAACCAGGTTTTTAATAAACTGTGAATTTGAAAATGAGATTAACCCTTTTGGACATTAGGTTTCTGATCTATGAAGGTATTTTCAGTATTGTTAGGTACCAAATATTGAATCAATATTGTTTCAGTATCGAGTATCGTGATACTAAACCTGGTATCGGTATGAAAGTCAAAATTTTGGTATCGTGACAACACTAGTGTGACGCCTTTTTTAGTTACAGCATGGAAACACTGCAGCTGTACATACACACCGGGCCATATATGTGTTACGACATGCCATCTAAGCATTACGATATAGTAAAGGCCTTTACGGGAAGCGGCCAGGACACATCCATGGCGACGCAACTAAGTCATCCGACAGCGTCTCTTAGCACAAAATTGGCCATAAGTCATCAATATTTTATACGATCATCATGATATATCCAGTAGATATGTTGGGTGAAGGCATACGATCATGAGGACAAAGCCATTTTAAAATCGCTCAATAGGGGGAGTGATGGTGCCAATGCTTGGACCCCTCCCAACGCCGCTTGCGGCTTTAATTATTTGTTATGATTTTATGTGTTATTTTGTCAATCATTGCAGTTAGATTTGTGCTGCATCCCATATTATGGCACCAAAAGGACAGTTGCCAAAGGCTCTTTAGTTACATTTGGATAAGCGATTATTATCAAGGAAAATTAATTTTTCTATAATTAGGTGCATCTCTCCCTCTCTCTTTCTCTCTCCCTCTCTCTCAATTTCATATTGCCAAAGCAACACATGTAAGACACAGAAACATGGAAACCACATAAACGACATGTAACAAGTATGACCCACAACACAATAACAATAATACTAATAATACTAATAATAATAATAATAATAATAATAATAATAATAATAATATTTACATAGTGTAAAAAAGAAATAAATAACATTAAGATATAAAGAACATAAACAAAATGAAAAGCAATAAATAAATGATATTACATTTATTTTAATATAAACAAATATGTATAGTACAGGTTAACATCATAATAATAATAATAATAATAATAATAATAATAATAATAATAATAATACATGAATAAATAAATAATACTAATTAAATTTAAAAAATTCAAAACTATTTGTTAAACATAATATATACTTGATGCAGACAGTGTTCTATTTTTATGTCCCTCATTTTATGGCATGTGGCTACATATCTGTGGCTGCTTGTGGGGCTGTAGTGCCCTTCTCCTAATATTGCTGATAATTTTTCATTTTCACTTACATTTTGGATGTTGGAGAAAATTGTGTTTATATTTTTAAAGAATTCCACCCTTTGTTGATCATAATTGTGGAATCTTTAAGAGTTTAATTTATTCCGCTGTACTTTTGTAAGTAGAAAAATATAGGCACATCTTCATCTTAAAATATGTTGTTTAATGTAGTAAAGGAACTAGTGGGTCTGTTACCCAAGTACTGATAAACAAAAAACCAAAAAACAGCATACTTATACTTATACCCTTTAAAGGAAACCAAGGCCAAATGATCATTGCCTTAAATGAATACACATCACAGGAAAGGGGGGGGGGGAGGGGGGGCGTAATCAGACATTGGGGGAAGAAACAAGGTGTGGGGGAATTGGACTGAAGTATGGGGTAGAAGATATCACTCAAAGGTACTATAACAAAGGGAGTGAATTTAACTGGATTATGTGGTAGACAAGCAAGGTTATCTGTAACTGGCCTACTAAAAGGTACGACACCTCAGGAGAACTGTGGCTCCCATGTTTTCCAACATTCATATGTACAATATAAAAAGAAATTAATTTCTGTCTCTACTTGTTTGCTTGTGCACTGATCACACAGTCTGTCCTCCCTGGTTAGCCAGGTTTTCCAGTGCCAGCCCTTCTCAATGGCCAGGCTGTGGTCACTGACACAATATTTGGTCAGGATCTCCCTCTGTTTTAAATTTTTAACAGTGACTAGATACTCCGCAAATTTATATTTTTTGTTCAGGGGCCAGTAGCATTTAAGTTTGTTTTGAGTTTTAATAGTTACATGTCAATGGTCCATTGCCTCTCTCCCTGCCTCTCATATTTTGCATACACACACAGTTGAAGTTTCAAAATACTAATATATACCACACTGGAATGAAAGTTGTTTGGAAGCCTGCAATGTTCATTAGTTGTTTGTGAGCTTTTGCACATTATCAAAACAGTAAACATTCAATATCTGGACTATTACAAATATTTTCAACATGGGTGCAGCTATTCTGTTATCAGAGATTAATGGAGGCATGACTATGACTCACAAAAATATCACATACATTGAATACAATACAGATAATCTGTATACAAGACTGGTTTTATTTAAAAGATGACTACTGATGACTACTCACAATTTTCACTGCTGATAGGTGATGATTAATTATACCTTTTCTATAATATTAATGGATTCAAAGTTTTTATTGCTAATCAAATCAATTTACACCCCACCCTCTTCACTGACATGGAAACAATTTAATAGTTTAACCCCTTAGCGCACATGCTAAATCTTGCCAATCCTTGCCCATTTAGGGGGTACCCTGTTTAAAGCTTTATAACTCCAGATGTGAACACCACAGAGACTTGAAAAATGGCTTAAATGAAGCAAGACGTGTACAATTTACAACACTAACACAGATTAGTTTATATTCATTATTTTGGAAAAAATAAAGTGCCACAAATGCAATTGTCTAGACAAAAAATCAAAAATGAATTTGCACTTTTTTAGTTTGCAATGAAATACTAATAGAGATTGCAATACTAATAGAGATTGCATATACACAGCAGGTTAAGCTATACATGTGCTGGATCAAAAACTTGACCACAAGTTCATAAAATCTAAGGGTGGATATGTAGAACTACTAAAGATCTATGAAGCAAAAACTAAGCAGTGTACCCAGTGTCTCCAAATCAAATCCAAAATGTCTTAATTATGCATTGCTGTAAATCACAACATTCACGTGTTTCACAACAATTCAACTGTTTTGACTCAAGAAACTCACAGTTGCATCTTTTTCAAGTGGACAACGTTCCGTCAGTACAGTGGTCTAAAATATCTAGGGGTCCTGAAACATATCCAAAATCTCGCCAAAAATGAATAAAATGCTCATATAAATGGTATGTAAATGAGCCCCTTATGAAGTTGGAAGATGGAACATTGCTATCAGGTTAAAAAATAATGCAAAAATATTGTCACACAATGCGGTACAGTACCTAAATGTGTAATAATTAACTCTTGTATGTATTTCTGTACTCTCGTATGTTTTCTTGTATGGGGATGGGACGACATGAAAACAATTTTCAACCATCCACCATGCTTTGGCAAAGTTCCAACTCTCACGTCATCACAAAAACTACTAAACTACCAACGAACGCTTACATTACAGTGTGAGATATCCTCATTATAAAATGATTGGGTTGGTCCGTAGTGACGCCACTGATGGGAAATATATTGTAATATTTACGATTACAGGTACGAAGGATACATAAATGTTTCGACACCTGTTGTTTTGTTGGATCAAGCTCAAATACCCAATACAATTAGAAACTACAAGAACATAGCAGAAGAATTTAAACAATGATACCAAACTTTTATTAATTTAACATCAGAATACATATATGGACTTCCAGACTACCTTTATTAAAAATGACTAAAATGACCCCTAGAGGGCGCTAACGAGTGAGCCGAGAACCCACTCGGTGGGAGGTAAACTAGCAATTAAGGGCTGTCCAAGTGAATTCTACTTACCACCACGCGTGCCACCCCATCTGAAACACATCAAATTTGTGTTAAATAAGTGATTCAGTGCAGTTACCATTAACAGGAATGCTAACAGTGAGGGACCTAACCACCAAGCTAACCTCCCCACCAGAGCAGTGCTGGGCTCACCGCCAACCTTAATTTAAGTAATTTAATAAATCTAGCTAAAAACAATGAATCAAATACAAAGAACCAGTTGGTTAGTTTCGATCATTTCTAAATTAAAATTCAGGTAGGCCAGTATTTCCCGTATCTCCGCCAACAAACACAGTTTAGGCCGTTTAAGGTAAAAGAACGGAGATTTAACAGCTGAACAATGGCAGTAAAACACGACCAGCGCAAATACACTTATTGAGTGTTCAGGGTAGCAAGTGTAGTACAACTACCAAACACCCTTCTGAAAAAGCTATATTACCAAATCATAAGCACAGGGGAAACCTACAAGTAGTTGATAATTTTTAGGCAAGTAATGTTACGCTACGAAAAAGAGGCAAAACAGAAGCATTTTGAGGCAACCTAAAAAGGGAAAAAAACAAACCAATAAACAAGGTAACCGGACAATCGCTATGAAAAATAATTACCTCGGATGCCATAAGGCAATCCTATTTACCATATCTCTACCCTACCTTAAGCCCCAGAAATGCACGCACCTTGATCGGTGAAGACACACCCTCACTTTACTATTAGGCTACCTCAGCCAGGCGAATCGATCACTCGCTCTGGCTTATGGATACCTGTATATGAATGGGAGGGTTTGTTAGCCAGTGGAAACACAGACTTTTAGTTAAAGTTACAATCTCGAAGATTTCAGTTTCGTTCTCTTTGGCGGTACCAATGGCGAGAAGCGGTAATTGCAGGTGTGCTTTTGGACCTCACTTCCCATAGATCCAACCGGATCCAACCAGTGTCGCCTGTGTGACGTCAGTCAGTTGGCAACTGGGCCATGCCAACTATAACACTTAGTAATTTACTGAATAAAAAATGACTGTTATAAAAGTAACGTTATGTACATACTCATTCATTGTCTAACATTAGGCTAACTTAAGTTGCCTTTACACTGCCGAGCCGGGTTAAAATGCTGTAGCAGACCTGGGGTAGAATTAGTGATGATCAACTTCCACAAACGTTCTTTATCCACCTTTTGCCCGTTATGAACATCTTTACAATGCAGAGAAGAATTCGCGTGATTCGCTGTGGCCCGTGCAATTATGTATCTCGTGCACAATAAACAGTCTTTTTCGTGAATGATTGTTGCGTGATATTTTTGAAACAACTGCCTTGTTTCTGGTTTTGCTAGCTAAACTGTTCGAGAATAAAGCTGAGCTGGGTGTTAAATTAGCAATCAGAATAAGGAGAATAAAACAAAAACAAAGGAGATTTCATCAAAAAAGGGCATCGAGGCTGAAGGAACATATGAGGAAGCGTAATAAAATAATAACGCTAATCCATACTGACGTATTCTTTTATTTAGTTTTCTCCGGCTTGACATCTTTACACAGAAATCAGACCCTGCTCTGCTCCACCTATACCCCGGCTTATATATTGATGAACTTGATGGCATTGTAAATAACGGTAACGTTAAGGCCAGTTAAGATCAGAGACTGTAAAAAATATGGACAAAGCTACTGTGACGTCACCCATTGACTCTCCATGGGTCTCTAAAACACGTTTTGAAGCTCAATGGCAGGCGCGGCCATTTTGTCGATTTGGAGCCAAAACCATAGAGTTAAGCGGTCTTGTGATTTTTACAATTTGATTGACAGTCCGGTGCGGAAAAGCCCATCAACCTGAACGAACGATTGCAGAACGAACTTGAGGCTAGCTGACTGTCTGCTGTTATGTTTTACAGTATATTATCTGATGTTTACGGAGTTTAATTTCTATCCGTGACTGTACTGTGTCGTGTAATCACGTTATATGTATGACATTAAAAATACAATTAGGCTATGTTCAGTTATCTTCAATTTATGTTTCTCAGCAAAACGAATATGCTTAGCTAGCATATCAGTTTGCCAGTGAGCTAGGTAGGCTATCCGTGGTTAGCTCACGCATTAGCAATATGAACCACAGGGGAAGAACATCGACTACACTGATGGTCAATCAATCAGAGATGTGTAGGCTACTGGTGATTTGACTAGGCTAATTTTCGTATAACTGTCTGGTAGACCTGCTGTTAACCGAGCAAGTTATCGTCGTAGGTTTTCGCCACAGTCAGTTAATGAGCCAGTAACTGCTACTAGCTACTCCATCGCCGTTTGTGGTGTTCACTTGCTGGGTGACGCTAGCTGACCGATCGTTCGCAAATCACTTTCTACCGAATAAAAATTAACACTGTCAGCGATGATTAACAAATCTACCAAGTATTTTAATAACTGATCTGCAGACGTGTAAATATGACAACGCACTTTGTACAGCAAGTTTTCCACCTGGTGCATGAAGACAAAAATAATGTAGCCTACATTGAATTTCTAATTATTATTACTATATTAGGCTATTATTTTTTTCTTGTAAATCATCAAAACCAATGGAGAAAAGCCAATATACGCAAGGAGCCCCCAGGACCGATTCTGAGAACCACTGTCTTAAATGCCTAGCTTGTCGGTCTGCTATATTAAATGCTAAAAACGTTCCTTTCTAAATGCCAAGATGGTTAATTTCGTTAAATTCTGTGTGTGTGGTTTCATCGTGTGTTGTATGTTATTCAGCAAATGAACCTTGAGACTCTTAATTTGCTTCGTGAAACTGAAAAAGTGTTTATCCCAAAATCGGGATTATAGTAGCTTTGTCACATGCGTGAAGCATGGCCCAGGTAGACACTTACGGAATGTACACGACTGACAAGCCGTCAAACACGTCTGACAGATTGAATGTTTGCCGGTTAAGGTTAGCTAGCTAGTCAAATGGCTTGGTAGCCGAAGTTGCGAACTGTTAGCATAGGCTACTACTGGACTACCAAATATAGCAAGCTGATTACGCTTTCTGCCAACTAATTATTTGGTTAAGTAGGCTACCGAAAAACTTAAGAGGAGGATTATTTTATGGTCGTCTAGTGCAGCTGTAAATAGCACACGCCATAATGAAATCACCACGAAATGGGATGCCTGCATTTTCAGACTTAGCACAGGCGGACCGTGGCCGGAGCCGCAATGTCAAGGCCAAGAGGCGCCACCGCCCACCCCAGTGACCATAGACTGTAGCCCCTCCTGTAGCTCAGTCCTCCGCAGTAATCCGGAAGTGACGCAAGCTGTACCTCATTGGTCCAGAACAAATATTGGCACTGTGCCCAAATGACGCAATAAATCATAAAATCGACCCATGGACAGTCATAAGACGAATAAAATACACCTATTATGACTATTTGTTCTTTGTATTTTGATCGCATTTGTACCGTAGACTTACATGGAAACCGGATATGAAAACACCTATACTGGAGCCATCCGTAGTGGCGCTAGTGAGCAACCAGGAACTACAACACTAGGAAATGAGCTTCAAAAACGAAGTCTGGTTTTGGCCGCTTGGTTAAGATCAATGATTCGCAACGAGACGAAACGCTTTTAGAATGTTGCAGAGAAAATTGCAGCGGTGTGAACTGGTTAGTTGCAGAGCCTCTGAAGCCGTTGCCTAGGGTCTCAAAAGACCCACCTTGTCAAATCGCCAAGTGCAGTTTTAGAACATTTACAATTACATTTACAAGTTGCATCCAGTCTCGTTGCAAATCATTGATCTGAACTGGCCTTTAGTTAGCTACATTGCAACGCTGCAACAAGGTAGCATTGCATTCGAGAGACAGTTTGCAAGGTCGGTACCGGTCGGTAGCGTTAGCTAATGTTTTTTCTAATTGTTAGCTGACATTAGATTGTGTTAATTACATTAGCTAGCTAGCTAACGCAACGTTACCTGATATGAGAGATGGATACTGTGCGCAACGTTGTCTAAACTAATGTTGCCTTTATTAACATGGTCCGGTAGCTAGCGTTTAAAAAGAAATTATATAGAGATTGTCTTCACAATCATTCTAATATTCAGAAAACATGGAAATATATTTGAACAAAATATAGTTCATGTGCCAATTTTTAATATTTACATATATTGTTAAAATATATGTTAAAAATATATTTTACATATGGAAATATATTTAAACAAAATATATTTCATATGCCAATTTTTAATATTTACATATATTGTTAAAATATATGTTACAAATATATTTTACATATGGAAATATATTTAAACAAAATATATTTAATGTGCCAATTTTTAATTTTTACATATATTGTTAAAATATACAGTATGCTTAAAATATATTTTACAGTACTTTTAATGGCAGGCTTACATGTTGCAAGTGTTAATGACTTATTGCTTTGTATGTGTGAGTAACTTGGCATTTTTGTATGTTGAAAACATGTTCTTCAGATATAATTTCTTTTTGCAAAGTGTTTGTTATCAGAAAGTGATAACAGTAATGCATATAAATGTAGAGTATGCATACACATACATACATGCAAACAAGCTGTTGGGCAGTTGTAAGTTGTTTCTCTGCAGTCCTCTTTCTGAGGGCTCGAATGCTGTATTTCTGCATGAGCTCCCAAATGAGTCTGTGTCTGTTACTTTCAACATTCCAACACTATCTTCCCTTCAGGATCGCCAGACCCCTCATGCCAGATACTCATAATTCTAAGATCAAAGCTCTAGATGACACTGGGAGGGGGGGGGGGAACCCGCCCCACAATGGGAAAGATATGAACGTGTGCCCTCCAAACAGTCAATAACAGCTCAGACCGCTCTCTCCTGGTCTGTTTTTTAAGTCAATGACCACTGAGGCCAACTCTCTTCTTTTTCTTTTTTTCCAATTTTTTCCTTTTCCTCCGTACCCAAGCCGTGGCTCACGTTGATTTTTAGGAAGGTACCCTAGCCTCGGTGTCCACGCCGAATAACCCTGGATCGCTGCACCGTTGGACTTAAGAGTGTTCGCACTGCTTCAGAACCGTATCTTTACGCCTTGAAGTACTGACGGGCTCGTGTTGGGAGTCCGATGTCGCTGATGAAGCTGGCCTGTCTCAAGCTGCATTTTCCGGCTTTGAACTTAGCGCGTGCTGCCTCAGCTGGGTCTTGGGGATCACTTTCTCCTCCCTCTTTCCTCTCTTCCTCTCCTCTCCACACTCCGACTCGTAAGTAACGCCATAATTCAAAGTTTAACCTACCATTAGCTATTTATGTGTACATCCGTACGGACCCAGCAGTAGCAAGACAGTGGCTAGACCGTAAATGTAATTGTATGGTTAAAGAACTTTGTGCTATGAGTCGAGTGTAACTGATTGTTGTCTGTCTCATACTAATCATAGGCTACATGTGTAAAATGGTATTAGTTCATAGTGAGTTTTTGTGTAGCGATACCCAGAAACCTTGTTGAGAGAGCGATTCACTTATGAACAATAATACTAATACTATAACGTCTGACTAGTCACTACATTCTACATCATATATACTGAATTGTATCATGCTATACTGTGCCATTATCCTATCCCATATTACAACCAAACTGCTTAACTTATAATAACAATTATTTGTCATTAAAGCATATATTTTTGTATATGTGTGTTTGTGTTTCCTCTCTCATGCTGATGGAATGATCCACCAACGAAGTCAAATAGAGACATTTGAATTAATAAGTGCGGAGGGTCAATTCCCTCAAAATAATTTTAAGTGTTGAGGTTGATAAAGGGTGATCTCCAGTTATTCTGGGTTCAGTATTCAGAGTGCTGTGCCATGAACACTGTAGCTGAGGGTGACCCCCTAATTAAATTTGAAATAATACATAATATAAATTAATTTAAATTTAATAACTCAACTAAGTTCTATCAACCTTATGACAAAGCATACAGCATAGCCAGTCCCAGATGTAGACTGGTGTGATTAGGAGGTACAGTGAGATTTTGGGGGGGCCAAGTTTAGCACATAACTCATGATGAGTAGCGCAGCGAAACTGGGTGTAAAAATGCGAAGTAACCCTTTAAGAAACAGTTGTGGAGTACGGTCATCCTTGTGTGAATTTTTATGGTCTGGTCAACGTGTACCATTTAGCACCTCCGCTTTGCTATATATGTAAAACAATGGCTGTGACAAGGGTGCGGTGGCTTAAGTATAAGAGGCTGGCACCATCAGAAACACAACAGAAATCCCCCCAGGTTATGTACTCACTGATTTAACGGCCATCCAATGAGCCTTCATTGGCAAAATTTCAGCAAGCTCGTTCATTTTGGGCTCCCGAGGTTGCAACTTGTGTACCCTTATGGCCTGCTCCGTTTTCTGTTATTTCGTCTGTGTTATGTGCCATGTGGTTTTTTTTGTGTGGACTTCCCTGCCTTCACCTGCCATCATCTTTGTTGGCTGCGCCGCCTGTCAATCACCATCCGCCAAGTCCCGCCTTCACCAATCCCTGCCCTCCATGTGAATTCTGGATCAACCAATCAGAACTCGCCACCTCTGCTATATAAGCCTGGACTGTTTGCCATGATGGATGGCTGACTTTTTGCACTGTGTTGTGTTGGTATTTGACTCTGTATGTTAATCATTCATTTGAACTTGTCTTGTTTTTGTGTACACTTCCAGGCTTGGGACAGGTAAGACTGGGGGCTCCTGTACAAATGCCCGTAAGCTGTGTTATGTATAGATCCACTAGAAATTAGGGGTGATTGCCAACCAATTTTTTTTTCAGTCTGCTAGTTAGTTTGTTTGTGTACTTGATACACTAGATTAAATTACTCTCTGGTTTAGCTAGCTTGTTTTTCTGTTCTTTTGGCAACATCCAGCGTCCTTTGAACCTGGTAGTGGGTGTCTGGGTTGTTTTGTATGCCCTGTAGTAGTTTTGTCGTGTCTAGGAACCGACAGAATTCTGAGTCCAATCGCCAATCTGTAGAAAACAACTTCACGAGGGAAAGACAGCACAACAGCAAGCTCTTCAGAAAAGTTTTGACTTTATTCGCACAGGTGCAGCTCAAAGTCGGATCAATTCTGCCGAATTGAACCTCAATTGTCAGTTTTACAATCATTTTATACACAATCTATTCCACAAACTCCCTGACCCCTTTATACATTCACATAAATCCCAGCCACCTGTTCTTTCATGGCATCACGTGGTGTTATTTCAAACATCTCTTATCTAACCTACTTGGCACCAAACTGACTTTTTTGGGTCTTAGGAGGTGCCGACAGTGTGGGAAGCTACCCTAACCCTCTTTTACCTTCTCTTTCATGGCACCTCGCGGTGTCATTTCAAACGTCTCCCATCTAACCCACTTGGCACCAAACTGACTCTCTTGGATCTTAAGAGATAAGGTCAGTGTGGGAAGCTACCCCAACTTTCTCTTGAGAACCAGTGGTCTTTGGTTCTGTACTTTTCCCAGTATGCATATAAGTCTCAGTTTCTGTAATTTTTTCATTAAACATACAAGTTTACATATGGGTCACTGTAAAATATTAGTTTTCTATCATTTTTATCTAGAATCAGCGTTTTTGTTAGTTTTGGATTATAGTTCTCTGCTATATTTTGGCAGTATATGATTATTTTTTTGTTAGTGTTTATCTGTTGAATATTTGTTAAATAATAGGGTATGATTAGTATTTGATTAATATTTTCTGCTCAGTGACTAGTTCTTTTCTGCTGAGTGAGAAAATATGAAAACAGGACTTCTAAGGCTACTGCGTTCTCATGCTTTTTTTTCTACAGTGGTTACTGTGGTTTCTTGCGTTCCCATAAGCTTATCTACAACTACTGATAACATAGGACTTCTAAGGCTACTGCGTTCTCATGCTCTTTTTCTACAGTGGTTACTGTGGTTTCTTGCGTTCCCATAAGCTCATCTACAACTACTGATATAGGTTTAATGGATTATATATTGATTATATGAGTATATAATTATACTTGTAATATATTTTATCATGAAGCATTGAGAGTTTGGAGGAACCAGTTTGATCAACATTGATTGGAACACCCTAACTTTGCATGTGACGTCATCACAATCATGGGGAGTCTCAAAATTTTCCTACAGTTTGTTGCACCTTTTTTGCTCACACAGTAAAACACTCATGCACTGAGTTGCTGCTTTTGTCTGTGTTTGATTTATTGTTTTTACCACCATTTATAAATCATTAACATCTCCCGGCATTCTTAACATCCAGTTACATACCCCATGCACCCCTAGACCCATGGGGCCGTAACAGTCTGAGATCCACTTTTTGTGTTTATAAGGTTTATAAGGCATTTTGATATGCTTAGCTGTAGGTAGGACTGCTCTTTGCTGTTTTCCTTAGATAGATCACTGACCTTACGTGAAATTTGAGATGGAGAACTTGATAAAAATTGTGAAAAATAGTGGACAATAGACAGACACATATTTCCCAACAATTTTTGCATATGAGAAAATAACAGAGAGTTATTACGAGAGTAATGACAAAAAATGATAAAACAATATGTTTTCAGCAGAATGGGCATTTAGGTGAAGTCTGACATGATTACAGACTATAGTGCAAAGAAAATATACTGACCATGAACAAGATCAGTTTCCTTATTGAATGGTAGATAAAACAGATGGTATGAGGAACCAATTGTGTATATATAGTTGTTCAAGGGACGTTTGGAATTGCGTAGGAAAACCACTGGACAAATGGACAGTACTGTGCAAAAGTCTTAGGCACCCTAGATTTTTAAAATATAATATATAGTATATATTCGGTCTTAGATGTTTATTTTTTGTTATCTGCATTAGTGTGTCAGTAGAAAAGAGCAAATTTGAGATTTCCAAACATGAATTTTCCAAAAAATGAAATCTTACAGATACATTTTTGTATTTTGTTAAATAAAGTAATATTTTAAGTAATAGACTACTTTTCAGATAAAAACTTGATCAATGGTCTCTGAGATAACCTGGAGAGCCAGAAGCAAGCGAAACAGCCAAAATCTGCAGAAGAACTGTGACAAGTTCTCCAAAATGCTTGGAACAACCTACCAGCCGATTTTCTTATAAAACTTCCGGAAAGTGTACCTAAGAGAATTGATGTAGTTTTAAAGGCGAAGGGTGGTCACACCAAACATTGATTTTATTTAGTTTTTAACTATTTACTGCTCTTTATATTATTTTTTGATATTTATAACCTTTCATTTCTTCTATTTTTGAAAGCACTTAGCTGTACAGCATTTTTTTTACAGGTGCCTAAGACTTTTTCACAGTACTGTACTTTTTTCACGTAGAGTACTAGTAGTTATGATTACGAATGAGTCATGTTTTTAAATTGAATGTTTTTAATGGGGTGTAGCAGACACTACATCTTCAGACGTACTAAATGTTTGTATGTCAGTAGGTAGAGAACAGGGCGAGGTAACATGATTGTAGAAATGTGGCGTTTGCTGATAAGAATGTTTACTACAGTTGCCAAATAAAGAAGTATAGTTAGTAGAAAAAACGCCACAGTGGTCAGCTGGTGTAACTTTAAGAAAATCAATAAATGTGCCGTCAAAATGCATATGGCCGCCCGTGCCTGACTTTTGCTGAACATATGCATTGAAGATTCTGATATTCTGTTTAGTGCAAAAGCAATAGTTTAAAAGCAATAGACAATTATTAGTTAGCAAATGTACATGTAAGAAAATGTTAGTGTTGGAAATGAAAGATTTGCCTGATGGTGAGGCGGGATTCAATCATCCAACCTTGCGCTTCCCAGGCAACAACATTAACAGTGCACCCCCGACAAAGTAGCTGTCCAAGGCGTGAATTTTCTTGGTGAAATGTGCTTGTGGTTTTAAAGAAGACAGGCCAGTAAGCACAACTCGGCTTCGGTTGTATTCTATATGGCCTGGCTATATTGTAGCCGGCTAGAAACCTTTCACATTGAATGGAAATGTAGCTGGTTAACTGAATGTGTAGATGGTATGTCATAATACAGTCTATACGTTCGGTGAAAGACGGGGTAGATTTGGTGCAAAAGCAATAATTGAAAAGTAATAGAGAATTATTAGTGAGCAAATGAGCATTTAAAAGAAATGGAAAATTTGCCCAAGTTTCAGGTGTGAGTCAATCCTCTGACTCAGCGGTCCATAGACACAACATTACCACTGAGCCACAAACTTCTTCCTAAATAAGCTATTTTACCTGGAAATTTTCTTCAGTAAAAACATCCATTTTTCTTGTGTATGTGACATAGATTAACTGATGTAGGTAAATGATTGGTAGGTGTAGGTAAATGTTCAATGGGGAGACATATTGTTTGTGGCTTGCAGCATTGTGATGTAATCGGGCAGGAAAAAGAAGGAGAAAATGCGAAACCCCCTAAGTTTGGGGCTTTATTGTGCGGACGTGTGAAGTTGTTTGAGAATTATGCCTGGGACAGAAATGGGATCAGAAGGTACAGAAATGAATGTTTTTAAGGGCTGAGAGTCTGGTCATTGTGGTTATTTCCGTAGGAAACCATGAAATGTGTCAAACTCTCGGTGCTGTATAGGTATGGGGCATGCCGCCCCACCAAGGCATAGCTTGGCGGGATGGCATACCTGCCATCCCAACTGTACCAGTAGGTGTCCTTATATTTAGTTTGAATCACATTATAGATAGACCGGATGTCCTGTGTTATGACATCCTGTTGAGTTGAGCAGGGAAGATATGAGCATCATTGCTGTACCTAATGGCTAATGCTATTTCATTTATTAAATCCCCAACCATCTCACGCTAAGTGTGTTCTTTACGTAGCTGAATACACTACAAAATTGGCAACGAGCCTTATCCTGCTTTTGCAGATCTACACAGATAAATACAGTGTATGAAATGGAATTGTTAGAAACATTCTTTACTTACCAGAGCATGATCAGTCAAACAGAAGTTAACATAATTACAGCAGACACTACTGCCTCATCT
Organism: Anguilla pacifica; assembly: GCA_039654925.1. Taxonomy (NCBI): domain Eukaryota; kingdom Metazoa; phylum Chordata; class Actinopteri; order Anguilliformes; family Anguillidae; genus Anguilla; species Anguilla pacifica. Next base: position 39,845,440 of record CM077292.1, read on the forward strand.
CTGGACATTACTGTTGATACAGAGTCATCAGTGTCCATCCTCACACTGTCAGATTGATAGATTAGGTGGGGTCGATCATTAATTGCGGTTTGTTTAAGAATGAATTTATGCTCACTCTTGATTCAATTATCGTGAATATAACCATTTAGGGATCACTTCCTGTTGCCCTGTGGGCGGCTCAGCACTCTGAATACTGAAACCAGGTCAGCCACAGTTCCCCCTTTTCAACCTTAACACTTAATTCGTATTTGAGTAGAATTTTCCCCGGATATATATATATATATATATATATATATATATATATATATATATATATATATACACATATATACACACACACACACATATATATATATATATATATATATATATATGTGTGTGTGTATATATGTGTGTGTGTATATATGTGTGTATATATATATATATATATATATATATATATATATATATATATATATATATATATATATATATATATATATGAATTAAAATACCTATAATCGACTTTGCTAGTGGATCATTTCATCAGAGTGAGAGAGAAACCAAACAGTTATTTTTTACCAATACAGTAATTTTAATATGAAGTGAAGCAGCTGCAATCAACAGTGAAGTTAGACAATAAAACACAAACCTAATACCATAGGCGTAGGAACCGGGTGGGACGTGTCCCCCCCAATGATTGTAAAGAATCGAATTGTCCCCCCCAACCATAACTGATCCCTCTCCCATGTAAAGCTTTCATACAATAAAGGCTTCAACAGCAATAAAAGTTGACTTCAAAATTATGCGGAAAGGTCTGTAACGCCTGTAAACATAACGTGAATTACTGACTCCCCTCTTCACACAGTAGCAATGGTTTACCCCCATGGCCACGAAAAGTTTGAGTTTACGAAAGCACAAATGGGATATGTAGTCAACAGTTAGAGGTGATTGCTCAAGCCGATTGTACTATGGACTTCACTTCCCATAAACCTTATAGAAATAAAATAGTAAGAAGAAATGTTAGGATAGCGCTTCCGATTTTGCTTGCGTCGAAAGTTCTGCGACGGAAACAGCGATAGATTTACCCACTAGCATCTGTCCAAAGTGTAAACAAGCAGGGCAGTTTTCACCATAAAATGGTGAATGGTGACCGTGGTTTTTACGGTCAGGAAAACTTTTATGACAACGTCAGCTAAATGTCAGTTACTCACAGCGGTCGGAAAGAACGGTAACAGTAATCTTATATTTGTAACGTTACCTATCAATATGCCAGCTAACGTCAATAGCTAGCTAGTTGTCAGAATGAACTATGATATCTGATAGTATGATACGTAGCTAGCTAGTTAATAGCTGTTGGTACACTGTCTGAATGTGATGTCCACAGAACTTAGAAAACTATCTGGCGATAGCTGCACTTGGTTGCTAAGCAGGGAATTAACGTGACTCCCCATGTTGCACTGTTAGCATTTTAGCCAATGTTTTGTGTAACGTTATGGACACGTCTTGTAAAAGATATCTCTTTTTAACGTTAGATCCCCCTCAATATTTAGAACATGTGCGTTTGTCCCCCTGAATTTTGTGTTTTCCTTTACATTTCCACCATGAATTGATGCAGAAAAGGCACAAATTGGTGCATAAAAATTCACCAGAATGCAAGAAATGAAGTGTTTGACGCTCAAAATGTGGTTAAGGTAATCTAACACAATCTACTAAACTTATTAAAATATTAAAAGTTAAGACAGCGCGGACAAGACATACAATATACTTAGACATAAACACAGTGGGATCTAGGTACAAAGAGTTAGTAGGTGACAGGGAGGCGTGCGTGCAAGGGGATAGAGGATACGGAAAAACCAACTTGGCTATGGAGTAAAGTGAATGTACAATGCAATGAAGGCTTTCCGGGTTGTACTGTGCTTGATCGCACCGCTGTCAACCAACCACCTAGTTATTGGTCTCACTAAGAGCCGTACTTGGATAGCTTACAGCAGATGGAAGGTCAATCTGTTGGGATACTTACAAGAGTAGAGGGGAGGAGAGGAAAGGAGGAGGATCAGAAGGAAGAGAGAGAAAAGGAAAAAAGAAATGAGAACAGAAAAAGGAAAGGAATTTTTTTTATTTTTTTATTTTTTTATTTAGTTGTCCTACAACAAAAGCCATGGAAAGAGACTGCCACTGAGTTCCTCCACATCTATCATGCAACTCTGCATGCAGCTACGCGCGTTTCCACGAGGAAAGCAGCCTGCAACAAGGATCAAGCTACGTGTCTTGGAACTGAAGAAAAGGGCGAACGGCTTCCCCTCTTCCACGACAACTCCTATGAATTTCGCACTGGAAACCAGGAATCATTCCAGTAACCAATCCAAACTAAAGAACTCAGGTAAGGCTGTAACTCTGGGCATATATATATCCAATCATAAACGTTGCTCATTATATGCTATATGCCCAGAGTTAAAGCCTTACCTGAGTTCTTTGGTTTGGATTGGTTACTGGAATGATCCCCCTCGTGGGACTTACTGTGTAGGATTCGTCCGTTGTGTGTGGCTCTCCTGGTTCTTTCAGACATCAGCATCAATGCCACCAGGTGGTGAAGGCAGGACGTTCAACTTTGTTTGCATCCATGGAGCAATTCAAATGGAAACGCCCGTAGCTGCATGCAGAGTTGCATAATAGATGTGGAGGAACTCAGTGACGGTCTCTTTCCATGGCTTTGACTGCAGGATGGAAGACTGAATACTTCCTTTCAGCGAACGGATAAATCTGTTTATGGCACCATTTGAAGCAGTGTGGTACAAGGATGAGCGGACATGAGTGATCTGTCATGCACTGAAGAAGAGGGAGAAGGCAGCAGAAGTAAATTGAGTCCCATTATCTGTAGTGAGACACTCACAATCACCATGGCGAGAGAAGACTGAAGTCAGAAAGGCAATCACCCGTTCCGCGGTCACTGTGGGGTCAAAGAGATTTTGGGCCATTTGGAATAGTAATCGGTTAATGTCATGGCGTAATAGCAGTCCCATGTAGCTGTTTCAAAGGGCCCCACTATGTCCATAGCCAGTTTACGCCACGGACCATCTGCAAGCGGGACGGGTTGTATGGGTTCAGCGCATGGTTTTGCTGTTTTATCTGAGCCTTGGCACAGCTGACATGACAAAATCTGTGCATGAACCGGGGCCTACATGCATGGCCACCAAAATAAATATTGGAGGTGCTGCTTACAGCATATAATGCCTTGGTGGCATATGTGACAGTGTCACAAATTTGTCATGGAGTGAATTAGGGACAATTAAAGGTCTTTCTCTGAACATGAGTATGGTTTCAGCTTTGGGCTGACCCCAGCAGCAGAAGGAGGCGACCCATGGGAGATTTGTGCGCACAGTATAGACATTTCAGGGCAGGGAGAGCAAGCTGACTGAAACTCACTCTGGGAGAGAGCAGTCAGGGCAGTTGAGAGCAGTAGTTCAGAAGCAGTAGGCAGAGGAAGGCGAGACAAACAGTGAGCCATGTGTTTCTGTGCTCTGGCCTGTTAAATGACATCTCATAAAAAACATGTTTTCAACGTACAAAAATGCCAAGTTACTCACACACAAGACATACACTGTCTATAACTCATTCATTCAAACTGGCAAAATCTAGGCCTGCCATTAAAAGTATTGATATCAAAATGACGCCAAGTTACTGTACTACAAACAATATAGGCAAATATTAAATTAAATAAGCTGTATTCCAAAGCAATGCTACCCTCAATTGTTTCAAGTCACTTGGCCCTGTGTGTATAAGCATACAGTACATGGACAGGCCAAACATATGTGTGGATAGGTTTGTGAGAGTCAATATTGATTGAATAGGTGTCAATATGTCCAATTTGTATTGGTATGTATGTATTTAGCTGCCCAGCCTTTCTGTTGCGTGAATGATTGTATGTTTCTTGGTATAAATATCTGTTCGTAAATGTGAATGTAACATGCTGCGAGGGAAATGTCCCTATGGGGATAAAGAAGTATTCTATGTATGTATGTACAATATGTATTTTACATGCAGTATTTATTGTAAGTAGCAAATATACAAGAACTTGTACATTTAGTAAAATGAAGTTGACAAGCAAGTATAAACATGTTTTCTGGAGGAATATGCTTCCTGTAGGTATTCACCAGCAGTTTCGTACATGAATTTAAATGTGTTGCATGAGGCAATTAGAGGTTTGGCACTTTGATGTGACGCAAAGTTGGAATGACATTGTAAAATGGTAGGATTAAAAAAACACAGGGCAGTGCACCACCGTGATATAGCTGTTCAGTATGTGAGTCGTCTTGGTCAAATGTGTCCGTGGTTTTAAAGAAGAAGACAGGCCAGTATGCACAGTGGAGCTCCCCTTGAATCCATATGGCCTGGCAATATTGTAGCCGGTTAACTGAACGTGTAGATGGTACATCATAATGCAATGTATACGTTCAGTGAACGCCGGGTAGATGTGGTGCAAAAGCAATAATTGAGAAACAACAGAAAATTATTAGTGAGGAAAAAAACAGGTTAAAGAAACTTTCTCTAGGCAAGGCTTGAACCTGGGACCCTATGATCCATGGACTGTAATATTGACAACTGAGCCACGAACGATCTATTGAGACGTTAAATGTTTTAGGGTAAAAAGATATGTCTATTTTGCATGTGTATGTGAGATTTTGATTGGCTCGTGTAGGTGAAGGATGGGCTGGTGTAGGTAAAACGTCCAATGGGGAGACATTTTGTTTGTGGGCTAGGCGGCAGGAAAAAGAAGAAGGAGAAAACACAAAATCCCCTTAGTTTGGTGCTTTATTGTGTGGACGTGTGAAGTTGTTTATTAATTCTGTCTGTTGAAATGGGGTCAGAATGTTCAGAAATTAATGTTTTTAAGGGCTGAGTGGCTGTGTCCCTAACCACATACTTCCATGCTCCGAGTGTGCATAGCGAGCATGCCTCCATCTTGGAGTGCGAGTCCAAACCGAAGTTCAGTAGTGCGGAGCACGTATAAAGTACCCGGATGTGCACTCCATTTTATCACATTTTGAAGTGTGCATCCGTGCATGCTCTGACTGGGAAAAATCCCATAATTCCTTTCGAGAAAACTGTCAAGAACAACGGTAATGGCAGATGACAGCAGTCTAGTGCAGTCGCTGCCTCTCAGATTGGAAACTGAAATCATTCCATAGGAAATTGGTACAGAGTTAGGAGTTTGTATATAAATAAAGTGGTACAGTGTTAATGAATAATGCAATATGAGTTGTTTTTTTTAGTTTAAAGTACTTTTAATGAGTATGGCAAGCTATATTGACTACATTGGTGCTGATCGTCGGGTCCCGTTTTGAATTATAAACTGCCGTCTTATCCTCGCCACTGCCTATCTTTTTTAAATTTAATTTGAAATACACCCCCTGCCTATGGAGTAGCCACCACAAACATGACAGGCTCCACATCTGTTGCCTAACTGAGTTCCCAGTTGTTCGTACACAGTTCGTACAGCGTGAAAATAATGAAAAAACAGACACGACTTTACAATGAAATGGCAACTTTATTATGGGGTTGACAGTACACTGAAAGCTATCCAAACAGCTATCGTTGCCTTCCACTGTTCTTCTGACAGCAAAAAGGAGAATTTAATTGAAGTGGCTAGCTTGCAAAAAGTTGCTGATATTACTAGTTAGTTTAGATCATAATATTTCAGTAATATATAGCCTAATACTGATAGAGTGTGAGCATCTATCGACTGGGTTCGTAAACAGATTTTCTACTGTAGTCTACATAAAATAGGCGGAAAATATGTCAGAGGTCACCCGGTGCTAGCTTCAGTTGCTAAGGGGATATGTATCGACCACCCCATAGAGATTAATGGAACTTGTCTTTAATTGAGATCATATTGTCCTGTCTTGCATATTTCAGATTAATATGAAAAAGGCTGGGCCCAACTAGCATTTCTAGCGATCCGTTACATATTCACAGTTGTAACCCAAGTCGCAGGAAGCAAAATAGCCATTAGAGAAACAGTTGGAAACTGTGAAGCTACATTTGCACAAATGTACTTCGCAATTAAGGAATTAATTAGTCTATAAATTGATATTGTAAAAGAGGTTGTATCAATATAACTAAAATGTACATGTAGGCCTATTAAGTTGGGTTCTTTTCCATTTCGACAGTTATGTGTAATTTTTTACAGGACTTGCATTAAAATAGGTAACGGCGTCCAGTCCACTTGAATAAATATGAAATGAATATGGTAGCATTTCAGATTGTCGATATTATGTCCTCTCACTCTCACGTAATTCCACTCAGGTTTATTACCAGAATTTTACCGATAGTTACGGCAAAGGTTAAAGGTTATGGGTCAGATGTGAAGTGAAGCCTTTTACCCCAGTGGCTACTGCGTGAACTGCAACGCCTGGTTGCAAAAAGAACTTCAAACCCCGCCCACCCAATGTTAAGTCAATGGGGAAAGCCTGAAAAGAGGCCAATTTTCTCTGAGGAAATATAAAGTCAATAAATTTTTTAGACAAGAAACGATGGTTTCCCAGAGGAAAAATCTTTTGCTCAGGATAGTCTTTTCTTTAACTCTTAAAGGAGTACCATGGTGGTTGAACGTGACACTTCCCAGTTGTCTTTAGGCAACAACAAAACAAATGTGCATAATTTTTTTATTATTCAGTGATTTCAATGTACTTTAAAACGTATTTTTCGAAGCCTAAATTTCCCACTATAAAAGTTCACCCGAACCGTCTGGGCGTGGTAATGAGAACTGTCAGTTAGCTATGATTGACAGACCGTGCCCCGTTACCATAGCTACCCCCATGATACGCGCTCTTTTTGGGAGACACACAAGCGAGCTAGCTTAGTAGTATATCAAGTATTGATAGATAGCTAAGGTAAGGACGTTGACTTATATCCAATTATAATTTTTGCTATCTAGCTAGCCAAGTTAAGATAAAAGCACAACTATAACGTCCTCATAAAAGCAAACTAGCTAGCTAACGTTATCGATAACATTGCCTTATGAAAGTAAACTACCTAGCTAGCTAACGTTAGCTAGCTAGCTAAATGAATATAACCAGAAATAATCTAATAGTCTTTAAAAGGCACTCTAATTTAAGTGAACCTAACATTAGTCAAATATTTGCATTGTCTTGCCTGTAAGCCAGCGGCGCAAACTATGGGTCTCGAGTTATCCATGGGTTTACGGGGCGTGGAAATGGGAGTGGTTACTATATTCGTGACGTAGAAAAATGACAACTTTCTCAACCGGTTGAAAATAGGACGATGAATTTAAAACGCATATTTCTCCAAAAATACAGAACGGACATATTTAATACTTTGCTCATTGTGTTTCTTCGATGCCTCTTGTGCAAATAGCACATAAAACCGAGAAAGTGTGAAAATCACCATGGTACTCCTTTAAGAAAGTAATAAGATCTCAATTGTACATCTTTTTGAGATCACTTCAATCTGAATCGTTGCTCCTAAAACCCCCTTAGGAGAAAAAATGAGATAATGAGAGGATGAATTTGAGACTTCAGTAAGACGAATGGATATTGAATTGAGATGCGGTTGTTTCTCATGAGGTCACTATGAGAAAACTGAGACATATTTGAGAAGAATCATGAGATCCTAGGAGTCATAGCTGAGTTCTCTTTGAGCTCTTTCTCTGATCTCACGGTCCCATGTTCAGGAGACTTAAATTAGACTTATTTAAGATCATTTAGAGATCTCTTGTTTTGATCAGACATAAATGAGATTATATGTGGTTGTTTCTCCTGAGTTGAATTTGAGAAGTAGGAGAAAAGGCCTTTGGTCTCACCTTAGTATGAAAAATAGCTCATTTGTCTCTAGGAGAAATGAAAGAAACAACTATGAGATCTCTTCTTGGATTTTGCTTTCCTCTGGGTTACCTAGTTAATCCCATCCCTTGTAACGTCTCCCCTGGGTCTGATTTTTTAAAATAATTTCGCCAAAATTCCCAAATCTGGGTTAATTTCAGTGCCTGCAGTGTGGCTTGTCCTACTACCGTATGACCATATAAGGATTTCCCCATCCTCGCAGCCAGGAAGAGGGCTTCAGCGGCAGGTGCGAGGCTGTATCATTTTATTCCGATTAGCTAGCTACATACGATCTCACCATTTAGGCGACATGGGGCGACATGGCTCAGGAGGTAAGAGCGGTTGGCTGGCAGTCGGAGGCTTGCTGGTTCGATCCCCACCCTTGGCGTGTCGAAGTGTCCCTGAGCAAGACACCTAACCCCTAAATGCTCTGGTGAATGAGAGGTATCAATTGTAAAGCGCTTTGGATAAAAGCGCTATATAAATGCAGTCCATTTACCATTTTAAGTCCAAGGTCCAAAAATGTTGTGTGCTGCATTCAACTCTACTAACCACTATTCTAAGGATTCTTCTCTCCAATTCTTTTGGTTAATACATTTGAGACATTTTCAGATAAAGAAGGTTCTATGTAAAAATGCAATTTCTGACCATTTCTGGGTTTCAGCTGATTCTCGTAATGTCTTGTCTTTTATAATTTATATATGTTGTTGGTGAAATCAGATTTGTAAGCAGTTGTGAAGCTTCTTTAAGAAGACAAGCTAGAGGGATTTACTTGGCTAGGAGAGCAAGCTTACTGTCTTGCTATCGATCTATCTGTCTATCTAGCTAACTTGCTAGCTAGTTATCTCGTGATATATCTGTCTAGCTATCTAGAGTTCTGTTATCTATCTGTCTATATAACTAGCTAGCTAGTAAGGTAGCTAGCTAGTGATCTATTAGTGTATCTATTTTTCTCTGTAAATACCTTAACACTAAACGTATCTTGCACAATTAACTTTTTTGAAATGTTATGACCGTACGGTTCTGTGGTTACAAGGCCACACTTGTTGTCCAGACGTGGGCGTGTCTAATTACCATGTAATGTAGTCGGGGTGGATTTTCCTGTAGTCGTGGACTCCACTCTTTCGCTATTTTCTGAATTCAGCGGTTCCAACAGACAATGCCCTTGTTAAAATGTCCAGCACTCTGAATACTGAACACAAGAGATATTGTGTGCTGGAATCCCTCACTTAACCTACATGTGAAATATTTTTATGTGATTTAATTTAATTTTTATTTATTTATATTATTATTTAAAATGAGAATTATCAATTGAATCACCAAATTCATTGATAGGTCAGTCTACAGTGCACTGGTAGAATAAACCAACAAGTCAAAACAAGCTGTATATCAGGTTTTCAGATTAAATAATTGAATTCAATAAGAAGCAGTCAATTATATTAATGAATTGAAAACATACATTCTTTATCGAATGCAGGCAAACTACTTCTAAATTACACAACAGAAGACATAATACAAAACATTAAACAATATAGAAATACCAGAAAAGAGAGAGAGAGAGAGACGAATAAGCCAGACTTTGCCAAAGTATCACCCACTTCCAGTAGCGCCACAGGATGAAAGGCAACCAGCTACAACCAAGGAACCACCATCAAAATAAAAAGAAGAAAACTTCTTCTTCAAGGCTCCGACACCAACGCAACACAACAACCTTTTTCCTGTGGCAATCTTAAATACCTTACCCAGCATGGCTTGAGGATGTTTTGCCCTGATTGGGTGATGCCGAGTAAATGTTTAACAGAGAAGGGAAGGGGGGTCAGACTCATTTATGGCAAGGACTGGCCTACCTAAATATTGCATTCAAACTTAAAGTAATGGGAAATATTAGCTATGCAGGGTCTCCGACCCCCAATATGGTGTCCTGAGTCATCTGGTTTGTCTCTTCTGAGAAGGTGAGACCCATAGATTGTCTGCCTAGATTAGGGTATCAGTGGATTTTAAATTGCCTCAATCACATTTGCTTTGATGTTTGTGACGGGGAGGCCAGGCCACATTCTTATTCACCATTTCCCTCTCTAAGGCTAAAATCTAAACACTACATATCCTACATTGGTTAAGATTAACTATTCATGTGTCATTTTAATATTATTAGTATTATTATATATTTAATATTAATATATTATTTATTATTATAATTATTATTCATTTATAGTTGTACATTCCTTTATGAGACTGATTATAACATGCTGGCGCCACATGTTAGGATATAGATGTATCATAATGTAACAATGTAAGAAATGGCTGAAAAAGTAAAGTACATTCTGAACCTTGGAGTTCTGGGCTAAGAAAATGTATGTTCAAGAAATGCTATTATTGTCATGGTTCTGTATTTTCTGTTTCTGTTTTTCCTTTTTGGGCCGCCAGATGGCGGCACTTCAGTTTTGTATTTCAGTTCATTTCCCCTAATTGCTTTCCCCTGGGTTTAATTGTTTATGGTTTTCAATTATTCAATTATTGTTTTTTGTATGTGTCTTGTTATCCCTTCCCTCTCTCGTTTGATTGTGCTTTGAGTTCACCTGTGTCTTGTTATCATCTTGTCTATTTAAGTTCTTTGTTTCCCTGACTTGGTTCTGGTTCCTTGTGTGTTTCTACGTGCGTTTCTGCTTGTGTGTCTGCCCGTGCGTTACTGCTTGTGTGTCTGTTCCTGAGTATTTGCCAGTGTTCAACCTACCTGTTTTCTGCTCGCCTGTGTTCCGCCTTCCTGTGTTCTGTCCTGACTGTTTTCTGCCCTTATTGTTTGTTCCCTGCTCTTCGAGTTTTTCGAGCCCTCTGCTTGTTCTTTTATTTCTAGTGTTTTTGGGATTCCTCTGTTGCCAGGTTTTTAGTTTGTGGTATTGCCCATCGTGGCCTTTTTGTTTCCTGGTTGTATTTGCATTTGCCTTTTCTAAGTAAAGTCTTTGTTTTATACTTACCCCTTGAGCTTCCGGTGTTTTTTCACTCTGCACCTGGGTCCAACCACCTAAACCCTGACAATTATACATGCCTAGCCTGTTACTTTTAGGTAGCCTATTATTTTTTACTATTAGGACATATTATTTTACGAAAAGGGGATGTGTTGTGTCCTTACTCCTTATCATGTGTTCTTATTGTATTAGTAAGTGTCCCCATATTTAGTATGAATCTGCATAGTATAGATAGACAGGATATCCTGTGTTGTGACATCCTGTAATGTCAACAGCCAATGACATTTGCGTTCCACATAATATGTGGGACGCAAATGTCATTGGCTGTTGACATTTAGAGTTAGCAACTTGTATAAGCTGCAGATTTTGATTATATTAGTGATTTAATATTATTCTTGTCCTGTAGGTTCTTGCGTGTTTAGACTGATGAAGTGTTGTTGCAATTAAACCCTATCATATTAATTCCAGATTTACTCCAGGTTTTATTACAAAGCCAAGTGTAAAAAATCTCAAATCTCAGGAGAGGCAAAACAGTATCATGTCACTCTAGCAATGAAAGATTTACAACCAGTCATAGTAACCCTATACAAAAGTTTCAGTACACTCACCTGCTATACAATTAAACTGTTTACAAGGAAAGAATGTAAAATATTGATGGTCAGTAACAGCTGGATAGTATTTATCCTCATTAAAGGGATACTCCACCCAGAACATGATTCTGCCTCATTTTCATCCTTGTTTGGAGCCAGTAAACTCATTTTTTAGAATTGTTTTTTCTTTATAAAGATATGTTTAACTTCTACATGCTAACTTTTTGCTAACAATGAATAGAATCTTTAATCTTCAATCTTTAGAAAGAATAAATGATTCTAAAAACTGTCTGGGTGAGTTTATTTGTTTTGTTTTTGTTATTTCAAAGATTGAAACACGTATGTATGTATGTATGTATGTTCAAAATACATATGTTGGCTTACAATATGCAGACATCTTTTATTTACGTGGTTCAAACATAGGCTACTATTGTGTTTAGTGAGGATAGATAATATCCAGTTGTTACTGACCTCTTGTCACTGAAACAATACTTTGCATTGTTTACTTGTAAATAGTTTAATTGTTGAGCAAATTCATACTGAATTTTTGTATAGGGTTACTATGATTGGTTATAAACCTTTCATTACAAAAGTGACATGACAATGTTATTGCCCGTCCTGTGTTTTTTTGCACTTGTCTTTGTCATAAAACCTTGAAGAAATCTGAATAAATATTATTGGGATTTATTGCTCATTTGTATACACAACACTTGATCAGTCAAAATAGGCAAGAATCTAAAGGACAAGAATATGTGGGAAGAAAATGTCATTGGCTGTTTAAGACATTTAGCGTTAGCAACTTGTATAAGCTGCAGATTTTGATTATATTAGTAATTTATTACATTTGTGGGAAGTTATTACAATTTTGAAAGCTGAAGATTTTCACCTTCCCGCAAACGTAACAAATCCCTGCAAACGAAATGAGGTATTACGTTTGTGGTAGGCAATTGCTATTACTTTTTCAGGAAACGTATTACATTAGTGGGAATACTACATTAAAAGCTGCAGATGTGTACTATGTTTGTGGTTTATTACGTTTGCTGGTCTAACAAGCTTCCTCGTCGCCACTTCACCTTAAATATATCTATTCTCATTTTTTATTTATGTTGACATTTATTTTTCATATGTGATTACTCTTAGTCATCGTCAGAACCATCATCATGCAAAAACAGAATACCAAAACTAATAAAATTGTTAATGACGGTAGGCTACTAGAAGCAATATCAAAATGGCAATCTATTCAAAATAATATAGTGGAATCAGCATAATAGCATCAAGACCAACATGTGTCAGCTTTAGCCTATTATTTATTATTATTTATTCATCACAATTAATCATCCTGAACAATAAACACAAGATAGTTGTGGCAGGTAACATTGTTAATAATATTAATAGCAATAATATCAAAATAACAATATAATCAAAACAATCATGATGGTGGATTCATGTATTCCTAGGTCTAGGTTTAATACTCAGCATATTTTGATACATCAGTTCTGTGCAGGAAGCTCACAGTTCAACCCTTTTCTGCATTGATGAGTCAATCACAGCTTCATACTCCTTCATGCGCAGGTGTGCCCGTATCAGCAGGAGTGTGCACTGTGACGTAAAACCATGCAGACCAAACTGGAATTAAATAAATCTTGCATATTCTTCTGTAGGACTCAAAAATTTAATTTGGCCACAGTAAATTCATAGTTTGTGAATGAACTTCAATGGGGAAATTTGCTTTTTAGGCACTAGAGGCTTACTAAACTGCAATACCTTGAGTAACCACTGGAGTTTATGAGCTTCATGGAGAATGGCAATCCATGGTCCCCTCTACCTAGCAGCAAAGTTTCATAGGTCTCAGTCATGTGGTTAATCCAAAACAAAGTACAGAGGAAAATGCCTAATAGCATTTCCAAAATGGTGGTAATGCCAAAATGGCAGCTATGAAAAGGGAACATATTTATGTTCCAAGTGAAGAAGTTTATCACGACAGCAAGTTTTAAATATCTAAAAGACAGCTGTGATTTTTCATGAATTTATTCATTTAAAAAATAACATTGAGCTATATAGTGTCACCATGTAGGAGAATACTGTTGGGCTGGGCTCTGGCGTAGAGTACCAATATAGCAGCCAATCAATATTTTAGTTAATGATAGAGAGTCTAAAGAATGGTATGATGGAGACACTGAAGAACTGTTGTCAGATGTGGACATGGAAAAAAAACGTATAATCTTGAAATTAAAATGATGACAGGTCCTAAATCTGAGGAAGGTAGGGCACAAGACTGTGTTACTGACCTGTCTCAACCAGAGCGTCCCCCCAGACTTCACCTAGGCCTTGTCACAATTGTAGAGTTCCACAGTGCCTTACAAACCTGTAAATAAAAGATACGCAGGCATTATGAAATAATCTTGTTAGTAATTGTTAGTTGCTATTAGTGGTGGTTTATACTGTTATGAACGTTACTACAGGTATTTTGTTGTGCCACAACATGGATTTCGCTATACCGTGGATACCGTTATATATTCATAAATTCTAATTTGGCATTCATATTGTTTTGTTCAAAATTTCAATTGAGTGATAGTAATTAGTAGCTACATCTATTTTTTATTTTAATAAAAACATACTGTCTCTCAAGGTTCTCACGGGGAAAAAAGAAGTGTGTTAATATGTTGACTTATGTTTTTGAGTGGATGTTGCATGCATTCGTTGTGCGCATGTAGCAACAAACAAGCGTGCATAGGCAGCTGCAGTTTGCGAACACAGTGAACAACTCATGAGATTGAACAACAGACTATAAGAATATATCCCATATAATATATATATTATAAGTGCAAAATTGAACAATCAAAGATGAGCGAACACGCAGAAAGTGATGTTGATCAAGAGCAAGAGGATGATGACAAATTGGTTAAAAAGAAGGGGGGGTTGGGGAAAGGAACTGGTTTGGGTTCAAAATCTCCGACCTCGACCAACAAACAATATTATGTAAGTTGTGTCGTTGTGACGGATTGAACATGATCAAAACATTGCAGCTGAACAAGTGGATAAACCTTGGGTGTTTTGGACACAAGCTGCACAATGCTATTGGTAAGTTTCAAGACTGTAGCCAACCCTGTATGATGCTTATTATAAAGAACAAATACAGCTCACATCTGTCATGTAGGCTAAATCTAAACACATCAGATTTGTAAATGTGTGCAATATCCAAACGGTACCCAAACTGCATTTATTTATTTATAATGAATAGCTTATATATGAACTTATATATTAATTTAATATATGAATTTATCACCTCTCTTTTTAATTAACAACTAACTTACCTTACTCTATAAATGATCCAATCTTATAAAGCAACCTAGCTCTTGTATCACAACTAACAGTTGAATGTAAATCTATGTATGTATTAGTAATGTCCAGTTTCCATGTTGTATATTACATTGTTGTAATTATAGCATATTGTGATTTCTATTGCATTGGGATTCTATTGTATTATTTTATTGTATTATTTTTCACCCTATTATTTTGATTTCTTATTTCCAATTTCCAGAGAGGAGTGTCCAAAATGAAACTCGGGTTTCCCGGGCCACAGGGGTGTGCAAGAAGGTAGTTAGCACATTCTCATACAGCTGGAAAAAGCAGAAGGCACAGAATAAACAAAGCCCGCCCCTGCACAAGCTCATCACAGAATCCCCGACAAGGTGGGGATCTTATCTGCAGATGATTGAAAGAGTCCTAGAGCAGGAAAAGGCCACTACACAAGTCCTGGCAGCAGACAAAAAGACACGGCACCTTGTACCTACCTGGCAAGACATCCAGGTCTTGGAATCGGTCAGAGCAGCACTGAAGCCACTCCAGGATTTTACAGATGCCCTGTCAGGAGAATCGTATGTGAGTGTGTCCTATTTGAAGCCTGTCATCCATCTGTTAAATGACGTTCTGAATTCGAACGAGGGCGATACAGAACTGACCCAGATCATCAAGATTAAGGTTCTCGATTACTTGAATGTGACCCTGCAACAGATGAGCTGCTCACCGTGGCTACCTTTCTGGACCCAAGACTCAAGACCATGTACATGTCCACTGAGAAGCAGGATGACATTAAGCCTTCGGTCTGCCTCAGAGATCGAAGCCCTTCTGGTGGAGAACACAGCCCTGGGAGGATCACACTGACAGGGAGAAAGAAGCTGCCACTGCTCCACAATCAACCAAGAAGCCCAAGAAGAGCCTTGGGAGATTCTTTAAAAAGGCCAGCAGTGCACCTTCCTCATTTTCACAGAGGCAGATCATCAAGCAAGAGCTGAACAGCTACATTCTGGCGATGGCAGCAGACAGTGAGTCTGATCCTTTGGAGTGATGGCGATTTCATGGATCTAATTTCCCACGTGTGAGTTGTCTGGCAAAGAAGTACTTACGCATTCAGCACTGGGGCAATGTGGTCACAGATTGATGTTAAGATTGGTTGATAATTGATGGTTGAGGCTTGAAAAGTTTAGTTTGAAAAGGTTGCAGTTTTTAACATATTTGAGTTTGTAATGACCTTATTTTCCATGTAGCAAAAAATGCTTTCATTTTCTTTATCTCCTGTGTTCTTTAAATATTTTATTTAATTTTACATAATATTTAATTTAATTCATATAGGCCTACCTTTATTCATGTTGCATGTTTGCAATGTTTGAGAAAAACAATTGCACAATAAAAAAAAAAAAAACCTTTTCAGGTCCATACTATGTCCAATGCCTCACTCTTTCTGGTTATATAAGGTTAAAATACATGTTTTTCCTTTAACTAATATAATTTAACTAAGAAGGGCTACTAAAATGTGATTCAGAATTTTTTTCTCATATATCGTGATATCATATTGATATCTTCCGGACAGTGGAAAATATTGTGATATGAATTTTAGCTTATATTGTTGCTATTATTAGTTATTAGATGTTAGTAATACTGTTAAAGAGAGGATAAGGTTCTGTAAAGAGTTCATATATTATGGTTAAGAAGCTGATGTGGAAATGAATAATTTTAATTTTCATTGTATTTGGAAAATACAGTGAGAGAGAGAGAGAGAGAGAGAGAACACATAATTATAGAAAAATTAATTTTTAAAAGTTTCCAGGGATGAATGTGGTGTATGAGAAAATGTATAAATATTAAAAAAGAAATAAATACATGTGTGAAATACAATGTAAAGTACAGTGTAAATATATAAAATCTACATTTACATTTTAGATGTAAAATTTAAAAAGGTGTAAAATGCTATGTGAATCCAGCATTGCATTGCACCAGTGATTCCAGCACCCACAGTGACTTAATTTCATAAAGATTATGAAGCATTATGTTGCAAAACTATATTTTTAAAATAAATAATTTATACCGGTTTTGTTAAGGTAAAAGAAAATGCACCAAGGCATTTTACAGGCACATTGAGAAAAGTGTTAAAATACGCAGAAAAGAAAAACACAAAATGGAGAAAGTAGTTTCGAAATACAAAGTGCAATATTTTTTAAAAGTTATTTATTCAGTCATAATGAACTCTGCTCGCTTCTCCCTTCCCTTTGCTATCTCTAGGAGAGTATTGCATTTGAGATGTTGGTGTAATTTTCAGTCCGAACGCCTGATAGGTCAGTCTACAGTGGACTGGTGGAATCAACCAACAAGTCAAAACAAGCTCTATTTCAGGTTTCACAATTAAATAATTGAATTCAATATGAAGCAGTCAATTAGATTAATTACTTGAAATCATACATTCTTTATTGAATGCGGGCTCACTACTTCTAAATTACAAAAACAGAAGAAATTATGCAAATCAAATGTAACAATTAATTTGGATGAGAGGGAGAGAGAGAGACAGATAAGCCAGACCTTGCCAAAGTGTTACCCACTTCCAGTTTAAGTGCCACAGGATGAAAGGAAACCAGCTAAAAACACACAACCAAGGAACCACCACCAAAATAAAGAGAAAAACTCTTCTTCTCCAGGGCTCCGAAACCATCCGCAACACAACAGAAACTTTTCCTTGTGGCCATCTTAAATACCTTATCCAGCATGGTTTAAGGATGTTTAAAACCTGGGAAACCTTTGGCAACCTCGCAGACAGAAGTAGAGAGCTCTGTGAATCTGTCTGCATCACCACCTAAAGATAATGCCAGACCACCCCCCATGGACACTACCTCTAACAACACCAGTCCTCCCATCACATCTGGAGAGCGACATGGCAGGGCTCAGACAGAGGACGGGCTACAAAGAAAGTCCCTCTATCAGGGCTTCACAGGAAACGGACCAGGAAGCCCCCTCCATTTTATGACCCCCCAGGCTCTCACTGTCTCTGCCAGAGTTTTGTCTTGCTTTCCAAAGCAAGATAAATGGAGCACAGTTGGTACACCAGCTTCCCACACCCTGGTCTGCCCACCCCCGGGTCATTACCCCTCCAGGCTCTACATACAGACATCATCCATGGAAAGTCTTTCCCTGATGTCTGAAGTGGTGGGGCAGTAATAGATTGGGTGCATACCAGGGACCTTCAGCCCATCTACCCAGAGAGAGTCAACATCCAGTTTCCGGTATAGACCAGAGATGAGACAGGCATGGTTAATGGGGATCCACATGCGGAAGAAGCAAGATGGCAGGACACCTCCTGTCATCTTTCCTGTTTCTTGAACCGTGCCTCCCTCCGCTGCCAAAGGACTGCCAGAAACAAAACTGCTATTCTTGGAGGTAAAACTGGTGGACTCCCCAATATCCTGACCACAACTTTTAAACATAAAACTGTCTGGCTAAGTCCCTTTCCCCAAGCATAGGTGCGCTCATGCGTTGTTAGTGCATACCAATGTACATGGCTGCCCTATGCCTGAGTTAAATTGGATCGGCAATGTAAATATAGTCAAGAAAGTTCCCTTGGACTGATTGCACTTTGCACATGCAGTGCTGTCATTAATTATTCCCTCTTTGTATGTTGCGGTGAGTGAAAAGGCCTAAACCTACAAGTACCACAGTCCTCTCCTGCCATCCCTCAAATGACACCCACGGACGTAAGTGCAACCGGATCCACGCCCTGCAAATGGGAGCTTGCCTGAGTGACAGCTGTCTGCAGACCCACCAGACTGGACCCTGGATACAGGAGCCAAAGAGCAATCCGACAAGGAATATGGCACTTCCCCACTCGGCAGCTAAGAAATCCCCAGTGCAGTTGTCAGCTCTGGTTTGTCCGGCCTCCTGTCACAGGAGACAGAGCCTCCGCACACTGCACAATTTGGTGGAAACACTGTGGGCAATGGATTGCCTTTCATTTCACAATTGTGAAATTGCCAGTCCTGATACCTTGACAGTGAAGAAGGAAAAGACTGGTACTATGGTTTCACAAAAGTAACACAGAAGAGTGTCTTGAAGAGACTGTTGAAGTCTCCACACCACACCTTATCATTGTGGGATTTATATCTGTGTCCATATATTGGATAGCCTAGTAGGTTACAATTCTGACATGGACTAAATGTTTTAAAGATGGTGGATGTACCATTTAGTTTTTGTTAACTGTATCTCTGGAATGTAGATGTGTAGTTTTCTTATAGCTATGCCCTAATGGTTATACTGTCATTTTTACAGTGCCTTCAGAAAGTATTCAGACCCCTTCACTTTTTAATAATAATAATAATAATAATAATAATAACTTTATTTTATATAGCGCTTTTCATGAACTCAAAGATGCTTTACAATAAGTGGTACATACATACATACATATGTACAATGAAACATACAATTCAGAGACAAACAAAGGGGGGGGGAAGACAAACATCAAGGGAAAGCTAGGGAAAAGAGGTGGGTTTTAAGACGTGATTTGAAGGAGGTGAGTCAGTCTGAGGTACGGATGTCAGGGGGGAGGGCATTCCAGAGTTTGGGGGCGGCAACTGAGAAGGCGCGGTTGCCAAAAGAACGGCGCTGAGAGGGGATGGTGGTGAGCAGGCTGGCAGTGGATAAACGTAACTGTCTGGGTGGCTGGTAGGGGAGCAGGAGGTCAGAGAGGTAAGTGCGTGCAAGGCCATTTAGGAATTTGTAAACTAGGAGGAGGAGTTTGAATGTGATGCGTGATGTGATTGGGAGCCAGTGTAAATCTTTCAAGATAGGGGTGATGTGAGACCCGGAGGATGTGCGGGACGGTATTCTTGCGGCCGAGTTCTGAACCAATTGCAGTTTGTGTAGGAGACGGGAGGGAAGACCAGTGAGGAGTGCATTGCAGTAGTCCAGTCTGCTGGAAATGAAGGCGTGAATGAGTTTTTCTGCATCGGGATGGGTGAGAGAGGGTCTGAGTCTGGAGATATTGCGTAAATGAAAAAATGAAACCTTGACAGTGTTGTTGATGTGCTTTTCAAAGGAGAGGGATGGATCAAGTATGACACCGAGGTTGCGAACCAGGGGGGTAGATCAAGGCCGAGGGTTGAAGCAGGATAGCAGGTCGATTTGAATCGCTGAGCAATTGCACATATAAAAAATAAAATAAAATAAAATAAAAAACAAATGCAGAAGCGCTAGCTAGTGCTCTAGAAGATGTAGATGCGCTGTAGAGTAAGAATATAAACGGTATATTAGCAAGCGATTGCCATGAAATGCAGAGCCAGGAAACACGCAGAGCTTGGAGGGGGAAGGAGAACAAGAAGCGGCGAGAAGCGGCAACACAGATGCGCACGACGTTCTGTCGACCGGAAGGGATTTCTCACGTATGTGTGCTCACTTTTTTTACATTTTGTTACGTTACACCAATCTACAATCTACACACAATACCCCCATAATGACAAAGCAAAAACAGGTTTTTAGAAATTTTTGAAAATGTATTATTTTTTAAACTGAAATATCACATTTACATAAGTATTCAGACCCTTTGCTATGACACTCAAATTCAGCTCAGGTGCATCCTGTTTCTATTGATCATACTTGAGATGTATCTACAACTTGATTGGGGTCCACCTGTGGTAAATTCAATTGATTGGACGTGATTTGGAAAGGCACACACCTGTCTATATAAGGTCCCACAGTTGACAGTGGATGTCAGAGCAAAAACCAAGCCATGAAGTCGAAGGAATAGACCCCCGAGACAGGCTTGTGTCGAGATACAGATCTGGGGAAGGGTACAAAAAAATTCTGCAGCATCGAAGGTCCCGAAGAACACAGTGGCCTCCATCATTCTTAAATGGAAGAAGTTTGGAACCGCCAGCATTCTTCATTTTGCTTCATAGATCTTCACTAGTTCTGCATACCACCCTCAGATTTTGCATCTTGTGGTCAAGGAGTTTATGATCCAGGACATGTATAGTTTTAACTGTTTTAACACTATATTTCCAAAAGTATGTAGACACCTGAACATCACACTCCTTCCAAAACCATGGGCATTAATATAGAGTAGGACCCCCCTGTGCAGCTGTAACAGCCTCCACTCTTCTGGGAAGTCTTATGGACCTTGCTTTGTGCATGGGGGCATTGTCATGCTGAAACTGAAAAAGGCCTTCCCCAAACTGCTGCCACAAAGTTGGAAGCACACAATTCTCCAGAATGTCATTGTATGCTGCTCCCATCACTGCAAATAAAGGGCCAAGTCCAAACCATGAAAAACAGCCCCAGATCATTGTTCCTCCTCCATCAAACTTTACAACAGGCACTACCAACCCCAGATTCATCTCTCAGACTGCCAGATGGTGAACCATGATTCATCACTCCAAAGAATGGGCAAGGTAGATGCAAGATTTGGTATCTGTGTGAAAGGGTTAAGGGAGGATCACACAATACCGGGTAGAAATATAAGTGTGGCTGATTATGTATTTTGTTGAATATATTAACCTCTTAGTGGAAAGCCCCTAGTGGTCGGCATGCCGGCGTGCCGAGATTACTGAACTCAGACATTCGGTGCTACTGCAACCAAAGTATGACTTAAAAACAGAAACGCACTGTTTTAGTTTCATTAGTAGACGATACATGACAACTATGCCGAATACGGAGTTTCGCAGTGCCACCATTGTCGCTCTGGTCGTTCATTTAACATGCACCCCCTCCCTTCAGTCTCATCTAGAAATCACCCCCCACCCTTGACATAATGGACAATATTGTCTATCTTGGCATTCATAAAACTATTCTTTCACCACTCAAAAATCGTATTCCGTCATAGCAACAAGATAAACCCGACAATAGCCCTAAGATATGCCTATACAGCAGTGAAAACGCTGCTCACTGAATAACAAAATAAACGAGAAAAGGTTTTTAAAAATGATACCATGTCATTCTACAGTCAATATCTGGGACTAAACATTGAATAAATATACAACTGTGGCAATATAGAGACAATGACGGGTAACCCCGCCTATTCCCCAGTTTCTTGTTTTAGTTTACATTGTTTAGATTTAAGTATAGCGGCTGTGGGATGTATTATTTTATTTTACTGTTAGTATTCATGTATATTGGTCATCTGGGTCAGGTATCTATGGCTATCTGAGTATGCAGCGGAGCTGCTTGGGAATGAAATGGGATGACTCGGTGCACAGAGTTCAGTGTTTGCCAAAGAAGTGAAAGTGAAACATGCTACTACGAAGTGATCATTCTTTTGTGCATTGTATTGGATATTGCAGGTGAGATAATGATTTATAAGTGATGCAGCGCCACTGTATTAGGAGGGAAATGTGTATAATGTGTTTTGAGGAACTAGAGTGTAGATTTGGAGTGTTATACTGTAGTTCGCGGTACTTTTTGACTAAGTTAGCGAACGTGGCGCATGTGGAGTGGAGCCTAGCAATATGATTAGCCATAGCAGAGATGTAGCTAGCTACTTCGCGGGAATATCATTCGCCTACCTGATGTCAGTGATGAATGTATGGGATATGACCAGTGTAAATGGGTTATTGAGATAATTATTTTAGTTAACAGGAAGCGTCAAAACTCAACGTCGGCGTGTCCGACCACAAACGTTAACCTGAATCGCAGACAATCCGTGGCGTTAGCTCCCGACCGAGTACTAGTCCTTATAACGTACTAACGTTAGCTAGTAGGTTATGTGTTGCAGGGCTACAGTAATATCAGCTGCCAAAGTTTTAATTGTTTCTTCTGTTTGCGATGAAGGGGGCAAATTATCAAGCGAGGTATCCAAGTAGTTACGTTATAACTAGTTGGTCAAAGTTTAAATCACATTAGCGCTATTATCACTGGTTTCTAACAGCCAGTTAACCAACTTTCTGCATGACCATCGTGTATTCAAAATGACCAAACTGTCAGCTTTTCATTACTCCTGCAAGCAAGCTAGCTAACAGTTGCTTGTGAAGTTAACTGGTGCTGTAGAACATAAACTGCTTGCAGATGGTTTATTGAAGTTCTTCTCTGGTGTTTATTGGCGGTTGGTAAGCCAGCGTATAGGTGCATTACCGCCACCAACTGGACTGGAGGGTGGAACAAGAGATGTAAATGCTTTGGATAAAAGCGCTATATAAATGCAGTCCATTTAAATGTGAAGATAGTAATGTTAATGTGATGACAGTATAATAACTGTGTTATTATTTTGGAACACGTGAGTTCAGTGTTTGCCAAAGCAGTGAAAGTGAAACATGCTACTACGAAGTGATCATTCTTTTGTGCATTGTATTGGATATTGCAGTTTTGATAAAGAACCCTCAACAACATGCACGCTTTAAGAGTCATCTTTATGAGTGTGCAACACAACCTTACCATTGGTTTTACGCATAGAGATGTCCCTTTTGAGACTGAGTGGTCATATATTGTCTTGGACAATCCGTTTGGGAAGTATACGCGCATGTGTGATGCGTGGGTACCTTCCAGATTAGCTGTGGGTAATACTACACCTGTTGTTTACGGCGTCTTCGCCCTTTTTAGTACAAGCCGGCTTGATTGAAAATTCATTTATTCAGTAGGTGAGAGTATAAGCTTTCTAACGATGTATAACATGTCTAATTCTGCTTTTGGAATAGCGTTTTATAGGTCAGTGTAACCGAAAATAGTCTTAGTATCGCATTCACTTAGGCATTCACTCTGTGGTAGCTGCACCTAACGAAACGTGGTCAACGATTTTTTGTAATTTCTTGGAAAATACTATTATTATTGAGTACTTCTGGACATAGCTAAGCCATATGTTTGCTGATAGATCTAGCTGACATCGTTTTCTGGAGCAAAATAAGCGAATAGAACAGTATCATTGATATTGTCTCTGTCCCCATCTACTGAACAGAGATGAGATTTCATCATTGCTATGTAAGTATTACTGCTCAAAATATTTCAGTTATATACATTGTTTTTGAAGTTGAGTGTCTTTAAATAAGTTAGTGGTGTTATATAATGTGGATATTTCACACTGTAATGTAAGCGCTGGATGGTAGTGTAGTAGTTTTTGTGAAGCATGCAACAGTGATGACGTGAGAGTTGGAACACTGCCAAAACGTGGTGGACAGTTTAAAATTGTTTTCATGTCGACCCATCCCCATACAAGAAAACATACGAGAGTACAGAGTATAGAAATACGTACAAGAGTTAATTATTACACATTTAGGTACTGTACCGTATTGTGTGACAATATTTTTGCATTATTTTTAAAATCTGTAGCAATGTTTCATCTTAAACCTTAATAAGGGGCTCATTTATATGCTTTAGAATGGACAAAAAACATTTTATTTAATTTTGGAGAGATTTTGGATACGTTTCTGGACCCCTAGATATTTTAGACCACTGTACTGACTGAAAGCTTGTAATTCCGACTTGAAAATGATGCAACAGTGATTTTCTTGAGGCAAAACAGTTGATTTGTAGTGAAATACGTGAATATGTTGTGATTCACAGCAATGCATAATTTAGACATTTTGGATAGATTTGGAGACTTTGCATGTGTGCTAAGGGGTTAATGGTCACACAATTATCTAGGGTTGATATTTTTGTATGAAATTTCTCCACCTCCAAAAAGCAGGCATAAATCAAGGCACAAGAAAAATGGAGACATGAGGATAGGCTTTGAAGATGTATCGATAAAGACGTTTTAACAAGATTCACTCACAAAAGTGTTAAATCACTCACTCAATCACTCACTCACTCAACAAAAGTGTTAATTCACTCACAAAAGTGTTAAATCAGGACTTAGCGCGTACATATGGTCTTGCTCTGATCCAGATAGGACCATATATACTCTATTAGAGTTAAAATAACACTAATACTGTTATTACCGTGAACTACAGTGGATAGAAAATAAATACACCCCCTTGAACAATTTTCTGATTTTGTTGACCTCTAGCCTGGAATTAAAATTCAATAAATCTATGTATTTTTCCTACTAATCTACACACAATGCATAGCCATTTCAAAGTGAAACATGAATTGTAAAAATATTCTAAAATTAAATAAAAATAAACAATTGCAATAACTTGGTTTGATAAGTATACGCCCCTTTACTGAAGCATCCCTTAAACTATCTCAGGAATAACCAACTGCCTTCAAGATCACACAATAACTCATTGTCCTACACCTGTGTGGAATCACAGCAATTAATTTGATTATGTGAATAAAAACAGCTGTTTGGAAGTGCAGTCTCACACAAAGGCAGCAGTATGGGCTTCAAAGATCTCCCAAAACAAGTCTGTTACAAAGTTGTGGAAAGGTACACATCAGGTGAGGGATATAAAAAGATTTCCAAGGCTTTGAAGATGCCTTTGAGTACTGTTAAGATCATCATGAAGAAATGGAAAGTGTATGGCACCACCTACAATCTACCAAAATTAGGGCGTCCATCTAAACTAGATGACCGGGAGAGAAGACAACTGGTCAGAGAGGCTACCCGGAATCCAATGGCAACCTTGAAAGATCTACAGGGTTTTATGACCAACAGAGGGCAACATGTGCACCACACAACAATATCAAAGATATTACACTCATCTGGCCTGTATGGAAGGGTGGCAAGAAAAAAGCATTTCTCAAAAAGGTCCATCTGGAGGCCCGTTTTAAGTTAGCAAAAAAACACCTTGAAGATCCTGCAACAAACTGGCAGAAAGTTTTGTGGTCAGATGAAACCAAAATAGAACTTTTTGGCATAAATGCTAAATGTTATCTTTGGTGAAAACCCAACACCGCCAATCACCAAAACAACACCATCCCGACTGTGAAGCATGGTGGTGGCAGCATAATGTTGTGGGGATGTTTCTCATCGAAAGGGACTAGGGAACTTGTCAAGATTGAAGGGAGGATGGGTGGAGCTAAATACAGGGATATTTTGGAGAAGAACCTGAAAAGGTCTGCAAAAAGACTGAAAATGGGTCAGAAATTCATATTCCAGCAGGACAATGACCCAAAGCACAAGGCCAAAGCTACCATGGAGTGGTTTGCAAAGAATAAGGTGGAGGTTCTGGAGTGGCCAAGTCAAAGCCCTGAGTTAAACCCAAGTGAAAATCTGTGGAATGACTTGAAGGTTGCAGTCCATCAGAGAAGACGAACAAACCACTCCCAGCTCGGTTCTGCAAAGAGGAGTGGGGGAAGATCTCCAAATCAAGGTGTGCCAACCTTGTGCAGAGCTACACAAAAAGACTGGTAGCTATAGTTGCTGCCAAAGGTGCTTCCACCAAGTACTGACTCAGTGGGGTGTATACTTTTCAGTTTTGTTCATTAAATGCTCACTTTCTTCAAATTAAAATGATTTCACTGCATTCATATGGTATGTTGTATACTTTGGGTCAGGGAAAAACAAGTCCCATTTTAATCCATGAAATTTACAGACCACGACACAAGATGTAAAAACTTTGAAGGGGGGTGTATTAATTTTCTATCCACTGTATGTCAACTCCCCATGCAAGAAATCATCAAAAGGTAGCCTAAAGATTAAGTGGACATTATCAGGGAAATGACAATAGTCTTACATGGGGCACCACTTATGTCGGGATTATATTTCTATATTCTCACATTGGGCACCACTTATGTAGGTGAAGCACTATAACCGCACAAATAAAAATCAGTCTCATAATATTACAGTTATCTAGACTATCCGACTGTAAATTTGGAACTTCAATTAATAATCAAAATTAGAAATATTAAGGATCAAATAATTAAATCAAATATATTGCACTCTTGATCCCATTCCTACAAAGCTACTGAAAGAGCTATTCCCTGTTCTTAGCAAACCAATTCTTAATATAATTAACTCTTCCCTGCTATCAGGCTATGTTCCTATATCTTTTAAGGCAGCAATCAAGCCACTGCTCAAGAGATCAAATTTGGATCAGACAGACCTGGCTAACTATAGACCGATTTCAAATCTCCCATTTCTATCAAAGGGTCTTGAGAAATGTGTAGCACAACAACTCTATTCTTTTCTACAGGATAACAATGTGTATGAGAGGTTTCAGTACTCATAGTACTGAGACAGCCCTTTCCTGAGTATTGAACTATTGATCTGTTTCTCTCCCTTGATGTGGATGTATCTGTTCTTGTCCTGCTCGACCTGAGTGCTGCCTTTGATACCATAGACTACCATATCCTCCTCCATAGATTATAAAAATCAGTTGGTGTCACTGGGCAAGCCCTTACGTGGTTTAAATCCTATCTCACTGACAGATTTCAGGCTGTTAGGGTAAATAATAATCTCATAAACACGCTTTCAACGTACAAAAATGCTGACACACAAATTGCTGTCTATAACTCATTCATTCAAACTGGCTAAATCTAGCCCTACCAGTAAAAGTATTCATATCAAAATGATGCCAAGTTACTGTACTACAAACTACATAGGCTATCTTGCTTCACTGAAATTAAAGAAGCTGTATTCCAAAGCAATGCTACCCAATGTTTTCCTTTCTGTTCTGTAAATGATTGTATGTTTCATGCGCTGGTTTTCACACAGGATGGGCTAGGCGTGTTTGCATAGATACATGCAAACACGCATACAGCATAGGCAGTGCCGGATGTACACTGGTTTGATTGGGAGGCAGTGAGCGAGATTTTAGGGGGGCCAAGTTCAGGACATGATTTGTGATGAATGTAGAAATGCGAAGTAACCCTTTAAGAAACGGTTGTGGATTATGGCTGTCCTTGTGTGAATTTGTGCAGTCTGCTGAACGTGTACCGTTTAGCACTTTTGCTTTGCTATATATGTAAAACAATGGCTGTGACGAAGGGTGCAGTGACGGAAGTATAAAAAGAAAGCTTGCATCATCATATGAACAGAGATATTCCCAGTGTATGTACTCACCTGACGGCCATGCAACGAGCCGTCATTGAGAAAATGATCAGCAAGCTCGTAGAATTGGCACTTCGTAGGTCACAACTTGTGTACCCTTCTGTCCTGCTCCATTTTCTGTTATTTTGTCGAGATGCACTTTCAGTGTTTCTGTGGTTTATAAGGCATTTTGATAGGCTGAGCTGTTTGCTGTTTTGCTTAGCTAGACAGGGGAGAATAGTAGCACATGCATGTCCCAGAAATCTTTGCATATTATAAAATAACAATAGTACAAGAGAAATGAGAACAAACAAAGAAACTGAGTAGTTGAAACAATGTTTTTACCAGAATGGCCATGTAGGTGAAGTTTGACATGATCACAGACTATAGTGCAAAGTAAATGTGACCATGAGCGAGATGAGTTTCCTTATCGAACAGTATATATAACAGATGGTATAAGGTACAAGTCAGATGGTAAGATACTTGTCAAAGTAGTGGGTGAAGTAACGTGTCATGTTGTGTAGTAAATCTATTGCACTGATTTACTTCTGTCATGTTCAATACTATTAGTTATAATTATGATTGAGTCATGATTTTACATGTAATGTTTTACTGGGGAGTTGCAGACAGTACATACAAAGTAATTGTTTGTATGTGGGTAGATAGAGAACAGGGCGAGGTAACATGAATGTAGAAACATGGCGTTTGCTGATAAGAACATGTTCTACAGTAGCCAAGTGAAGAAATATAGTTAGTCCTAGAAATGGCACAGTTGGTCAGCTGGTGTAACTTTTTAAGAAAATCAATACATTTGCAGTCATGAAATGTATTCGTTACCCACTGTGCTACACTCCGTAGGACCCACTGTGCTACGCTCCGTAGGACTAAATGCCTGTAATGTAATGAAATGCATATGGCTGGCCGTGAATGACTTTTGGTAAAGGAAATATAAGTTTAAGAAAATGTTAGTGTAAAACAGGGGTGTCCGATCTTATCCGAAAAGGGCCAGTGTGGGTGCAGGCTTTTGTTATAGCCCAGCAGTAACACACCTGATTCAGCTTATCAAGGCCTCAACTGAAGACCATTATTAGTTAATTAGTTGAATCAGGTGTCATAGTGCTGGGTTAAAACAAAAACCTGCACCCACACTGGCCCTTTTCGGATAAGATCGGACACCCCTGGTGTAAAATATGTGCCAGAGGGTGAGGCGGGATTAGATCCTTCGACCTCTGGCTTTCCAGTCTGGAACTTTGGCAGTGTGCCACCATGACATACCTGTTCAATGTGTGAAATTTCATGGTCAAACCTATCCGTGGTTTTGAGGAAGAACACAGGGCCAGTAAGCACAACTGAGCTCCGGTTGAATCCATATGGCCTGGCGATATTGTAGCCCGTTAAGTGAACATGCAGATGGTGTCATAATGCAGTGTGTACGTTCGGTGAACGCCGGGTAGATGTGGTGCAAAGGCAATTGTTGAGAAGTAATAGACAATAATTAGTGTGCAAAAAAGCACGTAAGAAACTTGCTTAAGGCAGGGCTTGAACTTTTGACTTAATGATCCGTAGACTGTGACATTTACCACTAAGCCACAAACGGGATTGCTGTTAAAATTAGGAAATTTCTTGGGTGACAATAGAAGAGCTCGCATTGAACCCATATGGCTTTGCAATATTGTAGCCGGTTAACTGAACGTGAACCTGGGAGCCTATGATCCATCAACTGTGACATTGACCACTCAGCCACAAACAGACTAGCTGTTGAGGTTGGAAATGTTTTAGAGTAAAAAGATATTATAAAGGGCTATTTTGCGTGTGTATGCAAGATTTTTATTGGCTCGTGTAGGTGAAGGATTGGCTAGTGTCGGTAAAATGTCCAATGGGGAGACATTTTGTTTGTGGAGTCGGCGGCAGGAAAAAGAAGGAGGAGGAGAAAACGCCCCCTTAGTTTGGGGCTTTATTGTGTGGACATGTGAAGTTGTTTATGAATTTTGTCTGTTGAAATGCAGTGAGAATGTACAGAATTTAATGTTTTAAAGGGCTGAGTGTCTGTGGCTGTTGTGGTTATTTATGTGGGGAACCCTGAAAAGTGCCAAACTCTCAGTGCTGTATAGGTATAGGGCAAGGTGTAACTTGGAGGGATGGCATACCTGCCATCCCAATTCCTCTGAGTATTCCAGGGTAAACTTTGGAGTACCCCAGTGATCTGTGCTGGGTCCCTTGGTTTTTTCCTTGTACATTCTCCCACTTGGGGGCATCATAAGCATGATGATCATGGTGTTAACTACCACTGCTATGCAGATGACATGCAACTGTATATATCTTTTCAACTAGGCAAGGTTGATCCACTAGCCTAGTTAGAGGCCTCTCTTAAAGATGTAAAGGCTTGGATGAACCAAAATTTTCTCATGTTGAATTTTGATAAAACTGAGATGCTCATAGTAACTCCCAAAACACTCAGAGATCAGTTCCTCCATTTTTCCTTAAATATAAATGGCTTCTCTGTCTCCTCCAAATCAGTCGTTAAAAACCTTGGTGTAACTTTTGATTCAGATCTCTCCTTTCAGGCCCACATTAATAATATCATACGAGTGGTCTTCATATACCTAAAGAACATATCTAAATTAAGGAAAATGTTGTCATCTCAGGATGCTGAAAAAATGGTTAATGCATTTGTAACCTCTTGCCTTGATTATTGTAGAATTTTACAGTCAGATTGCACCAACTCGGCCTTGAAACGTCTACAACTTGTACAGAATGAAGCTGTTAGGGTCCTTTCTAGAACTAAGAAATGGGAACGTCAGTCCAGTACTTAAATCTCTTCACTGGCTGCCTGTCAAATCCAAAATCCACTATAAGATCTTGCTGTTAACATATAAAGCTCTAAACGGTTTGGCCCCTAACTGTCTTAGTGAGTTACTTCGTCCCTACTCACCTCCAAGGTTACTTCATTCACAAGATGCTGGTTTTGCGAACATGTGTATCTAAAATTACAATGGGTGGTAGAGCCTTCTCTCATTCAGCTCCTGTTTTATGGAACTATCTCCCTTTGTATGTGTGGACTTCAGACACACTCTCTGCCTTTAAGAGTAGGCTTAAAACTTACCTCTTTAGTCAGTCCTATAGTTAGCCATTCCTATAGTCCTATAATCCTGTTAAATGCTCATATTGTGATGGGCGATGTTGTTCGATAGGCAATGTTGTTCTGCCCCCGGTCGGTCGTTGGAAAGGTTCTTCGTCGTGGTTAGTCGGCGCAGTACCAGGCATGCGCTGGTTTCCACACGGGATGGGCTAGGCTTAGTCGCCGCAGGCGAGCTAGGTCGGCAGAGCCTGGTTATTGCTTACAGCGACTTTATCTGTGCGTTTAGATAAGTCAGTGACAGCAGCAATCCTAAGAGTTCTGCAAGCCTTTGAATTAGAGTTCTACAGAACTCGAGTTAGGCCCACAGAAGTTCCACAGTATGTGGGAACTCAAAGGACCGTGGGCGAAAGGGGACAGGAAGAGAGTAAGCGATTGCTGTCCCTGACTTCTATACCTGGGGGGTGGGGGGGGGATATGCAATAATTAAAGCTGGGTTTCTGTCACAGAAAATATCGAAAAAAAATCACGAAAGGATGATAAAGAGGCAAAAATCACGAAAGAGTTAAAAAAAATTTAAAAATTAAGCAATAGATCTGCCGCAGTGGGAAATTATTGATATAACATGCGCAACTGTAGCAACAATAACAAGTGCTTGAAGTTTTAAAAAATCAGTGGGCAAGTGGCAATCATAGAAAATATGAGTAAATGCATTGATAGGCTGGTGCATTTAATGGCTTTTGTCTGTCATGGAAAGAGCATGCTTCTTTGCCTTTAACCTTGTATGACCCCAATTATATGTCAGCATCTAAAAATAGCATTCTCTTAAATTATTGCTTTTATTGGTGACTGATTCAAGGTGCACTGCTGTAACACCTACACCATTGTAAAGCATACACTCTTCGCACCAAATTTCGATAAGTAAAATCACTAGAGATAACGAAAAAAATAACAAGGCAGTCCCCTTCCCCAAAGGAGGGCTGAAATTGCCACCCCGGGTTGATGATTATGGTATTTTATAATTCAATAATTTTGCAACAAGTCAAACAATGGCTAATACTACAGTGATGGTATTGATATAGCTAAAATCCTCCTCTGATCCCTAAGCAATCAATCTGCACTTTGTAAACAGACTACCAAAAGTCATTATTCATTATACATTATTTATATTGAGCTGAAAGTGTTTGTAGGCACATTTGAAAGAATTACAAGCATTTCTATGCACGTAAATAGAATTTCAAATGGAAAAAGTGCAGTTTTCATAACAAAGCAACTTCTTACCATACAAACTGAAGAAAAAATAATCTCAATTAAAGCCGCAAGCGGCGTTGGGAGGGGTCCAAGCATTGGCACCATCGCGCCCCCTATGGAGCGATTTTAAAATGGCTCTGTCCTCATGATCATACACCTTCACCCAACATATCTACTGAATATCATGATGATTGTATAAAAAATTGATGACTTATGGCCAATTTTGTGGTAAGAGACGCTGGTGGATGACTTAGTTGCGTCGCCATGGATGTGTCCTGGCCGCTTCCCGTAAAGGCCTTTACTATGTCGTAACACTTAGATGGCCCGGCGTGTATGCACAGCTGCAGTGTTTCTGCGGCGCAACTAAAAAAGGCGTCACACTAGTGTTGTCACGATACCAAAATTTTGACTTTGATACTGATACCAGGTTTAGTATCACGATACTCAATACTGAAATGATACTTGAAACTTAAACGATGCTAATTCGATACTCGGTACCTAACGATACTGAAATTACCTTAATAGATCAGAAACGTAATGTCCACAAGGGTTGACCTCATTTTCGAATTCATGGTTTATTAACAACCTGGTTCATTAACAACCTTTCAGTTGAAGCCTCTTCAACATATTAATATGCATAGGCCTATAATGTTACAACACTGAACAATAGAAAAATATGTTAAATATATTTCAAAAATTAAACAGTTGTAAACTAAATAATCTTTACAACAGGTCTTTCACCTTTAAATAGATTTAAAAACAGCATATTTTAATAACAATACAGCATCTGTCTATAATAAAATATTTCCAAATTGGAACACCTATTGCTACTGAAGTGAACTGAGTCAAAGCTTGCGCTGTATCAAGGAGCTGAGTGCACAAGCGCAAGTCACCTCACTTGGCAACCTTAGTTGCTACTGCCATCTAGCGAAGATTCTGACAAATTACACTTTTCATCCTCTCAATCAGTAATGCGGGAGACAAATTTCCCTGGCTTTTACATTTGACTCAAAACTACCGAACGTCGGAATATTCTAATACCGAACCGTTTCTTTTTTTTTTTTTTTTTAAGTACCGAGAAAGTGCTGAAGTTTTGGTATACCGTGCAACACTACCTCAGACACATATTCCAATCCATTGCTCAGCTTAGCAGAGAATGCACATTTCAGAGCGCCTCAGAGACAGATAGAATAATAACACATAAATACGCATTTCAAATAATGAAGACGACATTGAGAAAAAACGAAACAAAAGACGAAATATCAACTCGCGACCTGCGTGCTGGCAGCAGAGCAGCCTACCGTTTTATTTATTTAGACATTGGCAGATGAGAAAATTTTCGGTTACGCTGACCTATAAAACGCTATTCCAAAAGCAAAATCAGACATGTTATACATCGTTAGAAAGCTTATACTCTCACCTACGGAATAAGTGAGTTGTCAATCAAGCCAAATTGCTCTAAAAAGGGCGACAACGCCGTAAGCAACAAGTGTGGTATTACATACAGCTATTTATGAAGATAGTCGACCCAGGCGTCACAGATGCGCATATTTTTCACAAACGGATTGTCCAAGACAATATATGACCACTCATTCGCAAAAGGGACATCTACACGTAAAACCAATGGTAAGATTGTATATTTATTAAATGTTTAGTCCCAGATATTGACTGTAGAATGGCATGGTACAATTAAAAAAAAATTGTCTCGTTTATTTCGTTATTCAGTGAGCAGCGTTTTCACTGCTGTATTGGCATATTTTAGGGCTAATGTCGGGTTTATCTTGTTGCTATGGAATATTACATTACATTACAAGCATTTGGCAGACGCTCTTATCCAGAGCGATGTGTGATGTGCAATGTGCGAAAACCCTAGAGGGCAGTAGCCTACCGTTCCAAGTGCAGGGAACAACCGCATAGTTCAACTTGGACCCCGTAGGTTAAACTGATTAACACTAACACAAACAAGAATAGCAACAACGCAGCCTATGCAAAAAAAAACAAGTACTAGTTAAGACGAGTTAAGTCACCTACGAAACAACTACCTAGTTACAACCCTAAGCTTAGAGTCAATTTAGAGATTAAATTGAGAATACGATTTACAGCATAAATTGCGTCTTTTGTTTATATTCAATATTAGAAATTGCAGCGAGAAACTGCAGCTGTAGACACAAGATAGTTTATGTTATGGTAGTAACGGAACGAAGCGGACTATACATGTATTGCCATCGTTGTTTTATTATACCAGTGTGTTTTCGCGCGTTTGCACAGAAACTCAAAACCAATGGTTTAGCTATTTCTCACCATAATGACAGATTTAAAGACTTAACGAACTCATCCGATACTGTCTTCAAATGGATCCATGCCAAAGAAAAGTAATTATTCATCCTCTCCAAAAGCTTTTACTAACAAACCTTTAATAGCCTAGCATGCACTCTGGCTGGCACTGTCTTCCATTGCTTCCCCGACGTTCAGACCCTCCCCTCACTGATAAAAACTACACCCTACGGTGTCGGATTACTTGCGTCGCCATGGATGTTGCTTGCCGTAAAGAAGTTTACTAGATGTCGTAACACTTAGAATTTGCAGCTACAGCTCTTCCGCACCCCACCTAATAATAAAGTCCAAATGTCGGGCAAACAATATGGCGGACATAGGTGCTCCCAAAAGTTGTAGAGCACATTCAGATGCATCGGTCGATGAAGTTTTGTGTTGATCTGACTTACGGTGTAGGAGTTATGGCCTTTTAAAGTATGACCCTTTGTTATAGCGCCACCATCTGGCCGACATAGGTGATTTGTAGTGCCTGAGTAGTGGGGGGCCATAGGAACCCACCTGCCAAATTTGGTTGGTCTACAACTTATGGTTGCTGAGCCTCAGACATTTTAGCCGAGAAAACTTCCTCGCCCCAACTAAAAAGTCTAAATGGCGGGCAAACAATATGGCGGACATAGGTGGTGCCAATGGTAAAGTTGTAGAGCACGTTCAGATGCATAGGTCGATGAAGTTTTGTGTTGATCTAACTTATGCTGTGGGAGTTATGGCCTTTTACGCATGACCCTTTGTTATAGCGCCACCATCAGGCCGACATAGGTGATTTTTAGTGCCTGAGTAGTGGGGGGCCATAGGAACCCACCTGCAAAATTTGGCTGCTCTAGGACTTATGGTTGCTGAGCCTCAGACACTTTTAGCGGAGAAAAATAATAAGAATAATCCTAACAAAAACAATAGGGTTCCACCAGCTTCGCTGCTTGGACCCCTAATTAGACATTCAAGTGCTGAGTAAATGACTGGAAAGCAATCAACTACTACCCTCTCAAATATCTATACAGGGTTTCCAAGCTGGGGCAAAATTCACGATGGGTAGTCACAATTTATTTTGAGAAATTAATCAATTTTCACTTTGAAGGTATTTCCAGTTTTTTCAGAATGTAGCTAACATTGAAGACTGATTTCTACTATGATCAAAATACAACTAATTCTGATTCTAGATATCTGTTTTAGATTTTAATGACAATAATTTTGTATTTTGGCAATGGATTCACTGATTTAACATTTCTTTGATGGCATGCCAGTGTGCCTTGGCACAATGGTTGGGAAACAGTGGGCATAAATGCTGACATGTCCACATTGCTTTTTCTTGGGTGGGTCAGTTTTGGGGAGGATAAGGGATCTATAAAGCCTCTCCACAAATGTGCAAGAAAAAAGGCCATATTACCCTTTCTTGCAGCTGCAATGTCCCTTTCTGCCCATTCATTGAAACTATTATGGCCATCATACACTTAGTCTGTCAGGTTTATCTTGGCACCAGAGCTGTGATCAGTGCATTACTGTCTTCAAATAGAAGGTATTACATCCCTGCTGCCAGGGTGAGTGACAAAAGCATTTTATCAGTGAAACAGCATGGCTGTTTCTTCCATTCAGAGGATGCAGCTATTGTATCAGCCGTGCCTGAGAGACTGGCTCACAGCAGCATGGCTGTATGTGAAAATGTTATTACAAGTGCCCAATGGAGCATTGGACATTGATTTATAGCTTGCATGGGCAAGCACTGTAAGATTGCTAATCGTTGACAACCCCTATGTGATCTGTCATGATCTTGGTCATCTCAGATTGACCTGTTCTTCTTTCACATTTTTTTATGGGAACTGGCTTTACACAGGTGGCATTATTTCTTAAAGGATAAAACGTGAAATCCCATCATTAATCTCCTTCAGTTATACATAGTCATACTGATGAAACAAAGTGCATGTGCAGACTGTTTCCTCTTTCTCGTGATATTCTATTCTCATCATTAAAATATTGCAAGTTTGCTTCATACTCCCACATAATTTGTTACTGTAGGTGCATTTTACCGCAATTCCAAAATAAATTTAGGAAGTATAATTTTAAATAAAACAAATACATAAGCACATAACTGAGGTTAATATATCAGTACTTCTCTTAACCTGTTAAATTATGCCTCAACATATGTGTTCTGTAATCTGGAGAGTTAATCCAGTATAAAAAAAGGTTGTTTTATTTATTTATTTTTGCATTTCAGATTGAATCAATTCAAATCATTTAACTGAAATTGCATCGCCTTTGTCCATTCAGCAAGTTAACTTTTTGGCCGCGCATACCTTTGTCATAGGCAATGATGATCACTATACTGATGTGGAAATCTGATTCTTTGCGCAGAATTCAAATGTTTTACCTAATTTTTTATTTGCATACATTTTGATTGATGAATATGTAAGAGAGAGACAGAGAAAGAGAGGGATGTGTGGCAAACACCTGCTATTTTTATTTAGGTTTTCTTTCATTAAGCATGCCACTGACGTGGCTGTGAAGGCTTTGTAAATGCCAGGGAAGCCATTGTGAATGTTAAAGACATGGTTTAGAAAAAGCTCCAGATAGAACAAACTGGCTGGCCTTACTTTCAGTTTATTTAACATAGTGAAAATCCATCCATTACATTACATTACAGGCATTTAGCAGACGCTCTTATCCAGAGCGACTTACACAATTTGGATTACATTGTATCCATTTATACAGCTGGATATATACTGAAGCAATTCCGGTTAAGTACCTTGCTCAAGGGCACAACGGCAGTGTTCTTACCTGGGAATCGAACCTGTGACCTTTCGGTTACAAGCCCAGTTCCTTACCCACTGTGCTACACTCCGTCCACACATCCTTTTTAATTCCATTTGAGCCTGCATTCTTTAACTAAAATAGACGGAATAAGCACAACTGAAAACCTTTGGCCGTGCAAGGGCTAGAATGAAAACAGAGTACTGACTTTGGTGCTTGTATTTTATAAGGAAACTGTAAATAGATGGATGAATGCAGGTATAGAGACACGTTTTTTTTTTGGGTTTTTTTTGAATAATTCCTTATTATGAACCATTTACATGGGGGCGACAAAAAGGGGACAGGTACTCAAAACACTCCATACCTATACAAGCAAATAAATAATTAATAAATAATCTTCAAAATAGTAGTAAACTAAAATTCATGCTTTCTTTAAAATAATGACAGTGCCAGTCCAGTTGCTGTCTCCCAGGCCCTAAGAGTTGCATTAGATGACCCGTTAAGTCTGGCCATAGTTGTTTCCAAAAGAATTATGTCCAGAAGGTAACTTCGCCACACAGCACTGAAATTTATTAAAGGCTCAAGCCAACTTTTGAGTATTGTTTTCTTAGCGGCGGTGATGCCTGCAAGAAAGATCCTTTGTGATATGTAATTTAAGTTTAGTGACGAGTCATCTAGCAACAATAACACTTGTGGGGACAAGGAGACTACCATGTTAAACACCTAGTTAAAAACAAATATAACATGTTTCCAGAGATTCACAATTTTCAGGCATTCCCAAAAAAACATGTAGATAGCCCCCAGATGACAAGCCTGACAAGTTGAATCCAAAATAAACTTCATTTGAAACCTTCTGAGTGGGGTCGCATAAGCTATATGAGCAAATTTAAAATGAACAAGTTGATGAGACAGGTTTTTTGAAGAAGTAAATATATTCTTCCACACAGTGTCCCAATCAGGCATAAGCCCCAACACATGTAAATCCTTCTCCCATTTTAATGTAGACTTTAGACATTTCAAATTAGATAGGGACAATTTGCCATAAAGAAAAGAAACAAATCTAATATTAGAAGGTAGCTCAAAAAACAGATCTGCAAGCTGGTGAGGCAGGGGCATTGTATTCAAAGGTAAACCACCTGCTGTAATTGATGACCAAAGCCTAAGATACAAGAAAAAGGAGGATTTTTCGATTGCGTACTTTCCCTGCAGTTCTTGAAAAGAAAGCAGGCCTTGATCATTAAATAGATCACTGATCGTGAAAATGCCCGGTTTTGCCCGAGGGGCAAACACAAAGGGATGAGAACCTGTCAGCAATAAATTATTCCTCCATAATGGGGAGTAAGTGTGTAATGTAGGGGTACAATGAAGAAACTTATTAAGTATGTCCCATGTTTGCAGCACATTCGAAATAATCACTCCAAAATGGGAGACATAGAATTTGCGTTTTAAATTAGAAAAAGGAAGATCCTGCCAGCGAAAAGGACGCACAATCTACTCTTCTAAAGCTTTCCAGGAGACAGGGATGTTCGGGTAGAACCAATTCTTAATAGATCTGAGCTGAAAGGCCCAATAATAGTGTAGAAAATTTGGGTAAGCAAGACCCCCGGCTGACTTAGGACGTTGGAGCACAGATAAGGCAACCCTTGGGCGTTTCCCATTCCAAATAAATTTAGAGCACATAGCATTAACTGATCTATACATTTAGGAGGGAGAGAAAGAGGTAACGTAGAAAAGAAGAAGGTAACAAGGTAACAGCACATTCATTTTAATCGCAGAAATTCTACCAAGAAGAGTAACCTGAATTGAAGACCACCTTTCAAGGTCAGATTTTAATTTCGATAACAGGGTCTCATAGTTATATTTTATAATATTTGAGATGTTATTACAAATAATTATGCCGAGATACTTTAATTTATCTACACATTTGATAGTGTTAGCAAACTGAGCAATTGAGGGATGTAAGATCTTCACATTGAGGGGTAATAACACAGACTTTGTCCAGTTAATACTGTAACCCGAAAAGGAACCAAAATTCTGAAATATTCATAGAGCCGGGGGAAGGGAATTAGAAACATCTGAAAGGTACAGCAATACGTCATTGTATAATGAAATGTAATGTTTAGTATCCTTAATATTTATGGGAGAGAGATCTATATTTTGCCTTACTGCCTGGGCTCGCGGTTCCAATGACAGTTCAAAGAGGAGAGGACTAAAAGGACACCCATGATGAGTACCTATAGTCAGAGAAAATTGAGTGCATAAGATTGGACCAGTCGACACGCAAGCAGTAGGGTCATTATATAATGTTTTAACCATATGTATGAAGCTGGGTCTAAAACCAAATCGCCGCAGGGTCGCCCATAGGTAAGCCCATTCCACTCTGTCGGAAGCCTTCTGGGCGTCTAATGACAGAATAGCAGCATTTGGGGAAAGACTATCAGTCATATCAATAATGTGAAGCAATCTACGCAATATGTCCGATGCCAGCCTGTTTTTCATAAATCCGGTCTGGTCAATATGGACTAAAAATGAAATATACATCTCCAAACACCGGACCAGACACTTTGCATATAGTTTCATATCTGAATTTATAAGACATAAAGGGCGATAGTTGTCACAATTTAAAGGATCCTTCCCGTTTTTAGGTATCAAAAATATCAAGGCCGATTTCTGATCCCTATGAAAAGAACCAATTTTGAGTGAGTAATTAATGGAATCTAATAATAATGGACCCACTTGGGCTCACAATAACAATAACAATTCCGGCAGTATTCTATCCAGTCCAGGCACTCTACCCCTATTCAGGGAGCACAGAGCGCCCTCCAGCTCGACCAGACTCAGCGGGGCATCCAAAAGGTCTGCTTGATCAGGAGTCAGGCAAGGCAGGTCTAAACTATTCAGAAAATCAGTAACCTGAGTCACACTGTGATTGCTGTTCCCTTCAGATGTGTACAAATGGCCATAGTAATTCTTAAATATATCGTTTATATGTTGGGGATGGGTTTTAATATTTCCGGAATGATCCCTCACTGCATCTATAGCAGAAAACTGCTCCGACTGTTCTAAACATAATGCCAATAATCTACTTGGGCGGTCACCATGTTCATAATAATGTTGTCTAGATTTATATAACATGAACTCTGCCTTACTTCTAAGCAACTTTTTGCATCTAGCTCTTAAACCTTGCAACTGCTCAAGCTTAATGTCACACATTTCAAAGTTTCAATTGCAAGAGTCTGCTCCTCTAATTTAGTAATTTTTTGTCTAGATTTGTGTAAATATGATGCATAAGAAATAGAGCAGCTTCGAATAAAACATTTGGTGACCTCCCACATAGTATGCGGGGTTACCAGAGAAGAGGAATTTTGTGCAATAAATTCACTCATCCCCTCCTTAACATGTTTCACAAATCCCCCGTCTTGTAAAAGAAAAACATCGAACCGCCATCTTTTCACTGGAATTACAGTTGGAGAGAATTTAACGAGCACGAAACAGGGCTGTGGTCAGATAACAGAATACTCTGAATTTCAGTAGACAGAACTGAATGCACCAAATTCCATGAGAGCAAAATATAATCTATTCTACTGTATGTTCTATGATGCTCTGAATAAAATGTATAATTATGAGTCGAGTCGTTTAACATACGCCATTGGTCGCAAAGCGATAGATCAGTTAAAAACTGATTCAAATGTTTTGTCATTTTAGGCAGTTGTGAGCTTGTTTGATGTGAGGTATCTAAGATGGGGACGAACATATGATTAAAATCTCCAGTTAAAATAACAGGCAAGTTCCCTACTGAGGTCAACGTGTGCTTCACATACTCAAAGACACTTTCATCATATATATTCGGGGTGTATAATGTGGCAATACATACCTGAACCAAATTCAAGGAAGTTACAATATAGCAAAATCTACCCTCTTTATCTAATCCTTGGGCCAAAAGCTTAAGACCCAGCTGTCTCTTGGCAAGAATAGCTACGCCTTTCTGTCTGGACAGTGCAGAGGAAAAAGTGAGTACTTTATAATGTCTATTATGAAGACGCGAGGCGCCCTTCGCTAAAAGCAGGCAATGCAGGCAATGTCTACCTTCTTTCTTAGGATATAATCTAGGCATTGAATTTTCTTCAGGGAGTAATTAATTCCCCTGTAAATTCCATGAATTAATAACTGTTGTCATGACATTTTAGAAATTGTAATTGTGCCAAACTGTTAAAAGTAAAAAGACCTGTCTCATCAACATTACCTAAGCAACCAAATAAAACCATGTCAAACTGATATGACCATACGCCCGGAAACAACCTATACCAGCATATACACAGAGAAAGCATTGCAAACGTATCCATAAAATAACATTTAGGAGTATTTAGTACAATCAATTTAAACATAGAATTAAGAATAGTATTGTCCCCCTGACACGAAACGAACAAAGCACCAAAACGTACAGATCCCCCAGAAAATAAACCCCCCAGTGGCTCACGGCAGACCCGCTCCCTCCCTCCACCCAGAGCCTCCCTCCCCTCACCCTCTGCCTTAAACCCACTTAAGTTCACCGTAGCCAGATCCATAGCGAGGACGCTCTGTCAACCCGCTTCTCCCCACCCAGCCTACATAAGCAAATTCGGATTAAACTGACCCCTGAAGGTTCATTAGTCTCGTTACAGTTCCAAGACAGATATTAATGTCCCACTCACGTCTCAATCATGCCATAACGTCAGCATCAGGTCCTTCGGATGGCCTCTCTTCGAAAAAAGGTTTAAAGAATTGCTCCGCTTCTGAAGCATTTTTGAACTCCTCCTTCTCCACTCCCTGGACTACGCGCAAAGTTGCAGGGTATAAAAGAAAGCTGGGAACCCCCCGAGAACGAACTTTGGCCCTGATTGCTCTAAATTCGCTGCATCTCATCGCAGTTGCAGAAGAGAAATCTGGGAAACAAAGAATGCGGCTCCCTTGAATCATCAGATCCTTCATTTTTCTCTCCTGCTGTAATACCTGTTGCCTGTCGGCATATCTCAAGAATCGCACCAGAAAAGGACGGGGTTTCTGCACGTCTCCCACTCTTCGAGAATACACCTGGTGGGCCCTCTCTACCTCCATAAACACACCACCTTCTGCTGACTGCAATTCTGGAAACCCGCTTCAGAGGCTCTTGCGAAAGTAACCGACTGGGTTATCTTTTTCCAACCCCTCCGGAATGCCCAAAATACGAACATTGTTTCGTCTATTTCGGTCTTCAGGCTCAATCAGCTTGTTCTTTAGAGTTTTGGTCTCCGCTTGCATTTCATTCAGGTGTCGGTATTTCGCTTCCCGCTGCTCGAGGTTTCTTTCCATATGCGGTAGCTGTTCGGAGAGCCGGACAATGGTTTGTTGTACAGGGCCCAAAGCCTCGGATATCTTGGACTGAATCTTATCCGAAATTGAGTCAGCCAAGTCGGCAAGGCGAGCCTCCATTTTCGACTCTATCTTATCAGTAATGGAATTAGCTAGGGCGGTGAGACAATCTTCCCAGCGGTTGGTATCTTCAGCCGCTCGCTTGTTTTGTTTACCCTCAGGAGTCCTAAGTAAGATTCTCGGGAGGGCAGCGAATGATGAGTGGACGTTATGAAGCTTATTTAAAAGTAAATATCAAGCAACGATACAGGTTTTCAGTTAACTACATATAAAATATCACAACAAAAGGCATGGGTGCGGGAGGAGCTGATCAGCAAGCGGCCATGTTCGCCTGGCGGTCACGTGTTCACTGTGAGAAGATTCAGGCTAGCATCTGAGAATCAATCATACCAACAAACTGACATAATTCTGGCATGAAAATGTTTCCAAAAATGTAAAATTAACCATTCGTTCTTGAGCACTGAGTTTTTACATTCCATAGGAGTTACAGCCATAGTCAGCACTTGCATGGCCAGGATGCAAGGATGTGATTATGGACCACATCACTGTCTTAAAGGTCTTAAATGGATAGGCCATTCAGGAGGCACTGGAATTTTAAATTTATCAAATGTTTTGTGAAAGTGCAGTTTACTGAGAGAGTAAGTGTAATTCTTTAGCATTGCCTTGGAATGCATTCACATTGAATGGAAAATGAAAGCCTATGAATGCTGCTGTCAGACCAAATTTTGTCTGCCTTGGCTTAGTAGTTGGAAGACCCAGAATATTGACACCTTCCATGCAGGATCATTGGGTGCATTGTGGATTTTGTGCCAAAATAATCTCTAAATTGTGCAGGGAAATAATCCTCATATTGACTACTGTATTGGGATGGCAGGTATGCCATCCCGTCATGTTACGCCTTGGCAGGGCGGCATGCCCCATACCTATACAGTACAGAGAGTTTTCCACTTTTCAGGGTTTCCTACAGAAATAACCACAATGACCACAGGCACTCAGACCTTAAAAACATTCATTTCTGTACCTTCTGACCCCATTTCAACAGATAGAATTCATAAACAACTTCACACGTCCGCACAGTAAAGCCCCAAACTTAGGGGATTTTGCGTTTTCTCCTTTTTCCTGCCACATTACACCATCTTAATGCTGTAAGCCCACAAACAATACATCTCCCCATTGGACATGTACCTACACCAGCCAATCAAAATGTCACATACACACGAAAAATAGACTTATATCTTTTTGCCCAAAAAAATTTCTAGTCAGTTCGTGGCTCACTGGTAAGGTCGCGGACTAGGAACCACTGAGCCTGAGGATCGCATCCCACCTGAGACTTCTCTTTTCTTACGCTTATTTGCTATTAATTTTCAACTATTGCTTTTGCAACTGCATTCTTCTGGATCCTTATGCACCAAATCGTGCCGCTCTTTCACCGAACGTATAGACTGTATTATGACATACCATCTACACGTTCAGTTAACTGGGTACGTTTGCTTTCAATGTGAAAGCTTTCTAGCCACCTACAATACAGCCAGGCCATATGGAATACAACTGGAGCTGAGTCTGCAACATTTAAATGAATGGTTTCGACAACTGATGAACATTTACACACAAGAAAGAATATGCTTATGCTTCCTTGTCAAGTTTATTTTACAAAATGTACAACCTCTTCAACATTTCCAACATTTGCGTGTGTAAAATATTCTCAATGCTGCACACACATACATCCATACATGCAGTACATAGAATGCTTCATTATCCGTATGATGACATTTCCCTAGCACCGTATAGAAAAGGCCAGGGGGTGGAGTTCAATAAGTACACATAAAAAAGTATTTTAGCCTCTGAAA
The DNA here is from genome assembly GCA_039654925.1 of Anguilla pacifica. Taxonomy (NCBI): domain Eukaryota; kingdom Metazoa; phylum Chordata; class Actinopteri; order Anguilliformes; family Anguillidae; genus Anguilla; species Anguilla pacifica. The sequence continues at coordinate 39,889,604 of CM077292.1, forward strand.
TGCATATTTCATCTTACAAACCTCTCCAAACATATGTTTGCCCCAATAATGTACTATAGGCTTGATATTCCAATGAAGTTTCGCCAACTAAGTACAATAGGATAATTTCTTCTGCAGTGTTAAACAATAACATATCTTCTTTCTCAACACAATGTTCTAAACAAAACAATTTCATTCATGCATTTCATTCTACATGTGCTTCTGATACACCCAAAGCACTGCATTCACGCAAATCTTTAAACATATTGTGCAGTCATTAAAAAACATACATTACTGTAAAACAGCTGAAATTATTCTGTAAGATTATTCCCACCATAAATGATTGCCATTTCACACTTCAATATGACACATATGCTTTGAATGACCACATTCTCTTCATATGACAAGATGAAAAACAAGCACGAAACCGTCCAGACCCACGGCGCAACTTGGCAAACTATATTTTGGTTGATTTTACGTGCTCATATATGGCAGTTGGTTCTCTCAGAATTCTGACTGATAGCCAGGTCAATATTTTCACTGGAGACTTGATACATCCCCCATGTAACTTCAAAGTCCCAGGTCATTTGTTTCAATGGATTTTGAAAATAGACACTTCATGCTACAATCATGATAATGGCAATGACTGTGCTGTGAAGTTTAGGTAGCAAACAACAAGGCTGAATCATTTTGACGTGATTTACATAGAAACTATATGGTCAGATCGCCTAGTTTCACTCACTGTGGCCAAGTGGAATCGATAACGTTTCAGAACATATATAACTTTACAAGATGTAATTCAATCTTCTACTGGGACTTTTGCCGTTTATTGAGGGTGTGACAGAAAATTTTGGTGCCGCTGACTATAATTGAATGTTTTTCACATTTACCGTTCGATTGAGCTAGTACCATTCACAGTACATTTTTATGGGTTAGTGCTGTCAGATTGCGTCCTATTAAACGTCCCTCTCAGATCGTTCATGAGTGAGTGAGTGAGTGACCACAATTTGCCATGCATAGCCCACGGCGCCAGTTCCTGCACGCCGTGGGAAAAACAGGGCCAAGTTAGGTTTAGGAAGCATTGGGTAGCAGCGTTGGTTTGGAATATAGCATATAGTTTCCTTCATGTTAGCTAATGCAGTCAATAATGTTTACTGTAATCTGGCGTAATTTTGATATGAGTACTTTTAATGGCAGGCCTAGATTTTACAAGTGTTAATGGCTTATAGTGCTGCTGATGTGTAAGTAACTTGGTATTTTTGTTTTTCTTCAGATTATACACTACTGCAAGTATTGTATACAGGCAAGGAGATAAAATAAGGAAGAATTTTAAAGTTTATTTAAAATTAGCAGACCTGCAAAACCAGCCATTAACTGTTCAGAAAACTAGGATTATAGGCTATGCATGTTCATTACCTATTGTACTGTTCTCATTATGTGGCAACACAATTTAACAGCAAGCCAAACTCTGTCCAATAAATGCATGAGTCAGGGATCATCTTAGCTGTGCATTTAATAATATGCCGTTGTAGATGCATTCATGAATCAAGAGTGAAACTGTAGAAAACACAACAAAATACCTAAGCAATTCAAGGACGTAACATAACATAAGCATTCAATAGTGTTAGAGCTGGTGCAATGACAAGGTAGCTTTAGCTTACTGCTACATACCACATGAATTTTAAATAAACCAAAATGTCTGAATTTTTACTATAAATGTATATTAAATTATAATAATGCATTTGCACTTTACATAAAACATAGTTCTTACAACAGCCTATATTCTATTTTAGCTAATATCAGCTCCACACCAGGGAAGCACATGTTATATCTCAGCAATTACAGCATGTATCTTACAAAGTTCACAAAAGCATCCTCCTCACAAATATTAGCAAATATGATTAGAATATGAGGTTACATAACACAGAAACTTACAGATGATGCTTTCACAAGCTTAAACGAAAGGATGGCAGCAGATAGGATACCTGTCTGCTCCTTGGTCTGCTTGAGGAGAAAATGGCTGCTTTCACATGAGAACTACTTCCTGTACAGACAGGTTACTTCCTGTTCAAACAAACCACCACTAGGAGGTGCTAAAACAATGCCAAAAGAACTCAAAAGCCTGGGGCAGGACACCTATTGCTGTCAAGGGATGGAGACCTTTAAGAAGATGGATGGCTTGCTCGCGATTAATGATAAATATGCAACCACTTTACAATTAAAAGCTCATATTTCTTGCCTTCCTATCTGCTGAGAAGGATAGACTTCCAAATGTGTTGAGGCATTACTGACTGGCATTAAAATGAATAAAACTTGTGTGTAATAAAACTCTGTAAATTCCAAATACAATAGCAGTCAGCTGAAGCAGGAAAGAAGCCTAATATAGACAGGTGTTTTACAAAAGGTGCTTAGTGTTTACTGCACCAAATGCTGTGTGCCATTCCAATAATATACCATTCCATAAGAACATGGCTGGGCAGAGTAATGGTGCTAAATATCAGGTTGCTAAAAGAACATACTCTACTGTATTATTGCTGGTCAAGGTGCGCATTACGTTACAGTTGCCAAAAATGTATTCTTCACTTCGGAATTGTTATTTCTGTATTTAAATCTTGATATTTCTTTCCCCCCCACACATGGTGAGTTGTTCCCCTCAAATTCTGCCACATGATTGTGGTAGGGTGGGCATGGTTTGGCATCGGCTGTAGAGAGAGTGACAGGAGCGACTCTCGGACCCAGTGTCACAACTGTACGGCGGAGGTAATCAGCGCCGATAATTGTTAATTGTTTGATTGCACTGATTGCCTCTAATTGTTTTCAACAGTGAGCCTGGGGTTTTTAAAATGCCGAGATCGGGAGTCTTGGGTGGGCTGACGACGGAAAAAAGACTGTTTGTAAAAAGAGAAACGAATGGAGAATTCTGTGTCTGTGTAAATTGTCTAAAAGCTGGTCTGCTAAAATAAACGAGCACAAAGTGCTGAAAGAAACTGTCTGTCTCCCGTGAGTGTGTGTTGGAAGGTAGGAGGGGTGGCACTCATCTTGCCACAGTGGTGGCCCGTAAGGGGAGCAGCTAGGAAAAACCTCCAATCACATTCCCACGGAGGAGACAAAAAATAAAAATGGAACACAGCCAGGAGCGTGGCAAAACCGCACAACTTGTGCTAGCGCTGGCAAGGATGCTGGAGGGGATGGCAGCGATGCAGGAGAGGCAGGCGGTGGCACACGCTGAGCAACTGGAAGCTCTGTGTGCCTAGACCTCCCTCCAGACTCAGGCGCAGCTGCAGCTGGCCGCTGCAGGAGAAACCAGCTTCCAAGAGAGACAGACCCGGTCCCAAGTCCAGTTCAATCTGCCAAAGATGAGCCCGGAGGACGACCCGAGGAATTTTTAGATAGTTTTGAGGTGGCAGCGGGGGGCGTGTCGATAGCCAGAGGAGGAGTGGGTCGTCTGCCTCCTGTTCCTCTTAACAGGAGAAGCACAACAAGCGGCACACAGCCTGCCCCCCACAGCGAGAGCTGATTGACCCGTCTTTCACACCCTCTGATTTTAGGCACTGGCTGGGTGGGGTTTCGCCAGGCAGCTGGTAAAATAGGGGGGGTGCATTCACGACGGGTAGGGTGGTGTGATGCGTGTGCTGCTGTCAGTGGTGATGCAGGGTCATCCGACGCCGCAGAGGGGGAGTCGGCCCCAGTGGAGCCTCCGGTGGAGACTCCGCAGGTATTGGTGTTTCGCCCCATGGAGGATTTCCCACTCGACCAGTCTCGTGACGACACCCTACGTTTTGCCTTTGACCGCCATGATGTGCATTGATGGTCAGCGGATGCACCCTGATGCAACGCTCACTCACCCCTATTTTGTAATAATTAGGGACAGGTTATACAGAGTGTGTCATGACACTCAGACTGATGAGGAAATCACCCAGTTGCTGGTGCCTAAAAGCTCTCGGGAAATGGTTTTTCCAGACGGCTCATTTTAACCCCATGGCTGGTCATTTAGGATATGAGAAAACACTGAACCGGATAATGGCTTGGGCCGGGCATTTGGGCCGACGTCCGTGGGCCGTACCCTGAATGCCAACTAGTAAATTCCCCTGCCATCCCAAAAGCGCCATTGCTCCACCTTCCGTTAATGGAGGTCCCTTTTGATAGAGTGGGCATGGACCTCATCGGGCCATTTGATCGGTGCACACAGGGATATCGCTTTGTGTTAGTTCTAGTGGATTATGCTACACGATACCCCGAAGCAGTTCCTTTGCGTAGCATTTCGGCAAAAAGTGTGGCGCAGGCATTGTTTCAAAATAATCTCCCGAGTCGGAATCCCAAAAGAGATTCTGACTGACCAGGGCACGCAGTTTATGTCATGCACACTACGCGAGCTGTACGGGTTATTGGGCATTCAATCTATTAGAACCAGCGTATACCATCCACAAACGGATGGGCTCGTTGAGTGTTTTAATAGAACTTTGAAGTCAATGATCCGGAAGTTTGTTCACGAAGATAGCTGTAATTGGGAAAAGTGGTTATCTCCTCTGTTGTTTGCAGTGTGAGAGGTTCCCTAGGCCTCCACAGGATTTTCTCCCTTTGAACTACTGTTCAGTAGGAAACCCCGGGGCATACTGGACCTAGTTAAAGAAAACTGGGAGGAGGGTCTGAGTCCCAGTAAAAATGAATTACAGTACATGATGGACCTGCGAGCAAAACTCCATACACTGGGTAGGTTGTCATGGGAGAATTTGCTCGAGGCACAGACACGTCAGTAGCAGCACTACGACAGAGGAACTAAACAATTTTCACCGGGAGATAAAGTTCTTGTGTTACTCCCTACCTCTAGTTCTAAATTACTCGCCAAGTGGCAAGGGCCCTATGTGGTCACACGACGAGTTGGGGAGGTTGACTATGAGGTAGAGCGTACTTGATAGAGAGGGGGCAAAACAGATTTATCACCTAAATCTCCTGAAAGCTTGGAAGGAGGTGCTGGCTGTCTCTCTGGTTATGGTGGATAAGGAGAGAGATGAGCTGGGGCCGGAGGTACCAAATTCATCCAATCAAGTCTCACCCCTTGCAGTTGACCATCTCTCACCGAATCAGAGAGCAGACCTTGCTTTATTGCAAAAGCATTTTGCTGATGTGTTTTCCCCCCTACCAGGGCGCACGCACCTCATACACCACCACATTGAAACGTCCCCGGGGATGACGGTGCGAACCCGCCCCTATAGGTTGCCGGAACACAAAAAGAAATTGGTTCAGGCAGAGATAAAGGCAATGCTAAAGCTTGGGGTAATAGAGGAATCCCACAGTCCCTGGAATAGCCCCATTGTGCTGGTAGGTAAGCCAGATGGGTCTATTCGCTTCTGTGTGGATTATAGAAAAGTAAATGAAGTGTCACGGTTTGATGCTTATCCAATGCCTCGGGTCGACGAGCTCTTGGATCGGCTTGGCACGGCTCGTTTTTTTTCGACACTGGATTTAACCAAGGGTTACTGGCAGAATCCCTTATCTGCCAAATCTAAGGAAAAAACGGCTTTCTCCGCTCCGGACGGTTTGTACCAATTTAGAACACTTCCGTTTGGATTATTCGGAGCCCCTGCCACCTTCCAGCGCCTGATGGATCGGGTATTGCGCCCGCATGCCGAATATGCTGCTGCCTATCTGGATGACGTGATCATCCATAGCAGCAGCAGTTGGGAGCAGCATTTAAGGCATTTAAGGCAGGTGGGGCTCACGGCTAACCCAAAGAAGTGTGCTATTGGCCGAGCGGAGGTACAGTATTTGGGGTACCACTTGGGAAGTGGACAGATGCGGCCTCTAGTGGACATGATCGCCGTGATTGCAACCTGTCCCCGACCCAAGTCAAAAAAAGAGGTAAGGAGGTTCTTGGGGCTGACCGGCTATTACAGACGGTTCATCCTGACATTTTCGGAGCTGACCAGTCCCCTAACTGACTTAACCCAAAAAGGTGCCTCAGATCCAGTCCAGTGGACGGAACCGTGCCAGCGGGCATTTGAGAGGGTTAAAGAAGCTCTCTGTGGGGAGCCGCTTTTGTTCACACCTAACTTCTCTCTCCCTTTTGTTTTGCAGACCGATGCGTCAGACAGAGGGCTGGGGGCCGTTTTGACCCAGCAGGTGGAGGGAGTCGACCACCCCGTGCTGTACATTAGCCGAAAACTGTCGCAACGGGAGGCGAAGTACAGCACGGTGGAGAAAGAGTGCCTCGCCATTCGGTGGGCGGTCGGGGCCCTCCATTATTACCTTCTGGGTCGCCCATTCACCCTCTGTTCGGACCATGCCCCCCTCCAATGGCTCCACCGCATGAAGGATACCAATGCCCGGATCACTCGGTGGTATCTGGCTTTACAGCCTTTTAACTTCAAGGTGGTCCATAGACCGGGTGCACGGATGGTGGTGGCCGACTTCCTCTCTCGCCCCGTGGGGGGGGTTGGTCATCGGCCGGATGGCTCCCCGGCCTAAGTTGGGCGGTGGGGCTATGTGGTAGGGTGGGTGTGGTTTGGGGTCGGCTGTAGAGAGAGTGACAGGAGCGGCTCTCGGATCCAGCGTCACAACTGGTGGAGGTAATCAGCGCCGATAATTGTTAATTGTTTGATTGCGCTGATTGCCTCTAATTGTTTTCAACAGTGAGCCTGGGGTTTTTAAAAGGCTGAGACCGGGAGTCTTGGGAGAGCTGACGACGGAAAAAAGACTGTTTGTAAAAAGAGAAACGAACGGAGAATTCCGTGTCTGTGTAAATTGTCTAATAGCCGGTCGGCTAAAATAAACGAGCACGAAGTGCTGAAAGAAACTGTCTGTCTCCCATGAGTGTGTGTTGGAAGGTAGGAGGGGTGGCACTCATCTTGCCACCATGATTAACTGTGCTAAAATGAATTCAATCAGTCCTTATGTTTTTTGAACAGTGGCGCTAAATTATGTACTGTTTTGTTCATTGTTGAAAGCTGATTCGTTTTTTTTTTAATTCTGAAGGAAAATAATGAGAGGCCAAAGAGGCCAAAAGTTTACATACACCTAGGCTAAAAATATTCAAACTCAGTTTTTCACAACTCTGCACATTTTATATCACCATACATTTATTTTGCAAGTCAATTAGGGCATCTACTTTGTTCACATCATTTTAAAACAATTGATTACAGACAGATTTAATTCACTATATCATTATATTACATATATTTGGAAGACACTTTTATCCAAAGTGACGTACAAAAAGTGCATTTCATGGTCATGGACAACTACAAAGCACAGGTTCAATAAGATACAATACTTGTTTTGTACAGCTATTTCTAGCCAAGAACACAGTTTAGTTCACACAGTGAACACTATTCTGACCTAACCTCTGCAAAGCCAACTAGGCAGAAGAACAAGCTACAGTATTAGGACAAATACAAATTACCAACAAGTGCTGGGATGGGGAAACATGTAATGAGTGTCATGAAGGGGGGGAGGAGGGCGGATTTAGAATGAAATATACAGAGTGCTGGTAGTTAGTCCAGGTATAGTCTGAAGAGATGAGTCTTCAGACCACGGCGGAAGATTGGTAGTGAAGGAGAGGGACAGGGAGTTTGTTCCACCACTGGGGAGTTAGGGTGGAGAAGCTCTGTGATCCCTTTGCTCGGGTGGGAGGGGGTAAAAGGCGCCCTGCTGCTGCAGAGCGGAGTGGTCAAGCAGGCGTATAGGATCGAATTATGTCCTGCAAGTAGATAGGGGCTGTCCTGTTGACTGCAGTGTAGGCGAGGGTCAGGGCTTTGAACCGGATCCTGGCAGCAACCAGTAGCCAGTGGAGTGATCGCAGCAGACGAGTGACGTGGGAGAATTTGGGAAGGTTGTAGATGAGTCGGGCAGCGGCATTTTGAATCATCTGTAGTGGCTGTATGGCACAAACTGGCAGGCTTGCAAGGAGAGAGTTGCAGTAATCAAGGCAGGAGGCCACCGTAGCCTGGACGAGCAGCTGGGTAGAGTGCGTAGTCAGGTATGGTCATATCCTTCTGATATTGTACAGAAGGAATCTGCAAGACCGTGATGTTGCCTTGATGTGCTCCTTGAGGTCCAGTTAGTCGTCCAGGACCACCCCCAGGCTCTTAGCAGAGTGAGAGGCAATCACTGTGGTGCCATCAACCGTGGTTGAGAGCTCACATAGTAAGGAGGTCTTGTATGGGAAGAGCAGCTCAGTTTTGTTGAGGTTGAGCTTCAGGTGGTGGCTGGCCATTCAGGTGGAGATGTCAGCCAGGGAGGAAGATATCTTATCATCGACCTGAGAGGCCGAGGGGGGAAAGAAAGAAGAGTTGTGTGCCATCTGCATAACAATGGTAGGAGAAGCTATGTGAATTAATAACTGAACCAAGAGATTTGGTGTATATGGAGAACAGCAGAGGACCCAGTACAGATCCCTGCGGTACTCCCGTAACAAGGGGATGAGAAGCAGACGCAGACCCCATCCAGGTGACCTGGTAGGACCTATCTGCAAGATAGGAAGCGAACCAAGACAGGGCAGTCCCAGCAATGCCCATCTCAGCCAAGGTGGAGAGGAGTATTTTGTGGTTGACTGTGTCAAATGATTCAGACAGGTCAAGAAGGATCAGGACAGAGGAGAGGCATGAGGTTCTTGCAGTGGCAAGTGCCTCCGTCACAGCAAGGAGCGTAGTCTCTGTTGAGTTCCCGGATCAGAAGCCAGACTGGTGAGGGTCTAGCAGGTTGTTCTGATGGAGAAAAGAGGTTAGTTGTTTAAGCACTGCTCGCTCAAGGGTTTTGGACAGAAAGGGTAGAAGCGATACAGGTCGATAATTCATTACATCAGAGGGGTCTGAGGTGGGTTTCTTTAGGAGTGGGGTAACGCGAGCCATCTTAAAATCAGAGGGAACATGACCAGAGGCAAGAGAGGAGTTAACAATGGAGAACAGATAGGGAAGGATCTCGCTGGAAATGGATTGGAGGACTGTAGATGGGATGGGGTCCAGTGGACAGGTGGTTGCACGATGAGAAGTGATGAGTTGTAGTACATCGAAGTCCTCCAGCATCTCAAAGGAGGTCAGTGTGGCTGTGGGTTTGTCCCCGGGGTCTGGGGGGCTCACTGGATGGGCAAAGGTGTTCCAGATTGTAGCCACCTTTCCTTCAAAGGCGGCCAGAAAGTCATCTGCGGAAAGGGAAGAGGGAGATGGAGGAGGAGATGGGGGTGGAGGAGGAATGAGGAGGGAAGAGAAGGTGGAGAATAATTAGCATGGGTTAGAGACACATGCACTGATCTTAGATTGGAAAAATGAGGCTTTAGCTGACGTGAGGGCAGATGTGAAAGTTGCCAGCAGGGTATGATATGCAGTCAGGTCATCAGAGGATCGGGATTTCCTCCACTTCCTCTCTGCAGCCCGCATTGATGTTCTGCTGGAGCGTAATGACTCAGTCAGCCATGGGCAGGGGGGTGAGGAGCGTGCTGGTTTGGAGACAAGAGGACAAAGTGAGTCGAGGGACTGGGAGAGGCAGGAGTTGAAGGTGGAGGTAGCAAAATCAACTGGCAGGTTAGAGAAAGACGCAGGAGGGGGAAGTGTAGACAGAGCAGTTGAGATGAGGGAGGATTGTGGCAGAGTAGAGAGATTTCTCCTGAAAGTTACTGTGGGTGAGCTGTTGGATGAATTGAGGGGGAGTAAATAGGAGAGGGAGAAAGAAAGAAAGAAGTGGTCTGAGACATGGAGGGGTGTCACCGTGAGTTGGGGAATGGAGCAGCTTCTGGTGAATACAAGGTCTAGTTGGTTACCAACCTTGTGTGTGGGGGGAGAAGAAGACTGGGATAGGGCAAAAGACTGGTGGACTGAGGCAACCCTGAACAGTTGGGAGGTCTCTGGTGGGAGGTTGAAGTCTCCCAGTAGAATAGCAGGAGTGTCATCCTCAGGGAGGGAGCTCAGGAGAGTGTCCAGCTTGTCCAGGAAAGAGCCGAATGGACCTGGAGGACGATACAGAACAATAATGTGAAATTTTGAGGGATGAGTTACAGTAATTGCATGGAATTCAAAGGAGGAGGGAATAGGGTTAGGACTGGGGAGGACACAGAACTTCCAGGACAAGGAAATGAGCAAACCGGTACCCCCGCCTTGGCCAGAGGCCCTGGGGGTGTGCGAACAAGGAGTATCCCACAGACAGTGCAGCTGGGGTGGTGGTGTTGTCGGGAGTTAACCAGGTTTCTGTGAGAGTCAGGAAGTCAAGAATCTTCGTCTTGGCAAAGGTAGTAATGAAGTCAGCTTTCTGGACAGCTGACTGGCAGTTCCATAGTCCACCTGTGACAGTGAATTCCTGAGGTGTGGACAAGGGTGGGTAAATCAGGTTAGATAAGTTGCACCTACGGTGGACGGTCCATCTGGGGCGAGGCAACGCACACAAGGGAATTGGGGTTAGACACATGACAAACTGACGACGAGGCAGCCTCCGCTGGAGCTATAAATATGGGGTGGCAATTACATAATTGCATTGCCCTCATTAGGGCAGATAAGCACCAGGTGAAACTACTCGAAATTAGCTAAACAATACTGGGCAATTTAACGCCAACACCCATACACAGTTTCACTAACACGTAATTATGTTCTTTAGTTTAACTAACAACAGAGAGTCAATTAGGGAGATTCTGAGCTACCGCACAACTATGTTCGCTAACTAGCAACAGCTGAGACAAATCAAAGAGAGATTATCTAAATTAACACACAACTATGTTCTCTAACTAGCAACAGCAGAAACAAATCAAGTAAAGATACGCTTATCTGAAACGCGGAGTAGAGTAGAAGCGACGACACAATCAGATGCACACTAAATGAACCACAGATGAACAGCACTTAAATAGCACCAGGTGAAGGTACTCGAAATTAGCTAAACAATACCGGGCAATTTAACGCCAACACCCATACACAGTTTCACTAAAGCGTAATTATGTTCTTTAGTTTAACTAACAACAGAGAGTCAATTAGGGAGATTCTGAGCTAATGTATAACTATGTTCGCTAACTAGCAACAGCTAAGACAAATTACATATCAGAATTCCATTTGGTCAAAAGTTTATATACACCAAGTTGACTGTCTCTTTAAAATTTCTGGTTTCCAGAAATTGATGTAATGACTTTTTAGAAGCTTCTGATTGGCCAATTGTCATAATTAGGAGTTAATTGGCTGGATTTAAGGGCCTACCTTTAGAGCCGTAGTTCTCAACTGGTGGATCATGACCCGGGGTCATTTTGAGTGGGTCGCGGATGTGTGAGTGGAAAAAAAAAGAAAAATTGAGGGGAAAAGTCTACAGAATTTCTGATGCTGCACTTTCATTTTGAAGGACATACGTTTCCCATGACGCAACGTGCCTGCAGTAGCATTTGCTGCCAGCGTTGTCATGACAGTAACGCGCTCATTCGAGCATTTGTAAACATGGCAAAATGCAAATACGACACCGACTACATTAAATATGGGTTTTCTTACATTGAGGGGGACCAAAACCTCAGTGTGTTGTGTGCAGTGAAGTGCTGGCACATGAAAGCATGAAGCCATAAAAAATGAAGCACCATTTAGAAATGAAACACTCCGCTTATAAAGACAAACATGTTGAGTAGCCTACTTTCAATGACGACTCCAGGAGCTGAGGGCATCGCAAAAGTCCCTAACGTCTTCATGTTCGAAGCAAGAGCTGGTCTGTTATGTCTGCCTTATGGTGAAGGGTTCAAGTAAAGTGCTACTGAATATTCTTCATAATACAATGCTGTTCAGTATGTATCCCCTGATAGGGTCTCTATCTCTGCTACAGTTAAATTTAGGTTCTTGAAGCTTGATGAGCATCACCAGTTTAACTTGTTTGAAAAGCATATATACCTGTAATTCAAGATAAGTCTGCCTTTTTATTTCATATTTCATAAAGTTCAGTTTAGATTCTTGAAACTTGATGAGCTTCACCAGTTTAAACTTGTTTAAAAAGCATATATGCCTGTAATTCAAGATGAGTCTGCCTTTTTATTTCATTGGGTTTTTAGCCCTAGTTGCACTTTTGGTGCACTTGCACTTTTTTTGTTTATTTCATGTTTTTAACAGTGCATGAAGGTATTGTGTATTACTGCACTATTTTTTTGTGAAGTAAATTTGAGTGGTTCAATAATTTCAGAAATTTGGGTCACGACTTAATGACTAAGGAAAAATGTGGGTCCGGAGGCTAGACCAGTTGAGAACCACTGCTTTAGAGCCACTGCCTTTTTGCCCTTGATACCATGGGAAAACCCAAGCAACTCTGTCAAGACCTCAGAGAAAAAAATATGTGGACCTCTAAAAGTCTGGTTCCTCCTTAGGAGCAATTTCCAAACACCTGAAAGTACCACGAGCATCTGTGCAAACAATTGTATGCAAATATAAAACCAGACCAAACAGACACTGCATCTGTCAGGAAGGAGGCTCCGAGGGCTGAACGAACTTTGGTCTGAAAGGTTCAACTGAACCCCAAGACAACAACAAAGGAACTGGTGAAGTTGTTGGAGGCATGAAGTACCAAAGTACATCCACCATTAAGAGATATCCTACATCGCCATGGTCTAAAAGGCTGTCGCGCAAGGAAGAAGCCCCTACTCCAAGACTGGCATAAAAAAAGCCAGAATGAAGTTTGCAGGTGATCACCAGGACAAAGACCTAGCATTTGGAGGAGTGTTCTCTGGTCAGATGAAACAAAAATTGAACTGTTTGGCCATAATGATCAGTGCTATGTATGGACTGAAACTGAACTGAAAAAGTGTCTGAGCAAGGAGGCACACACACCTGACTGAGTTACACCAGTTCTGTCAGGAGGAATGGGCAAAAATTCCATCAAAGTATTGTGAGAAGCTTGTGGAAGGGTACCCCAAGCAATTGATTCAAGTTAAGCAATTAAAAGGCAACGCCAACAAATATTAACAAAGTGTATGTAAACTTTTGACACACTGAAAATGTGATATAGTACATAAAAGCTGAAATAAATCTGTCTCTTAGCTATTATTTTGAAATGACCTCTTATGGAAATTAAGTAGATACCCTAATTGACTTATCACAGAAAATGTATGGTAACGTGAAATGTGTGGAGTTGTGAAAAATTTAGTTTGAATGTCTTTAGCCTAGGTGTATGTAAACTTTTGCCTTTTGCCCCCAGCTGTAAGCTACTACATGAAATGGCATATTTTATCATGCAAACAAATCCCATTTGCAAGCCATCAAGAATTGATACAGATTATTGCTTTTGTGTTGACTCAGTTCTTCATTAACACCCTTTGTTTTCACGACTCTCACTTGGGAATTGAAGCAGTTTCAAGAGGAAGACAATGCCTGCACTATTTGTGAGGGATCTCACTCAAAGACAATGGGAGTTTGCTTTGCGAAGGCATGAGTTACCTCCCAGCATTTAACAATTAATTCACTCAGTATGAAACAATGTTGCCATTGATTGTAATAGGTTGATGTCTCTGTAGAATTTTATGCATTTTATTTCTCACATAAACTGTAACACTGTCATGGTATGTATTATAGACAGTAGATGCTAAATCAGCTTTACCAATGACATCACTTTCACTCATCATTCAGTGAAGGAAACTACTTTACAGGGAATACTCAACATTGGGTGTGCATAAAGATTACACTTGATGGCAACAATAGAAAATTCATGTTAATTAAATACATAAAAGTTTTAAGTAAAATGTTTGCATTTGTCAAAATCCTCACAAGACAGGAAATTAAATTGATCAGCAAACGCTAACAGGGCTGATCTCTATCTCCATCAAGGGCTATCAGCACAGATCTTTGACAACTGCTACAGCCCTGTACTCACCACTGGGCAGATTCAAACATTCTCTCAAAGAGCCTAATTCACACTCTTAGAACAGTGATCTGTACAGAGCAGTGATGCGTCGCTAGGGGTAGGCTTCCGGGGCTGAAGCCCCAGATGTTTTTCGTCCAGCCCCGGACCTTTTGACACCAAAAAAAAAAAAAAAAAAATGTTTTTGACACCCAAAAAAAAGACATACAGCACCAAATATCATTCCATTTAATGGAGTCCTAACGTAAACAAATCACCCCCTTCAAATCAAGCAGTAAGTAACCTAACCGACTAGTAGGCTCAGTAGGTTGCAATCAGACTATTTGATGGCTAGCATTGGTACAGTAAAGTTCAGTCACAGAGTTCTGAGTGACAGACTGACAGTTCCACTTGTCTGACAAACGTACGCAGACTATGCACTACGCAGAGTCCTGTCGACGAGTCCGAAAATTTCTCGTTCAGTAACTTTAGTGTCAGTGAACTGTCTGAAACAATGGATATCTGCGGATTTTTAAAGAAATTATCGAGGCAGGTTGTTGAGGAGGAGATTCAGGAGAATAACGATGAGATTGAGAATGTAACTAACATTACAGCGAATGTTGAGAGCCAGTCAGCAGCTCAGCCAGAGAGTGCAGAGCAGCTAGCTTCAGGTTTATGCAGGGCAGCACAGGGTTGATGATATATGGCTATACATGCAGCTGATTGTGATTAACTAAAATTAGGCTATTAGCGAGCTAAAATCAGATTTAGAAGTGTAACGTCAACAAAATAATTATTTGTGATGCCAGCTCAGTAACTAACAGCTAACAACGTTAGCTAGCTAGCTAACATAACTGGCTGGCTAAGCCAGTTAACCTTGTTAGCTATGTATTCTTTTTAGCTTGCCTGCCCAGTGCCTCGCCAGTTTATATGCTAGTATGAAAGATTTTTTTAAAAGCCATTACATACCATTACTCACAGCTGTATAGGATAAGCAGCTAGGTAGTTAGCTAGCTCTATTTATGGCTAGTATTTTGTTTATTAATTTAGTTACCAGAATATGTATAAGATATACTGTAACGAAGTGTGTTTGTATAGCCAATTATATTGAATCACGTAGCTATTTAGCCTGTTAGCCTGTTTCTCTACTGTAACATAACCAGTTACATTAATTATGTAACTACATCTAGCTATCTTCATTCTGCTTTGCAATATAGCCACATACATACATATTACATTCATTCAACATTATATCCCTATACTAGCCAGATTAGTATAGCACTGTCACTATTATTTTTTTGTAATCTACAGTAATGTTTGTATGTGTAGTAATATAATAAATGGGCCCCAAAAACCCTTGCTCGCCCTTGTGGCTAAGCCCCTGATGTCTTAGCCTAGAAACGCCCCTGGTACAGAGTATTGGCAATTTTGAACAGTAAAGCCCGAGGCAATATAGTGACAGATTTTGCAATTTCATAAAACATGCTTAATTTCCAACATGTATGGTGTACAGCACGGTGGTGCAGTGGAGCCAACTGGAGACACTAAATTGCCCATAGGTATGAGTGTGTAAGTGAATGGGGTGTGTGCTCTGCGATAGATTGGGGGCCTGTCCAGGGTGTATTCCTGCCTCTCGCCCAATGCATGCTGGGATAGGCTCCAGCACCCCCTGTGACGCTGCTCAGGATAAGCGGGTATAGATAATGGACGGATGGATAAATGGAATTTCCAACATGCCTATGTGTCCTACTTGGGACCACATTATCACTCTTTCAGCAGAATTTGTCCAGAAACTGTCGGCACATAGCATACACTATTTAAATTAGTGTGATTAATTGAAAGATCCTACATTAGAGTGTGTATTAGTGGAGTGTAGAGTGTATCTTGCTATGATCTCTTGAGGATATGAGTCAAATTTTCAACTCCAGGTCATATAGTTACTGCATCATTACATCACAGTCATCATAATACCAGAGACTGTAAAAAATATGGACAAAGCTACTGTGACGTCACCCATCGACTCTCCGTGGGTCTCTAAAACACGCTTTGAAGCTCAATGGCGGGCGCGGCCATTTTGTCGATTTGGAGCCAAAACCATAGAGTTAAGCGGTCTTGTGATTTTTACAATTTGATTGACAGTCCGGTGCGGAAAAGCCCATCAACCTGAACGAACGATTGCAGAACGAACTTGAGGCTAGCTGACTGTCTGCCGTTATGTTTTACAATATATTATCTGATGTTTACGGAGTTTAATTTCTATCCGTGACTGTACTGTGTCGTGTAATCACGTTATATGTATGACATTAAAAATACAATTAGGCTATGTTCAGTTATCTTCAATTTATGTTTCTCAGCAAAACGAATATGCTTAGCTAGCATATCAGTTTGCCAGTGAGCTAGGTAGGCTATCCGTGGTTAGCTCACGCATTAGCAATATGAACCACAGGGGAAGAACATCGACTACACTAATGGTCAATCAATCAGAGATGTGTAGGCTACTGGTGATTTGACTAGGCTAATTTTCGTATAACTGTCTGGTAGACCTGCTGTTAACCGAGCAAGTTATCGTCGTAGGTTTTCGCCACAGTCAGTTAATGAGCCAGTAACTGCTACTAGCTACTCCATCGCCGTTTGTGGTGTTCACTTGCTGGGTGACGCTAGCTGACCGATCGTTCGCAAATCACTTTCTACCGAATAAAAATTAACACTGTCAGCGGTGATTAACAAATCTACCAAGTATTTTAATAACTGATCTGCAGGCGTGCAAATATGACAACGCACTTTGTACAGCAAGTTTTCCACCTGGTGCATGAAGACAAAAAAATGTAGCCTACATTGAATTTCTAATTATTATTAGGCTATTATTTTTTTCTTGTAAATCATCAAAACCAATGGTGAAAAGCCAATATACGCAAGGAGCCCCCAGGACCGATTCTGAGAACCACTGTCTTAAATGCCTAGCTTGTCGGTCTGCTATATTAAATGCTAAAAACGTTCCTTTCTAAATGCCAAGATGGTTAATTTCATTAAATTCTGTGTGTGTGGTTTCATCGTGTGTTGTATGTTATTCAGCAAATGAACCTTGAGACTCTTAATTTGCTTCGTGAAACTGAAAAAGTGTTTATCCCAAAATCGGGATTATAGTAGCTTTGTCACATGCGTGAAGCATGGCCCAGGTAGACACTTACGGAATGTACACGACTGACAAGCCGTCAAACACGTCTGACAGATTGAATGTTTGCCGGTTAAGGTTAGCTAGCTAGTCAAATGGCTTGGTAGCCGAAGTTGCGAACTGTTTTAGCATAGGCTACTGCTGGACTACCAAATATAGCAAGCTGATTACGCTTTCTGCCAACTAATTATTTGGTTAAGTAGGCTACCGAAAAACTTAAGAGGAGGATTATTTTATGGTCGTCTAGTGCAGCTGTAAATAGCACACGCCATAATGAAATTACCACGAAATGGGATGCCTGCATTTTCAGACTTAGCACAGGCGGACCGTGGCCGGAGCCGCAATGTCAAGGCCAAGAGGCGCCACCGCCCACCCCAGTGACCATAGACTGTAGCCCCTCCTGTAGCTCAGTCCTCCGCAGTAATCCGGAAGTGACGCAAGCTGTACCTCATTGGCCCAGAACAAATATTGGCACTGTGCCCAAATGACGCAATAAATCATAAAATCGACCCATGCACAGTCATAAGACGAATAAAATACACCGATTATGACTATTTGTTCTTGTGAGAAAAAATTATTGACTTTGTATTTTGATCGCATTTGTACCGTAGACTTACATGGAAACCGGATATGAAAACACCTATACTGGAGCCATCCGTAGTGGCGCTAGTGAGCAACCAGGAACTACAACACCAGGAAATGAGCTTCAAAAACTAAGTCTGGTTTTGGCCGCTTGCATAATACTAGACCAATAGCTCTTAGTGTCTGCTAAGAAGTATATATATATATATATATATATATATATATATATATATATATATATATATATATACAGTTTTTTTTTTTTTAAACATAAACACACAAATTAAAGGAAAAACCTGAATAAATGAGTCCAGAAACATAACGAGTGCAGATGCATAAAATGTATAAAAATGCTGAGCAGGCCCAGTCGACCTCAATTTTGGACCGAGATGACAGGAAAAAACTGATTTGTGAGTGACTGAAAGAGCGTTCGTTATTGAGGCACAGATGGCTGGAACTACAGTCACAAAGACAGCTCAACTAGGTAGTGTTTCAATAGGAAAAGTTACTAAAGTGACTTCTGCATTTAGATCTATAGAAAAGACATGAGTAAACAGAGTCGTAAATTGTGGTCGAAAGTGCACATTTGATGACCGTGATGCTTGTGCATATACACTGTAAAAAATGTCTGTAGATTTTACGGTGAAAAACTGTCAAACAATGAGAGTAAAAGACCGTAAACTCTAAATAGGTTTAATACAGTTTCTGTAACAGTGAAACATCGTAAATATATACATCAGCCAAAACAATAATTTTTGCATCTCTTTTCTGGAAAAAATATATTACTCCAGTGTTATATACTGTGTTTATAACGGAAATATGCCGTAATATATATATAACAGCTAACACTGTAATTTTTGCATATTTTTTGTAAAAAATACATTTTGTCACTGCTAAATGTACTAACCATTGTGTTGATAATGGAAATATGCCGTAATATATATAACAGCCAACACTTACATTTTTGCATTTCTTTTCTGTGAAAAATACATTATGTCACTGTTAAATATACAAACCATTATGTTGATGACAGAAATATGCCGTAATATACAGTATTCTGATTGTGTCGTCGCTTCTGCTGTACTCCGCGATTCAGATAAGCGTATCTTCACTTGATTTGTTTCTGCTGTTGCTAGTTAGAGAACATAGTTGTGTGTAATTTAGATAATCTTTTTTAAACTTGTCTCAACTGTTGCTAGTCAGCAAACATAGTTGTGCGTTAGCTCAGAATCTCTCTAGTTGACTCTCTGTTGTTAGTTAAACGTGTTAGTAAAACTGTGTGTGGGGGTTGGTGTTGGTGTTAAATTGCCCAGTATTGTTGAGCTAATTTCGAGTAGCTTCACCTGGTGCTTATCTGCCCTAATGAAGGTAATGCAAGCACGTAATTGCCACCCGGTATTTATAGCTCCAGCGGAGGCAGCCTCGTCGTCAGTTTATCATGTTTATAAACCCCATTCCCTTGTGTGCGCTGCCTCGCCCCAAATGGTCTACTCACCGCAGGCGCAGTTTATCTAACCTGATCTACCCACCCTTATCCACACCTCAGGAATTCACTGTCACAGGTGGACTATGGAACTGCCAGTCAGCTGTCCAGAAAGCTGACTTCATTACTGCCTTTGCCAAGACAAAGCCTCTTGACTTCCTGGTTCTCACAGAAACTTGGATCACTCCCGACAACACCGCCACCCCAGCTGCACTGTCTGCGGGATACTCCTTCTCGCACACCCCCAGGGCCTCTGGCTGAGGCGGGGGTATCGGTTTGCTCATTTCCTTGTCCTGGAAGTTCTGTGTCCTCCCCAGTCCTAACCCTACTTCCTCCTCCTTTGAATCTCATGCAATTACTGTAACTCATCCCTCAAAATTTCACATTATAGTTCTGTACCGTCCTCCAGGTCCACTCGGCTCTTTCCTGGACGAGCTGGACACTCTCCTGAGCTCCCTCCCTGAGGATGGCACTCCTGCTATTCTACTGGGAGACTTCAACCTCCCACCAGAGACCTCCCAACTGTCCAGGGTTGCCTCACTCCTCCAGTCTTTCGCCCTATCCCTGTCCTCTTCATCCCCCACACACAAGGCTGGTAACCAACTAGTATTCAACAGAAGCTGCTCCATTCCCCAACTTACAGTGACTCCCCTTCATGTCTCAGACCACTTCTTTCTTTCTTTCTCCCTCTCCTATTTACTCCCCCTCAATTCATCCAACAGCTCACCCACAGTAACTTTCAGGAGAAATCTCTCTACTCTGTCACAATCCTCCCTCATCTCCACTGCTCTGTCTACACTTCCCCCTCCTGCGTCTTTCTCTAACCTGCCAGTTGATCTTGCTACCTCCACCTTCAACTCCTGCCTCTCCCAGTCCCTCGACTCACTTTGTCCTCTTGTCTCCAAACCAGCACGCTCCTCACCCCCCTGCCCATGGCTGACTGAGTCACTACGCTCCAGCAGAACATCACTGCGGGCTGCAGAGAGGAAGTGGAGGAAATCCCGATCCTCTGATGACCTGACTGCATATCATACCCTGCTGGCGACTTTCACATCTGCCCTCACGTCAGCTAAAGCCTCATTTTTCCAATCTAAGATCAGTGCATGTGTCTCTAATCCACGCAAACTATTCTCCACCTTCTCCTCCCTCCTCATTCCTCCTCCACCCCCACCTCCCTCTTCCCTCTCCGCAGATGACTTTCTGGCCGCCTTTGAAGGAAAGGTGGCTACAATCCGGAACTCCTTCGCCCATCCAGTGAGCCCCCCAACCCCCCGGGACAAACCCACAGCCACACTGACCTCCTTTGAGATGCTGGAGGACTCCGATGTATTACAGCTCATCACCTCTCATCGTGTCCACACCTGTCCACTTGACCCCATCCCATCTACAGTTCTCCAATCCATTTCCAGCAAGTTCCTTCCCTATCTGTCCTCCATTGTTAATTCCTCTCTTTCCTCTGGTCATGTTCCCTCTGATTTTAAAATGGCTCGTGTTACCCCACTTTTCAAAAAACCCACCTCAGACCGCTCCGATGTAATGAATTATCGACCCGTATCGCTTCTCCCCTTTCTGTCCAAAACCCTTGAACAAGCAGTTCTTAAACAACTAACCTCTTTTCTCCATCAGAACAACCTGCTAGACCCTCACCAGTCTGGCTTCCGATCTGGGCACTCAACAGAGTGCCCAGCTGTGACGGAGGCACTTGCTACTGCAAGAGCCTCACACCTCTCCTCTGCCCTGATCCTTCTTGACCTGTCTGCAGCTTTCGACACGGTCAACCATAAAATACTCCTCTCCACCTTGGCTGGGATGGGCATCGCCGGGACTGCCCTGTCTTGGTTCGCTTCCTATCTTGCAGATAGGTCCTACCAGGTCACCTGGAAGGGGTCTGCCACTGCTTCTCATCCCCTTGTTACGGGAGTGCCACAGGGATCTGTACTGGGTCCTCTGCTGTTCTCCTTATACACCAGATCTCTTGGTTCAGTTATTAATTCACATAGCTTCTCCTACCATTGTTATGCAGATGACACACAACTCTTCTTCTCTTTCCCCCCCTCGGCCACACAGGTCAATGATAAGATATCTTCCTGCCTGGCTGACATCTCCACCTGGATGGCCAGCCACCATCTGAAGCTCAACCTCAACAAAACTGAGCTGCTCTTCTTCCCGTGCAAGACCTCTTTACTTCGTGAGCTCTCAATCACGGTTGATGGCACCACAGTGACTGCCTCTCACTCTGCCAAGAGCTTGGGGGTGGTCCTGGATGACCAACTGAACCTCAAAGAGCACATCAAGTCAACATCACGGTCCTGCAGATTCCTTCTGTACAACATCAGAAGGATTCGACCATACCTGACGACGCACTCCACCCAGCTGCTCGTCCAGGCTACGGTGACCTCTCGCCTTGATTACTGCAACTCTCTCCTTGCAAGCCTGCCAGCTTGTGCCATACAGCCACTACAGATGATTCAGAATGCCGCTGCCCGACTCATCTACAACCTTCCCAAATTCTCCCACGTCACTCCTCTGCTGCGATCACTCCACTGGCTACCGGTCACTGCCAGGATCCGGTTTAAAGCACTGACCCTTGCCTAAACTGCTGCCAACAGGACAGCCCCCATCTACTTGCAGGACATGACTCGATTCTATGTGCCTGCTCGATCACTCCGCTCTGCGGCAGCAGGGCGCCTTGTAACCCCTCCCACCCGCCCAAAGGGATCACAGAGCTTCTCCACTCTAGCTCCCCAGTGGTGGAACAAACTCCCCGTCCCTCTCCGAACCTCCCCCTCACTACCCATCTTCCGCCGTGGCCTGAAGACTCATCTCTTCAGACTACCTAGACTAACCACCACCACGCTGTATATTTCACTCTAAATCTCTCTCCCCCCCCCCTTTTTCATGACACTTGTTACATGTTGCCCCATCCCAGCACTTTTTGGTAATTTGTATTTTTCCTAATACTGTAGCTTATTCTTCTGCCTAGTTGGCTTTGCAGAGGTTAGGTCAGAATAGTGTTCACTGTGTGAACTAAACTATGTTCTTGGCTAGAAATAGCTGTACAAAATAATTATTGTACCTTACTGAACCTGTGTTTAGCAGTTGTCTATGACCATGAAATGCACTTTTTGTACGTCGCTTTGGATAAAAGCGCCAAATAAATGTAATGTAATGTAATGTATACTATATTAGTTAACACTCATTTTTGCATTTCTGTTTTGTAAAAGATGCATTACATCACTGTTAAATACACTACTTATTGTGCTGATAACAGAAATATGATGTAATTTGCCAAACTATACTTCACCTTTAATTTTTCAGAATGAAAATCAGTTTGATCTTTTAGTGCAAGAACTTGACCCTTTTGATGTAGCCAGCATCATGACATTGCAACATCGAGTCAGATGATGGGTGTGGTGTAATCACATCACATAATTTATTTTTTGTGTTCCTGCCCACTGTGTATTTACAATTTGAGTGATATACTTACAAACCACTCAAGATTTGCTACTGGCCCACTTTTCTATCCACAAGACTCATGCTGGAGGACTGCTTGCGCAACTTACATCCATCTCACCTGATATTCACGACTGTATCGGAGAAGGGATGTCACTTTCCCAACGATTGAGTACATACAGTTGTATTCACTAACATTATTGTGTCAAATACTAGGCCTACTAGTCATAACAACTTCATTTTGGTGTGCTGTTAAGCAAGGGTGCTGTCATGCCAAACAGTGTCAACTCAGGATGTCCAGAATGCTAGCGTCGGCACTGTAACGGACGCGTCGTGGTGGTCGAAAGACGTTATTATATCACCCGGACACTTTTTGGCACCTGGACACTATTTGACATGACACTGCCATAAGGGGGTGGGGAGAGGGTACCATGATTCAGGGGGCCCCCAGAAATGCAGGGGCCTTGTAACATGCCAGGGATTATAGATTTTTATTGTGTCAGTTTTAATTAATATTATTACAGTAGACAGCCATTACGCTACATTTGCCTAATAAAATAATTATGCTATGGGTGGCTAGCCAGTTTTGGTCTGCGGGCTACTAATTGCCAACAGTTAAACCATAATAATATTATTATTAATAATAATAATAATAATAATAATAATAATAATAATAATAATAATAATAATAATCACTTTATTTATATAGCACTTTTCATACAATGGTTTGCAGCCCAAAGTGCTTCACAGAAAAGTTTTTGCAAATTAAAAGAAAAGGGAAACAGAAAAAATAAGACAATGGAAAATATATACAATAAAAATAACACAATTATACAAGGCATTGTACATAAAATAGGAGAATAATAAGATGAATATAAAAACAATTTAAAAAATTAAAATACATAAAAATACATAAAGATCCAACATAAAACCGATAATAAAACAAATGTACTAACTAAAAGCCATCCTAAATAGGTGCGTTTTCAGCTGTGTTTTAAAACTGTCAACAGACGTGCAAATCTGATATGTTCTGGAAGAGTGTTCCACATCTTTGGGGCATAAAAACAAAAGGCTAACTCTCCACTTCGTTAATGTTTTGCCTTTGGAATCCTGAGCAGACCTGCACTAGAGGATCTTAAGGCTCGATTTGGGACATATTTAGATAAGCAATCGCTCATATATTTAGGTGCAAAGCCATTTAGTGCTTTAAAAACAAGTAAAATAACTTTAAAATCAACTCTAAAAGCCACAGGTAGCCAATGCAAGGTAGCAAGGACAGGGGAAATGTGAGCTCTCATTTTCGTCCTGGTCAGTATTCTTGCAGCTGCGTTTTGAACAAGCTGTAGTCTATTAATTGACTTTTTTGGAAGTCCAGCAAAAAGTGCATTGCAATAATCAAGTCTGCTTGTGATAAATGCATGTATCAGTTTTTTGGAATTTGACTGCGAGAGAAAAGGTCTTACTCTGGAAATGTTTCTTAAATGAAAGAATGCAGTTTTTGTCACCGAGTTTATGTGTGAATTAAAGCTCAGATCAGAATCAAAAATGACCCCTAAGTTCTTTACTTTTGGTTTAGATTTTATCCCAGGAGGGCCCAATTTATTTACAAGTTTTTCACTCTGAACGCTTGGACCTACAAGAAGAACCTCTGTTTTTTCCTCATTCAATTTCAGGAAGTTTTTGGACGTCCAGCTAGTGATGTCTGACAGTTAACCAATGGATTAAAAACATTATCGTCATCTGGCCCTACAGACATATATAACTGTGTATCATCTGCATAGGTATGGAATTTTACACCTAGTTTACCAATAATTTTGCGTAAGGGGAGCATATACAGAGTGAAAAGTAGAGGTCCATGTGTTGATCCCTGTGGAACTCCACAAGTAATCTCAACCTTCTTTGAGACATGGTGACCTAGACAGACATAAAATTCCCTCCCTGTCAAATATGACTGAAACCATTTTAGCACAGTTTCTGAGAGACCAATCCAATTCTTAAGGCGGTGCATTAGTATTTCATGGTTTATGGTGACCAGACTAGACCATATATAGGCTAGTAGGCCTACAGCTACATCAGTAGCTGTATGGACACTCTAGCTGGCTATCTAGCTACTGTTGAAGGAAAAGGTTATTATTTGACGTAGCTAACCAATTCCATCTGCTAACTTTGCTTTGTTACTGAATTACTGTTTCCTGTGTCCTGTAAGTACTTTCAGCCCCACCGTGACTTTGAAGAAGACAGGGTTAAGCATAGCCATATACACATAGACGCTGAATTGGCCGCTTCGGCCCCTTGCTGCGATACGTCAACGTGGCCGCCATATTGGTCCAGGCAACACTGGCCTGTAAACAAAAAGACGTAAACGGGGGAGCTGCAGTTTTTCCGGATAAAAACATTTACATTTCTCAATGGATTTCAATGAATCGTTTTTATATTCAAGGGTTTATGATCTACATGGAGTACAAAAAAAAAGTTTTATCTCCAGTTACTTAGAATCTCGATAGTTAGGCTATAATCGCTGCTAGACGCTCAAGAGAGGAGTGTGTATCAATGTTAGGTTTACATGAACTGAATTACTTACATGGTGGAAAATAATTCATTGTCATAAGGAACTGCCACAGTTAATTTTAACCTGGCAAGCTGGCTAGAAAGTAATAAATGCATTTCTAGCTAACTTGAGTTGGATGGTAAGCATCAAATAACCTTGATTGTAAGGCTAGCTTTGCTTGTTAGCTACCTAAAAATGTTTTCTTGTAAGTTGTGTTTTGATTTTGAACGAATGAAACTGAACAAAACCACAATAATTTTAACCTGGCAAGCTGGCTAGAAAGTACTGAATGTATTATTAAAAATTTCAAAATAAAAGTCCGACGATAAAACCACTATTACGATCAGCAAAATGAAATTAATTAAGGAAAAATCGGACTGCAGTTGTCCTAAAATATGAACTATTCATTTTCTATTTGTACAATATTAAAACAACTTTGATTTTAAACATGGACTTTGTAAAACTATTCACAAAACAAATATAAATTACAAACAAGTATGTCTTCCTTTTTTCTATTTTTTTCCCTACATTTTTAACAATGACAATGCAAAATTTTGAATTTTGGAGAATTAAAGATAAAATACACCCATTACTTTTAATTATTATTGCAATATCCAATACAACATTACATCAGTACATGAGTTTAACTGAATGGTAAGAGAAGAATTAGAGTAATTTAAAATGCATTACTTCAACATTCTGTGCTACCTTGTAACATCAACTATGCAACTTAAAACAAACAAATATGAAAATGTGGCTGGATATTGCACTAGAATGGCAAGGAGAATATGACAGTATTAACACTTGTTTGTAAAGGTGAAAACATCACACATAGAATATCATGGCTGGGGTTTAATATAATTTCATTCAATTAAATCCCAATTGCTTTCTGATAGCATAACATATATAATGCGCTGCTGCCTCCCCTGGACATGTTGTCTCAATGATATGGGGGTGTTTTGAATACCTTGGACCCTCCACTCTTCAGATATGGTGTCACTTATATCAAATAAGCGTCATAGAAAATGTGGCTGGGGTTTGAACATGCAGTACATAGGGCGAATTTCATTCAATTAAATCCCAGTTGCTTTCTGATACCATAACAGATACCATGCTCTGCTGCCTCCACTGGACATGTTGTATCAATGATATGGGGGTGTTTTGAAAACCATGGACCCTCCACTCTTCAGATATGTTGTCACTTATATCAAATAAGCATCATAGAAAATGTGGCTGGGGTTTAAACTTGCAATTTCTCAGCAAATAGTGTATTCCTATCTTCTGCTAGTACTGTTGAATGCACAGTTTTTAACAAGTGCACAATTCAAAAAGTCTTGAATGAATTAAAATCTCTTTATGAATTCAGAATATGACACACACAGTCATTAGTCATGATACATTTCATAGCAGGAAACAGCCAGTATTGGACACCTGGGCTTGTAACAGGATGTGAAGTACAACTGGCCTTCACATTAAGCAGTAACTATAAACAGTGAACAGAATTTTTGTAGTGACATTTTTTGTGTGACTTACAAAAGCAAAGCTTGTTGACTTAATTCGTAGTGCAGATATGTCCTCATATCTGTGTTAAAAAATGTATTAATATTCCGACCAAACAAAAACATTTTTGTAAAAAAGCACACATACAATCCACAGCTACTTGCATCTAGTTGCTTGTGAAAATGTGGGCAGTTGTGGGAGAATTCATAATTTAGTGATAACTTAACAACTGTGCCAAATAATGCCAAATATTCTAAAACCAAATACTTTTGAAGAAAGAAAAGCACAGTAATTATATCATTTTCATATGTTTTTAATGAATCAAGAATTTTCACTTTTAGGGTAATATTATTTTCTTTGTCTTTTATGTTTTGCATTTCAATGATTATCACAGCCCAATGAGTTGATCTGATATTTAAAGGAATTATAATGTTTTCAAAGCACCACCAGTTTCTTTGACTTTTGGAAATGTCTGGGAGAACCTCTATATTTTCCCAAAATAAACAATTCAAATTCTGGCTGACAAAGGTTGAAGGGACCATGAATACATAATTTTCTTTTTTTAATAATTTTTTTTTTCAGGAGGTCCAAGTATGAATCAATTATTTGGTCATTTAACCATCTTCCACTTTTAATTAAATCTAGATCCTCTGGTGATGTATTATTAGGCATATCCCTACCTGGATTTTGTGGCAATTCATTAATTTTAAAAGGAAATTCATTGTGACATTGGTCAGTGCATGTGTGACTTATCTGGAAAATTTTGATATCATGTAGCTACTGCATGTTCAAACCCCAGCCACATTTTCTATGATGCTTATTTGATATGTGACACCATACCTGAAGAGTGGAGGGTCCAAGGTTTTCAAAACACCCTCATATCATTGAGACAACATGTCCAGGGGAGGTAGCAGAGCATGTTATCTGCTATAGTATCAGAAAGCAATTGGAACTTAATTGAATGAAATTTGCCTATGTACTGCATGTTCAAACCCCAGCCACATTTTCTATGACACTTATTTGATATAAGTGACACCATATCTGAAGAGTGGAGGGTCCAAGGTTTTCATATATCATTAAGACAACATTTCCAGGGGAGGTAGCAGAGCCTGATGTACACGATCCATTGACCTATACTAGCAGTAGAGAGGAATACACTGTTTAGTTGAACCACAACATTTTCTATCAAATTTTCTAACATGTTTATTTTATATCTTTGTCATCATATCAATTTAGTGAAGGGCTATATGCAGTAAATGTCCATTGTTAATTCAAGTCTTAACAGATAACTTTTGGTCTGACTCTGGAATGTGGGTCCAAATGTTATCTATTTAGAGTTGAATTAGCACTGGACATTTTATTGTGTACTAACAAACCCATGCCACATAGCTTACTGGTTAACTGTTATAGGATAAACTATCATCTAGAGTTGTTAGAACACCTCAGTGGTAACATGACCTATTAATTATGACAAATATGCTGGAATCAGTTTCATATTCTCCTAAAAAAAAGCAAGATCATGGTATTTCATATTTAGACTTACTGCACTTCCAAGAATCAACATGGCAGAAATATAAAAAAAGCTTTATAAAAATACACTGCCTTTTTAATTGGCATTATAATTATAACGAAGGAGTATTTTTACTTGTCAAAACATCACTAGTTTAGAAAATTAACTTTGAGATACGCGTTTCTCGCTTTCGCGCAGGCAGACTTCTATTTTGAACGATTTCCAACGAATCTGCCGTCTTACTGTCGCTCACGGTCGTTCATTTTACGGTACTATAACCTTGATTGTAAGGCTAGCTTTGCTTGTTAGCTACCTACATGTTTTCTTGCAAGTCGTGTTTTGATTTTGAACGAATTCAACTGAACATAACCACAATAACTTTACAATTTAACATAGCTAGAAAGCAAATATGGTTAGCCTGAAACTATTTGGGGCAATTTGGACATTTAATATGTTATGTATTATAATAAGAAATCAAAACACAAATTTAATGTTGCAAGAAAACATTGGTAGCTAGTTAACAAGCAAAGCTAGCCTTCATAAATGATAAATGATGGTTGCAATCCTATGTTAGCTAGCAAGCAAATAGCAAGAACTCCAGCTTGTTCTAATGAAAAACTTTTCAGCTAAAATTAATAATACATTCATTACTTTCTAGCCAGCTTGCCAGGTTAAAATTATTGAGGTTGTGTTCAGTTTAATTCGTTCAAAATCAAAACACGACTTGCAAGAAAACATTGGTAGCTAACAAGCAAAGGCAGCCTACAGTCAAGGTTATTTGATGCTTCAATCCTAGTTAGCTAGCAATGCATTTATTACTTTCTAGCCAGCTTGCCAGGTTAAAATTAACTGTGCCAGTTCCTTACGACAATGAATTATTTTCCACCACGTAAGTAATTCAGTTCATGTAAACCTAACGTTGATACACACTCCTCTCTTGAGCGTCTAGCAGCAATTATAGCCTAACTATCGAGATTCTAAGTAACTGGAGATAAAACTTTTTTTTGTACTCCACGTAGATCATAAACCCTTGAATACAAAAACGATTCATTGAAATTGGTTGAGAAATGTAAACGTTATAGTGCTTTTTATCCAGAAAAACCGCAGCTCCCTCGTTTACTTCTGTTTGTTTGCAGGCCAGTCTTGCCTGGACCAATATGGCGGCGACGTTGACTTACGATCCAGTGGCCAATGCGGCGTCTATGTATATCTCATAAAAAACACATTTTCAACGTACAAAAATGCCAAGTTACTCACACATACAAGACATACACCGTCTATAACCCATTCATTCAGACTGCCAAAATCCAGGCCTGCCATTAAAGGTATTGATATCAAAATGACGCCAAGTTACGGTACTACAAACAATATAAGCTATCTTGCCTCACCGAAATGAAATAAAATGTATTCCAAAGCAATGCTACCCAATATTTCCTCAATTCTTTCAAGTCACTTGGCTCTGTGTGTATAAGCATGCAGTACATGGACAGGCAAAATGTGTGGATGGCTTTCTCACAGTGAAGATTGATTGAATGGGCGTCTATATGTCCAATTTGTATTGGTATGTACGTATTTCGCTGCCCAGCCTTTCTGTTGCGTGAATGATTGTATGTTTCTTGGTATAAATGTGTGTTCGTAAATGTGAATGTAACATGCTGCGAGGGAAATGTCCCCATGGGGATAAAGAAGTTCTCTATGTACAATATGTATTTTACATGCAGTATTTATTGTACATAGCAAATATACAATCACTTGTACATTTACTGAAATTCAGTTCAGAAGCAAGTATAAACATGTTTTCTGGAGAAATATGCTTCCTGTAGTTACTCACCAGCAGTTTTCTGCCATGAATTTCAATGTGTTCCATGAGGCAATTCGAAATATTTGACACTTTGATCTGACACAAAGTTTGCATGACATTGTAAAATGGTAAGATTACAAAACACAGGGCCAAGTGACTTGAAAGAATTGAGGAAATATTGGGTAGCATTGCTTTGGAATACATCTTATTTCATTTCGGTGAGGCAAGATAGCCTATATTGTTTGTAGTACCGTAACGTGGCGTCATTTTGATATCAATACCTTTAATGGCAGGCCTGGACTGGTCTTGTATGTGTGAGTAACTTCGCATTTTTGTACGCTGAAAACGTGTTTTTTATGAGATAAGTTTTACCCCAGCAAGATTAGACAAATAACTATGTGGAATTATGTTTTCTCATGCCTGACTAGTTAGCTAAAGTTAGCTTACATAGAATAGGTGATATAGCTCTACTAAACTAAAACACTCTTTCAAGATCTTAAAATTTAAGGTCTACATTTAATATAGATAATTTGAAATACAAGTGGCACCATTTTAGGCACCATTTCATTAGCTATGTGTAGATCGTTAGTTAGCTAAACTTGTAGAAGGGTTTAAGAACATGTCAGGGTATTTTTATTTTCATTGTGTTACAATGGTATACAGTATCTTTTATCATTATAGCCTTAACCAGAAAACTAATCAATGTTCTATTTTGATGATAGAATCTAACCTAAGTGAGTGGGGAAAAGGCATGCATTGTTACTGTACTACTGTATATGGTGTTATCAGAGCTCTTATAGCTGTAACTACTGAGAAAAATTCCACAAGCTTAGCTGTGTGGTAATAAATGCATTAATTAACTAACTTTGAGCACTGTAACTGTAGCTAAGTGAAAATACCTGCATAAGAGAATGACAGTGTAACCACTGTTGTGTATTTGTACATTTTTTAATACTACTGAAATTATAAAATGTGAATATCTGTTTTCATTTAGATCAATATTCCACTTTGAGTCTTACTGCAGTCTTACTGTTTTTTCATCACTAGCCACATGTCAGAGACATTACAAGCCATATGTAGAATTATTTATCGTCCACTTAGCCTATGACTTATCACATTAACATTACACGTTATTGAAGGAAGAATATTCTAGCCCAGATATGTTTTTATCCCCCAATGAGGTTGCTGAGAATTGCAGTATAGAAAAGGTAACAAAGTTGAAAAGCTGTGTTCTGTAGAATTATTGAGCATTTTCTGTTTGGGAACTTGGTGTTGCATCAAAATTTTGGTTTTACAAAGTCTAATGTAACTTAATATGTTCTTTTTAACAGGAACAACATTCTGTAATTGAAAATGCGTTCCGCAGCTTGGACCTTGTGTCAAGTGCCCAGCCACTTCACAACAGACCACCTGCTCAGCCTAGTTCCAGTCAGCTACCCATTGGGCAGAAATTTTGACACCCATTGGGCAGCAATCAGCCACAAACATTCAGCAAGACATGCAGCGGTAATACTCTAATGCAGTACTCCCTTGTTCTGTACATCTTAAGTATATTAATGTAATGGTTACTATTTTACATGAAAATGAAGCTTAACCTTGCGGAATAATGTCTTTAAAAAAAATTTCTCTACATTGTGGAGAACATACTTTACTGGGTTTCTTCTTCTCTCATCTAACAAACACAGTTTGACAAGGTGGTTTATTATCCAATCGACTTGAGTGCACAATATATAATATTTTGGTGAAATGACCCCAGACCTTTTTAAACAATTTGAACATTTTAAGGATTTTCAAGGTCAAGAAAGGTTTTTGGGCATCTGTCTCATCATATATGGACCAATTCAATATATACAATGCCCATCTATTCTAGGGGTCATAAGAATAATAAGAATATTTTTAGGTAAGGCATATGCCCTCATATATGGACCAATCCCGATGATAACTGTCACAAAGATGCACATTTACAGTACAATGCATAGCCTTTGTAATGACATTACATGGGCTGTACCATTTCCCATTGATTCATCATTCTTTGGTACTTGGGCTCTGACCAATTCAGATGAATGTTACCACAAGTTACTAAACTTTTACAACCCAGACGTTATCATGCATAAATATATGGGTTACATCATTTTGTATTATGGGGGTCAAAGTTTGGTGGGGGGGGGGGCATTCTGTGCGTTGACCATTGTGCATTATTGCCATTTAATTTTTTTTACACATTTGTAAATGTATTTATGAGCAAACCAACAAAACTGATTCCTTTTGTGTGCAGATCTTCTAGGTATTATGTAACTCGCAATATACTTCCAGCCATTTTAACAATTTGAGCTACCATATTTTTACATATCATTTCCTGCAATGTTCTCAGGAAGAAGATTGGGAAGAGGAAAGAGAAAAGTTGCATCCCTGCTGTAACTTTGACCAAAAAGCTGGAGTTCAACTTCTGCCTTATGCCAGAGAACACAAGTACAACTCCCAGCAATCAAATACAGCTCTTGCAGGCAGGGCTTGGAAGAAGGATCATTACAATATCTGACAGTGCTTGCCATGATGAGGTACTATGGCCTCATCATGTTGTACCCAATGTTGTTAAAAAGTTATTATGTTAAGTTATGTTTTGGGTGGCTTGTCTATTTCTTGTGTAGGTGTCATAGTCAAGGCTATACTTACCCGTTTTACTGGGGGTACTACATTTTTATCTAATAACACTAGCAGAGTCTGAGGTTGAGCCCGCTGCATATTCATGAGATATTTGTTGGTATGCACATATTTAGATTTCCAGAGCTTTTCTGGAGGACTATCCAAAGATGAAGGATGTAACAGGAGGCTGGCTCTTGTATAAAGCTGCAGGTATGAGTAATAGGCAAACAGCGCAATTTTTTTACTTTCTTTCATCTGGCAAGTCAGATTGTGTTCAGTAATCAAGTCCATACCACTCATATACTCACTTACTCTCAAACAGAGATAAATGCCTGGATCTATCTTTAATATGAGAGCTATTTATTACCTTCAACATTGAGTATTCAACTTGTGTTTTTAACACAAAATAAGCCATTGCTGTCCCATTATATTTTCTTCACATTTGTCTTCAATATGAAAAAAATATTTTCAATCAAGAGGACATTGGACAAAGGAAGCTCTCCGTTTTGGCTCAAGGCTCACAGGGGTATACAGCGAAAATACTGAAGTCCAGCAGCAGCAATGGAAAACATGTCATCTACATTGTTCCACTCCAAGACAAAATCGATACCACTCACTTGCTCCAGATGCTTACGAATTCAGTAAAATGCCCAAATCTGTGTAAATCTTGTGGGGTCGCCATGCCTCTTCAGCTTCTTGCTGCCCATATAGATACCTGTGGTTCTGTAAGTATCTCCTTCTGAAGACCCAATGTTGTTAAAAAGTTATTATGTTA
Source organism: Anguilla pacifica (assembly GCA_039654925.1). NCBI lineage: Eukaryota > Metazoa > Chordata > Actinopteri > Anguilliformes > Anguillidae > Anguilla > Anguilla pacifica. The sequence goes on from CM077292.1 coordinate 39,922,814, forward strand.
AGTTAATACCGTTGTATTACCCAATTCTTTCACTGTTTTTACAAGGACCCAGAACAGGGTGCTTCAGACATCGAGGAAAATACAGAGAAGTTGGATAATGTTTGTGATGCGATTAACGAGAAAATTATGGTTTGTGGACAATACTGTACATGTGTTGTTTACTAAACCAAATAATTCCAGGTAGTTTCTTCAAATCTGACCCTTCTGACATGTCACCTATTTTTTCTTTAGCAAACCTGCCTAGTTTGTGAACAGCAATTTCCAGCAGATTTGATCCTTTATCATGCAAGTTCATGTGGAGATAGGTAATGAAAGAGTTTTATATTTGGGAAAGGTCGTCAATGTTGAATACTATCCTGTTATTCTGGTTCTATTGTTGTGTTTTCTATTTGTGTCTTGTCTTTATCGTGTGTGTTTCTTAACTTTTAACTTGTAAGTTTGAGACCTCTGTTGGTGGTAGCGTAATGCACTTTAAATAAACTGACCTGACATGACCTATGTAAATGCAACAGCTATGATACAACTACAGTATGAACAACCATGCCTTGAGGGACATCCAGAGCTGGATGGACAATCACCACCTGAAGCTCAACCCGGGTAAGACGGAGCTAATCCTTATTCCTGCTCTAACCTCTCCTCTCCTTGATTTTTCCATCTCCATAGGGGACACCTTAGTGACGTCATCACCCTGTGCCAAGAATCTTGGAGTGGTGATGGATAACAGGCTGTCCCTCTCCAAGAACATCGCAGCGGTAAGCCGGGCGTGCAGATTCTTCCTGTACAACATCCGGAGAATCCACCCTTTTCTCACCACCTACTCAGCCCAGCTCCTGGTCCAAGCAATGGTACTATCCCGCCTGGACTACTGCAAATCTCTTCTGGCTGGCCTACTGGAATCTGCCATCCGACCCCTGCAACTCATCCAGAATGCTATAGCTCGTCTGGTCTTAAACCTTCCCAGACACTCCCACGTCACCCCCCTGCTCACTGCCCTCCACTGGCTGCCCGTTATGGCTCGCATCAAATTCAAAACATTGGACCAGGCAGTCAAGGGATCAGCCCCAGCATACCTCCACAATTTCTTCAAACCTTACATGCCAGCCAGGCCCCTCCGTTCCGCTACCTCAGGACGCCTGGCCCCTCCCCCTCTTCGCACTTGCGCTTCCCGGTCACCTCTCCTGTCTGTCTTGGCTCCACGATGGTGGAATGACCTTCCTGTGGAAATGTGTTAATCAGATTAACCTACAGGGTGCAAGTTAAACTACGCAGTCGTTCCCTGCACTTGGAACTGCACTTCCCTCTAGGGTTTTCAACACACTTGTTCCTGGTTTTGATTATACACTTTGTTGTACGTCGCTCTGGACAAGAGCGTCTGCGAAATGCCTGTAATGTAATGTAATGAGTTGAAAATTACAGAATTCCTTCTTGTAATATCCAACCAGATGCATAATGCTGTTTCAATGTTTGTAGATCATTGGAAAATGGTAAATGACCCAAAAGCAGCTGCAGCAATCTTCAGAAGAGACCTTCTCCAAGGGAAGGAAAATGAGATCCCACTCAGAGCAAGCATGGATCTCCGTGAGGATCAGCAGTCACAAACCAGTAAATCAATTTGAAAAACTTGTATTTTATTAAAGTTTCTATATTTAAGAACATTTAACTTATAAGTAAACAAATAAAAATAAAAATAAACACACAAAGAACTTTTTAGATAAAAAATGTAAAAGATGATATTAAATTAAATATATATATTCACACCATCTTTAAGTGTGTGATATCAAAATAACTCCACACCTTGCTTTTACGCCTTTCTTTTCCAGCATCTATAAAAAATTAATTTAAAAAATCAGTTTTCCAGTTTCAAACATGTATTTTTATGAATATTATTACTGTTGTTGTTATTAATTTGTTATTATTATTTCTTAGTATCTATTCTCAGTAAATTAATTAGATTTTCTTATTTTCTTCCTACTACATGATCCCAAAGAGTAAGACTTTATCTAGCGAGCTTCCCTGTCCATAAGAATTCGGTGGTGAAAATAACTACAATGCGCTCTGGCGCGTGACTAGATGACACACTCGCTCACAATAAGGCATTAGCTATTGACACAGCCTCATTATTTCTTATTATATATTCTCAGTAAGTTAAATTAATTATATTTTCTTATTTTATTTCTACTACATGATCTCAAAGAGTAAGACATTATCTAGCGGAGCAGTGCAGTCAGTTTAATTTTCATCGCCGTTCATTGTAACGTTAGCAGGGGTTTTTTTTCTTCAACTCTCGTCCCAAAATTAATTTACATCCTCCCCGATCCTATTTCTATCGGCCCCAGGACGACAGGACCTTAAGCTCGAGCCCTGGGGGAACCCCTTGCCATTACAAGGGACTCAGTTGTTAGTTAGCTGAAGTTAACTGATTTCTACCAGTGATGACTTACTTTCCTCTTCTTTGAAAAAAAACTCCTTATGTCCATGTTGTCTGGGGGAGAAACATATTAAACCAAGAGACTGTCAGCCAAAAAATAGAGTCTACTCTAGAGTAACAATCAAATGAAACCTAGCCTCCCTCCTCATCTTTTCACTATTTTGCTAACGTTAATCTTAACGTCAGTTAGCGTTAGCGCTTCTTAACAGTTAGCTAACCGAACAGAGAGGCTGCTGTCAGTCAGTATAGACACTTTGTAACAAAAACAAGAAGGCTATAAGCAACAGGCGAACAAAATACAAACATTTAGTTAAATGCCAAGCTTTGATTTTCGGTAAATTAACAATTTCCTGAACATTTTGTGATGACAGTGTGTGACCCACCTTAACTCAGCTACCTGGCATACGGGCATCAATGACTAGCTAACGTTAGCGCCCGCTCGTGTGTATGTGTGTGCGTGCTATGTGAGAATTTGCCTCGGGGCAAGGTGGCAGTGGACGTGGTATGGAATTTTATTGTTTTGGGCATTCTCTCGATAAGCAAGTGGAATGGATTTGATAATGAATCACTGACACAGCGCTCTGAAAACAGCTCAGAGTGGATAGACGATGCACTGATTTTCGGCATAGTAAAAGTGGGGGGGTCTAAACTAATAATTTTAAAAAGTGGGTGGGACTTTTTAATTGAATGGTTTGGTTTGTTTTTATTTCTATTTTTTTTCTTTCAGTGAATGTTTTTGCATGGGGGTGATGGCAAACTCAGACTTCTTGATAAGCTACTTGTCAGTTTATTTCTACCCATGCAATCTTATTAAAGTTAGTGGCCTTTTACTGTATTTTCTTTTTGTTATCAGAGTGTTCAACAGCCATACGGACATTTTGTAAGGTTAGACACTGATAAAATTGAATTCAGCTGTTCATATTCACTAATAATTAACCCCTCCGTGCACATGCCAAATCTGGTAAATCCTTTCCCATTTAGGGGGTACCCTATTTAAAGCTTTATATCTACAGATGTGAACACCAGAGACTTGAAAAATGGCTTAAATGAAACCATCTGTACCATTTACAATACTAATTTAGATTAGTTTATATTCAAAAGTTTGGAAGAAATAAAGTGCCACAAATGCAAATTTCTAGGCGAAAAAAAAAAAAAAACTGTTTCCAATGAAATACTGAGAGATTGCATATATACAGCAGGTTAAACTATACATGTCTTGGATCAAAAACCTCTTGACCACAAGTTCTAAGGGTGAATATGTAGAACTACTAAAGATCTCTGAAGCAAAAAATAAGCAGTGTACCCAGCGTCTCCAAATCTATCCAAAATGTCTAAATTAAGCATTGCTGTAAATCACAACATATTCATGTATTTCACTACAAAACAACTGTTTTGACTCAAGAAACTCACTGTTGCATCATTTCCAAGTGGAAATTACAAGCTTTTCATGAGTACAGTGGTCTAAAATATACAGGGGTCCAGAAACATATCAAAAATCTCTCCAAAAATGAATAAAATGCTTTTTGTCCATTATAAAGCATATAAATGAGACCCTTATGAAGGTTTAAGATGAAACATTGCTATCAGATTAAAAAATAATGCAAAAACATTGTCACACAATGCGGTACAGTACCTAAATGCGTAATAATGAACTCTCGTATGTATTTCTGTACTTTCGTATGTTTTCTTGTATGGGGATAAGATGACATGAAAACAATTTTCAACCATCCACCACATTTTGGCAATGCTCCAACTCTCACGTCATCACTGTTGCATGCACCACGAAAACTACTAAACTACCAACGAACGCTTACATTACAGTGTGAAATATCCTCATTATAAAATACCACTAACCTATTTAAAGACACTCAATTTAAAAAATAATTTATGTAACTGAAATATTTTGAGCAGTAATACTTACATAGCGATGATGAAATGTTATAGAGACAGAGACAGTAAATCAGCCCAGTCATTCTCTCCTGTTCTGTCTTACTCCAGAAAACAATGTCAACTAGGTCTATCAGCAAACATATGGCTTAACTATGCTCAGAAGTCGTCAATAATAATAATATTCTTCAGTAAATTTTGTGTCTTTTACTGCTACCACAGAGTGAATGTGATTATGAAAAAACTTGTGGTTACACAGCTATAAAATGCTATTTCAAAAGCAAACTTAGACATGTTATACATTGTTAGAAAGCTTATTCTGTCACCTATTGGATCGATTGATAGTCGATCAAGCCAGACTGTATTAAAAAGGGTGACAACACCGTAAACATGTGTGGTATTACGCACAGCTATTTTGGAAGGTACCCAGGCGTCACAAATGCGCGTATATTTCATTAACGGATTATCCCAGACAATATATTACCACTCAGTCTCAAAAGGGACATCTCTACGCATAAAACCAATGGTAAGATTGTATATTTATTCAATATTTATTCCCAGAAATTGAATGACATGGTATAATTTTTTTTTAATTGTCTTGTTTATTTTGTTATTCAATAAGCAGCATTTCCACTGCTGTATTGACATATCTTAGGGCTATAGTTGGGTTTATCTTGTTGCTATGATGGAATACGATTTTTTGAGTAGTGAAAGACTATTTCTATGAATGCCCAGATAGACAATATTGTCCATTATGTTATCAGTGGGGGGTGTAGTTGCAGATGAGACTGCAGGGTGGGGGTTCTTGTTAAATGAACATCCAGCGCTGCAAAACTCCGTATTTAGCATAGTTGCTGTGTGTCGTCTACTAATGAAACTAAAACACATAGTTTCTGTTTTCAACTCATTCTTTGGTTGCAGGAACAATGAATGTCTGAGTTGAGCAATCCAGGCACGCCGGCATGCGGACCACTAGGGGGATTACGCTAAGCGGTTAAAGAAGCTGTATTCCACAGCAATGCTACCTAATGTTTCGGACTTGTGTGTACGAGTATACAGTGCATTAATGAGGCAAACATATGTGTGGGAAGATTTATGTAATAGGCCTCAATATTTGTAATTTATATCGATATTTATGCCCCCCCCCCCCCCCCGTTCTTCTGTAGTGTGAATGCTTTATGTGTCTTGGTATAAAAAATGTCTGTCTATAAATTTGAATGTTACATGCTGAATATACACATGAATATCTCCACGGGGATAATGGAGTATTGCATATATGTGTGTATATATTTATTGTACAATCAGTATTTATTAGGAATTGCAAATATACAAAGATTTGTACATTTTGTAAAATGAATTTCACAAGAAAGTATAAACATATCCTTTGTGAAGGAATATCCTTTCTGTTGGTATTGACCAGCAGTTTCATACAGCCATGCATTTTTGTTATCAGACATTTTGATGTGACACAAAGTTTGAATGACAACATTGTGTTCAGATGGTAAGATTAAGAAAACACAGGACCAAATTACTTGAAAGAATTTAGGAAACATTGAGTAGCATTGCTGTGGAATACAGCTTCTTTCATTTGTGTGGGATAAGATAGACAATATTGTTTTATGTAACTTACTATTTTGATATCAATAGTTTTAATGGCAGGCCTACATCTGAAGTAATGACTTATAGATAGTGCTTCATATATGTGAGTATCTTGGAATTCTTCTATATTTAGGGGTCCAAGCAGCGAAGCTGGTGGAACCCTATTGTATCTGTTAGGATTATTATTATTATTATTATTATTATTATTATTATTATTATTATTATTTTTCTCCGCTAAAAGTGTCTGAGGCTCAGCAACCATTGGCACCACCTATGTCCACCATATTGTTTGGCCGCCATTTTAACTTTTTCCTTGGGGCGTGGAAGCTTTCTCTGCTAAAATGTCTGAGGCTCAGCAACCATAAGTTGTAGATTAACCAAATTTGGTAGGTGGGTTCCTAAGGCCCCCCACTACTCAGGCACTAAAAATCACCTATGTCGGCCAGATGGTGGCGCTATAACAAAGGGTCATGTTTTAAAGGTCATAACTCCCACACCGTAAGTCAGATCAACACAAAACTTCATCGACCGATGCATCTGAATGTGCTCTACAACATTGCCATTGGGAGCACCTATGTCTGCCATATTGTTTGCCCGCCATTTGGACTTTTTTATTAGTTGGGGTGCGGAAGAGCTGGAGCTCCAAATCCAAACGGTTACGACATCTAGTAAACTTCTTTACGGCAAGCGACATCCATGAGGACGCAAGTAATCCGACACCTTAGGGTCTAGTTTTTATCAGTGAGGGGACGGTCTGAACGTCGGGGAAGGAATGGAAGACAGTGCCACCCAGAGTGCGTGCTAGGATCCCAAAAGTTTGTTAGTAAAAGCGTTTTGAGAGGATGAATAACTACTTTTTTTGGCATGGATCCTTTTGAAGACAGTATCGGGTGAGTTCGTTAAGTCTTTAAATCTGTCATTATGGTGAGAAATAGCTAAACCATTTTATTGGTAGGATTTGAGTTTCTGTGCAAACGCGCGAAAACACGCTGGTATAATATAACAATGACAGTAATACATATGTAGTCCGCAAGCGTAAAGCAAGAAAAGAACAGAAGAGCACACATTATAATCCTCAATCTTAATTTCTCAACTGTTCCAAGACGTTGGCAGGCTATAACCAACAGTAGGCTACTGCGCAGCATAACATACAAGTTTGAATTCAAGTTATTCTTATGAAAATAAATCGGTTTGCGGCCGCAGATTTTTAAAAATGGCTGTTGAAATCAAATACTGCGAGTAGTCCGACCAATCAGAAATATTCAGCGCTTGCGCCCCACCCCAAAAGTTCCGGTACTTTTGGAAAGTACTACCCCCCGAGCAGGGACTTTTTTTGGGGTAAAATAAAGTCCCCGGAACTTAATTTAGACCCTGGTTCCTGGGGTGGAAACGCACTGAGTTCCTCAAAAGGTTCCTAGTTCCTGGGGAAAGTTCCTGCAGTGGAAACGCAGCTATAGTATAAAATTTACTGATATGCATAGTGACCTGGAAGCCGTTTTACCTGTTTGGCTCACTATGAATGCAACTTATATTAAAAAGTAGACCGATGTTGTTTTTTGTCTTACGTTTAGTCTGTTTACGTTTTATAAACTTCTGTTTTATCAAAATGAAAGCAAGTTCATGAAAGTGCACTGTTCTGACCTGGAGCACAAAAAGATTAGGCTAAAATTGAATGGTGACAGAGTTGCATTGCAAGCCACCTACAGACATTATGAGAACGTGATTCAATATCATGTAGGATATGTAGTGTTTAGATTTTGGCCTTAGAGAGGGAATCAGTGAATAAGAATGTGGCCTGGCCTCCCCGTCATAAGCATCCAAGCAAATGTGATTGGGGCAATATAAAATCCACTGATACCCTAATCTAGGCAGACAATCTATGGGTCTCACCCCCTCTGAAGAGACAAACCAGATGACACAGGACACCATATTGGGGGTCGGAGACCCTACACGCCTAACATTTCCCTTTCCCATGTCCTCTTTAAGTTTGAATGCAATCTTTAGGTAGGCCAGTCCTTGTCATAAATTACCCTTCTATCCTACACCTTAACTCAGCATCACCCACTCAGGGAAAAACATCCTCAAGCCATGCTAGGTAAGGTATTTAAGATTGCCACAGAAAAAAGTGTTGTGTTGCATTGGTGTCGGAGCCTTGAAGAAGTTTTCCTCTTTTTATTTTGGTGGTGGTTCCTTGGTTGTGTGCTTTTAGCTGGTTTCCTTGTGGTGCTTATACTAGAAGTGGGTGATACTTTGGCAAGGTCTGGCCGATCCGTTTCTCTCTCTCTCTCTCTCTCTCTCTCTTATCCGTCTCTCTCTATTTTCTGGTATTTCTAGATTAGTTGTTTAATGTTTTGCTGTATGTCTTCTGTTGTGTAATTTAGAGGTAGTGTGCCTGCATTCAATAAAGAATGTATGTTTTTAATTCATTAATATAATTGACTGCTTCTTACTGAATTCAATTATTTAATCTGAGAACCTAATATACAGCTTGTTTTGACTTGTTGGTTGATTCCACCAGTTTTCTGTAGACTGACCTATAAAAGATTTTGACGATTTAATTGATAATTCTAATTTTAAACATAATTATTGAATTAAATCTAATATATATTTTACATGTAGGGTAAGTGAGGGGTTCTAGCATGCAATATCACTTGGTTCAGTATTCAGAGTGCTGAACATTTTAACAAGGACCTTGGACTGTTGGAACCGCTGGATTCAGAAAATAAACATATTCTTAATTAATCCTTGCTTGTCCGACAATCATTTAGCCATTACTTTGTGCAGTCAAAATTAATTTTTTATAATATTTTAAGGCAAATAACTACAAGTATAACTTTAAATAAGATTAGATAAGCTGTGCCACTCTGAAATGCCTGATTTGAGGATTTCATAACTTCAATGTATTTTCATGTCTTGTGTCATTTTGTTATTCTGAGTATATTTGCGAAATACAGTACAGTTACAACAGCATGATTTAGTAAGATGCTTTGTGCATCACAAGAGAGGATAAACCACACATGACCACAAACATGCTCGCACGGCACGCATTCACTCACACACACAGGCGTGTAAGCGCACACACACACACACACACACACACACACTAAACAGACTAATTTGTTACGTGTTATAAATATAAATCTCCAATTTCCCAGTGTATTTTGCTTTTCATTTAGGTATATTTGCCCATAATACCGGTGATGCTGTAAGCAGGGTGGCTGCCATTTCCTCTACTGGTCGCCAGAGGGCGATATAAGCATTGGCTGCTGCTTCCTCCACGGGTGGCCAGAGGGTGACTTCATCATCGTATTGTGTTCTGTTGACTTATTGTTTTCACCTGTGTTGATTTGTGATTCTTTGCACCTGTGTTCTTCCTAATATTAGTTCTCCCTTCTGTTGTGTTCATTGCTTAGTCTTGAGTTTGCCTGCCTCTGTGTAAGTCTCGAGTAAAAGTCTGTATTGCTAGAAAAGAAGCCTGCATTAAAACTTTTCTTTTGAAAAGTCTACTTTGTTTGTCAAGCCTGCTCTTGTCCTCTGCTCTTAGTTCCACACTCCTAGTCAAGTGGGTTGGTGGTTAATGTACAGCACTCTTAGCCAGAAAACCTGGGTTCAAGCCTCTGTCGGGGAACCACCCGTAACAAATACCACATCCTATTTCCCTTTTTAAGTTCTGAGTAATCAATAACATGCAAAAGCTACTGCATTTTTTTTTTTGCATTTTTAAAATTAGCAGCGTTCCACTACCACCCATTTGAAACAACCGGCTAAACAAACAGACTACTGTCCATGGCATTACTAAAGAAACACTTACAACATCATTTATCTGAGCAACATGCTTCAAACATTGCCTATTTGTAAGTTGTCTTGCTTGACAAAGGGGCTATTGTCATTAATTATCGTTAACCATAATTAGCTAGACTAGCTTGCTTGTGGGCTAGTAGCCTATAGGATAACTTAACCTAGTCTAAAGTTGGCAAATCTGATATAAACCGGTTTATTCTCTTTTGTGCATTGTAAGTGTTGTTGTTTCAACTGTGATTTTGTTGTATGACAGTGCAAAAGAGTACACAGTAGGAAATTCACAGTATTGTTACCTGTTATTTACGGATGTCAGTACAGCATCCAACTGTGTCGATCAAGACAAAATAGCAGCACCCGGCACTGCAGCTGAGGGGTCGTAATTTACGCATGACACTAAAACTGCGGACCTGTGAATATATTATAATATATATATATAATTAACATAATATAATTATTAATATTATAATTATATTTTGGCTGGTGGTATTTTTAATTTGTATTTTATATACAATACAAATTATAATTACCACCGACCAAAAGGGCACTGGTCGAGTGAGAGGGCAAAAGGGCAGGGGTTCAAGCCCCCCTTGAGGTCTATCTGTGCATTGGAAAGGTTTATTTGCACAATAAGGAAACATACAATGCAATGTAAATATAGAAGAAACAAATGTGCATTGTCCAAAAAAAGTAACGTAAGCTAAAAAAATTTTAAAAATCCCCTCTAGCCTACTGATTCTAAAATGACCCAAAAACATGTGCTGATCAGTAACTTTAACAAATTCTTGACACAATTTCTTCTTGTCCAAGTTTTCCGTTCTCTCTCTGTGAACATGACAAACAACCACGCTGTTGAGTCGGGTTTGTGACATTGAAGAGCGAAGCCAGGTCTTCAGGTGTCTTAAGGGACTGAAGCTTCTCTTCGCCTCAGCAGATGAGGCAGGGACGATGAGCAGCAAACACACAAGTGCCTCAACTTGATAAGAAGAGACCATGGACCTCGGGCACCATGTTCCTCATGATTTCTGACACTTCTGAGCAGGTTTCGTAGGTGTAATTGGCATTGAACATGGCCAGCTGCACCTTTAGGGACTGGAACTGCAGCTCTGGATACAGGTCAACCACGTCATCAACTTTTCCAGAGAGTAGGACTTTCTCCAGCTTGACCAGTTGCTGTAGCCCTTCCTGTTCAAACTGCTTTGTGAGTTGTGTTGTTACAATGTCAAGGACACAGTAGTCCTCCTGATGTGTGGATGGAACATGGGGCTCTGCTAGACCAGCATGTCTCCTTGGTGGCTTTTGTAAGTGTGACATCTTTATTGGCTCGATGTCCAAAGACGTAACCAGCTCAGTTGAACTGGTGTAGACCTTGTTGAATACTTCTGTTTGTTGGCTCTGAAAATGTTTTTTCATACACTCAACTGCACTTAACATGGATTCAACTGTTTTCTCTCTCCCCTGCAGTGAAGTGTTCAGGCCCTCTAACCCCATCATCACCTCTTTTGCCAGAAGCAGGCCAAGGACCGTGTTGCCCTTTTGGAACCGCTCATGAAGGCCATTAGCTCTAGAAGCTGTGTCGGATGTGCTGGACAAAGCCATGTCTTCCAATGCCGCCAAGACGGCCTCATATTGACTGCAGGGTTTCTGTGGGATCTTAAAAAGTCTTAAATTTAATAATCAGAATTTTAGGACTTAAAAAGTCTTGATCTCAAAGATTTTCATAAAAATAAATGTCTGTTAAGTCACTATCTATCGCTGAATTAGGTAACACAATGGTGATTGAGTCTATTATTATATATTATATTAATTTATATTATTATAATAATAATAATTCATGATTAAAGAACTGGGTGTCTGTGGCGACATTCCCGGGAAAAAAATCACAAGCGGCGCACAGTTAGTGACATGCTTTCCATCACCCATCAGTGGTTGGTCCGCCAGAGAGGGGAGGCGGAGCTAACGCAGCAGGCTTACTCTTCAACTCACTTGTGTGTGAGCGGCCTACTGTTTTTTCCAGTGTCTGCTATGGAACCCTAAAAAGTTTTTGTGTAACATGAGAGGTCATATTATTTGTTGATGTAGATTTCGTATTACATTTGATGACAATGTAACGTTACTCAATTGCATAGCATATTTGCACAGCTAGCGCTCACTATCGGACCGTGTCAAGAAAGGCAACATTAGTTTAGACAACGTTGTGCACAGTAGCCATCCCTCATATCAAGTAACGCTGCGTTAGCTAGCTAGCTAATGTAATTAACATAATCTAACGTCAGCTAGCAATTAGAAAAAATGCTAGCTAACGCTACCGACCGGTACTGACCTCGCAAACTGTCTCTCGAATGGAACGCTACTTTGTTGCAACTTTGCAATGTAGCTAACTAAAGGCCAGTTCTGATCAACGATTTGCAACGAGACTGGATGCAATTTACAAAATTCCAAGACGTCTGATTGTAAACGTTCTAAAACTGCACTTGGCGATTTGACAAGGTGGGTCTTTTGAGACCCCAGGGCAGGCAACGGCTTCAGACCATAGGCCGTTTAAAAGCTTCAGACGCTCTGCAACTAACCAGTTCACACCGCTGCAATTTTCTCTGCAACATTTTAAAACCGTTTCGTCTCGTTGTGAATCATTGATCTGAACTGGCCTTAACGTTACCGTTATTTACATTGCCATCAATATATTTATATAATTTATAATGATCGGAATAAAGCGGTCTTTACACAGAGCATTAACCCCGGGGTATAGGTGGAGCAGGGGGTCTGATTTCTGTGTAAAGAAAACTAAATAAAATTTAAAAATATAAGACGCAAGCGGCGTTGGGAGGGGTCCAAGCATTGGCACCATCGCGCCCCCTATTGAGCGATTTTCAAATGGCTTTGTCCTCATGATCATATACCTTCACCCAACATATCTACTGAATATCATGATGATTGTATAAAAAATTGATGACTTACGGCCAATTTTGTGCTAAGAGACGCTGTCGGATGACAGTTGCGTCGCCATGGATGTGTCCTGGCCGCTTCCCGTAAAGGCCTTTACTATGTCGTAACACTTAGATGGCATGTCGTAACACTTAGATGGCCCAGCGTGTGTATACAGCTGCAACGCTTCCATGCCGCAACTAAAAAAAGTGTCACACTAGTGTTGTCATGGTACCAAAATTTTGACTTTGATACTGATACCAGGTTTAGTATCACGATACTCGATACTGAAGCAATACTGATTCAATAATCGGTACCTAACGATACTGAAATTACCTTAATAGATCAGAAACGTAACGTCCACAAGGGTTGACCTGATTTTCAAATTCACAGTTTATTAAAAACCTGGTAAATTAACAACCTTTAAGTTGAAGCCTGTTCAACATATTAATAAGCATAGGCCTATAGTGTTACAACACTAAACAATAGAAAAATATGTTAAATATATTTCAAAAATTTAACAATTGTAAACTAAATAATCTTTAAACAGGTCTTTCACTTTTAAATAGATCTAAAAACAGCATATTTTAATAACAATACAGCATCTTCCTATAATAAAATATTTACAAATTAGAACACCTATTGCTACTGAAGTCAACTGAGTGGAAGCTTGCGCTGTATAAGCGAAGTGAAGGCACAAGCGCAGGTCACCTCACTGGGCAACCATATTTGCTACTGCCATCTAGCGAAGATTCTGACAAATTACACTTTTCATCCTCTCAATCAGTAACGCGGGAGACAAATTTCCCTGGCTTTTACATTTGACACAAAACTACCGAATGTCGGAAAATTCTAATACCGAACAGTTTATTTTTTTCAGTACCGAAAAAGTGCTGAAGATTCGGTATACGGTTGCGGCCCCAGAGCCAGGCTGTAACACTGGAATAAAGGTAAAAAACAATGAAAATGAATGATGTATTACTTTAAGGAATTATGTTTCAGGAGACCCAAAACAGGGCCCATATTATGAACATAGTGTGTGATTATGAACGCGGTGTCGTGTGGCAATATCAGGATGAAAATAGTGGGGATAGTGTGTGGGGGGTGGAGGGTGCCCTTTTTTCAATTGAGCCCCTGCCCCCCAATATGTCTGTGCATAGCCCTGAACCTTTCTCAAAGCGTTCTCACTTGTTAGTTAACATTTCTTGGTGCAAGCTACTTTTCAGAACATTTTTAACAAAACTTTGTTTCCTAGTTTTTTTGTTTGTTTGTTTTTGTTTGTTTTTTTGTAAGGGAAGTCTTATTTCAAAGGAAATGATCAAAACTCAATGATAAATAATTTAGCAAGACAAACACATCATAGCTGAATGGATTAGAATGACTGTCATATACATGTCCAACCCCAGCCACTGACTGCACTTTCACTCTTCATGTGCCCCCCGACAAGGTAAGGCAGGTTGTAGCATCATTATGCTTAATTCCTTTATTGAGTCCATGCAAATGTAATGTTAACCTAATGTTAGCTAGCCAATGTTAGTTGAGGTTGGTGTCGTCACAACCTTCAGCTAGTTCATGTTTGCCTTACTGTAAGTTTTGAAAAATGTTTAGTCATCAATTAATGTACTGTAAGTTAGACGCAATCACTAGACTTCAATTCTAATTAGCTTAATGCTTAATCTCGATTAAAAAAATATTTTCATAGTTACAAATAGCAACATCAAACACTTTCCTGCTTGGCTAATAACAGCAAGCTAACGTGAACGAGCTAACTAGCTAGTATACCTTAGTTCATCTTGGGTTGAATAAGCAGTGGCTTGTAGCCAACATTATTTAGCTTACTTCAGTGTGCTTCCTCAAATTTCATGGCACTTATTTCGCTGGGTTGTGGCAAACAAAGTTGACGATTTATCTTGTTTGAGTTGTTTTGTACGCCAACAAAGGTAAACATTTCTTTTAAATAAGGCCATGGATGGTCGTCAGTGCAGTGGCACTGGAAATGGTGGGTTTGTTGTTGCTTTTATTAGCCATATATATATATATATATATTGTGGCGTGGATCAGGGCATGCCCCCACAGTGCCCCTCCCAGCCTTATAGGCATCAGCTAAAACCTACCACCAGGCCAGCTCTTCAGGACCCGGGACAGCGCCACACTGTGAAGCCCAACCACAGGACCCTGGAGAGCGGCAAAGTGGAAATTCCCCAACTCCCTCCTTTGCACTCAACACACCTGCAAGCAATGAGGCAACACAGCTGCCACCACTCCAGGAAACTGGCTGGGAGCTTAAAAGGAGGCCTTTTGTCTCCCTTGAGGAGAGGGGTTTTGGGCGGCAGGAGAGCTGGTGAAAACTGTTTCTAACTATTTCCCTACTTTTCAGAATCCGGTGGAGACTCAGGACTACCTCTCCTTGCATTGAAGAGGGATCCCCTCAGCGGTCTCCCGGACGCCGCTACTACTAATTTTGGTTGCTGTACGTTAATCTAAGTCTGACAAAAGACTTTAGTTGTTGAGTTTGGTTTTTTGATTTTGTATATATTTTTTGTTAAATAAAAGGCCCTGTTGGGCTATTTTTTCCCAAACCTCCGGTCTGTGTATTTCTGTGCCGCCCCGCCTGCACCGTCATGCCCAGTGCGGTGCCACAGTGGTGGAGAATGCGGGCATAGGCACGGAGTAATAGCAGACTGCAGCTAACTACCTCGAGCTCAAGTATTACACTCGTTCTCGCGGTAGGAAAAAAAAAAAATTTTTTTTTTGTTGTTGTTGTTTGTTCTCCCCCCGCCCCCCCTTTTTCATTAGTCTGGTGTTCTCCAATTTAGCTGCAATATGGAGGACCTCTTGCGGGCGCTCGTGGAGGCTAACCTGGGACAACAACATGCTGCCTAGGTCATGGCTGAACAGGTCGTCCACCTCACCGAGGTGGTTCAGGCATCTGGCGTGCCGCTCCCGGTCAGCAGGACAAAGGCTAAGGACGTCCTGACAAAAATGACTGAGGCCGACGACGTGGAGGCCTACCTCCACACCTTTGAGCGGGTGGCCGAGCGCGAGTTATGGGATCCCCGGGAGATGGCCGACACCCTCGCTCCCTTCCTCACCGGTGAGGCCCAACAAGCGTACCAAGACCTGGGCGCCGCAGAAGCCCGGGACTACCACAGGCTGAAAAGGGAGATACTAGCCAGGGCCGGTGTATCCCCCACATCCGCCGGACAACAAGTCGCCACCTGGGCCTACCAACCGGGGTCAACACACGCAGCCAGATGGCGTCACTCCGGAGGCTGGTTACCCGTTGGCTCCAACCTGAACGGAGCCATGGATTGGTTCCTCCGGGCGTTGCCATATGAGGCGAAGAAGCTGGCCGGGCAGCATGCGCCACTGAGCCCAGAGGAGCTGGTGGAACTGGTGGAGTGAGTCGAAGCCACACAGGAGATGCTGAAGGCAGGATCGACCGAGCGCCCCCTCTTCCGTCCCCGGACTGGAGGTGACCGGAAGCCGACCCCACCAGACTCGGCCCAGGCCCGGGCTCCAGGCAACCACGGCGGACATGCGTGGACACCCCACTTCCCCTTTCAGTCTGGAAGGGGAGGGAAAATACCCACCCTGCTGCCCACCTCTGGAAAATCGCCCTCTGATGTGTCCATGCCCACCGACCCGGCCCCCACTCCAGCTTGCTTGCCCCATGGACGGAGTTGCCTGGTTGCGGAGCAATTGGAAGCCCACCAGGTGACCCCTCCCCTCCGCTGGCCGGTGACTGTTGGTGGACAACCCTGGGAGGCCCTTCTCGACTCCTGGAGCGCAGTCACCCTGGTCCAACCCCGGGTGCTCTCCAGCAGTCAAGCCACGTCCTCTGGAAGGCTGTCTCTCACCTGGAGACGTGCACCAGGTTCCGGCAGTTGGCTTGGACGTGCAGAGCGACCGAGGCTGCTGGGCAGTCACGGCTGGTCTGGTGCCAGAACTCCCTGTCCCTCTACTACTCGGCCGTAATTACCCTGGCTTCGACACCCTGTACCAGGCCGCCAGAACCGTCCAGAGGGGGGGCAGAAGAGCCCGAAGGAAGGGAACCGGATCAGGGCCCCGACGAGCCAAACCCCGAGTCCGTCCATCAGGCCAACCCTATGCTGCCTTGCTCTGGGAACGGGTTGGAGTAGGCGAGGCGGCAGAAGAAGCTGATGGGGAAGGTGAGCTCTTACTTCCCTTAACTGTGTCCAATCTCCCTCCCCAGGCACAACGTAGAGGACAGTTCGGCACTGCGCAGGTCCAGGATGACCGGTTGCGCCACTGCTCCAATGCTTCCACTGGCCAGGAACGCGCAGAGCGGTGGAGGATTACTGCCGCAGTTGCGAGGTGTGCCAACGCACCTCCCCGGTAAGGCCACCACCCGCTCCTCTAATCCCTCTCCCCATCATAGAGACCCCCTTCGAGAGGATCGGCATGGACCTGGTCGGACCCCTGCCAAAGTCAGCCCGGGGACACAACTACATCTTGGTCATCCTGGGCATGCCCCCACAGTGCCCCTCCCAGCCTTATAGGCACCAGGCCAGCTCTTCAGGACCTGGGACAGCGCCACACTGTGAAGCCCAGCCACAGGACCCTGGAGAGCGGCAAAGTGGAAATTCCCCAACTCCCTCCTTTGCACTCAACACACCTGCAAGCAATGAGGCAACACACCTGCTGCCACTCCAGGGAATTGGCTGGGAGCTTAAAAGGAGGCCAGGAGCCAGGTTCGGGTCCTTGAAGGGGTAAAGAGGGGAGAAGGACCCCTGGAGGCAAATTACTTCTCGGTAGAACAGGGACTGCTGTACTACCACACCACGAGACGGGGAGAAGTCCGGGAGCTGTTGGTCCTACCCCGCCAGTACGTGGCCACTGTCCTACAGCTGGCCCACACACAAATCCTGGGAGCTCACCAGGGCATGCAGAAGACCCTAGAATGTGTGGCAGACCGCTTCCACTGGCCAGGAACGCGCAGAGCGGTGGAGGATTACTGCCGCAGTTGCGAGGTGTGCCAACGCACCTCCCCGGTAAGGCCACCCGCTCCTCTAATCCCTCTCCCCATCATAGAGACCCCCTTCGAGAGGATCGGCATGGACCTGGTCGGACCCCTGCCAAAGTCAGCCCGGGGACACAACTACATCTTGGTCATCCTGGACTATGCCACCCGCTATCCAGAAGCCGTACCCCTCCGCGTCGCCACCTCCAAGGCCATTGCTCGCGAGTTGGTGCACCTCACGTTGAAGCGGATGCTCCGGAAGATAGTCGCTGCTGACGGCAAGGACTGGGACCAGGTCCTGCCGTATGTGCTCTTTGCTATTCGGGAGGTGCCCCAGGCTTCCACTGGCTTCTCCCCTTTTGAGCTGCTGTACGGGCGGAGGCCGAGGGGACTCCTGGACCTCGCCAAAGAAGCCTGGGAGGAACAGCCATCACCGCACCGGAGCCTGGTCGAACACGTGGAGGAGATGCACACCCGCATATCAAGTGTCATGCCAGTGGTGCGAGAGCACATGGTGGAAGCCCAACGTGCCCAGCAGTGGACATATAACCGGCCTGCTCAACCCCGAGAGTTCCGGCCTGGTGACCATGTCCTTCTGCTCGTACCCACTCCTGAAAATAAGTTTCTTGCCACCTGGCAGGGACCCTATACTATCAAAGAGCGAGTGGGACCAGTGAACTACCGCGTTGACCAGCCCGGGCGCCGGAAACCGCAGCAGGTGTATCATGTGAATCTGCTCAAAAGGTGGGTAGAGGGTCCTGCAGCAGCAACGGCGGTGATGTTCACCACAGAAGAAACAACCCCTGCGCCCCGGGAGACTGTGCGATATGGTGCTGACCTGAGCCCCCGCCAGGTCCAAGAGGTGAGAGAACTAGTTGACCAAAACCGTGATGTGTTCTCCCCTCTCCCAGGTCGTACCACCTTAATGGAGCACCATATCCGTACACCAGAGCGCACCGTGGTGAACATACGCCCGTATCGGATCCCGGAAGCATGGAAAGTGGCCGTCGTGGAGGAGATTGAGAGGATGAGAGCAATGGGGGTCATTGAGGAGGCCTGCAGCCCTTGGTCGAACACCATAGTCCTTGTGCCTAAACCCGATGGCTCCCTGCACTTCTGTAACGACTTCAGACGCCTCAATGCTGTGTCCGACTTCGACGCGTACCCCATGCCCCGGGCGGATCAGTTACTCGAGCGACTGGGTGAGTCCCGGTTTTTATTACAACCCTGGACCTAACCAAAGGTTATTGGCAGGTCCCCCTCACCCAGTCGGTCAAGGAGAAGACTGCCTTCACCAGCCCGGTGGGCCAGTTCCAGTGTCGGGTCCTGCCGTTCGGGCTCCATGGGGCCCCCGCAACATTCCAGCGCTTGATGGACATCGTAGTCCGGCCACACCAGCGCTATGCAGCAGCCTACTTGGACGATGTGGTAATCCACTCCCGCACCTGGGCTGACCACCTGATTCATGTCCAGGCTGTCTTGGGGGCGCTGCGACAAGCTGGCCTCACCGCCAATCCCGCCAAGTGCTGCATAGCGCAAAACGAGGCACAGTATCTGGGCTACACCATCGGTCGGGGCCTGCTCAAGCCCCAAGATAAGAAGGTGCAGGCCGTGAAGAACTGGCCCCGGCCTGCCACCAAGACCCAGGTACGTGCCTTCCTGGGGTTGGCCGGGTACTACCGGCATTTTATCCCTCATTTCTCCTCCACAGCCACACCCTTATCTGACCTCACACGAAAAGGGCCACCGGAGAAACTGCTGTGGGGCCCCGAGCAGGAGAGGGCATTCCAGGACTTGAAGGCCGCCCTGTGCTCGGACCCGGTCCTCCATACCCCGGACTTCGACCGGCCCTTCCTGGTCCAAACGGATGCGTCGGAGACAGGGGTGGGCGCGGTTCTGTCCCAGGTACACGGCGATGAGGAGCACCCCGTGTTATTTCTGAGCCGTAAGCTCTGCCCGAGTGACTCCCGGTATGCAGCTGTTGAGCGCGAGGCCCTTGCCATTAAATGGGCCCTCTCCGCACTCCAGTACTACCTGCTCGGGCGGAAGTTTACTCTGGTTACAGATCACGCGCCCCTCCAGTGGATGGCCCGGGAGAAGAACACCAATGCCAGGGTGACCCGCTGGTTCCTGGCACTCCAGCCCTTCAACTTTGAGGTGGTCCACCGTCCCGGAAGGCTCCATGGGAACGCTGACGCCCTGTCCCGCCTGCACGCGCTCTGGGCGGCCGCAGCCAGCACTGGTGGCGGTTCACTTAGGGGGGAGGCCTGCACGTCACGCCCCGCCTGCACGTCACGCCCAGTGCGGTGCCACAATATATATATATATATATATATATATATATATAAGAAATGTAGGTTAAGTGGGGGGTTTCTAGCCTGCAGTACTGCTTGTGTCCAGTATTCAAAGTGCTGAAAGTCTTAACAAAGGCATTGGCTGTTCAAACCACTGGATTCAGGATATAAACGTATTTTTATTTAATATTAATATTCTCTTCCCCAACAGTGCCTATTGGGATATCATCCTCCCCATTACATCACATTGCAGGCATTTAGCAAACAATCTTGTTCAGAGTGACTTTCACAATTTTTTACATAGCATTTACACTGCATCCATTTATACAGCTGGACATATACAGAAGCAATGCAGGCCAAGTACCTTGCTCAGGTGAGTGTCCAACCTGGGCATCAAATCTGTGACCAAACTAGATTACAAGTCTAGCTCTAGCTTACCCATAATACTACACAGCCGCCCCATCCCAACTGCACACATAAACATAAAATAATAAGGGTAAAGAAGGGTTACATGAAGTGTACAAATAATTTTGTTATGAGCTTAACAAATATGCACTGTCTAATAAATATATAAAATAATATAACATTGTCTGATATGAAATCCATCAAAATATGAAATGACAAAATATTACCAGGTGTTGAAAATAGAAGTGTCTGGAAAAGGTATGTGAGCATGTGTGAGTGTGTGTGTGTCTGTTTGTCTGTCTATGGGTGTGAATTAAAACAGTAGCCTATGAATTTATCTATGTACATGTATTGATCGAAAAGAAATACTAGTAAACTGAAAGAAAGAAAGGAGTTGAACTGGATAAAGACATCGTCTGACTTCCATTGTGAAATGGTTGCTTTCCATTGCAATTTAATCAGCAATGATTTTCCTTCATATTGTACATTTTCTGGCCCCAGTTACTGAATGGTAAATTTCTGAGGTTACAAACATGGTAATTTTTTTAAACAATACTTTTTGAAAGTGGTTTCCTATAATGTTGCATAGTCAGCAATATGATGCTGAACCATTTCGTATGCACTGTATATTTCTGTCAAATGGTACAGCGAAAGGCATACCAAGTAATGCTCACTATGTAATTTACCTGGTTAATGAATCATTTTCAGTTGAATCTCATTTTTATTTGAAGTTAGATTCAGATGCCCTTGAATTCATCCCTGAATGTCAAACAAAAGTAATATATTATGTAACCGGTAGGACAAGGATGCTGCTTACCAAAGTAGCAATTTGAGTATGTCACTTCGTCTCTTTAAATCATGGCACCTGCTTCATTCCTTTGTGTGCATTTGCGTTTGGACAGGAAGCAACGCCCAGATAGAGCCTGCGGTATGTTTGAAACCTTTCCTTGGATTTTAAGATTGTGTTAACTTTGGTAATATGTAGATTTCCCTTGCAACTAAACTAGCACAATACTGTGTTTGCTAGCAGTTGTTTGGCTTCTAGAAATCCTGGGTGGTGTGCTATTGCCATCGTCGGCTGGCTCAGTGATCATGTGCTTTCCCAACAGCGGAATAGCGGCCAAATTTAGTTGTGGGGAAATGAAGTGTGCGTACCTCTCCACATTTGGAATTGCGCCCTACTTCAAATCGCTTGTTGTCAGAGAGGTGTCCAGGCATGCTGGTTATGTAATGATGTTCGACGAAAGCCTGAAAAAAGCTCTCCAACTCAAACAGATGAACATGCACGTCCGGATTTGGAATGGGTGGGCAGGTGAAAACCCGGTATGTAGGCTCGGAGTTCCTAGGGCACGTAGCTGCCCACGACATCTTACAGCGGATGCAAAATATGCTCTCTGAAACTGGAATGAAGAACCTTGTGCAGCTATCAATGGAAGGGCCTAATGTAAATTGGAGTGTTTTCGGTTTACTTCAATCTGAGCTTGTCCAAGTCAACAAATCTCTGCTGAACATCGGGTCGTGTGGACTGCATGCTCTCCATAATGCTTTCCATGATGGATGCAGGGCAAGCAGATGGGAGGTGGACCATACCCATGCTGTTTTGGCTCTTTAAAAACAGCCCCGCCTGCAGAGAAGACTTCATAAAATTCACAGGCTGCAACACACCCATGCTTAAATTCTGCCACCCCCGATAGGTTGAAAATGTGAAAGTTTGTGAGAGAGAACTGATGCTGTGGCCTCACATGATAAACTACGTCGATGCAGTCTCAAGAGGAGAATTACCAGAGCCAAAGATAAAATCTTTCCAGGAGGTCAAGAATGCGTGTGCAGAGCCACTTTTTCCAGTGAGAACATCAATATTCCAGAGCATAGCCAAGCAAGTCACCCCCTTCCTTGTCCAATACCAAACCGATAAGCCAGTGCTACCATTCATGAGTGAGGACATGTGCAAGCTCATCAAAGGTAATTATGTACCCATTCTATATTATTTCAACCGAGGGCTGGGCGATATATCACAGCAATAATTACCTCGTGCAATAACGGTCGTCACCACCGTATGGCGTATCACCTTTCTTTTGTCTTCTTCTTTTTAATTATACCCAGGGGTTAAATTGGGGGTGGACACGGGTGGGCAGCGTCCACCCACCTTTGGTAAATAAATAAATAATTTTGACCGGCGGTTTTACAAATAACTATGGCAATCAAGTCCATTTTTTGTAGGCTCCAGTCCATGTGTTCCCTCTAGCCAGTTACTCGCTCAACCAATCAAGAAAAAAAAAAACTCAAGAGGAACAGTCGTTTATATAGACAGGCACAGAAAGAAAAATATCATTGATTGTCTTGATTGTTTGAAGGGGGGGCGGTAGGTACTTTCATTAACATGTAATTTCATCTATGCAACATTTTAAAGAGAGATGAATAAACAGCCACCACAAACACTGGCTATTATTAACGGCAACTGTGATTGCTTGAGCAAAATCAGCAGGTTGCTGGTCAGCAGCTAAGCTAGGATTGAATATTTCCCACACAACCTACATAACGTTTTATTCAGCGGCGACTGGTGAGCTGAAAATCGGTGGGGCGCAAAACTTTAAACCTTTAAACTAATCATTGATCTCAATCTGTTTTCATTAGTAATTTTCCTTTATAATCAAGCGTGCAAACGATCGGATTAATCAAATGGCAAGCAGCCTGACATACAGCATCTTCATACCGTGTTAGAGGGATTAAATCATAAATTCAATTTATCCGTTAAAAACCCGTTTTAATCACCAAGTAGTCTACACTTAACAAACAAGATATACCAGTCTGTTATCTACCGTGTTAGCTTTCAGAATAACCCAGCAAAAACAAAACCTGCACTTCAATTTTGTTTTCAATCTACGCATTGTAGATATTTGCCATGAATACAGAGAAAGAAGTGCATGTATCCGCAAACAATGTTGATTTAAAATGTGCACAGTTTTGTACTGCAAATGAAAATAAATGTAGGCTATAAGGCCTAGGCTACTCGCTAAAACTGCCTATTTGGGGAGAGCTGGCTATATATGATTGTATTGAGTAGCCTATTTTGTGGATTAATTGTATTGAGACTCGAGTGTAACCCAGGGTTACATGGCACAAAGTTGAACAGATAGTGTATATATATATATATATATATATATACACTGTCACTATTTTGTAACTAACCAGTAACAATTTAAATAAGATATTGTCATCTGAAATAGTGATAAAAGAAACAGATTTATTATAAGAAAAATATTGCAATCTAATGCAATCCCAGCATTAAAGAGTGAATACATGAATGGATAAACCCTTTGAAGACAATACAAGAAAATGGTGTGTGATTGGTGGAACTACCCGTCAATCTAAAAAAGATAAGTTGACGGGGATTTGTAAGCCAATGAGAATGGCGATACTCGTTATGAGTTGGTCGAGTTAGCCAATCAGACATAATTGTTTATAACTATTTGCCCTACCCCTGCACTACCCCCACCCCCCCCCCCCCCCGCCTCCCAGCACTCCACCAGCCTCATCCACGATGAGACTACACAAGCCAATTTTTTTCAATGAGTGAGAGACTACATAATTGCAGCACATAACTGCTGTTTATATTTATGTTCATATTGCTGTTCATATGACTGTTCACCCCCTAGCTGGTGGGGGTTCCTGACTGACACCTGCTAATGACTGCAGCTGCTGACTGGACCCTGCAGTTGGCTGTGGTGGTGATGGAAGTTGCTTGAAGTAGCTCTCTCAGCAACATGTGGCTCTAGGAAGCTTATGATGTCATAGAACTTCCATTTCTTTTTTGGGCCCCAGAACTTCCACTACACTTACCTTCTTTCTCCAGTTTCCTCTCTTTAAGTGTCCCTCAGTCCCTTCTACCTCTTTTTACACATGTCCACTGTATAATCATATGGAACAATAAAAACAATTTGAGATAAATTCTATTGACTGGTGAACAACAATTTTTAATGTATGAACAAAAACAGTTTTGTATTCTGTCCTATTTTAATTGTTTGTTGGACTGTCCAATACCTTAAACTCCTTAAAGGAGTCAGTTTTGTGATACATAAACCCCACACCAAAAAGCATCTTCTGCATCCTATCTTCACATGATAACCTCAAATATAGTTCTTCATGGTTTTAAAACTACAATTTAGTGTGTATTATAGCGGTTGCTTTGTACAGTGACCAAAACCAAAAATCCAAAATATGAGGAACAAAAAGAAAAAAGTATAGATCTCACCACTCTGTTGGCATGAAGTCCCTTATTTCATAAACTCCAGTAATCCATGAGAGCAAAAGAAAAAAAAAGTCTTCGGAATCCATTGGGCCTTTGTCTTTCTTAATCCCAATGGTTCAAGCAGTCCAGCGAAGCAAACAGGGAGATTGCCTGAACTATATGAGCAGTGATATAGAAAACAAGCCGAAAAGAATCCTTTTACTTGCTTTAAAGTGATCAAAATACCCTCACTAGGCCTTCGCCAAAACCATGCTCCTAGTTTTTCTCCTTCACTCCACCAAACATTTCTCCTTTGTCCTCTCCCTTGCACACCCACTTCCTGTCTCCTAGTGGTGTCAAAAGGTGTAGCTATCAAGAGATAGGGGAGAGTATACAGGCCCTGCTAATTGATGGAACCCTGTTCATTCTGTGGGTTACAGTATTGAAAGGACTCTGTATTAAATGGTAGCTATGGTGGGCACAAATATTTTGTCATATGGACTTAAACCCTAGATCTCAACAATAAATTATCTTTTTGTCAGTGTTTGAGTAGGCTACGTACAAATTAACAAAATGACTTGATAATTGAGCAAATGCTGTCTTGAAAATAATGTTTTCACTTAATTGTCTCATTTGTACGTTATCATAGTTTCATGGACAAATACAGAGAAAGAACATTGGTGTACAAGTTATTGACAGTAAATAGCAGTTGTATTTGTTAGCTAGCTTAGCCAAGTTAAGCTAGCTAACAAATACCGCAAAATATGAATTGATGTTATTGATACATTTTCCATTTATTTACCTTTAATGCCTGTCTCCTGACTCACTGCTAGCCAGGCAGCATCTCTCATGTAGGGTAGTTTATAGTTTTCATTGGCAACACTGTACAATAACGGCTGGTTAGACACAGCGACAATCAAAGTCTCCTCCATCCTGGCTCACTAAGAAAACTACAGCCAATTACAGCCAAGTGGGGTCAACCACCACACTTATTTGCTATTGGTTGAGGCTGCAACAAGTTGAACTCCATGCGAAGCGAAGATGCGAATTTGCTTCGCCACCGGAAGCAAATGTTTTATTCGCCCCTTCACTTGCATAGAATGGAAGTGGACCAGAGGCTAATATTCGCCAATGTTAATTTTGCGTATGTGTGAACGCGCCCTTAGGGACCTTAAGGGGGGGGAGGGCGGGGGGGCGTTGAGTTGGGTAAAGGGAAGTTTGCTCCATTGGTCAGTTCTGTTGTTTTAAATAGTGGTACTACTCCTTGCCCATTGTTTACAGACTGCATATGCCCACTATGTTCTTGCACCCCTTTGTTTTTAATTCATTCTTGTCATTGTTTTTTTGAGCTTTAAATAAAAGTGTTTGATATTTTTCTAGATATCATATCTAGGCATTTAGTTGGAGGGTACTTGTGCGGGCTCCTCAGTAAGTGTCAGGACGGTTCTCCCGCCCCTTTAAAAGTGGGAGTGGAATACCTGTGATTTCACATCCGTAGTTAGTAGGGGCCACAATCAGAGGCAGACTTTACCATTAGGCAAATGTCGGCAATTGTCTTAGGCCCCAAGCTACCAAGGGCCCCATAAAACGCCTCATATAAACTTATGGTTAAGAAAGTTTTTTTTTACTTTTCGCTAATTATGTCTTTCTAAAAAATCCATACGATAAAATGGCATCAGAATGCCTAATTCATGAGTGTCTCAGGGGCCCCCCCTCAGTCCCCACTACATTGGACTATTCCATGATCTTACTGTGCATCTGCAGTGCGGAAATGATTCAGGAAGACGGTAGCCAACTCATGTAAACGGCTCGGCGTGGTGTACAGACTGTTGAAAAATGAAGCAAAGCTACCCCAGCGGTGGAGGAAGCGGGAGGAAAGCAAAACGTTTTTAGCAAAACTGCCAAAGGTAACAACCTTTTTCATGGCAGCTACTCAGAACACTAACATTACTAAAGAGCAGGAAGAAGCCGCTGCTTGCGCTAGCACTAGTGTTAGCATTTCTAATACTAGTAGCGAAGAGGAGCTACCCGTTGCTGCCAGCCCAGGTTGCTCAAGCGATGCTGCTGCTACATGCAAGATAACCTTGCAGGATCCTTCCTGGATATGGAATTAGTGATAGCAAGATTTGCTTAGGCTAAGGCTCGCAAGGTCAAATATTAGTATGGCCATCTAACTGTGCCTCCCAGCCATACACAATATAGCCTCATGGCATATGACGTACCACAACTTCTGAGAATCCATGAGAGATCCATCACTGTTCTGATTACTCTTGATGCAACAATACAGCAACAGCCCAAGATTCCCTTCATATGTTCCCCACCCACTAAAGCTGAGTTGATTAGGGAGAGAAAGCAAGACAAACTCAACCATAAATTTTAAAAAATACATTCAAGGGAGAGGAAGAGAAAGACAGGGACAAAGAGAAAAGGTAAACATTTTTAACAGTATATTATGTTTATTATTTTTGTGTCTCCATAATTGACCTCTTATTGTCTTGTGTGTTATCTTCTCACTTTAGTAACACAACATAGAAGACAGAAGACCAGAAACAACTTCTACCAGAGAACCTGCTGGAAAACAAAGTAAATGATGACAACCAATGACAGATCTTCCATGTGAATGGACAATAAAGTACAATCTTATCGTACAGAGATCATATTGTTTATGGAAATAAGATTTTACAGTGGGTGCATTTGTTAAACTGAATATGTTTTGTTGTGTTTTTTTACAGATGCAGTTCCAGATATCTGGACATCATTGCTGTGTGAAGACTGGTGAAGAGTAGAAGTTACAAGTAGGTCTTTCCTAGATAAATAAGGATTGAAAAAGGGGGAGAACAAGGGATGTGGAGGGCCCCATTCCTATGTTTGCCTTAGGCCCCAAAATGACTAAATCCACCCCTTTGACACAATCTTCTCAGAATTATTTAATACAGGTTTAAAGAAAATGTGATCCTGCACTAGTAGAAAGGACAGTTAAGGATCATTACTGTTAATTCCTTAATTGGCTTGAGAGTCCAACAAATTTCCTGAGAGCAGTAAAGTGATAATGTTATGTTAATGCAAACAGCAGTCATTCCTTCTATTTTTTGACTGCCCTAAATAGTTCTAGGATGATTAAGAGATAATTAAAAACATAAATCTTGGCCTTCTTTTTTGTAGGGAATGTGCTACAACAAGCTGTAGGTTTCTCACGATAAATATGCATATCTGGGGTTGTGATGCAACATAAGGCAGAAAGCCATTCCCACCCCAGATGTGCATATACAGTGAGCGCTGGTGAGCTCAGTAATCGCATAGGGCCTGGCAGGCCACAGAAGACTTTTACAGGTTATGACTGAAGAATTCTCAGAAAAAACCCAAATATCTGTCTAACAGATTAGAAACACATGAATGTGACATTGACTACTGTCTGCAGAAGACTTTGTGAACACAGATACAGAGGCTGCACTGCAAGATGCACTGTTTAGCCACAGAAACAGGATAGCCAGGTTACAGTTTTCAAAGATGTACCTAAATGAGCCTGCAGAGCTCTGGAAAAAGGTCTTGTGGACAGATGAGACCAAGATTCACTTGTATCAGAGTGATGGCAAGAGCAAAGTGTAGAGGCCAAAGAGAACCATTCAAGATCCAAAGCAGACCAAAGCAGCTTCTTCAAAGAATACCAGAAGGTTTGTCAGGCATGACCTTCCCTTGCAAAAACCATGCTGGCTATCTCTTAGGTTTTGCTATTTTCAAGAAATACTTGTCTCTAATGATAGATTCCAGTATTTTACATGTGATGCAAGTTAAGCTGACAGGCCTATTGTTTCCTGGATCAGTACTATCCCCATTCCTATATTTTGGTATGATATTACCTTGCTTCTGGTCCTTTAGGTATTTCTCCAGTTTCAAAGGACTGTCTAAAAATACCTGCCAGTGGTTTAAAGGTGATCACACCTACCTCTTTGGGTACTCTTGGGCATATTCCTTCAGGATCTGCTGCCTTATTTGTCTTTAGTTTAAGTAATTCATCCAGTACTTCTTTATCCTCTACTTCAATATTTAAAAAGTAGTGAATCTGTAATGAATATGCCTTCCAGTCTATTAGTAACCTATTCTCTAATAAACTCTCAACAAAATAATTATTTAAGAAATCAGCAATATATTTATTCTTTGAAAACAATGCTCCTTCTGCATTCCTGCTGTACCTGATATCCTCTTTGACTTTCCTTTTCCTACTACAGTATTGAAAGAAACTTTTAGGATTACTTTTTGCATCTTCGCAATTTGCCCTTCAAATAGCCTCTTGGCTTCCTGTAGTTTTTTTTTTAACCATATCACACTGTAGGATATGTAGTGTTTAGATTTTGGCCTTAGAGAGGGAATCAGTGAATAAGAATGTGGCCTGGCCTCCCCGTCACAAGCATCAAAGCAAATGTGATTGGGGCAATATAAAATCCACTGATACTCTAATCTAGGCAAACAATCTATGGGTCTCACCCCCTCTGAAGAGACAAACCAGATGACACAGGACACCATATCGGGGGTCAGAGACCCTACATGCTTAATCTTTAGGTAGGCCAGTCCTTGTCATAAATTAGTCTGCCCCCCCCCCCCCTTCCCTTCTATCCTACACCTTAACTCAGCATCACCCAATCAGGACAAAACATCCTCAAGCCATGCTGGGTAAGGTATTTAAGATTGCCACAGGAAAAAGGTGTTGTATTGCATTTGGTTTCAGAGCCTGGAAGAAGAAGTGTTTTCCTCTTTTTATTTTGGTGGTGGTTCCTTGGTTGTGTGCTTTCAGCTGGTTTCCTTGTGGCGCTTATACTGGAAGTGGGTGATACTTTGGCAAGGTCTGGCCGATCCGTTTCTCTCTCTCTCTCTCTCTCTCTCTCTATCCGTCTCTCTCTCTCTTTTCTGGTATTTATAGATTAGTTGTTTAATGTTTTGCTGTATATCTTCTGTTGTGTAATTTGGAAGCAGTGCGCCTGCATTCAATAAAGAATATATGTTTTCAATTCATTATAATTGACTGCTACTTATTGAATTCAATTATTTAATCTTAAAACCTGGTATAGAGCTTCTTTTGACCTGTTGATTGATTCCACCAGTGCACTGTAGACTGACCTATCAATGAATTCGGAGATTTAATTGATAATTCTCTATTTAAATAAATAATTATTAAATTAAATCACATAAAATATATTTTACATGTAGGTTAAGTGAGGGGTTCCAGCATGCAATATCACTTGGTTCAGTATTCAGAGTGCTGAACATTTTAACAAGGACATTGACTGTTGGAACCGCTGGATTCAGAAAATAAATATATTCTTAATTAATCCTTACTTGTCCGACAACGCGTATTACAATATTCAGCCTTATTATTCTCATTGCTGTCATTTTTATATAACTTATACAGTTATATGAAGCTTCAGTACTTGGCAGTCCCGGTCTATGCACTTGTCTGGCCTTCCGCTCTGTGGCTGAGCTGTTGTTGCTTCTATACGTTTCCACTTCACAATAACAGCACTTAAAGTTGACTGGGGCAGTTCTAGCAGGGCGGAAATTTGATGAACTCATTGGAAAGGTAGCATCCCATTATGGTGCGACGTTGAAAGTCACTGAGCTCTTCAACATGACCCATTCTACTGCCAATGTTTGCCAATGGAAATTGCATGGCTGTATGCTTGATTTTATGCACCTGTTAGCAATTGGTGTGGCTGAAATAGCTGAAACTACTAATTAGAAGGGGTGTCCACATACTTTTGTAAATGTAACCTAGCTGTACACGATTGGCTGACATTGTGCAGTGTGATTGGCGTTGCTACTTACTCAGCTACTTGCACTGAACAATGCAATTGGTGACTTTCTGAGCTACTTGCTTGTCTTCAAGTTAGGCATTTTGCGTGAACAAAATGTGAACAAATAGAGAATTTGATTACTGAAGCAGATTTTAATTTTTGCTAATTACATATTTTACAGGTTTAGGTCTGCACAAACAACTATTTTACTGAGTATAAAGCAACACTCAGGCTAAAAAAATGCAATTTTACCAAAAAGAATGGAAATGAAGACACAATGTGAGGCCTCATTATTACACTACTGAGTATTGTCAAAATCACAAATTATTGGTGAACAGCACATTTCAGATCCTGAGAGGTAACCATTTTCAGTTCATGCCGCAGAAGGGCTCTGATGACAGCCTTGGATGGACTTAACAGCAGGAGCATCCTGAAGAAATGGAATAATGATATGACTTTAGATTAGACTCCACATCTCCTCATATTTCCTTTATTTATTATAACTCTAGCTAATGATCCCATATATGTAAAGAGAACACTGACTGTCGATCTTTTCATCAATGTAGCCATTACAAAGGACCTAATATGTGCTGTTTTTATCGCATATTTGACTTTGCTGACTGACTTACTGCTTTCTGAGGGCCCATTTGAATTGGATACATCTGGACAATGGGGAAAACAAGAAAATATTGAAAAAATATCGTAGTTTAGTAGTATATTTCAATATAAAAGGCACAATTCAATCCATTGTTATGTACCCATATTTGGCATATGTGGGGGTAAACACAAAATTATGCTATACACACACACACACACACACACACACAGACACATATATATATATATATATATATATATATATATATATATATATATATATATATATATATATATATTACAGTGAGCTCTGTAAACTCACAAACATCTGTCCGACAGATCCAGGAGGTTGCTGTGGATATGCCAATGGCTATTGTCTGAACTTCCAATTATAACTGTTAGTACCCCAAAAATGAAGAAATTTGCCAGTTACTGTAGTTAGTAGGGTTTTTGTCAGTCTGTTGTTAGTTCCATAATTAAATGTAAGGTTTGTAAGGTGCACATAAAAGAGATGCACAAAAGCAGCTACTTGGCTTTTTCACTACTTCACATTAAAAAACTTTAAATGGCTCAACAGGAAACAGGTCACCTATCACATATATTTGACCAGCTCCCCAGTAATGCAGGGTCTATATTTCAGACTCTAGGAATGGCATAATAACGGTTATTCACACTGTAAGAGCACTGGGGTTCCAACCTCTGGGCTACTCCTGCTTTTGATAATACTACTTACCACTTCAACACTGGGAGCACCAGGGGGCTGGGGAATTTCATGCTTTATATAACCTTGAGAGGGAGACATCTGAAGAGGCAACAAAAGACAAAATACATTTAATATTCACACCAACAGCCTGCTAGTTTAGACAGTCTTAATTATAGCTGTTTACGTATGGAGGAGAGAAAACCAGGTGTGACTCTGAGTACTTTTAACACAATGGTTATGAAAATGTACAAATTATGGTGATGCATATGATACACTGTATATGCTTGTGAATTGTACAATTACACTTCCACCTGAGTTTAGATATGTAACTTCTAGGAGGCTTGTTAATGCTGAAGAATGCAATTTGGCTTTGTGTAAATTATTGTATTAAATCACCTCCATTGCGGTCACAGGGTGTTTACTTTCTTGTAACATAATCAAGTGAAGGTGATCATAAGATGTTCACAATCTTTTTTTACAGAACAGGCTTTGCGCTTGGTCTTCATGCTGTCACGGTTTTGTTACTATGCAATACAAACTGACAGATTGTTGGATGGAAACAAAACAATGCAGTGAGAATGATGATGAAGCCTTACAGATTCCAGATGCTGAGGAGATCTTAAGGTGTTCCGTGCATTTGGAAAGAGCTAGGTTACAGAGGGACAAAGTCAGAATATTTTCTGAAAAAAACATCCTCAATTTGTTTAATATTTTCATTGCATTACAAACATGCAGTGTAAATATAGCATATATTTCCCATTTAAAAAATCTGTAGCTTTTTGATAAGGGTATTTTGCACATGCAATTTATAGATATTGCTCTTATTTGCTGATTATATCCAAGCAAGGTTTCTTCTTAGTGTGAATGGGAATTTCTTCATTAGACATTCAATACAATATATTTCATGGCCCTGAAAACAGAAAAACAAAGTGCTGTTTCTTATCACTTTTAATTGTCCTTAATGCTGTAGACTGAGTTGAAAAATCTTCCCCTGAAGTGCTGAAGTGCTACACAAAATAAACACAGAATACACTAAATAAACATATTCCTATATTCCTATACAAGAAGGCCTGTAGACTCATAGCACGTGTGCTTTATTCTATTGTTCTGTTATTCACTAAAGTGCTGCCAAGCACTTCAGATCAAAACCCAGCTGCTATCATAATTACAAAGGCACTCGCCAAAACAACTGGCAGCAGCTAGTGAAAGACTGTGTTGAATAGCTTTGTGATAAGTAGTTCAGGTCAGATTTCAAATTGTCATTCCAATTTCTAGTGGAAGTTGAAAGATCTTTCCTTGGTGAAATCTAAGACAAGGGTTATGAGATATGTTTAAATCAATATTACTGATTACTAAGAATGTCATATGTTGGGAATGTGGTGTCATTAAATTCAGACTGCACAGGAGGGGAACTCCTAAGCTGCCTGTCAGCGGTGGAAGAAATGTTAGTTTTTTAATGAAATAGTAATTTCATTACATTATGGAAACACACAAGAGAGATCCTGTGTCAATATACTGAGAAAATCCAAGTGTTTATTTGTTTATTTATTTATTTATATATTGGAAGAGAGTCATGTCAATTCACCAACTGTCAGTCGACAGTCTTTTAACTACCGGCGGTACAAGAAAAAGTATCCTTCCCATTGTCTAAACATAAATGTAAAATGTCAAATTTGTTCTCTCTCTGTGTACAGAACATGTTATTCTGATTTAAGTTGCAGTTTTGTTTAGATAGGGTATGTAGACAATGTATATTTAAAGGCTGATTGCAGAAATTCACCCTGGGAACTCAGCTTACAACTCCAAGGTTATGGGGTCACTTCCCAGCTAGGGCACTGCCTTGAGCAGTATAACTGGAGTATATGCAAAAAATGCAGTCTGTATAATTCGCACTGGATAAGAATTGCTAAATAGCAAAATGTAAAGGGTAAACATAAGAATTGTAAATATATTTGTATGTTTATATAATTAAGACTATTGTGCCGCTTTGGTGCTTCTTAGACCTGTACTTCTTACCATTTCAATGCTGACGTGCTCCTGATTCTGAGGCAATGCTCTGGCAAAGTCATGGTAGGAGTTCTAAAGCAAGGGAAAAACGGTTTATGCACAGTGCATTGAAATAGAATTATACAATTTCAAAACTCCTGTTAATTTACATGTCTTAATAAGATATATAAATATATATATATATATATATATATATATATATATATATATATATATATATATATATATATTCTCATGATGTGGCTATGGCTTCACCAACTGCCCGTTCACTATTCTCAAGTTTTACTCAACTTCTTCTTTTTTCCCTCCCTTGATGGACTGTTTCTCTGTCTGAATGTGCAGACCTCTATAAGTACATATGTAGAAGGCACTTACTGGTATGTTCAGTTTCACACAGTAGGAAACAAAGGTACATGAGTTAGTAGTTATGATCCAGTCCAGGAATGTGAGGGAGAATATGAATATAAATAGTTAATTCATTTGTAAGAAGCTAAGTAAAGCTGGCAGTATACTCAGTAAGAAGAAAGGACTTCAGGATTGAGAACCACCAGTGAACATGTCTACGAACACTGTTGTCGGTGAGACCGCACCATTTAAAGTCAGTCCACGCCGCTGGGGCGTGAATAATTACAAATAATTACAAGGCAGCTATTAACCAGGGCTGGAATCTCGCCCAGACCTCCGTCTCGCGGCTATGCCATGGACGTATAAAGAGAAGGGCTACGCGAGATCACAACACAAAACAAAAAGTTAAAAGTGTTTAAAGTGGCATTAGTTTATCTAGCTATGCAGAAGAATAAAAAAAGGCGATGGAGATGGTATGTTCGCCCTCTAAATCAGAGTAGGACGCAGAATGGAGAGTTTTGTCTGTACATTCGGTAAATACGGAGTTAAGAGGAGGGGGTCCACTTTCTCTTATTTCCGAATGTGTGCTAGGCATTTTGATGACTTGCTGAAATGAGTAGCACCATTCATCAAACATGCAGGAACTCACAGAATTCCCATCTCTGCAGAAGAGAGATTGGCGTTGACTCTCCGTACATTAGCATGTGAAGTCTGCCCTCTGAACGCTCAACCGTGACGTAACCAACCATGTGATATTTGGACCAATAGCTGAGAGGGGGAGGTCGGAGAACAAGAAAAAAGTTTTCCAAAAGTTCTCCCTGGAGGCTGTCGCACACTGCACCGTACGAACACACAACACCGCGTCTTTTTGTTCTTCAGTTGTTCTCATTGCTTCATTTTGCTCAAAAAGTTCTACTTCTTACGAAGTATACTGCCTACTTAAAGAGTAAGGTAACTTTTCTCATCAGCTTTGAGGTATGTAACACTCACCGAGAGTAATTGATGTTCAAACTGCTGACCTTGAAAACCATGGGGCATGATCTACAATCAGGTAATAATTACAGCAGAACATTAAATCATGGGTATTAATTATGAGCGGCGATGACACTATGAATTTTCATGCCCTCCCCCTTCCACTTTTCAGCCCTACCACCCAACTAATAATTAACATATTTCTAATGACTGAGCCAATTAATTGTTACCTAAGTTGTAAATGTTCCGGTAGAGGGCTTTAGGTTAAATTTGCATGCTTATGGTTATTGCATTTTTGTGTTTCACAAGTAATGTTTATCATTCCAACTGTATATTCACTGTACTTATTATCCACAGTACACTGATAATAAAAATTTAAAAATCTGTTGGCTTTACTAAAACAAATGAAGACAGATATTTACATGAGATGTTTATGTAGTTCCAGCAAGACTAGTCTTTGTGTAAGGTGCTTAAATGTTTGTACTTCAAAAATAAATGTATAAGTACAACCAACTTAATTTGAGCAGTTCCATAGTCATTATTTTGAGTGAATCTAATTACCAAATACAAATAGCTACCCAAATTGTAAGTTAACATTGTGATGTCTTTTAGAATGCTTATAATACTCTGTGGTGGGTAAAATCATGGGATGTTTAATTATGCAATCTTTATTCCAAAATGTTATCTTTATATATATCTTATATTTAACACCGTTTCCCAAGCAAAAAAAACTGCATGTCATCTAAGAAGGAGCTTATGTGATTCTGGAATAAATAAAAAAAACCCTTATTAACACTTTTTAAGTAAACAAAAACACTTCTTTGGAAAAGTGATAACGTAAGCCAACTCTGCTGACAGCCAACAGTCTGCTATTAAGTGATTTTCTTTTGTTCAGTCTTTCTGTCTTGACATTTATAAATAGTTTGAAATTTTTTCTCAGGGTTTTCATCAGATAAAGTACATTGCTTAATGGGTAAAATAGCCAATGTTTAGTTTTTTTTAAGTTTCAGACCTTCTGCGGTATTTAAATGACACATTATTTACGAAGCTTACTATTTCAATGCTGGCTTCCCTTGGTGCCGTGTGCTGTGAAGGAGATTGGTTACCCTGAGGAACAAGGAATAATTATAAAAGACTTTGTAAAAGTACTCAGCAACTGTGGCTTTTCACTGATTATGTTTTTCCAAGCTGACACAATATTGCATACTCAGTTCATCATCTAGGTTTTAGATCTGTATTTGAGATATGTGGATATGTGTGAAAACCGGGTGCATATGAGAGAATTGTAGGCATTTGTATTTAAGATTGGATAGTCTTGACCAAACATCTATTAGTGACCAGTAATTGGCAAGCAATGTGGAAAGTGAAGGCGCTTACAGTCTCTTGGCTGACTCTGTGAGAGGGATGCAGGTGCTTCTGTTTGACATATGCTTGGGGGGGAAACATCTAAAAGAGAACCATACTAGTGATGCATTCAACTTGAACCAAATGGGTTCCACTTGAAGATTTTAAGTAGAGTGAACTATCCTCAAATGCTAAGCATTTATGTTCATCAGATTGTGTGTTTACCCTAAATAACACTGATATCAGACAAAAGATGGCAAAAAGAAAATATTCATATTTTAAATAAGGGAATTATATAGCCATCCAATGCGGTGGGCCCTGCTGAATAGAGTTGAGCCATGTGAGCTTGCTGTGGCAGCAAAAGGCAGTGTGAGCTTTACAGCAATCTCACATTCCTTTTACTGACATCCACTCATAGTTGTATGATGTGATGAGGAATTTTGTATATCTATTAAATTTACTTAAAATGTGATTGCTCAGTTGACATATATGTAGGTCCATTGATTATAACCACCAAAATTTAATTAACATGTGCGACAAACAGAAAGTGTATTTGCAGTAACAATGCATTGAAGATTTTTAAGAGACATGGTTCTGTATGAGCACTCACATGATGACGATGAGCAGGAATCCCAGAATGTTGGGCAGGGTCTCCAACAGGCACCAGCTGGGAAGGTAGATTCATGAACTTAGGAAATGCCTGCATTTAGCCTGAAAACATTACTATGTTTCAATATGAATTTGCACATTTGAAAATGTTGGAATGGCATCCATTCTAAAAAGCTCTCACCAGAACATGTACATGCACATGTGTGAACATAAATATACACATACATACACACACTCATACATTGTTATGATACAGTTGTTTAAGAGCAGCTTACGTATTCTATGCTGGCATATCCTGGAAAGCCAATTTGTCCACCTGCTACTGGATTGCCATGCTAAGAAGACAAACAAAAGAAAGCTTTACATAAGATTGCCAAAATATTTCAGGGAGCAAATGGGTTTACACTTGATGACAAATATACTATGATTAATATTTGGCTAGTTTGCATTATATATTTTCTTCATCATTCGTTCTTGCGTGTAAAGTGTAAAGAATCTGAAATGTACTCACCGCTGCTGTAGGCAGTAGCCTTCTGATGTCTGAGGCATGGTATCCATGAGGAAGAAACTGCAAAAGTTTCATTTTATCAAATTAAATGCCCATACCCTAGTTATACTGTGGATCATGATCAATGTAACAGTAGTTATAGTAGTAATTTTCATTAAAACAGATGAAATTATGAATATGAATAATATGACTAATATGAATGCACGTAGAATGATTGGCTTTGCTGGAACATAAGCAACCGTTAATGATTGAGCATTAATTGAATACAGATTCTTTCTGCAGTGCTCATTAAAATAATGCTAATTTGGCTCCCATATTCTCCAATCTTGAAAATTAGCTCTGCATACAATGTTAAGATAATTGGGTAAAGGTGAAAAATAAACAGAAACGGAAACCTTGCATTCACAAGATATGTAAGCTGTTGGCAGGAATGCGCTTTCAGGTGAAATAAATATGGTGACCTCTGGGAGTGCATGTCAATGCAAATTTATTTAGCAAGTTCAGATATACAAAATTATTTGTGCTCCAATAACACATCATTATTAACTTTTCTGTCTTTGATACATCCTCACCTATTCTCAGAAAACATTTTTTTAAAATTAAATTACAGGTATAAGTGGTTGATAAAGTTTATCAGTGGAGAAGCTTAAAAGAATAAAACACATGAAACTCACGATCTCTATACTGGCTGGTTCATGGCCCCTGGTCTGTTGGGTGGTCTGCTCCAAAGGAAAAAAAGTTATTGTATTATATATTTTATATTATACTGCTATACATTAGATTCTGCTGTATTTACAATCCATTCCATTAATAAGAAAGCATCAACCATTCCCAATGGCCCCCCAATTTCTATATTTTCATATTTGTAAATACTGTATATTCAAACTGTTTGTTCATATTGCTGTTTTGATGTTTTTTTTTTTTTTTTGTTTTTTAAATTAAACCTCAGTAGGCAAATGTGCTTTTTGAGCAAATGATTGTAACCTTCTTTACAATTTCCCTTTGTGCAAAATAATTCTTACAGGTGCTTGGAGTGTTATTTCAAGAAGGCAGGTGATCAGAAACAGAGTCTGCATTTTTGTTGTTATCTGAGAAGGAAAATACATTTTAGTGGGTATGTCTAATGGACCAAATACAAAATTAAACATACATAGGAAATTAATGAATGCCACACGCAATAATGCTTGCACTGTTCAACTCAGTAGTATTTGTATTTAGTTGTATTTATCTTGAGTACATCACTAGCCTATAAGTACAAGTAGTGTGATGGTATGTTAAAAATATTAAATATGAATCATTCTGAAAAATAATATGTTAAGGTAAAGTTACATGGATAAACATGCATACAGTATTCCATATAGAAGTACTGAGGATATGTCCAGGTATTATTTCATTAAATAAAACTTTTACCACATAAATAAAACTTACCACACAAGAGTTATATAAAGATACATTTTAAAAAGCCTACCTTTTTCAGTGGAAAGAGTGGGTCCAAATTGGTTGAGCTACATCTGTTGTATTTATACTCAATTCAAGCGTGAGACTAGCCAATCAGATACAGTGACCATGAATATAGCTGAACCTTAATTAAAGGCTAAGCTCTATATAATTACACCCTAAAAAAATAGTACAGACCTCTAAGTTGTTTATGGGCAGCTTGCATATTCATACATTGCTAGCATGTTCTGGAAAGCCATTTTGTTGTCCTACATTTGGATTGCCATGCTAAGATAAACAAAAGAAAGCTTTAGATTAATATCACATGTTTTGGTGTATAACAGAATGAATTAAAAAGTAATGCAACGTCTGCATTAAAAATATGTTATACTTTTTTATTCCTGACATCATTGATATGGCATATTCTGTGTTTTTCTTTTTTTAACATTTCAAAAAATATTCTGTCAAGCTGCAGGTACAAATTACAAACAATCTACCCAGCTTTTAAATATAGCCTTATAGTGCCAGTGGCGCAATTTTCAATGTCCACCATATAATTATTTCCAAATACCAAACTGTTTGCTGCATATTTAATAGCAGATATCAAATC
This sequence comes from Anguilla pacifica, assembly GCA_039654925.1. NCBI lineage: Eukaryota > Metazoa > Chordata > Actinopteri > Anguilliformes > Anguillidae > Anguilla > Anguilla pacifica. The sequence goes on from CM077292.1 coordinate 39,962,280, forward strand.
TAAAAGCATGCAGACACAGCTATACCATGTACTGACTTTGCTGAAACATCAATCCAGCATAAAGGTTGTTTTCCCAATTGTGTATAAATATACAGTACCTGCTATAAGTGCTATATTTTAGGATCATCAGCCTTTACATTACAAAAACAACATTGAATATTTAAAAATCTCTATGGTAATCTTAAATTTTATGCAAGAAGTGAATTTTAAAAAAGATGTTCAGAGGTAATTAAACTGCAGTTAATCTAATGGTTCAGCCCTGGAAAAACATGTTGAAAGCATTGATCTTTTTCCATTATCATTGATCAAAGATTAAATTATTCAACAACCAGTAAGCTTATCCATGGACAGGCATTCTAAATAATAATAAGACATTATGAATGTATTGGCAGAACGTAGATGTGTTATGCTTACAAAGAAAAGGCTGTATATTTTCCTCTCATGAAGATGGATTGGCCCAGGTTCTCAAATCAATCACCTGCAACCTTACAACACATTCTTCCTGTAAGATAAAATAGGAATAAAATAAAAACAGATGTACAGTGAGCTCCATATTGTTTGGGACAAAGACATATATTTTTTTATTTTATTTTATCTTATTTGGCTCTGTACTTTGTGATTTTAGATTTGTAATCAATTTACATGTGGGTAAAGTGCACATTCTTTAGTTTTTAATTATGGTAAACTGGTGGTTTGCTTCTTGCACTGTAGCCTCTGTAGTTCTGTTCATCCATGCCTGCCTCCTGATTCTGATCAGTCGGACATATATTTGGAGGCTTTTCTGTGAGAATTCTTTGTTTTGTAGAGCTTGCTTCCACCAGGCCCTTTGTCATTACTGATTTATAGCTCTGATTTTGGTGAGCCATTGATTTGGCCTGTCTCTTTTTTTCTTATTTTTCAGGCTCATAACGGCTTCCTTGTTTTTCATTGGCATAGCTCTGGTCCTCATGGTGACAAATGGCAATTAAGAATTCCACAGGCAATCAAAAGCCTAGAATCAAGACTAGATACTGAAAGCTCTCTTATACCAGCATTAAGGAAGTAATCAAACATGCCTGACTAATCAGAAACACCTATGAAGCCATTTGTCTCAAACGATATGGTGCCCTGAAATGGGGGGACTATGTATAAAAAGTGTAGTAATTTTTACATGGTGAAACCAAAATGTATAGAATTGCCCTGAGAATCTTCTCTTTAACCATATATGAATTGTTTGATTACCAATATAAAATTGTGGAGTACAGAGCCAAATCATGCAAAAATGTCTCAAAAAATGTCCCAAATATAATGGAGCATTACCAGCCGTTGATTTTTTTTCTACTTTACTTCCCCAATACATACAATTTTCACACACAGATGCCATCATTACATCACAGTTAATTATCATCATTGGTAACTATAAATGGAGCTGTTGCTGAGATAGATAAATGCTTCAAATTTTTAAGTACGCAGATTTCAGACTCTCTTACTTGGTCTGATAATACCTACTGTGGCTTTACTTTCTCTGATGTCTTTGAAATTTTGGCATGTCCACAAAAACCTTGGTTTATTTCTGCCACTGCATCATTGAAGCATTCTTACCAGAGGCTTAATTGTGTTTTGGTAACTCAATTGCAAAAGGTCTAAACTGGTACAACAGAATTGTTAACCTGGCTTCCATAGTAACTGGTAGTGAACTATCCTAGCAATTAGATACAGTATCTACTCCATCTGCTCCATCATTTATTTACATTATTACCATCTGGGAAGCAATACCATAGTATCAGGGCACCTAACACTCATGTCAAGGAGAGTGTTTATGCACAGGTAGTAAGACTTATCAGTACAATGTGAGAAGGCACTAGTTTACTGCTCTTTTTTAACTTTATGTACAGTGTTTTGTATATGTTTGTGTATGATGTAGATACTGTTTGTATGTGTAGTATATTGTCAGGAAAATCATGAATTGCATGTACTGTATGCAAATCATAAAATGATATCATGTGCACATTAAAATTAAATGCATGGATTGTAATGGTTTAAAAATTGAAGGCCTAAATTAACACTTCACAATATTTGACAGTTTTTTATGACCTTAGTTTTTATGGATAGTTTATGACTGAATGTCTTCCTTTTCATAAACAAAATTCTAACTGACATGAAAAGGTGACTGACACTGAGCCATATTTTAATGTAAAAATTCTACAAATTCTACAATTTGTGATGCACGTGTCTGGTTTTAGTAGCTGTTATTATGTTTGTTTCTTTGATTTCCAGTGGTGTAGACCAAGTACAATTAGCATAAATATAAAATATCATAAAAAACACGTTTTCAGTATACAAAAATGTTACTCACACGTACAAAGCACTGTCTATAACTCATTTATTCAAACTGGCTAAATCTAGGCCTGCCATTAAATGTATTGATATCAAAATGACACCAACTTACTGTACTACAAACGATATAGGCTATCTTGCTACACTGAAATTAAAGAAGCTGTATTCCAAAGCAATGCTACCTAATATTTTCTAAATTGTTTCAAGTTGCTTGCACCATCAGAAAAGCAACAGAAATGTATGTATTCACTGATTTGATGGCCATCCAACAAGCCTTCATTGACAAAATAATCAGCAAGCTCATAGAATTTGAGCTCCCTAGGTTGCAACTTGTGTACCATTCTGTCCTGCTCCGTTTTCTATTATTTCGTTGAGATGCACTTTTAGTGTTTCTAAGGTTTATAAGGATTTTGATACGCTTAGCTGTAGGTCGGACTCCTCTTCGCTGTTTTGCTTAGCTAGATCACTGACCTTACGTGAGAATTGGAAGTAGTAGAAGAGGAACACTTGACGGTGGAGAATAGCATCACATGCATAAGTCCCAGAAATCTTTGCATATTAGAAAATAACAGTAGTATGGGAGAAATGAGGACAATTGAGTAGTTGAAACAATATGTTTTTAGCAGAATGGGCATGTAGGTGAAGGCTGACATGATCACAGACTATGGTGCAAAGAAAATAAATTGACCATGAGTGAGATGAGTTTCCTTATTGAACGGTATATATAACAGATGGTATTACTAATTACTTATTTAAATAGTTGTTGAAGTAGGAAGTTGTGAAATTGCGTAGGAAAACTGTTGTCTAAATGTACTTTTCTCACGTTCAGTGCTAGTAGTTATAATTATGAATGAGTCATGTTTTTAAATGTAATGTTTTAATGGGGTGTTGCAGACAGTTCATACGTAGTAACTGTTTGTATGTGGGTGGATGGAGAACAGGGTGAGGTAACATGAATGTAGAAATGTGCTGTGTGCTAATAAGAATGTTTTCTACAGTAGCCAAGTGAAGAAATGTAGTTAGTAGAAACGCCACAGTGGTCAGCTGGTGTAACTTTTTAAGAAAATCATTTACTGTCATGAAATGCATATGGCTGGCTGTGAGTGACTTTTGGTAAACATATGCATTGAAAATTCTGATATGTTGATAAGTGCAAAAGCAACAGTTGAAAAGCAATAGACAATTATTATGCAGAAAATATAAGTTTAAGAAAATGTTAGTTTTAGATATGAAAAGATCTGCCTGGGGGCAAAGCAGGATTTGATTGTCCAACCCTGCGCTTCCCAGTCAATGACATTGGCAGTGCACCACCATCAAGTAGCTGTCCTAAGGCATGAATTTTTTTGGTGAGATGTGTGCATGGGTTTAAAGAAGACAGGTCAGTAAGCACAGCTGAGCTGCGATTGTATCCGTATGGCCTGGCGATATTGTAGGTGGTTAACTGAATGTGTAGATGTCATAATGCAGTCTATACATTCAGTGAACACCGGGTAAATGTGGTGCAAAAGCAATAGCTGAGAAGTAATCGATAATTATTAGTGAGAATTATTAGTGAGGTGGGATGTGACCCTGTGACTTAAAGATCCATAGACCACAACATTACCACTGAGCCACAAACTGACTAGCTGTACAAACTGGCAGTTTTCTCGGGCAAAAAGTTTTTGCGTGTGTGTGTGACATTTTGATTGGCTTGTGTAGGTGAAGGATTGGCTGGTGTAGGTAAAAATACCAATGAGGAGACATATTCTTTGTGGGCTATGAGCATTTCAGGCTGGAAAAAGAAGAAGAAACGCAAAATCCCCTTAGTTTGGAGCTTTATTGTGTGGACATGTGAAGTTATTTATGAATTCTGTCTGCTGAAATGGGGTCAGAATGTACAGAAATTAATGTTTTTAAGGGCTGAGAGTCTGTGGCTGTTGGCGGTTATTTCTGTTGGGAACCCTGAAAAGTGCCAAACTCTCGGTGCTGTATAGGTATGGGGCATGCCCCGCCAAGGTGTAACTTGGCTGGATGGCATACCCGCCATCCCAATAGGTATAACTGAATATTTAAAGATTTTCTAGCTGTTTTGAGTACACAAATAATCATAGCACTTTGCGGCTGCAGTGAAAATGTCCTTTTCTGATAAATAACTACAGTGTACCATAAATTGTGGATCTGTGTAAAAAAACTGTAAAATATGCCTATTGAGCAAATAGAGCCATGAGGTGATCTACATATCAGAATTCATTCTGTTGCTGTCATCAGCAATGAATGTGAGCCAGTCACCAATCAAGCTCGCCTGGCAGCTTTGAATTTAGCATGTTCTACCTCAACTGGGTCTTGGAGATTGCATTTTTCCCTTCGTTCCTCTTCTGCTCTTATCTAGAAAATTGACTCGTAAGTAGCATCTGAAGATGCAACATATAAAAAGTTTTTCACACATACAAAGCATTGTCTATAAGTAATTAATTCAAACCTAATAAATCTAGGCATACCATTAAAAGTATCAAAATTGTGCCAAGTTACAAGAAACAATATTGGCTATCTTTGCTCACACAAATTAAACAAGCTATATTCCAAAGCAGTGCTACCCAGTGTTTCCTAAATTATTTCAGGTAAGTTGGCCCTGTGTTTTTTCATCTTACCTTCTGAAGAGAATGTGGTCATTAAAACATTGTGTGACATCAAAGTATAATAATAATTTGTTGTGGAAATAATCAGCAATTCAACTGTTACACCTAAAAGTGTTTTTAAATGGCTACACTATATGTCTGAAAAAATTTTCTGGGTGTATGAGAAGCACATCATAAATATTATTATTATTATTATTATTATTATTATTATTATTATTATTATTATTATTATTATTATTATTAACATAGCATAATGGCAAGAACAGGCCATTCATTCCAGCAATGCTTGCCATTTTCCTGACTAAATTAATGCTCTGATTACCTACAGACTATACAGTATCTAATGCTATCAAGGCTGGCCTTGAACATTCCCAGGGTTTCTGTCGCTACTGTTTGACCTGCCTGGCAATTCCACATATTGACTACTCTCTGCATGAAAATTTCTTCCTAATGTACAGAATTTACCTTTTGCTAATTTCCATTTATGTCCCCTCATTCTACTAACAGAACTCAACCTGAAGAATCTCTTGTAGTTCACTTTTTTAATCCCTGTTATGCATTTGAAAGCCTCAGTAAAATCACCCCATTCTCCTTTTATTACCTTGAAGAGATTCAGCATCTCAAGTCTTTCCTATCTGTTATCTTTTATACCAGGAATTAATTTGGTTGCCCTTCTTTGAACCTTTGAACTTTTTCCAGAGCCTCTATATCTTTCTTGCAGTATGGTCACCAGAACTGCACAGAATTCTCCAAGTGTAGAGTATAACTTCCCTAGATTTATACTGAATACATTTGGCTCTATATACCAGCATCCTGTTGGCCTTTTTTACTGCCACAGCAGAGTGCCTAGAACCTGAAAGGCTTTGATTAACCATTACTCTTCTGTCTTTTACAAACTGAGCACATTCTAATTTTGCCCCTCCCATAAAGTGATCCTGCCTAATGTTCTTATTTCCCACATGCAGAACTTTACATTTGCCTATATTGAATTTCTTTTGCCAGGTTTTTGCCCACTTTTGGATTTTCATTTAAATCTTCTTGGATTACTTTAGTAGATTCCAAACTATTAGCTGGGTCTCCCAGTTTTGTATTACCTGCAAGTTTGACTAATGTACTTTCTATTTCCCTGTCAAGGTCATTGATTTAAATGAGTAAGAGCAGTGGTCCCAGCATTAATCCTTGTGGGACTCCACTTCCAACAGCTCCCTGCTCAGATAATATCCCACCTACTACTCTTTGTGTTCTACCCTGTAGCCAGTTCCGAATCCACTGTGAAATCCATCCTCTAAATCCTACTGTCGCCATTTTACTAACAAGTCTCTCATGTGGTACCTTATCAAATGCTTTTTGGAAAGCTAAGTAGGTAATATCATATGCCTTGTTATAATCAAAACACTTGGTAGCTTCTTCAAAAAATACCAGAAGGTTTATCAGACATAACCTTCCCTTACGAAAACCATGCTGGCTATGCCTTAGGATGTTGCTATTTTCAAGAAATACTTCCGACTTGTCTCTAATGAGATTCCAGTATTTTACATGTGATGCAAGTTAAACTGACAGGCCTGTAGTTTCCTGGATCAGTACGGTCTCCTTTCTTATATGTTGGTATTATATTACCTTGCTTCCAGTCCTCAGGTATTTCTCCAATTTCTAAGGACTGTCTAAAAATACCTGCCAGTGGTTTAAAAATGATCTCAGCTAATTCTTTGAGTAGGTATATGCCATCAGGACCTGCTGCCTTGCTTGTCTTTAGTTTAAGTAATTCATCCAGTAATAATAATAATAATAATAACTAGACAATTCCTGCAGAAATTGTGAAGTGTGGTTGCCGCCAACGCAAAGTCGACTTTCTGCTGAACAGAGTGAACAGTGGTAGGTAATTGCTCTGATGTTTGAGGCGGTTGCTAGGGTGCTATTAGGTGGTTTCCATGGAATTCTAAGCAGTTGCTAGGGTGTTCTAGGTGGTTCCTATGGAGTTCTAGGCAGTTGCTAAGATGTTGCTAGGTGGTTGATATGGTGTTCCAGGTGGTTGCTGGGGTGGTGCTAGGTGGTTGCTATGGAGTTCCAGGTGGTTGCTATGGAGCTCCAGGTGGTTGCTAGGGCATTGCTAGGTGGTTGCTAGGGTAATTTAAGTGGTTGCTAGGATGTTGCTAGGTGGTTACTATGGAGTTATAGGCGGTTGCTAGGGTCTTGCAAGGTGGTTGCTATGGAGTTCTAGGTGGTTGCTAGGGCATTGCTTGGTGGTTGCTAGGGTGGTCTAAGTGGTTGCTAGGTGGTTGCTATGGAGTTATAGGTGGTTGATAGGGTGTTGCTAGGTGGTTGCTAGGGAATTCTAGGTGGTTGCTAGGGTGTTGCTAGGTGGATGCTAGGGAGTTCTAGGTGGTAACTATGGTGTTGCTAGGTGGTTGCTATGGAGTTATAGCCTGTTGCTAGGGTGTTGCAAGGCATTTGCTATGGAGTTATAGGCGGTAGCTAGGGTGTTGCTAGGTGGTTTTTAGGAGGTTGCTATGGAGTTATACACGGTGGCTAGGGTGTTGCTAGGCAGTTATTATGGTGTTCTAGGTGGTTTCTAGGGTGTTGCTAGGTGGTTGCTAGGGGATTCTAGGTGGTTGCTAGGGTGTTGCTAGGCATTTGCTATGGAGTTATAGGTGGTTGATAGGGTGTTCCTAGGGTATTCTAGGTGGTTCCTAGGATGTTGCTAGGTGGTTGCTATGGAGTTATAGGCGGTTGCTAGGGTGTTGCTAGGCAGTTGTTATGGTGTTCCAGGTGGTTGCTAGGGTGTTGCTAGGTGGTTGCTATGGTGTTCCAGGTGGTTGCGAGGGTGTTGCTATGTGGTTGCTATGGAGTTCTAGCTGGTTGCTATGGTGTTGCTAGGTGGTTGCAATGGAGTTATATCCGGTTGCTAGGATGTTGCTAGGCATTTGCTATGGTGTTCCAGGTGGTTGCTAGTGTTTTGTAAGGTGGTTGCTATGGAGTTCTAGGCGGTTGCTAGGGTGTTCTAGGTGGTGGCTAGGGTGTTGCTAGGTTGTTGCTATGGAGTTACAGGCGGTTGCTAGGATGTTGCTAGAGGGTTGCTATGGAGTTCTAGGCAGTTGCTAGGTCTTTACTGAGTCCAATGACGCGAGACATAGTTCTCTATGACAAACGGTTCAAAGGTTATGAAATATAACACATCAGCCAATCAGGAAGGGGGGCAAGGCTGATCTCCACCAATGGACAAAGGACTCTCTAACAAGTCCAATGAGGCATCCCACAATTTGTAGGCAATTTTGCCCCATAGAGATGAATGGCAGAACGTTCAAAACTAGAGAGAGACCAGAATACTGCTGCTAGAAGACAGAGCATTGTGACATCACAGAGGTGAGAAGACAGAGCATTGTGACATCACAAGGCTGAACATTCCGCCATTCATTCTCTATGGGGAAAAATTGCACACAAAAATTCAAATTTTTCAAAAACCGTGCAACAAAACTTTCCACAAAGTAATAGCACACCATTCCCGATCAAACCGCTCGATTTGACATATTGCATGTGTATGTGATGCGAAAACTCTGGGAGGAGTAGCGGTCCAAAAAATCGGCGGAATAATAATAATAATAATAACTAGACAATTCCTGCAGAAATTGTGAAGTGTGGTTGCCGCCAATGCAAAGTCGACTTTGTGCTGAACGGAGTGAACAGTTTCTGTAGTATAAGCAGAGACAGGGCATTGTGTACCTGCTATAACATCACTACAACGAGTTGATTTGCGACACATATATTCAGAGCTAAATTATCCTTTCATCAAAATTTGAGATCTCAGTGTTTTACTTGCGGTATGCGGTGACGAGTGACGGCGAATCACAAAGCTAGCTGGCATGTTCAGAGGGTCTTGGAAAAACCCTAAGTCTGACGTGTAATGCAGACTGATGTGTAATGCAGTTATAACGAGACCAAAGTTTCCAACTCGCTGGAATATAAAACGGTATTACAAAAGTAAAATTTGACATATTATACATTGTTAGAAAGCTTATTCTGTCACCTATTAGATCGATGATGTGTAGATCAAGCCAGATTGTACTACAAAGTTCGACAACACCCAAAGCAACATGTGTGGTATTACAAGCCCACTGAAGACCGGATCAGAAGCTGCTGCACACGTGTTGTTGACGGCGTTGTTGCACTCTTTAGTACAGTCTGGCTTGTTTGAGAATTCGTTTATTCAGTAGGTGAGAGCATAAGCTTTCTAACCAGGTATAACAGCACGTCTAATTTTGGTTTTGGAATATGGTTTTTTTAGGTCAACCGAAAGTGTTTTAATCGTCGCATTCAATGCATGCTCTCTTTGTTAGCACTAGTAGCATTCAAAGACGCTGCATTTGACGAAACGTTGTCAACGATTTTGCGTAATATCTTGTGAAATACTATTATTTTTGAGGAAATCTGGGTATGCCTAAGTCATATGTTTGTTGATATACCTAGCTGACAGCGTTTTCATGTGTAATTTTGCATTTGGAATACCGTTTTTATCGCGTGCACTTCCGCATTAAGCTATATCCACTGTGGTGGCTAAGTCGCCAGGAAACCTCGTTTGAACAACACAATCCGTGCATGTACGTGTTCGTCAAGGTTTTATCTACATTGTGGTATGAATCATTTGAAGTTTACGAATGTGTGTTTTCTGTAATTACGACGAAAATGGAGATATGCACCGCATCTGGATTCTAAATATCCTGTAGATGAAGCAGGTTAAAAGTGCATCACGTGTGCTAAGCCGACCAATGCTGTGACTTCACCGCTCACATATGTATGACGTCACGTTTTACATTCATCCCTATGGGGAAAAATTGGCCATAAAAAGTCATATTTCTCAAAAACCGTGCAGCGAAACTTTCCACAAAGTAATAGCACACGATTCCCAAAGAAGCCGGTCAATTTGACATATGGCACGTGTATGTGGTGCAAAAACTCTGGGAGGAGTAGCGGTCCAAAAAATGGGTGGAATAATAATAATAAATAATATGTGCGATAATAATAGTGTGATTGCCTAAGGCAACCACACTAATAATAAATAATATGTGCAATAATAATAGTGTGTTTGCCTAAGGCAACCACACTAATAATAATAAATATGTGCAATAATAATAGTGTGTTTGCCTAAGGCAACCACACTAATAATAATAAATATGTGCAATAATAATAGTGTGTTTGCCTAAGGCAACCACACTAACTAGACAATTCCTGCAGAAATTGTGAAGTGTGGTTGCCGCTAATGCAAAGTCGACTTTGTGCTGAACGGAGTCAACAGTTTCTGTAGTATAAGCAGAGACAGGGCATTGTGTACCTGCTATAACATCACTACAACGAGTTGATTTGCGACACATATATTCAGAGCTAAATTATCCTTTCATCAAAATTTGAGATCTCAGTGTTTTACTTGCGGTATGCGGTGACGAGTGACGGCGAATCACAAAGCTAGCTGGCATGTTCAGAGGGTCTTGGAAAAACCCTAAGTCTGACGTGTAATGCAGACTGATGTGTAATGCAGTTATAACGAGACCAAAGTTTCCAACTCGCTGGAATATAAAACGGTATTACAAAAGTAAAATTTGACATATTATACATTGTTAGAAAGCTTATTCTGTCACCTATTAGATCGATGATGTGTAGATCAAGCCAGATTGTACTACAAAGTTCGACAACACCCAAAGCAACATGTGTGGTATTACAAGCCCACTGAAGACTGGATCAGAAGCTGCTGCACACGTGTTGTTGACGGCGTTGTTGCACTCTTTAGTACAGTCTGGCTTGTTTGAGAATTCGTTTATTCAGTAGGTGAGAGCATAAGCTTTCTAACCAGGTATAACAGCACGTCTAATTTTGGTTTTGGAATATCGTTTTTTTAGGTCAACCGAAAGTTTTTTAATCATCGCATACAATGCATGTAGTCTGTTAGCATTAGCATTCAAAGACGCTGGACCTGACGAAACGTCGTCAAAGAATTTGCGTAATATCTTGTGAAATACTGTTATTATTGAGGACTTCTGGGTATGCCTAAGCCATATGTTTTGTTGATATACCTAGCTGACAGCGTTTTCATTTGAAATTTTGCATTTGGAATACTGTTTTATCCGTTCACTTCCGCGTTCAGCTATATCCTTTCTGGTGGCTGGTGAGGACGAACAGCCAACCGCATCACGTGTGCAAAGCCGACCAATGCTGTAACTTCATAATTCACATTTTTATGACGTCACCGCCCCATTCATTTTCAATGGGAAAAATTGGCCATAAAAAGTCATATTTCTCAAAAACCGTGCAGCGAAAATTTCCACAAAGTAATAGCCATCGATTCCCAAAGAAGCCGGTCAATTTGACATATGGCATGTGTATGTGGTGCGAAAACTCTGGGAGGAGTAGCGGTCCAAAAAATGGGTGGAATAATAATAATAATAATAATAATAATAACTAGACAATTCCTGCAGAAATTGTGAAGTGTGGTTGCCGCCAATGCAAAGTCGACTTTCTGCTGAACAGAGTGAACAGTGGTAGGTAGTTGCTATGATGTTCTTGTGGTGACTATGGTGTTTTAGGTGGTGTCTAGGGTGTTGCTAGGAGGTTGCTATGGAGTTTGAGGCGGTTGCTAGGGTGTTGCTAGGTGGTTCTATGGAGTTCTAGGTGGTTTCTATGATATTCTAGGCGGTTGCTAGGGTGTTCTAGGTGGTTGCTATGGAGTTCTAGGCAGTTGCTAGGATGTTGCTAGGTGGTTGATATGGTGTTCCAGGTGGTGGCTAGGGTGGTGCTAGGTGGTTGCTATGGAGTTCCAGGTGGTTTCTATGGAGATCCAGGTGGTTGCTAGGGCATTGCTCGGTGGTTGCTATGGTATTCTAAGTGGTTGCTAGGATGTTGCTAGGTGGTAGCTATGGAGTTATAGGCGGTTGCTAGGGTGTTGCTAGGCAGTTGTTATGGTGTGCCAGGTGGTTGCTAGGGTGTTGCTAGGTGGTTGCTAGGATGTTGCTAGGTGGTTGCTATGGAGTTATAGGCGGTTACTAGGGTGTTCTAGGTGGTTGCTAGGATGTTGCTAGGTGGTTGCTATGGGGTTATAGGCAGTTGTTAGGGTGTTGCTAGGCAGTTGTTATGGTATTCCAGGTGGTTGCGAGTGTATTCTAGGTGGTTGCTAGGGTGTTGCAAGGTGGTTGCTATGGTGTTGCTAGGTGGTTGCTATGGACCTATAGCCGGTTGCTAGAGTGTTGCAATGCATTTGCTGTGGTGTTCCAGATGGTTGCTAGGGTGTTGCCAGGTGGTTGCTAGGATGTTGCTAGGTGGTTACTATGGAGTTATAGGCGGTTGCTAGGGTGTTGCTTGCTGGTTGGTAGGGTTTTCTAGGTGGTTGCTAGGATGTTGCTAGGTGGTTGCTATGGAGTTATAGGCGGTTGCTAGGGTGTTGCTAGGCAGTTGTTATTTGTTCCAGGTGGTTGCTAGGTTGTTGCTAGGTGGTTGCTATGGTGTTCCAGGTGGTTGCTAGGGTGTTGCTATGGAATTCTAGGTGGTTGCTATGGTGTTGCTAGGTGGTTGCTAGGGAGTTAAAGGCGGTTGCTAGGGTGTTGTTAGGCATTTGCTATGGTGTTCCAGGTGGTTGCTAGGGTCTTGCTAGGTGGTTGCTATGCAGTTCTAGGTGGTTGCAAGGGTGTTGCTAGGTGGTTGCTGTGGAGTTCTAGGCAGTTGCTATGGAGTTCTAGGCAGTTGCTAGGGTGTTGCTAGGTGGTTGCTATGCAGTTCTAGGCGGTTGCTATGGTGTTCTAGGTGGTTGCTAGGATGTTTCTAGGTGGTTGCAATGGAGTTATAGGCGGTTGATAGGGTGTTGCTAGGAAGTTGTTATGGTGTTCCAGTTGGTTGCTAGGCTGTTGCTAGGTGGTTGCTATGGTGTTCCAGGTGGTTGCTAGGGTGTTGCTAGGTGGTTGCTATGGGGTTTTAGGTGGTTGCTATGGTGTTGCTAGGTGGTTGCTATGCAGTTCTAGGTGGTTGCTAGGGTGTTGCTAGGTAGTTGCTATGGAGTTCTGGGCGGTTGCTAGGGTGTTGCTAGGTCGTTGCTATGGGGTTATAGGCGGTTGCTAGGATGTTGCTAGGGGGTTGCTATGAAGTTCTAGGCGGTTGCTAGGTCTTTACTGAGTCCAATGACGCAACCCATAGTTCTCTATGACAAACGGTTCAAAAGTTATGAAATATAAAACATCGGCCAATCAGGAAGGGAGGCAAGGCTGATCTCCACCAATGGACAAAGGACTCTCTACCATGTCCAATGAGGCATTGCACAATTTGTGGGCAATTTTTCCCCATAGAGATGAATGGCAGAATGTTCAAATCTAGAGAGAGACCAGAGTACTGCTGCTAGAAGACAGAGCATTGTGACATCACAAAGGTGAGAAGACAGCATTGTGACATCACAAAGGTGAACATTCCACCATTCATTTTCTATGGGAAAAAATTCCCAAAAAAAGTGGAATTTCTCAAAAACCGTGCACCGAAACTTTCCACAAAGTAATAGCACACCATTCCCGATGAAGCCGCTCGATTTGACATATTGCACGTGTATGTGGTGCGAAAACTCTGGGAGGAGTAGCGGTCCAAAAAACTGGCGGAATAATAATAATAATAATAATAATAATAATAATAAATATGTGCAATAATAATAGTGTGTTTGCCTGAGGCAACCACACTAATAATAAATAATATGTGCGATAATAATAGTGTGATTGCCTAAGGCAACCACACTAACTAGACAATTCCTGCAGAAATTGTGAAGTGTGGTTGCCGCCAAAGCAAAGTCGACTTTCTGCTGAACAGAGTGAACAGAGGTAGGTAGTTGCTATGATGTTTGAGGCGGTTGCTAGGGTGTTGCTAGGTTTCTATAGAGTTTTAGGCAGTTGCTAGGATGTTGCTAGGTGGTTGATATGGTGTTCCAGGTGGTTGCTAGGGTGGTGCAAGGTGGTTGCTATGGAGCTCCAGGTGGTTGCTAGGGCATTGCTAGGTGGTTGCTAGGGTAATCTAAGTGGTTACTAGGATGTTGCTAGGTGGTTGCTATGGAGTTATAGGTGGTTGCTAGGGTGTTGCTAGCAGTTGTTATAGTGTTCCAGGTGGTTGCTAGGGTGTTGCTAGGTGGTTGCTAGGATGTTGCTAGGTGGTTGCTATGGAGTTATAGGCGGTTGCTAGGCTGTTGCTAGGTGGTTGCTATAAGGTTGCTATTGAGTTATAGGTGGTTGTTAGGGTGTTGCTAGGTAGTTGTTATGGTGTTCCAGGTGGTTGCTAGGGCATTGCTAGGTGTTTGCTAGGGTATTCTAGGTGGTTGCTAGGGTATTGCTAGGGGGTTGCTATGGTGTTCCAGGTGGTTGCTATGGTGTTGCTAGGTGGTTGCTATGGAGTTCTTGGTGGTTGCTGTGGTGTTGCTATGTGGTTGCTATGGAGTTATAGCCGGTTGCTAGGGTGGTGCTAGGCATTTGCTATGGAGTTATAGGCGGTTGCTAGGTTGTTGCTAGGGTATTCTAGGTGGTTGCTAGGATGTTGCTAGGTAGTTGCTATGGAGTTATAGGCGTTTGCTAGGGTGTTGCTAGGCAGTTGTTATGGTGTTCCAGGTGGTTGCTAGGGTGTTGCTAAGTGGTTGCTATGGTGTTCCAGGTGGATGCTAGGGTGTTGCTAGGTGGTTGCTATGGAGTTCTAGGTGGTTGCTATGGTGTTGCTAGGTGGTTGCTATGGAGTTATAGGCAGTTGCTAGGGTGTTGCTAGGCAGTTGTTATGGTGTTCCAGGTGGTTGCTAGGGTGTTGCTAGGTGGTTGCTATGGTGTTCCAGGTGGTTGCTAGGGTGTTGCTAGGTGGTTGCTATGGAGTTCTAGGTGGTTGCTATGGTATTGCTAGGTGGTTGCTATGGAGATCTAGGCTGTTGCAAGACTGTTCTAAGTGGTTGCTAGGGTGTTGCTAGGTCGTTCCCATAGAGTTCTAAGCGGTTGCTAAGGTGTTGCTAGGTGGTTGCTATGGAGTTCTAAGCAGTTGCTAGGGTGTTTTAGGTGGTTGCTAGGGTGTTGCTAGATGGTTGTTATGGAGTTCCAGGTCGTTGCTAGGGTTTTCTAGGTATTTGCTATAGAGTTCTAGGCAGTTGCTATGCTGTTGCTAGGTGGTTGCTATGGAGTTCCAGGCTGTTGCTAGGCTGTTCTAGGTGGTTGCTAGGGTGTTGCTAGGTGGTTGCTCCGTCTTTACTGAGTCCAATGACGCGATCCACAATTCTCTATGACAAACGGTTGAAAAGTTATTAAATATCAAATGTCGGCCAATCAGGAAAGGGGGCGAGGTTAATTTACACCAATGGACAATCGACTCTCTAACACGTCCAATGAGGCATCCCACAATTTGAGGGCAATTTTGCCCCATAGAGATGAATGCTGAATGTCCAAAGCCAGAGAGAGACCAGAGCACTGCTGCTAGAAGACAGACCATTGTGACATCATAAAGGTGAGAAGACAGCATTGTGACATCACAAGGGTGAACATTCCACCATTCATTCTCTATGGGAAAAATTCCCCCAAAAAAGTCAAATTTCTCAAAAACCGTCCACCCAAACTTTCCACAAAGTAATAGCACTTCATTCCCGATCAAGCCGCTCGATTTGACACATTGCACATGTATGTGGTGCGAAAACTCTGGGAGGAGTAGCGGTCCAAAAAATGGGTGGAATAATAATAATAATAATAAACTAGACAATTCCTGCAGAAATTGTGAAGTGTGGTTGCCGCCAATGCAAAGTCGACTTTGTGCTGAACGGAGTGAACAGTTTCTGTAGTATAAGCAGAGACAGGGCATTGTGTACCTGCTCTAACATCACTACAACGAGTTGATTTGCGACACATATATTCAGAGCTAAATTATCCTTTCATCAAAATTTGAGATCTCAGTGTTTTACTTGCGGTATGCGGTGACGAGTGACGGCGAATCACAAAGCTAGCTGGCATGTTCAGAGGGTCTTGGAAAAACCCTAAGTCTGACGTGTAATCCAGACTGATGTGTAATGCAGTTATAACGAGACCAAAGTTTCCAACTCGCTGGAATATAAAACGGTATTACAAAAGTAAAATTTGACATATTATACATTGTTAGAAAGCTTATTCTGTCACCTATTAGATCGATGATGTGTAGATCAAGCCAGATTGTACTACAAAGTTCGACAACACCCAAAGCAACATGTGTGGTATTACAAGCCCACTGAAGACCGGATCAGAAGCTGCTGCACACGTGTTGTTGACGGCGTTGTTGCACTCTTTAGTACAGTCTGGCTTGTTTGAGAATTCGTTTATTCAGTAGGTGAGAGCATAAGCTTTCTAACCAGGTATAACAGCACGTCTAATTTTGGTTTTGGAATATCGTTTTTTTAGGTCAACCGAAAGTTTTTTAATCGTCGCATACAATGCATGTAGTCTGTTAGCATTAGCATTCAAAGACGCTGGACCTGACGAAACGTCGTCAAAGAATTTGCGTAATATCTTGTGAAATACTGTTATTATTGAGGACTTCTGGGCATGCCTAAGCCATATGTTTTGTTGATATACCTAGCTGACAGCGTTTTCATTTGAAATTTTGCATTTAGAATACTGTTTTATCCGTACACTTCCGCGTTCAGCTATATCCGTTCTGGTGGCTGGTGAGGACGAACAGCCAACCGCATCACGTGTGCAAAGCCGACCAATGCTGTAACTTCATAATTCACATTTTTATGACGTCACCGCCCCATTCATTTTCAATGGGAAAAATTGGCCATAAAAAGTCATATTTCTCAAAAACCGTGCAGCGAAAATTTCCACAAAGTAATAGCCATCGATTCCCAAAGAAGCCGGTCAATTTGACATATGGCATGTGTATGTGGTGCGAAAACTCTGGGAGGAGTAGCGGTCCAAAAAATGGGTGGAATAATAATAATAATAATAATAATAATAATAATATGTGCGATAATAATAGTGTGATTGCCTAAGGCAACCACACTAATAATATGTGCGATAATAGTAGTGTGGTTGCCTGAGGCAACCACACTAACTAGACAATTCCTGCAGAAATTGTGAAGTGTGGTTGCCGCCAATGCAAAGTCGACTTTGTGCTGAACGGAGTGAACAGTTTCTGTAGTATAAGCAGAGACAGGGCATTGTGTACCTGCTATAACATCACTACAACGAGTTGATTTGCGACACATATATTCAGAGCTAAATTATCCTTTCATCAAAATTTGAGATCTCAGGCTGTGTCCCAAACCGCATACTTCCATGCTCCGAGTGCGCATAACGAGCATGCCTCCATCTTGGAGTGCGAGTCCAAACCGAAGTTCGGTAGTGCGGAGCACGGATAAAGTACCCGGATGCGCACTCCATTTGATCAAAATTTAAAGTGTGCATCCGTGCATGCTCCGACTGGGAAAAATACCATAATTCCTTTCGCGAAAACGGTCAAAACAACGGTAATGGCGGATGACAGTCTAGTGTAGGCTACTCTCTCGGATTGGAAACTGAAATCATGTCATAGGAAAATGGTACACAGGAGTTGGTATAAATAAAGTGGTACCGTGTTAATGAATAATGCAATATGTAAAGTATCAGTTGTTTTTTTTAGTTTAAAGATATGTACTTTTAACGAGTGTAACGAGCGATATTGAATACATCGGTGCTAATCGTCGGGTCCCGTTTTGAATTATAAACTGCCGTTTTATCCTCGCCACTGCCCATCTTTTCATTTAATTTGAAATACACCCCTTGCCTATGGAGTAGCCACCACAAACATGACCGGCTCCATAAATGTTGCCTAACTGAGTACCCAGTTGTGCGTACACAGGTGGTATACAGCGCGAAAATAATGAAAAAAACAGACACGACTGTTTACAATGAAATGGCAACTTTATTATGGCTTTGACGGTACACTGAAAGCTATCCAAACTGCAATTAATATTTTCCAAGCTATCGTTGCCTTCCACTGCTCTTCTGACAGCAAAAAGGAGAATTCAATTGAAGGGGCTAGCTCGCAAAAAGTTGCTGATATTAGCCTACTGGTTAGTCTAGATCATAATATTTCAGTAGCCTACTACTTTAGTGTGAGCAACTGTCGGCCGGGTTCGTTCGGTAGACAGAAAAACATCAGATTTTCAACTGTAGTCTATATAAAAGGCGAAATATAAGTAACAACCTGTACCTAGTTATGTAGAAAAAAACGTCCTTGTTATCCTCCAGAGGTAATTTTTTCAGTACTTTCGCGATTTTTTTCTGTGCCGGGAAATAAGTCAGAGGTTGCCCAGTGCTAGCTTTAGCTGCTAAGGGGACGTTTATCGAGCACTGCATAGAGATAAATGGAACTTGTCTTTACTTGAGATCGTAGAAGTGTCCCGTCGTGTGTATTTCAGGTTAATATGAAAAAGGCTGGTCCCTACCAGAGACCTACTAGCATTTCTAGCGATCCGTTACATATTCACAGTTGTAACCCAAGTAGCAGGAAGCAAAATAGCCATTAAGAAGAAGCGACATTTGCACTACTTAATTTTCGCGATTGTGGAATTAATTAGTAGGCTATATCAATATAATTAAAATGTATATATATTAAGTTGGATTTTTCCCATTTAGACAGGTATGTGTAATTTTTACAAGACTTGCATTTAAATAGGTAACGGAGTCCAGTCCGCTTGAATAAATATTAAATGAATGAGGTAACATTTCAGTGGTCGATAATATGTTCTCTCACTCTCACGTTATTCCCCTCATGTTTATTACCGGAATTTTACCTATAGTTACGGCAAAGGTTAAAGGTTATGGGTCAGATGTCGTCACGAAGTGCATCCCACTCATTTAACTGTTTCTCCGTGCTACCGCACTTCCATGGTTCGGAGTGCGTAGTCCCAAGCCTTGCCTGGAGTGCATATTCCGGAGCACGGTAGTGTGGAGCATGGAAGTATGCGGTTTGGGACACAGCCACAGTGTTTTACTTGCGGTATGCGGTGACGAGTGACAGCGAATCACAAAGCTAGCTGGCATGTTCAGAGGGTCTTGGAAAAACCCTAAGTCTGACGTGTAATGCAGACTGATGTGTAATGCAGTTATAACGAGACCAAAGTTTCCAACTCGCTGGAATATAAAACGGTATTACAAAAGTAAAATTTGACATATTATACATTGTTAGAAAGCTTATTCTGTCACCTATTAGATCGATGATGTGTAGATCAAGCCAGATTGTACTACAATGTTCGACAACACCCAAAGCAACATGTGTGGTATTACAAGCCCACTGAAGACCGGACCAGAAGCTGCTGCACACATGTTGTTGACGGCGTTGTTGCCCTTTTTAGGTCCGTCTGGCTTGATTGAGAATTCGTTTATTCAGTAGGTGAGAGCATAAGCTTTCTAACCAGGTATAACACGTGTAGTTTTGGTTTTGGAATATCGTTTTTTAGGTCAACCGAAAGTGTTTTAATCGTCGCATTCAATGCATGCACTCTTTGTTAGCACTGGTAGCATTCAAAGACGCTGCATTTGACGAAACGTTGTCAACGATTTTGCGTAATATCTTGTGAAATACTATTATTTTTGAGGAAATCTGGGTATGCCTAAGTCATATGTTTGTTGATATACCTAGCTGACAGCGTTTTCATTTGTAATTTTGCATTTGGAATACCGTTTTTATCGCGTGCACTTCTGCATTAAGCTATATCCACTGTGGTGGCTAAGTCGCCAGGAAACCTCGTTTGAACAACACAATCCGTGCATGTACGTCTTCGTCAAGGTTTTATCTACATTGTGGTATGAATCATTTGAAGTTTACGAATGTGTGTTTTCTGTAATTACGACGAAAATGGAGATATGCACCGCATCTGGATTCTAAATTTCCTGTAGATGAAGCAGGTTAAAAGTGCATCACGTGTGCTAAGCCGACCAATGCTGTGACTTCACCGCTCACATATGTATGACGTCACGATTTACATTCATCCCTATGGGGAAAAATTGGCCATAAAAAGTCATATTTCTCAAAAACCGTGCAGCGAAACTTTCCACAAAGTAATAGCACACGATTCCCAAAGAAGCCGGTCAATTTGACATATGGCACGTGTATGTGGTGCGAAAACTCTGGGAGGAGTAGCGGTCCAAAAAATGGGTGGAATAATAATAATAATAATAACTAGACAATTCCTGCAGAAATTGTGAAGTGTGGTTGCCGCCAACGCAAAGTCGACTTTCTGCTGAAAAGAGTGAACAGTGGTAGGTAGTTGCTATGATGTTTGAGGCGGTTGCTAGGGTGTTGCTAGGTGGTTTCCATGGAATTCTAGGCGGTTGCTAGGGTGTTCTAGGTGGTTGCTATGGAGTTCTAGGCAGTTGCTAGGATGTTGCGAGGTGGTTGATATGGTGTTCCAGGTGGTTGCTAGGGTGGTGCTAGGTGGTTGCTATGGAGTTCCAGGTGGTTGCTATGGAGTTCCAGGCGGTTGCTAGGGCATTGCTAGGTGGTTGCTAGGGTAATCTAATTGGTTGCTAGGATGTTGCTAGGTGGTTGCTATGGAGTTATAGGTGGTTGCTAGGATGTTGCTAGGCAGTTGTTATGGTGTTCCAGGTGGTTGCTAGGATGTTGCTAGGTGGTTGCTATGGAGTTATAGGCGGTTGCTAGGGTGTTGCTAGGTGGTTGCTATGGAGTTATAGGCGGTTGCTATGGTGTTGCTAGGGTATTCTAGGTGGTTGCTAGGATGTTGCTAGGTGGTTGCTATCGAGTTATAGGTGGTTGCTAGGGTGTTGCTAGGCAGTTGTTATGGTGTTCCAGGTGGTTGCTAGGGTATTCTAGGTGGTTGCTAGGGTGTTGCTAGGTGGATGCTATGGAGTTCTAGGTGGTTACTATGGTGTTGCTAGGTCATTGCTATGTACTTATAGCCGGTTGCTAGGGTGTTGTTAGGCATTGGCTATGGAGTTATATGCGGTTGCTAGGGTGTTGCTAGGGTATTCTAGGTGGTTGCTAGGATGTTGCTAGGTGGTTGCTATGGAGTTATAGGCGGTTGCTAGGGTGTTGCTAGGCAGTTGTTATGGTGTTCCAGGTGGTTGCTAGGGTGTTGCTAGGTGGTTGCTATGGTGTTCCAGGTGGTTGCTAGGGCATTGCTAGGTGGTTGCTAGGGTATTCTAAGTGGTTGCTAGGATGTTGCTAGGTGGTTGCTATGGAGTTATAGGCGGTTGCTGGGGTGTTGCTAGGCAGTTGTTATGGTGTTCCAGGTGGTTGCTAGGGTGTTGCTAGGTGGTTGCTAGGATGTTACTAGGTGGTTGCTATGGAGTTATAGGCGGTTGCTAGGGTGTTGCTAGGTGGTTGCTGTGGAGTTCTAGGTGGTTGCTAGGGCATTGTTAGGTGGTTGCTAGGGTATTCTAAGTGGTTGCTAGGATGTTGCTAGGTGGTTGCTATGGAGTTATAGGCGGTTGCTAGGGTGTTGCTAGGCGGTTGTTATGGTGTTCCAGGTGGTTGCTAGGGTGTTGCTAGGTGGTTGCTAGGATGTTGCTAGGTGTTTGCTATGGAGTTATAGGCGGTTGCTAGGGTGTTGCTAGGTGGTTGCTAGGAGGTTGCTATGGAGTTATAGGCGGTTGCTACGGTGTTGCTAGGCAGTTATTATGGTGTTCTAGGTGGTTGCTAGGGTGTTGCTAGGTGGTTGCTAGGGTGTTGCTAGGTGGATGCTATGGAGTTCTAGGTGGTTACTATTTTGTTGGTAGGTGGTTGCTATGGAGTTATAGCCTGTTGCTAGGGTGTTGCTAGGCATTTGCTATGGAGTTATAGGCGTTTGTTAGGGTGTTGCTAGGGTATTCTAGGTGGTTGCTAGGATGTTGCTATGTGGTTGCTATGGAGTTATAAGTGGTTGCTAGGGTGTTGCTAGGCAGTTGTTATGGTGTTCCTGGTGGTTGCTAGGGTGTTGCTAGGTGGTTGCTATGGTGTTCCAGGTGGTTGCTAGGGTGTTGCTAGGTGGTTGCTAGGTGGTTGCTATGAAGTTATAGGCGGTTGCTAGGTGGTTGCTAGAAGGTTGCTATGGAGTTGTAGGTGGTTGTTAGGGTGTTGCTAGGTGGTTGCTAGGGTATTCTAGGAGGTTGCTATGGAGTTCTAGGTGGTTATTATGGTGTTGCTAGGTGGTTGCTATGGAGTTATAGCCGGTTGCTAGGGTGTTGCTAGGCATTTGCTATGGAGTTATAGGCGGTTGCTAGGGTGTTGCTAGGGTATTCTAGATGGTTGCTATGATGTTGCTAGGGTGTTGCTAGATATTTGCTATGGAGTTATCGGTGGTTGCTAGGGTGTTGCTAGGGTATTCTAGGTGGTTGCGAGGATGTTGCTAGGTGGTTGCTATGGAGTTATAGGCGGTTGCTAGGCTGTTGCTAGGCATTTGCTATGGAGATATAGGCGTTTGTTAGGGTGTTGCTAGGTGGTAGCTATAGTGTTACAGGTGGTTGCTAGGGTGTTGCTAGGTGGTTGCTATGGTGTTCCATGTGGTTGCTAGGATGTTGCTAGGTGGTTGCTATGGTGTTCCAGGTGGTTGCTAGGGTGTTGCTAGGTGGTTGCTATGGTGTTCCAGGTGGTTGCTAGGGTGTTGCTAGGTGGTTGCTATGGAGTTCTAGGTAGTTGGTATGGTGTTGTAGGTGGTTGCTATGGAGTAATAGCCGGTTGCTAGGGTGTTGCTAGGCATTTGCTATGGTGTTCCGGGTGGTTGCTAGTGTGTTGTTAGGTGGTTGCTATGGAGTTCTAGGCGGTTGCTAGGTTGTTCTAGGTGGTTGCTAGGGTGTTGCTAGGTCGTTGCTATGGTGTTATAGGCGGTTGCTAGGATGTTGCTAGGGGGTTGCTATGGAGTTCTAGGCGGTTGCTAGGTCTTTACTGAGTCCAATGACGCGACCCATAGTTCTTTATGACAAACTGTTCAAAAGTTATGAAATATCAAACATTGGCCAATCAGGAAGGGGGGCGAGGCTGATCTACACCAATGGACAAAGGACTCTCTACCATGTCCAATGAGGCAGTGCACAATTTGTGGGCAATTTTTCCCCATAGAGGTGAATGGCAGAATGTTCAAATCTAGAGAGAGACCAGAGTACTGCTGCTAGAAGACAGAGCATTGTGACATCACAATGGTGAGAAGACAGAGCATTGTGACATCACAAGGGTGAACATTCCACCATTCAAATTGCACACAAAAATTCAAATTTTTCAAAAACTGTGCAACGAAACTTTCCACAAAGTAATAGCACACCATTCCCGATCAAGCCGCTCGATTTGACATATTGCACGTGTATGTGGTGTGAAAACTCTGGGAGGAGTAGCGGTCCAAAAAATGGGTGGAATAATAATAATAATAATAATAAATAATATGTGCAATAATAATAGTGTGTTTGCCTAAGGCAACCACACTAACTAGACAATTCCTGCAGAAATTGTGAAGTGTGGTTGCCGCCAATGCAAAGTCGACTTTGTGCTGAACGGAGTGAACAGTTTCTGTAGTATAAGCAGAGACAGGGCATTGTGTACCTGCTATAACATCACTACAACGAGTTGATTTGCGACACATATATTCAGAGCTAAATTATCCTTTCATCAAAATTTCAGATCTCAGTGTTTTACTTGCGGTATGCGGTGACGAGTGACGGCGAATCACAAAGCTAGCTGGCATGTTCAGAGGGTCTTGGAAAAACCCTAAGTCTGACGTGTAATCCAGACTGATGTGTAATGCAGTTATAACGAGACCAAAGTTTCCAACTCGCTGGAATATAAAACGGTATTACAAAAGTAAAATTTGACATATTATACATTGTTAGAAAGCTTATTCTGTCACCTATTAGATCGATGATGTGTAGATCAAGCCAGATTGTACTACAAAGTTCGACAACACCCAAAGCAACATGTGTGGTATTACAAGCCCACTGAAGACCGGATCAGAAGCTGCTGCACACGTGTTGTTGACGGCGTTGTTGCACTCTTTAGTACAGTCTGGCTTGTTTGAGAATTAGTTTATTCAGTAGGTGAGAGCATAAGCTTTCTAACCAGGTATAACAGCACGTCTAATTTTGATTTTGGAATATCGTTTTTTTAGGTCAACCGAAAGTTTTTTAATCGTCGCATACAATGCATGTAGTCTGTTAGCATTAGCATTCAAAGACGCTGGACCTGACGAAACGTCGTCAAAGAATTTGCGTAATATCTTGTGAAATACTGTTATTATTGAGGACTTCTGGGTATGCCTAAGTCATATGTTTGTTGATATACCTAGCTGACAGCGTTTTCATTTGTAATTTTGCATTTGGAATACCGTTTTTATCGCGTGCACTTCTGCATTAAGCTATATCCACTGTGGTGGCTAAGTCGCCAGGAAACCTCGTTTGAACAACACAATCCGTGCATGTACGTCTTCGTCAAGGATTTATCTACATTGTGGTATGAATCATTTGAAGTTTACGAATGTGTGTTTTCTGTAATTACGACGAAAATGGAGATGTGCACCGCATCTGGATTCTAAATTTCCTGTAGATGAAGCAGGTTAAAAGTGCATCACGTGTGCTAAGCCGACCAATGCTGTGACTTCACCGCTCACATATGTATGACGTCACGTTTTACATTCATCCCTATGGGGAAAAATTGGCCATAAAAAGTCATATTTCTCAAAAACCGTGCAGCGAAACTTTCCACAAAGTAATAGCACTCGATTCCCAAAGAAGCCGGTTAATTTGACATATGGCACATGTATGTGGTGCGAAAACTCTGGGAGGAGTAGCGGTCCAAAAAATGGGTGGAAAGAAAGAATAATAATAACTAGACAATTCCTGCAGAAATTGTGAAGTGTGGTTGCCGCCAAAGCAAAGTCGACTTTCTGCTGAACAGAGTGAACAGTGGTAGGTAGTTGCTATGATGTTTGAGGCGGTTGCTAGGGTGTTGCTAGGTTTCTGTAGAGTTTTAGGCAGTTGCTAGGATGTTGCTAGGTGGTTGATATGGTGTTCCAGGTGGTTGCTAGGGTGGTGCAAAATGGTTGCTATGGAGCTCCAGGTGGTTGCTAGGGCATTGCTAGGTGGTTGCTAGGGTAATCTAAGTGGTTACTAGGATGTTGCTAGGTGGTTGCTATGGAGTTATAGGTGGTTGCTAGGGTGTTGCTAGCAGTTGTTATAGTGTTCCAGGTGGTTGCTAGGGTGTTGCTAGGTGGTTGCTAGGATGTTGCTAGGTGGTTGCTATGGAGTTATAGGCGGTTGCTAGGCTGTTGCTAGGTGGTTGCTATAAGGTTGCTATTGAGTTATAGGTGGTTGTTAGGGTGTTGCTAGGTAGTTGTTATGGTGTTCCAGGTGGTTGCTAGGGCATTGCTAGGTGTTTGCTAGGGTATTCTAGGTGGTTGCTAGGGTATTGCTAGGGGGTTGCTATGGTGTTCCAGGTGGTTGCTATGGTGTTGCTAGGTGGTTGCTATGGAGTTCTTGGTGGTTGCTGTGGTGTTGCTATGTGGTTGCTATGGAGTTATAGCCGGTTGCTAGGGTGGTGCTAGGCATTTGCTATGGAGTTATAGGCGGTTGCTAGGTTGTTGCTAGGGTATTCTAGGTGGTTGCTAGGATGTTGCTAGGTAGTTGCTATGGAGTTATAGGCGTTTGCTAGGGTGTTGCTAGGCAGTTGTTATGGTGTTCCAGGTGGTTGCTAGGGTGTTGCTAAGTGGTTGCTATGGTGTTCCAGGTGGATGCTAGGGTGTTGCTAGGTGGTTGCTATGGAGTTCTAGGTGGTTGCTATGGTGTTGCTAGGTGGTTGCTATGGAGTTATAGGCAGTTGCTAGGGTGTTGCTAGGCAGTTGTTATGGTGTTCCAGGTGGTTGCTAGGGTGTTGCTAGGTGGTTGCTATGGTGTTCCAGGTGGTTGCTAGGGTGTTGCTATGTGGTTGCTATGGAGTTCTAGGTGGTTGCTATGGTATTGCTAGGTGGTTGCTATGGAGATCTAGGCTGTTGCAAGACTGTTCTAAGTGGTTGCTAGGGTGTTGCTAGGTCGTTCCCATAGAGTTCTAAGCGGTTGCTAAGGTGTTGCTAGGTGGTTGCTATGGAGTTCTAAGCAGTTGCTAGGGTGTTTTAGGTGGTTGCTAGGGTGTTGCTAGATGGTTGTTATGGAGTTCCAGGTCGTTGCTAGGGTTTTCTAGGTATTTGCTATAGAGTTCTAGGCAGTTGCTATGCTGTTGCTAGGTGGTTGCTATGGAGTTCCAGGCTGTTGCTAGGCTGTTCTAGGTGGTTGCTAGGGTGTTGCTAGGTGGTTGCTCCGTCTTTACTGAGTCCAATGACGCGATCCACAATTCTCTATGACAAACGGTTGAAAAGTTATTAAATATCAAATGTCGGCCAATCAGGAAAGGGGGCGAGGTTAATTTACACCAATGGACAATCGACTCTCTAACACGTCCAATGAGGCATCCCACAATTTGAGGGCAATTTTGCCCCATAGAGATGAATGCTGAATGTCCAAAGCCAGAGAGAGACCAGAGCACTGCTGCTAGAAGACAGACCATTGTGACATCATAAAGGTGAGAAGACAGCATTGTGACATCACAAGGGTGAACATTCCACCATTCATTCTCTATGGGAAAAATTCCCCCAAAAAAGTCAAATTTCTCAAAAACCGTCCACCCAAAGTTTCCACAAAGTAATAGCACTTCATTCCCGATCAAGCCGCTCGATTTGACACATTGCACATGTATGTGGTGCGAAAACTCTGGGAGGAGTAGCGGTCCAAAAAATGGGTGGAATAATAATAATAATAATAAACTAGACAATTCCTGCAGAAATTGTGAAGTGTGGTTGCCGCCAATGCAAAGTCGACTTTGTGCTGAACGGAGTGAACAGTTTCTGTAGTATAAGCAGAGACAGGGCATTGTGTACCTGCTATAACATCACTACAACGAGTTGATTTGCGACACATATATTCAGAGCTAAATTATCCTTTCATCAAAATTTGAGATCTCAGTGTTTTACTTGCGGTATGCGGTGACGAGTTACGGCGAATCACAAAGCTAGCTGGCATGTTCAGAGGGCCTTGGAAAAACCCTAAGTCTGACGTGTAATGCAGACTGATGTGTAATGCAGTTATAACGAGACCAAAGTTTCCAACTCGCTGGAATATAAAACGGTATTACAAAAGTAAAATTTGACATATTATACATTGTTAGAAAGCTTATTCTGTCACCTATTAGATCGATGATGTGTAGATCAAGCCAGATTGTACTACAAAGTTCGACAACACCCAAAGCAACATGTGTGGTATTACAAGATGACACCGTTTTCTGGAGTAAGACAGGACCAGAAGCTTCTGCACACATGTTGTTGACGGCGTTGTTGCCCTTTTTAGGTCCGTCTGGCTTGATTGAGAATTTGTTTATTCAGTAGGTGAGAGCATAAGCTTTCTAACCAGGTATAACACGTGTAGTTTTGGTTTTGGAATATCGTTTTTTAGGTCAACCGAAAGTGTTTTAATCGTCGCATTCAATGCATGCACTCTTTGTTAGCACTAGTAGCATTCAAAGACGCTGCATTTGACGAAACGTTGTCAACGATTTTGCGTAATATCTTGTGAAATACTATTATTTTTGAGGAAATCTGGGTATGCCTAAGTCATATGTTTGTTGATATACCTAGCTGACAGCGTTTTCATTTGTAATTTTGCATTTGGAATACCGTTTTTATCGCGTGCACTTCCGCATTAAGCTATATCCACTGTGGTGGCTAAGTCGCCAGGAAACCTCGTTTGAACAACACAATCCGTGCATGTACGTGTTCGTCAAGGTTTTATCTACATTGTGGTATGAATCATTTGAAGTTTACGAATGTGTGTTTTCTGTAATTACGACGAAAATGGAGATATGCACCGCATCTGGATTCTAAATTTCCTGTAGATGAAGCAGGTTAAAAGTGCATCACGTGTGCTAAGCCGACCAATGCTGTGACTTCATAATTCACATTTTTATGACGTCACCGCCCCATTCATTTTCAATGGGGAAAATTGGCCATAAAAAGTCATATTTCTCAAAAACCGTGCAGCGAAACTTTCCACAAAGTAATAGCCATCGATTCCCAAAGAAGCCGGTCAATTTGACATATGGCATGTGTATGTGGTGCGAAAACTCTGGGAGGAGAAGCGGTCCAAAAAATGGGTGGAAAGAATAATAATAATAACTAGACAATTCCTGCAGAAATTGTGAAGTATGGTTGCCGCCAATGCAAAGTTGACTTTCTGCTGAACAGAGTGAACAGTGGTCGGTAGTCGCTATGATGTTCTGGTGGTGACTATGGTGTTTTAGGTGGTGTCTAGGGTGTTGCTAGGTGGTAGCTATGGAGTTTGAGGGGGTTGCTAGGGTGTTGCTAGGTGGTTCTATGGAGTTCTAGGCGGTTGCTATGGAATTCTAGGCAGTTGCTAGGGTGTTCTAGGTGGTTGCTATGGAGTTCTCGGCAGTTGCTAGGATGTTGCTAGGTGGTTGATATGGTGTTCCAGGTGGTTACTAGGGTGGTGCTAGGTGGTTGCTATGGAGTTCTAGGTGGTTGCTAAGGCATTGCTAGTTGGTTGCTGGGGAATTCTATGTGGTTGCTAGGATGTTGCTAGGTGGTAGCCATGGAGTTATAGGCGGGTGCTAGGGTGTTGCTAGGCAGTTGTTATGGTGTTCCAGGTGGTTGCTAGGGTGTTGCTAGGTGGTTGCTATGGAGTTCTAGGCAATTGCTATGGTGTTACAGTTGGTTGCTAGTGTGTTGTTAGGCGGTTGTTATGGCGTTCTAGGCGGTTGCTAGGGTGTTCCAGGTGGTGCTAGGGTGTTGCTAGGTCATTGCTATGGAGTTATAGGCAGTTGCTAGGATGTTGCTAGGGGGTTGATATGGAGTTCTAGGCGGTTGCTAGGGTGTTGCTAGGTCGTTGCTATGGAATTCTAGGCAGTTGCTAGGGTGGTCTAGGTGGTTACTAGTGTGTTGTTAGGTGGATGCTATGAAGTTCTAGGGGGTTGCTAGGGTGTTCTAGTTGGTTGCTAGGGTGTTGCTATGTGGATGCCATATAGTTCTAGGTAGTTGCTAGCGTGTTGTAGGTGGTTGCTATGGCGTTCTAGGCGGTTGCCTGGGTGTTGCTAGGTGGTTGCTATGGCATTCTAGGCGGTTGCTAGTGTGTTGCTAAGTGGTTGCTATGGAGATCTAGGCTGTTGCAAGGCTGTTCTAGGTGGTTGCTCGGGTGTTGCTAGGTGGTTCCCATAGAGTTCTAAGCGGTTGCTAAGGTGTTGCTAGGTGGTTGCTATGGAGTTGTAAGCAGTTGCTAGGGTGTTTTAGGTGGTTGCTAGGGTGTTGCTAGATGGTTGCTATGGAGTTCCAGGCGGTTGCTGGGGTTTTCTAGGTATTTGTTAAAGAGTTCTAGGCAGTTGCTATGCTGTTGCTAGGTGGTTGCTATGGAGTTCCAGGCTGTTGCTAGACTGTTCTAGGTGGTTGCTAGGGTGTTGCTAGGTGGTTGCTCTTTCTTTCCTGAGTCCAATGACGCGATCCATAATTCTCTATGACAAACGGTTGAAAAGTTATGAAATATCAAATGTCGGCCAATCCGGAAAGGGGGCAAGGTTAATTTACACCAATGGACAAAGGACTCGCTAACACGTCCAATGAGGCATCCCACAATTTGAGGGCAATTTTGCCCCATAGAGATGAATGGCAGAATGTCCAAAGCCAGAGAGAGACCAGAGCACTGCTGCTGGAAGACAGACCATTGTGACATCACAATGCTGAGAAGACAGCATTGTGACATCACAATGGTGAACATTCCACCATTCATTCTCTATGGGAAAAATTCCCCAAAAAAAGTTAAATTTCTCAAAAACCGTCCACCCAAACTTTCCACAAAGTAATAGCACTTCATTCCCGATCAAGCCGCTCGATTTGACACATTGCACATGTATGTGGTGTGAAAACTCTGGGAGGAGTAGCGGTCCAAAAAATGGGTGGAAAGAATAATAATAATAATAATAATAACTAGACAATTCCTGCAGAAATTGTGAAGTGTGGTTGCCGCCAATGCAAAGTCGACTTTCTGCTGAACAGAGTGAACAGTGGTAGGTAGTTGCTATGATGTTCTTGTGGTGACTATGGTGTTTTAGGTGGTGTCTTGGGTGTTGCTAGGAGGTTGCTATGGAGTTTGAGGCGGTTGCTAGGGTGTTGCTAGGTGGTTCTATGGAGTTCTAGGCGGTTGCTATGGAATTCTAGGCAGTTGCTAGGGTGTTCTAGGTGGTTGCTATGGAGTTCTCGGCAGTTGCTAGGATGTTGCTAGGTGGTTGATATGGTGTTCCAGGTGGTTGCTAGGGTGGTGCTAGGTGGTTGCTATGGAGTTCTAGGTGGTTGCTAAGGCATTGCTAGTTGGTTGCTGGGGAATTCTATGTGGTTGCTAGGATGTTGCTAGGTGGTAGCCATGGAGTTATAGGTGGGTGCTAGGATGTTGCTAGGCAGTTGTTATGGTGTTCCAGGTGGTTGCTAGGGTGTTGCTAGGATGTTGCCAGGTGGTTGCTATGGAGTTATAGGCGGTTGCTAGGGTGTTGCTAGGTGGTTGCTAGGGTATTCTAGGTGGTTGCTAGGAGGTTGCTATGGAGTTATTGATGGTTGCTAAGGTGTTGCTAGGCAGTTATTTTGGTGTTCCAGGTGGTTGCTAGGGTATTCTAGGTGGTTGCTAGGGTGTTGCTAGGTGGTTAGTAGGGTTTTCTAGGTGGTTGCTAGGATGTTGCTAGGTGGTTGCCATTGAGTTATAAGTGGTTGCTAGGGTGTTGCTAGGCAGTTGTTATGGTGTTCCAGGTGGTTGCTAGGGTATTCTAGGTGGTTGCTAGGGTGTTGCAAGGTGGTTGCTATGGAGTTATAGCCGGTTGCTAGGGTGTTGCTAGCCATTTGCTATGGTGTTCCAGGTGGTTGCTAGGGTGTTGCAAGGTGGTTGCTATGCAGTTCTAGGTGGTTGCTAGGGTGTTGCTAGGTGGTTGCTATGGATTTCGAGGCAGTTGCTATGGTGTTACAGTTAGTTGCTAGTGTGTTGTTAGGTGGTTGTTATGGCGTTCTAGGCGGTTGCTAGGGTGTTCCAGGTGGTTTCTAGGGTGTTGCTAGGTCATTGCTATGGAGTTATAGGCTGTTGCTAGGATGTTGCTAGGGGGTTACTATGGAGTTCTAGGCTGTTGCTAGGGTGTTGCTAGGTGGTTGCTATGGAATTCTAGGCAGTTGCTAGGGTGGTCTAGGTGGTTACTAGTGTGTTGTTAGGTGGTTGCTATGAAGTTCTAGGGGGTTGCTAGGGTGTTCTAGTTGGTTGCTAGGGTGTTGCTATGTGGATGCCATATAGTTCTAGGTAGTTGCTAGCGTGTTGTAGGTGGTTGCTATCGCGTTCTAGGCGCTTGCCTGGGTGTTGCTAGGTGGTTGCTATGGCATTCTAGGCGGTTGCTAGTGTGTTGCTAAGTGGTTGCTATGGAGATCTAGGCTGTTGCAAGGCTGTTCTAGGTGGTTGCTAGGGTGTTGCTAGGTGGTTCCCATAGAGTTCTAAGCGGTTACTAAGGTGTTGCTAGGTGGTTGCTATGGAGTTCTAAGCAGTTGCTAGGGTGTTCTAGGTGGTTGCTAGGGTGTTGCTAGATGGTTGCTATGGAGTTCCAGGCGGTTGCTAGGGTTTTCTAGGTATTTGTTATAGAGTTCTAGGCAGTTGCTATGCTGTTGCTAGGTGGTTGCTATGGAGTTCCAGGCTGTTGCTAGACTGTTCTAGGTGGTTGCTAGGGTGTTGCTAGGTGGTTGCTCTTTCTCTACTGAGTCCAATGACGCGATCCATAATTCTCTATGACAAACGGTTCAAAAGTTATGAAATATCAAACATCGGCCAATCAGGAAGGGGGGCGAGGCTGATCTACACCAATGGACAAAGGACTCTCTACCATGTCCAATGAGGCATTGCACAATTTGTGGGAAATTTTTCCCCATAGAGATGAATGGCAGAATGTTCAAATCTAGAGAGAGACCAGAGCACTGCTGCTAGAAGACAGAGCATTGTGACATCACAAGGGAGAGAAGGCAGAGCATTGTGACATCACAAGGCTGAACATTCTACCATTCATTCTCTATGGGAAAAATTTCCCAAAAAAAGTGGAATTTCTCAAAAACCGTGCAACAAAACTTTCCACAAAGTAATAGCGCACCATTCCCGATCAAGCCGCTCGATTTGACGTATTTCACATGTATGTGGTGCGAAAACTCTGGGAGGAGTAGCGGTCCAAAAAATGGGTGGAAAGAAATAAAAATAATAATAATAATAATATGTGCAATAATAATAGTGTGTTTGCCTAAGGCAACCACACTAATAATAATATGTGGGATAATAGTAGTGTGATTGCCTAAGGCAACCACACTAATAATAATAATAATAATAATAATATGTGGGATAATAGTAGTGTGGTTGCCTGAGGCAACCACACTAACTAGACAATTCCTGCAGAAATTGTGAAGTGTGGTTGCCGCCAATGCAAAGTCGACTTTGTGCTGAACGGAGTGAACAGTTTCTGTAGTATAAGCAGAGACAGGGCATTGTGTACCTGCTATAACATCACTACAACGAGTTGATTTGAGACACATATATTCAGAGCTAAATTATCCTTTCATCAAAATTTGAGATCTCAGTGTTTTACTTGCGGTATGCGGTGACGAGTGACGGCGAATCACAAAGCTAGCTGGCATGTTCAGAGGGTCTTGGAAAAACCCTAAGTCTGACGTGTAATGCAGACTGATGTGTAATGCAGTTATAACGAGACCAAAGTTTCCAACTCGCTGGAATATAAAACGGTATTACAAAAGTAAAATTTGACATATTATACATTGTTAGAAAGCTTATTCTGTCACCTATTAGATCGATGATGTGTAGATCAAGCCAGATTGTACTACAAAGTTCGACAACACCCAAAGCAACATGTGTGGTATTACAAGCCCACTGAAGACCGGATCAGAAGCTGCTGCACACGTGTTGTTGACGGCGTTGTTGCACTCTTTAGTACAGTCTGGCTTGTTTGAGAATTCGTTTATTCAGTAGGTGAGAGCATAAGCTTTCTAACCAGGTATAACAGCACGTCTAATTTTGGTTTTGGAATATCGTTTTTTTAGGTCAACCGAAAGTTTTTTAATCGTCGCATACAATGCATGTAGTCAGTTAGCATTAGCATTCAAAGACGCTGGACCTGACGAAACGTCGTCAAAGAATTTGCGTAATATCTTGTGAAATACTGTTATTATTGAGGACTTCTGGGTATGCCTAAGCCATATGTTTTGTTGATATACCTAGCTGACAGCGTTTTCATTTGAAATTTTGCATTTGGAATACTGTTTTATCCGTTCACTTCCGCGTTCAGATATATCCTTTCTGGTGGCTGGTGAGGACGAACAGCCAACCGCATCACGTGTGCAAAGCCGACCAATGCTGTAACTTCATAATTCACATTTTTATGACGTCACCGCCCCATTCATTTTCAATGGGAAAAATTGGCCATAAAAAGTCATATTTCTCAAAAACCGTGCAGCGAAAATTTCCACAAAGTAATAGCCATCGATTCCCAAAGAAGCCGGTCAATTTGACATATGGCATGTGTATGTGGTGCGAAAACTCTGGGAGGAGTAGCAGTCCAAAAAATGGGTGGAATAATAATAATAATAATAACTAGACAATCCCTGCAGAAATTGTGAAGTGTGGTTGCCGCCAATGCAAAGTCGACATTCTGCTGAACAGAGTGAACAGTGGTAGGTAGTTGCTATGATGTTTGAGGCGGTTGCTAGGGTGTTGCTAGGTGGTTCTATGGAGTTCTAAGTGGTTTCCATGGAATTCTAGGCGGTTGCTAGGGTGTTCTAGGTGGTTGCTATGGCGTTCTAGGCAGTTGCTAGGATGTTGCTAGGTGGTTGATATGGTGTTCCACATGGTTGCTAGGGTGGTGCTAGGTGTTTACTATGGAGTTCCAGGTGGTTACTATGGAGCTCCAGGTGGTTGCTATGGTGTTGCTAGGTGGTTGCTATGGAGTTATAGCCGGTTGCTAGGGTGTTCTAGGTGGTTGCTATCATGTTCCAGGTGGTTGCTAGTGTGTTGTTAGGTGGTTGCTATGGAGTTATAGGCGGTTGCTAGGGTGTTGCTAGGGTATTCTAGGTGGTTGCTAGGATGTTGCTAGGTGGTTGCTATGGAGATATAAGCGGTTGCTAGGGTGTTGCTAGGCAGTTGTTAAGGTGTTCCAGGTGGTTGCTAGGGTGTTGCTAGGCAGTTGTTATGGTGTTCCAGGTGGTTGCTATGGTGTTGCTAGGTGGTTGCTATGGAGTTCTAGGTGGTTGCTATGGAGTTGCTAGGTGGTTGCTATGGAGTTATAGCCGGTTGCTAGGGTATTGCTAGGTGGTTGCTATGGTGTTCCAGGTGGTTGCTGGTGTGTTGCAAGGTGATTGCTATGGAGTTATAGGCGGTTGCTAGGGTGTTGCTAGGTGGTTCCTATGGTGTTCCCGGTGGTTGCTAGGGTGTTGCAAGGTGGTTGCTATGGAGTCATAGGCGGTTGCTAGGGTGTTGCTAGGCGGTTGTTATGGTGTTCCAGGTGGTTGCTAGGGTGTTGCTAGGTGGTTCTATGGAGTTCCAGGTGGTTGCTAGGGTGTTGCTAGGTGGTTCTATGGAGTTCTAGGTGGTTGCTATGGAGTTGCTAGGTGGTTGCTATGGAGTTATAGCAGGTTGCTAGGGTGTTCTAGGTGGTTGCTAGGGTGTTGCTAGGTGGTTGCTATGGTGTTCCAGGTGGTTGCTAGGGTGTTGCTAGGTGGTTGCTATGGAGATTTAGGTGGTTGCTATGGTGTTGCTAGGTGGTTGCTATGGAGTTATAGCCGGTTGCTAGGGTGTTGCTAGGGTATTCTAGGCGGTTGCTAGGGTGTTGCTAGGCAGTTGTTATGGTGTTCCAGGTGGTTGCTAGGGTGTTGCTAGGTGGTTGCTATGGAGATTTAGGTGGTTGCTATGGTGTTGCTAGGTGGTTGCTATGGAGTTATAGCCGGTTGCTAGGGTGTTGCTAGGGTATTCTAGGCGGTTGCTAGGGTGTTGCTAGGCAGTTGTTATGGTGTTCCAGGTGGTTGCTAGGGTGTTGCTAGGTGGTTGCTATGGAGTTATAGCTGGTTGCTAGGGTGTTGCTAGGCATTTGCTATGGTGTTCTAGGTGGTTGCTAGGGTTTTGCTGGATGGTTGCTATGGAGTTCAAGGTGGTTGCTAGGGTGTTGTTAGGTGGTTGTTATGAAGTTATAGATGGTTGCTAGGGTGTTGCTAGGCATTTGCTATGGTGTTCCAGGTGGTTGCTAGGGTGTTGCTAGGAGGTTGCTATGGAGTTATAGGCGGCTGCTAGGGTGTTGCTAGGCAGTTATGCTGTTTCAGGTGGTTGCTATGGTGTTGCTAGGTGGTTGCTAGGGTATTCTAGGTGGTTGCTAGGGTGTTGCTAGGTGGATGCTATGGAGTTCTGGGTGGTTACTATGGTGATGCTAGGTGGTTGCTATGGAGTTATAGCCGGTTGCTAGGGTGTTGCTAGGCATTTGCTATGGAGCTATAGACGGCTGCTAGGGTGTTGCTAGGGTATTCTAGGTGGTTGCTAGGATGTTGCTAGGTGGTTGCTATGGAGTTATAGGCGGTTGCTAGGGTGTTGCTAGGCATTTGCTATGGAGCTATAGACGGTTGCTAGGGTGTTGCTAGGGTATTCTAGGTGGTTGCTAGGATGTTGCTAGGTGGTTGCTATGGAGTTATAGGTGGTTGCTAGGGTGTTGCTACGCAGTTGTTATGGTGTTCCAGGTGGTTGCTAGGGGGTTGCTAGGTGGTTGCTATGGTGTTCCAGGTGGTTGTTAGGGTGTTGCTAGGTGGTTGCTATGGAGTTCTAGGTGGTTGCTATGGTGTTGCTAGGTGGTTGCTATGGAGTTAAAGCTGGTTGCTAGGGTGTTCTAGGTGGTTGCTAGGGTGTTGCTAGGTGGTTGCTATGGTGTTCCAGGTGGTTGCTAGGGTGTTGCTAGGTGGTTGCTATGGAGTTCTAGGTGGTTGCTAAGGTGTTGCTAGGTGGTTGCTATGGAGTTATAGCAGTTGCTAGGGTGTTGCGAGGTGGTTGCTATGGAGTTCCAGGTGGTTGCTAGGGTGTTACTAGGTGGTTGCTATGGAGTTCTAGGTGGTTGCTATGGTGTTGCTAGGTGGTTGCTATGGTGTTCCAGGTGGTTGCTAGTGTGTTGTTAGGTGGTTGCTATGGAGTTCTAGGCGGTTGCTAGGTTATTCTAGGTGGTTGCTAGGGTGTTGCTATGTCGTTGCTATGGAGTTATAGGCGGTTGCTAGGGTGTTGCTAGGAGGTTGCTATGGAGTTCTAGGCGGTTGCTAGGTCTTTACTGAGTCCAATGACGTGACCCATAATTTTCTATGACAAACGGTTCAAAAGTTATGAAATATCAAACATCGGCCAATCAGGAATGGGGGCGAGGCTGATCTACACCAATGAACAAAGGACTCTCTACCATGTCCAATGAGGCATTGCACAATTTGTGGGCAATTTTTCCCCATAGAGATGAATGGCAGAATGTTCAAATCTAGAGAGAGACCAGAGTACTGCTGCTAGAAAACAGAGCATTGTGACATCATAAAGGTGTGAAGACAGCATTGTGACATCACAAGGGTGAACATTCCACCATTCATTCTCTATGGGAAAAATTTCCCAAAAAACGTGGAATTTCTCAAAAACCGTTCACCGAAACTTTCCACAAAGTAATAGCACACCATTCCCGATCAAGCCGCTCGATTTGACACATTGCACGTGTATGTGGTGTGAAAACTCTGGGAGGAGTAGCGGTCCAAAAAACTGGCGGAATAATAATAATAATAATAAATAAATATGTGCAATAATAATAGTGTGTTTGCCTAAGGCAACCACACTAACTAGACAATCCCTGCAGAAATTGTGAAGTGTGGTTGCCGCCAATGCAAAGTCGACATTCTGCTGAACAGAGTGAACAGTGGTAGGTAGTTGCTATGATGTTTGAGGCGGTTGCTAGGGTGTTGCTAGGTGGTTCTATGGAGTTCTAAGTGGTTTCCATGGAATTCTAGGCGGTTGCTAGGGTGTTCTAGGTGGTTGCTATGGCGTTCTAGGCAGTTGCTAGGATGTTGCTAGGTGGTTGATATGGTGTTCCACATGGTTGCTAGGGTGGTGCTAGGTGTTTACTATGGAGTTCCAGGTGGTTACTATGGAGCTCCAGGTGGTTGCTATGGTGTTGCTAGGTGGTTGCTATGGAGTTATAGCCGGTTGCTAGGGTGTTCTAGGTGGTTGCTATCATGTTCCAGGTGGTTGCTAGTGTGTTGTTAGGTGGTTGCTATGGAGTTATAGGCGGTTGCTAGGGTGTTGCTAGGGTATTCTAGGTGGTTGCTAGGATGTTGCTAGGTGGTTGCTATGGAGATATAAGCGGTTGCTAGGGTGTTGCTAGGCAGTTGTTAAGGTGTTCCAGGTGGTTGCTAGGGTGTTGCTAGGCAGTTGTTATGGTGTTCCAGGTGGTTGCTATGGTGTTGCTAGGTGGTTGCTATGGAGTTCTAGGTGGTTGCTATGGAGTTGCTAGGTGGTTGCTATGGAGTTATAGCCGGTTGCTAGGGTATTGCTAGGTGGTTGCTATGGTGTTCCAGGTGGTTGCTGGTGTGTTGCAAGGTGATTGCTATGGAGTTATAGGCGGTTGCTAGGGTGTTGCTAGGTGGTTCCTATGGTGTTCCCGGTGGTTGCTAGGGTGTTGCAAGGTGGTTGCTATGGAGTCATAGGCGGTTGCTAGGGTGTTGCTAGGCGGTTGTTATGGTGTTCCAGGTGGTTGCTAGGGTGTTGCTAGGTGGTTCTATGGAGTTCCAGGTGGTTGCTAGGGTGTTGCTAGGTGGTTCTATGGAGTTCTAGGTGGTTGCTATGGAGTTGCTAGGTGGTTGCTATGGAGTTATAGCAGGTTGCTAGGGTGTTCTAGGTGGTTGCTAGGGTGTTGCTAGGTGGTTGCTATGGTGTTCCAGGTGGTTGCTAGGGTGTTGCTAGGTGGTTGCTATGGAGATTTAGGTGGTTGCTATGGTGTTGCTAGGTGGTTGCTATGGAGTTATAGCCGGTTGCTAGGGTGTTGCTAGGGTATTCTAGGCGGTTGCTAGGGTGTTGCTAGGCAGTTGTTATGGTGTTCCAGGTGGTTGCTAGGGTGTTGCTAGGTGGTTGCTATGGAGATTTAGGTGGTTGCTATGGTGTTGCTAGGTGGTTGCTATGGAGTTATAGCCGGTTGCTAGGGTGTTGCTAGGGTATTCTAGGCGGTTGCTAGGGTGTTGCTAGGCAGTTGTTATTGTGTTCCAGGTGGTTGCTAGGGTGTTGCTAGGTGGTTGCTATGGAGTTATAGCTGGTTGCTAGGGTGTTGCTAGGCATTTGCTATGGTGTTCTAGGTGGTTGCTAGGGTTTTGCTGGATGGTTGCTATGGAGTTCAAGGTGGTTGCTAGGGTGTTGTTAGGTGGTTGTTATGAAGTTATAGATGGTTGCTAGGGTGTTGCTAGGCATTTGCTATGGTGTTCCAGGTGGTTGCTAGGGTGTTGCTAGGAGGTTGCTATGGAGTTATAGGCGGCTGCTAGGGTGTTGCTAGGCAGTTATGCTGTTTCAGGTGGTTGCTATGGTGTTGCTAGGTGGTTGCTAGGGTATTCTAGGTGGTTGCTAGGGTGTTGCTAGGTGGATGCTATGGAGTTCTGGGTGGTTACTATGGTGATGCTAGGTGGTTGCTATGGAGTTATAGCCGGTTGCTAGGGTGTTGCTAGGCATTTGCTATGGAGCTATAGACGGCTGCTAGGGTGTTGCTAGGGTATTCTAGGTGGTTGCTAGGATGTTGCTAGGTGGTTGCTATGGAGTTATAGGCGGTTGCTAGGGTGTTGCTAGGCATTTGCTATGGAGCTATAGACGGTTGCTAGGGTGTTGCTAGGGTATTCTAGGTGGTTGCTAGGATGTTGCTAGGTGGTTGCTATGGAGTTATAGGTGGTTGCTAGGGTGTTGCTACGCAGTTGTTATGGTGTTCCAGGTGGTTGCTAGGGGGTTGCTAGGTGGTTGCTATGGTGTTCCAGGTGGTTGTTAGGGTGTTGCTAGGTGGTTGCTATGGAGTTCTAGGTGGTTGCTATGGTGTTGCTAGGTGGTTGCTATGGAGTTAAAGCTGGTTGCTAGGGTGTTCTAGGTGGTTGCTAGGGTGTTGCTAGGTGGTTGCTATGGTGTTCCAGGTGGTTGCTAGGGTGTTGCTAGGTGGTTGCTATGGAGTTCTAGGTGGTTGCTAAGGTGTTGCTAGGTGGTTGCTATGGAGTTATAGCAGTTGCTAGGGTGTTGCGAGGTGGTTGCTATGGAGTTCCAGGTGGTTGCTAGGGTGTTACTAGGTGGTTGCTATGGAGTTCTAGGTGGTTGCTATGGTGTTGCTAGGTGGTTGCTATGGTGTTCCAGGTGGTTGCTAGTGTGTTGTTAGGTGGTTGCTATGGAGTTCTAGGCGGTTGCTAGGTTATTCTAGGTGGTTGCTAGGGTGTTGCTATGTCGTTGCTATGGAGTTATAGGCGGTTGCTAGGGTGTTGCTAGGAGGTTGCTATGGAGTTCTAGGCGGTTGCTAGGTCTTTACTGAGTCCAATGACGTGACCCATAATTTTCTATGACAAACGGTTCAAAAGTTATGAAATATCAAACATCGGCCAATCAGGAATGGGGGCGAGGCTGATCTACACCAATGAACAAAGGACTCTCTACCATGTCCAATGAGGCATTGCACAATTTGTGGGCAATTTTTCCCCATAGAGATGAATGGCAGAATGTTCAAATCTAGAGAGAGACCAGAGTACTGCTGCTAGAAAACAGAGCATTGTGACATCATAAAGGTGTGAAGACAGCATTGTGACATCACAAGGGTGAACATTCCACCATTCATTCTCTATGGGAAAAATTTCCCAAAAAACGTGGAATTTCTCAAAAACCGTTCACCGAAACTTTCCACAAAGTAATAGCACACCATTCCCGATCAAGCCGCTCGATTTGACACATTGCACGTGTATGTGGTGTGAAAACTCTGGGAGGAGTAGCGGTCCAAAAAACTGGCGGAATAATAATAATAATAATAAATAAATATGTGCAATAATAATAGTGTGTTTGCCTAAGGCAACCACACTAATAATAATATGTGAGATAATAGTAGTGTGATTGCCTAAGGCAACCACACTAATAACTAGAAAATTCCTGCAGAAATTGTGAAGTGTGGTTGCCGCCAATGTAAAGTTGACTTCCTGCTGAACAAAGTGAACAGTGGTAGGTAGTTGCTATGATGTACTGGTGGTGACTATGGTGTTTTAAGTGGTGTCTAGGGTGTTGCTATGGAGTTCTAGGCGGTTGCTATGGAATTCTAGGCGGTTGCTAGGGTGTTTTAGGTGGTTCTATGGAGTTCTAGGCGGTTGCAATGGAATTCTAGGCGGTTGCTAGGGTGATCTAGGTGGTTCTATGGAGTTCTAGGCGGTTGCTATGGAATTCTATTGCGGTTGCTAGGGTGTTCTAGGTGGTTGCTATTGAATTCTAGGCAGTTGCTAGGATGTTGCTAGGTGGTTGCTATGGAGCTCCAGGTGGTTGCTAGGGCATTGCTAGGTGGTTGCTAGGGTATTCCAAGTGGTTGCTAGGATGTTGCTAGGTGGTTGCTATGGAGTTATAGGCGGTTGCTAGGGTGTTGCTAGGCAATTGTTTGGTGTTCCAGTTCGTTGTTAGGCTGTTGCTAGGTGGTTGCTATGGAGTTATAGGCGGTTGCTAGGTGGTTGCTATGGAGTTCTAGGCAGTTGCTAGGGTGTTGCTACGTGGTTGCTTGGGTATTCAACGTGGTTGATATGGTGTTATAGATGGTTTCTAGGGTGTTGCTGTGTTGTTGCTATGGAGTTCTAGGCGGTTGCTAGGGTGTTCTTGGTGGTTGCTAGGGTGCTGCAAGGTGGTTGCTAGGGTATTCTAGGTGGTTGTTAGGGTGTTGCTAGGTGGTTGCTATGGAGTTCTAGGTGGTGGCTAGGGTGTTGCAAGGTGGTTGCTATGGAGTTCTAGGTGGTTGCTAGGGTGTTGCTAGACATTTGCTATGGTGTTCCAGGTGGTTGCTAGGGTGTTGCTAAGTGGTTGCTAGGGTATTCTAAGTGGTTGCTAGGGTGTTGCTAGGTGGTTGCTATGGTGTTCCAGATGGTTGCTAGGACGTTGCTAGGCAGTTGCTAGGCTATTCTAGGTGGTTGCTAGGGTGTTGCTAGGTGGTTGCTATGGAATTCTAGGCGGTTGCTATGGTGTTCTAGGTGGTTGCTATGGAGTTCTAGGCAATTGCTAGGATGTTGCTAGGTGGTTGCTAGGCAGTTCTAGGCGGTTGCTAGGGCGTTGCTAGGTGGTTGCTAGGGTGTTCTCGGAGGTTGCTAGGGTGTTGCTAGGTGGTTGCTAGGGTGTTGCTAGGCAGTTGTTATGGTGTTCCAGGTGGTTGCTATGGTGTTCCGGGTGGTTGCTAGGATGTTGCTAAGTCGTTGCTATGGACTTCTAGGTGGTTGCTAGGGTGATGCTAGGTGGTTGCTATGGAGTTATAGCTGGTTGCTAGGGTGTTGCTAGGTGGTTGCTATGGAGTTATGGCTGGTTGCTAGGGTGTTGCTAGGTGGTTGCTATGGAGTTATAGTCGGTTGCTAGGATGTTGCTAGGAGGTTGCTATGGAGTTTTAGGTGGTTGCTAGGGTGTTGCTAGGCATTTGCTATG
Organism: Anguilla pacifica; assembly: GCA_039654925.1. Classification (NCBI taxonomy): domain Eukaryota; kingdom Metazoa; phylum Chordata; class Actinopteri; order Anguilliformes; family Anguillidae; genus Anguilla; species Anguilla pacifica. The sequence goes on from CM077292.1 coordinate 40,003,936, forward strand.
GAGTTATAGGCGGTTGCTAAGGTGTTGCTAGGGTATTCTAGGTGGCTGCTAGGATGTTGCTAGGTGGTTGCTATGGAGTTATAGGCGGTTGCTAGGGTGTTGTTAGGCAATTGTTTGGTGTTCCAGGTCGTTGTTAGGCTGTTGCTAGGTGGTTGCTATGGAGTTATAGGCGGTTGCTAGGTGGTTGCTATGGAGTTCTAGGCAGTTGCTAGGGTGTTGCTACGTGGTTGCTTGGGTATTCAACGTGGTTGATATGGTGTTATAGATGGTTTCTAGGGTGTTGCTGTGTTGTTGCTATGGAGTTCTAGGCGGTTGCTAGGGTGTTCTTGGTGGTTGCTAGGGTGCTGCAAGGTGGTTGCTAGGGTATTCTAGGTGGTTGTTAGGGTGTTGCTAGGTGGTTGCTATGGAGTTCTAGGTGGTGGCTAGGGTGTTGCAAGGTGGTTGCTATGGAGTTCTAGGTGGTTGCTAGGGTGTTGCTAGACATTTGCTATGGTGTTCCAGGTGGTTGCTAGGGTGTTGCTAAGTGGTTGCTAGGGTATTCTAAGTGGTTGCTAGGGTGTTACTAGGTGGTTGCTTTGGTGTTCCAGATGGTTGCTAGGACGTTGCTAGGCAGTTGCTAGGCTATTCTAGGTGGTTGCTAGGGTGTTGCTAGGTGGTTGCTATGGAATTCTAGGTGGTTGCTATGGTGTTCTAGGTGGTTGCTATGGAGTTCTAGGCAATTGCTAGGATGTTGCTAGGTGGTTGCTAGGCAGTTCTAGGCGGTTGCTAGGGCGTTGCTAGGTGGTTGCTAGGGTGTTCTCGGAGGTTGCTAGGGTGTTGCTAGGTGGTTGCTAGGGTGTTGCTAGGCAGTTGTTATGGTGTTCCAGGTGGTTGCTATGGTGTTCCGGGTGGTTGCTAGGATGTTGCTAAGTCGTTGCTATGGAGTTCTAGGTGGTTGCTAGGGTGATGCTAGGTGGTTGCTATGGAGTTATAGCTGGTTGCTAGGGTGTTGCTAGGTGGTTGCTATGGAGTTATGGCTGGTTGCTAGGGTGTTGCTAGGTGGTTGCTATGGAGTTATAGTCGGTTGCTAGGATGTTGCTAGGGGGTTGCTATGGAGTTTTAGGTGGTTGCTAGGGTGTTGCTAGGCATTTGCTATGGAGTTATAGGCGGTTGCTAAGGTGTTGCTAGGGTATTCTAGGTGGCTGCTAGGATGTTGCTAGGTGGTTGCTATGGAGTTTTAGGTGGTTGCTAGGGTGTTGCTAGGCAGTTGTTATGGTGTTCCAGGTGGTTGCTAGGGTGTTGCTAGGTGGTTGCTATGGTGTTCCAGGTGGTTGCTAGGTGGTTGCTAGGGTGTCTTATTTGGTTGCTAGGGTGTTGCTAGGTGGATGCTATGGAGTTCTAGGTGGTTGCTATGGTGTTGCTAGGTGGATGCTATGGAGTTATAGCCGGTTGATAGGGTGTTGCTAGGCATTTGCTGTGGAGTTACAGGCGGTTGCTAGGGTATTCTAGGTAGTTGCTAGGATGTTGCTAGGTTGTTGCTATGGCATTCTAGGCGGTTGCTAGTGTGTTGCTAAGTGGTTGCTATGGAGATCTAGGCTGTTGCAAGGCTGTTCTAGGTGGATGCTAGGGTGTTGCTTGGTGGTTCCCATAGAGTTCTAAGCGGTTGCTAAGGTGTTGCTAGGTGGTTGCTATGGAGTTCTAATCAGTTGCTAGGGCGTTCTAGGTGGTTGCTAGGGTGTTGCTAGATGGTTGCTGTGGAGTTACAGGCGGTTGCTAGGGTATTCTAGGTAGTTGCTAGGATGTTGCTAGGTTGTTGCTATGGCATTCTAGGCGGTTGCTAGTGTGTTGCTAAGTGGTTGCTATGGAGATCTAGGCTGTTGCAAGGCTGTTCTAGGTGGATGCTAGGGTGTTGCTTGGTGGTTCCCATAGAGTTCTAAGCGGTTGCTAAGGTGTTGCTAGGTGGTTGCTATGGAGTTCTAATCAGTTGCTAGGGCGTTCTAGGTGGTTGCTAGGGTGTTGCTAGATGGTTGCTATGGAGTTCCAGGCGGTTGCTAGGGTTTTCTAGGTATATGTTATAGAGTTCTAGGCAGTTGCTATGCTGTTGCTAGGTGGTTGCTATGCAGTTTCAGGCTGTTGCTAGACTGTTCTAGGTGGTTGCTAGGGTGTTGCTAGGTGGTTGCTCTTTCTTCACTGAGTCCAATGACGCGATCCATAATTCTCTATGACAAACGTTTGAAAAGTTATGAAATATCAAATGTCGGCCACAATTTGAGGGCAATTTTGCCCCATAGAGATGAATGCCTAATGTCCACAGCCAGAGAGAGACCAGAGCACTGCTGCTGGAAGACAGACCATTGTGACATCACAAGGCTGAGAAGACAGCATTGTGACATCACAATGGTGAACATTCCACCATTCATTCTCTATGGGAAAAATTCCCCAAAAAAAGTCAAATTTCTCAAAAACCGTCCACCCAAACTTTCCACAAAGTAATAGCACTTCATTCCTGATCAAGCCGCTCGATTTGACACATTGCACATGTATGTGGTGTGAAAACTCTGGGAGGAGTAGCGGTCCAAAAAATGGGTGGAAAGATAGAATAATAATAACTAGACAATTCCTGCAGAAATTGTGAAGTGTGGTTGCCGCCAATGCAAAGTCAACTTTGTGCTGAACGGAGTGAACAGTTTCTGTAGTATAAGCAGAGACAGGGCATTGTGTACCTGCTATAACATCACTACAACGAGTTCATTTGCGACACATATATTCAGAGCTAAATTATCCTTTCATCAAAATTTGAGATCTCAGTGTTTTACTTGCGGTATGCGGTGACGAGTGACGGCGAATCACAAAGCTAGCTGGCATGTTCAGAGGGTCTTGGAAAAACCCTAAGTCTGACGTGTAATGCAGACTGATGTGTAATGCAGTTATAACGAGACCAAAGTTTCCAACTCGCTGGAATATAAAACGGTATTACAAAAGTAAAATTTGACATATTATACATTGTTAGAAAGCTTATTCTGTCACCTATTAGATCGATGATGTGTAGATCAAGCCAGATTGTACTACAAAGTTCGACAACACCCAAAGCAACATGTGTGGTATTACAAGATGACACCGTTTTCTGGAGTAAGAGCGGACCAGAAGCTGCTGCACACCTGTTGTTGACGGCGTTGTTGCCCTTTTTAGGTCCGTCTGGCTTGATTGAGAATTCGTCTATTCAGTAGGTGAGAGCATAAGCTTTCTAACCAGGTATAACACGTGTAGTTTTGGTTTTGGAATATCGTTTTTTAGGTCAACCGAAAGTGTTTTAATCGTCGCATTCAATGCATGCACTCTTTGTTAGCACTAGTAGCATTCAAAGACGCTGCATTTGACGAAACGTTGTCAACGATTTTGCGTAATATCTTGTGAAATACTATTATTTTTGAGGAAATCTGGGTATGCCTAAGTCATATGTTTGTTGATATACCTAGCTGACAGCGTTTTCATTTGTAATTTTGCATTTGGAATACCGTTTTTATCGCGTGCACTTCCGCATTAAGCTATATCCACTGTGGTGGCTAAGTCGCCAGGAAACCTCGTTTGAACAACACAATCCGTGCATGTACGTCTTCGTCAAGGTTTTATCTACATTGTGGTATGAATCATTTGAAGTTTACGAATGTGTGTTTTCTGTAATTACGACGAAAATGGAGATATGCACCGCATCTGGATTCTAAATTTCCTGTAGATGAAGCAGGTTAAAAGTGCATCACGTGTGCTAAGCCGACCAATGCTGTGACTTCACCGCTCACATATGTATGACGTCACGTTTTACATTCATCCCTATGGGGAAAAATTGGCCATAAAAAGTCATATTTCTCAAAAACCGTGCAGCGAAACTTTCCACAAAGTAATAGCCATCGATTCCCAAAGAAGCCGGTCAATTTGACATATGGCACGTGTATGTGGTGCAAAAACTCTGGGAGGAGTAGCGGTCCAAAAAATGGGTGGAATAATAATAATAATAACTAGACAATTCCTGCAGAAATTGTGAAGTGTGGTTGCCGCCAATGCAAAGTCAACTTTGTGCTGAACGGAGTGAACAGTTTCTGTAGTATAAGCAGAGACAGGGCATTGTGTACCTGCTATAACATCACTACAACGAGTTCATTTGCGACACATATATTCAGAGCTAAATTATCCTTTCATCAAAATTTGAGATCTCAGTGTTTTACTTGCGGTATGCGGTGACGAGTGACGGCGAATCACAAAGCTAGCTGGCATGTTCAGAGGGTCTTGGAAAAACCCTAAGTCTGACGTGTAATGCAGACTGATGTGTAATGCAGTTATAACGAGACCAAAGTTTCCAACTCGCTGGAATATAAAACGGTATTACAAAAGTAAAATTTGACATATTATACATTGTTAGAAAGCTTATTCTGTCACCTATTAGATCGATGATGTGTAGATCAAGCCAGATTGTACTACAAAGTTCGACAACACCCAAAGCAACATGTGTGGTATTACAAGATGACACCGTTTTCTGGAGTAAGAGCGGACCAGAAGCTGCTGCACACCTGTTGTTGACGGCGTTGTTGCCCTTTTTAGGTCCGTCTGGCTTGATTGAGAATTCGTCTATTCAGTAGGTGAGAGCATAAGCTTTCTAACCAGGTATAACACGTGTAGTTTTGGTTTTGGAATATCGTTTTTTAGGTCAACCGAAAGTGTTTTAATCGTCGCATTCAATGCATGCACTCTTTGTTAGCACTAGTAGCATTCAAAGACGCTGCATTTGACGAAACGTTGTCAACGATTTTGCGTAATATCTTGTGAAATACTATTATTTTTGAGGAAATCTGGGTATGCCTAAGTCATATGTTTGTTGATATACCTAGCTGACAGCGTTTTCATTTGTAATTTTGCATTTGGAATACCGTTTTTATCGCGTGCACTTCCGCATTAAGCTATATCCACTGTGGTGGCTAAGTCGCCAGGAAACCTCGTTTGAACAACACAATCCGTGCATGTACGTCTTCGTCAAGGTTTTATCTACATTGTGGTATGAATCATTTGAAGTTTACGAATGTGTGTTTTCTGTAATTACGACGAAAATGGAGATATGCACCGCATCTGGATTCTAAATTTCCTGTAGATGAAGCAGGTTAAAAGTGCATCACGTGTGCTAAGCCGACCAATGCTGTGACTTCACCGCTCACATATGTATGACGTCACGTTTTACATTCATCCCTATGGGGAAAAATTGGCCATAAAAAGTCATATTTCTCAAAAACCGTGCAGCGAAACTTTCCACAAAGTAATAGCCATCGATTCCCAAAGAAGCCGGTCAATTTGACATATGGCACGTGTATGTGGTGCGAAAACTCTGGGAGGAGTAGCGGTCCAAAAAATGGGTGGAAAGAAAGAAACAATAATAATAATAATAATAATAATATGTGGGATAATAGTAGTGTGGTTGCCTGAGGCAACCACACTAATAATAAATATGTGCAATAATAATAGTGTGTTTGCCTAAGGCAACCACACTAATAATAATAATAAATATGTGCAATAATAATAGTGTGTTTGCCTAAGGCAACCACACTAATAATAATAATATGTGGGATAATAGTAGTGTGGTTGCCTGAGGCAACCACACTAACTAGACAATTCCTGCAGAAATTGTGAAGTGTGGTTGCCGCCAACGCAAAGTCGACTTTGTGCCGAACGAGTGAACAGTTTCTGTAGTATAAGCAGAGACAGAGTATGGTATATATGCTATAACATCACGGCAACGACTTGATTTGCAACACACATATTCAGAGCTAAATTATCATTTCATCAAAACTTGAGATCTCAGTGTTTTACTCACGGTATGCTGTGACGAGTGACGGCGAATCATAAAGCTAGCTGGCATGTTCAGAGGGTCTTGGAAAAACCCTACGTATAAACTGCGTGATCGCACCATTTAAAAAGCAAGACAGGAGAGATTAATTTGATTGACGTATGGTTTCGCGTGAATTTCAGCTCATTTAACCATACAACTGTAAATCTGTTACCTTAGAGACCAACTCATACACAGAGTAGCCTATTACGTGTTAGCCGAGCCGAATTTCCAAGAACGAAAATGACGCGAGAAATATGTTAAAATAGTTGCATTTTAACTAATTTTAAATACAGCTTCTGTGAATAATTTTCGGCTGGTAGCCAGTACTACTAGCTTCTGTTGCAGCAAGGGGTGCATCAACAACATGCAAGTGGAGTTGTGTACTTTAGCAAACGCGTTGGGGTGAGAGCGTTGCTGTCCCTGCTACAACGGACTGAATGTGTAATGCAGCTCTAATGAGACCAAAGTTTCCAATACGCTGGGATTTTAAACGGTGTTACAAAAGAGAAATTTGACATATTATACATAGTTAGAAAGCGTATTCTGTCACCTATTGGATCGATGAAGTGTAGATCAAGCCAGATTGTACTACAAAGTTCGACAACACCCAAAGCAACGTGTGGTATTACAAGATGACACCGTTTTCTGAAGTAAGACCGCACCAGAAGCTGCTGCACACGTGTTGTTGACGGCGTTGTTGCACTTTTTAGTACAGTCTGGCTTGTTTGAGAATTTGTTTATTCAGTAGGTGAGAGCATAAGCTTTCTAACCAGGTATAACAGCACGTCTAATTTTGGTTTTGGAATATCGTTTTTTTAGGTCAACCGAAAGTTTTTTAATCGTCGCATACAATGCATGTAATCTTTGTTAGCATTAGCATTCAAAGACGCTGGACCTGACGAAACGTCGTCAAAGAATTTGCGTAATATCTTGTGAAATACTATTATTATTGAGGACTTCTGGGTATGCCTAAGCCATATGTTTTGTTGATATACCTAGCTGACAGCGTTTTCATTTGCAATTTCGCATTTGGAATACTGTTTTATCCGTTCACTTCCGCATTCAGATATATCCTTTCTGGTGGCTGGTGAGGACGTGCAGCGAACCGCATCACGTGTGCAATGCCGACCAATGCTGTAACTTCATAATTCACATTTTAATGACGTCACCGCCCCATTCATTTTCAATGGGAAAAATTGGCCATAAAAAGTCATGTTTCTCAAAAACCATGCAGCGAAACTTTCCACAAAGTAATAGCAATCGATTCCCAAAGAAGCCGGTCAATTTGACATATGGCACGTGTATGTGGTGCGAAAACTCTGGGAGGAGTAGCGGTCCAAAAAATGGGTGGAAAGAATAATAATAATAACTAGACAATTCCTGCAGAAATTGTGAAGTGTGGTTGCCGCCAAAGCAAAGTCGACTTTCTGCTGAACAGAGTGAACAGTGGTAGGTAGTTGCTATGATGTTTGAGGCGGTTGCTAGGGTGTTGCTAGGTTTCTATAGAGTTTTAGGCAGTTGCTAGGATGTTGCTAGGTGGTTGATATGGTGTTCCAGGTGGTTGCTAGGGTGGTGCAAGGTGGTTGCTATGGAGCTCCAGGTGGTTGCTAGGGCATTGCTAGGTGGTTGCTAGGGTAATCTAAGTGGTTACTAGGATGTTGCTAGGTGGTTGCTATGGAGTTATAGGTGGTTGCTAGGGTGTTGCTAGCAGTTGTTATAGTGTTCCAGGTGGTTGCTAGGGTGTTGCTAGGTGGTTGCTAGGATGTTGCTAGGTGGTTGCTATGGAGTTATAGGCGGTTGCTAGGCTGTTGCTAGGTGGTTGCTATAAGGTTGCTATTGAGTTATAGGTGGTTGTTAGGGTGTTGCTAGGTAGTTGTTATGGTGTTCCAGGTGGTTGCTAGGGCATTGCTAGGTGTTTGCTAGGGTATTCTAGGTGGTTGCTAGGGTATTGCTAGGGGGTTGCTATGGTGTTCCAGGTGGTTGCTATGGTGTTGCTAGGTGGTTGCTATGGAGTTCTTGGTGGTTGCTGTGGTGTTGCTATGTGGTTGCTATGGAGTTATAGCCGGTTGCTAGGGTGGTGCTAGGCATTTGCTATGGAGTTATAGGCGGTTGCTAGGTTGTTGCTAGGGTATTCTAGGTGGTTGCTAGGATGTTGCTAGGTGGTTGCTATGGAGTTATAGGCGTTTGCTAGGGTGTTGCTAGGCAGTTGTTATGGTGTTCCAGGTGGTTGCTAGGGTGTTGCTAAGTGGTTGCTATGGTGTTCCAGGTGGATGCTAGGGTGTTGCTAGGTGGTTGCTATGGAGTTCTAGGTGGTTGCTATGGTGTTGCTAGGTGGTTGCTATGGAGTTATAGGCAGTTGCTAGGGTGTTGCTAGGCAGTTGTTATGGTGTTCCAGGTGGTTGCTAGGGTGTTGCTAGGTGGTTGCTATGGTGTTCCAGGTGGTTGCTAGGGTGTTGCTAGGTGGTTGCTATGGAGTTCTAGGTGGTTGCTATGGTGTTGCTAGGTGGTTGCTATGGAGATCTAGGCTGTTGCAAGACTGTTCTAAGTGGTTGCTAGGGTGTTGCTAGGTCGTTCCCATAGAGTTCTAAGCGGTTGCTAAGGTGTTGCTAGGTGGTTGCTATGGAGTTCTAAGCAGTTGCTAGGGTGTTTTAGGTGGTTGCTAGGGTGTTGCTAGATGGTTGTTATGGAGTTCCAGGTCGTTGCTAGGGTTTTCTAGGTATTTGCTATAGAGTTCTAGGCAGTTGCTATGCTGTTGCTAGGTGGTTTCTATGGAGTTCCAGGCTGTTGCTAGGCTGTTCTAGGTGGTTGCTAGGGTGGTGCTAGGTGGTTGCTCCGTCTTTACTGAGTCCAATGACGCGATCCACAATTCTCTATGACAAACGGTTGAAAAGTTATTAAATATCAAATGTCGGCCAATCAGGAAAGGGGGCGAGGTTAATTTACACCAATGGACAATCGACTCTCTAACACGTCCAATGAGGCATCCCACAATTTGAGGGCAATTTTGCCCCATAGAGATGAATGCTGAATGTCCAAAGCCAGAGAGAGACCAGAGCACTGCTGCTAGAAGACAGACCATTGTGACATCATAAAGGTGAGAAGACTGCATTGTGACATCACAAGGGTGAACATTCCACCATTCATTCTCTATGGGAAAAATTCCCCCAAAAAAGTCAAATGTCTCAAAAACCGTCCACCCAAAGTTTCCACAAAGTAATAGCACTTCATTCCCGATCAAGCCGCTCGATTTGACACATTGCACATGTATGTTGTGCGAAAACTCTGGGAGGAGTAGCGGTCCAAAAAATGGGTGGAATAATAATAATAATAATAAATAAATAAATAATATGTGCAATAATAATAGTGTGTTTGCCTAAGGCAACCACACTAACTAGACAATTCCTGCAGAAATTGTGAAGTGTGGTTGCCGCCAATGCAAAGTCGACTTTGTGCTGAACGGAGTGAACAGTTTCTGTAGTATAAGCAGAGACAGGGCATTGTATACCTGCTATAACATCACTACAACGAGTTGATTTGCGACACATATATTCAGAGCTAAATTATCCTTTCATCAAAATTTGAGATCTCAGTGTTTTACTTGCGGTATGCGGTGACGAGTGACGGCGAATCACAAAGCTAGCTGGCATGTTCAGAGGGTCTTGGAAAAACCCTAAGTCTGACGTGTAATGCAGACTGATGTGTAATGCAGTTATAACGAGACCAAAGTTTCCAACTCGCTGGAATATAAAACGGTATTACAAAAGTAAAATTTGACATATTATACATTGTTAGAAAGCTTATTCTGTCACCTATTAGATCGATGATGTGTAGATCAAGCCAGATTGTACTACAAAGTTCGACAACACCCAAAGCAACATGTGTGGTATTACAAGCCCACTGAAGACCGGATCAGAAGCTGCGGCACACGTGTTGTTGACGGCGTTGTTGCACTCTTTAGTACAGTCTGGCTTTTTTGAGAATTCGTTTATTCAGTAGGTGAGAGCATAAGCTTTCTAACCAGGTATAACAGCACGTCTAATTTTGGTTTTGGAATATGGTTTTTTTAGGTCAACCGAAAGTGTTTTAATCGTCGCATTCAATGCATGCACTCCTTGTTAGCACTAGTAGCATTCAAAGACGCTGCATTTGACGAAACGTTGTCAACGATTTTGCGTAATATCTTGTGAAATACTATTATTTTTGAGGAAATCTGGGTATGCCTAAGTCATATGTTTGTTGATATACCTAGCTGACAGCGTTTTCATTTGTAATTTTGCATTTGGAATACCGTTTTTATCGCGTGCACTTCCGCATTAAGCTATATCCACTGTGGTGGCTAAGTCGCCAGGAAACCTCGTTTGAACAACACAATCCGTGCATGTACGTCTTCGTCAAGGTTTTATCTACATTGTGGTATGAATCATTTGAAGTTTACGAATGTGTGTTTTCTGTAATTACGACGAAAATGGAGATATGCACCGCATCTGGATTCTAAATTTCCTGTAGATGAAGCAGGTTAAAAGTGCATCACGTGTGCTAAGCCGACCAATGCTGTGACTTCACCGCTCACATATGTATGACGTCACGTTTTACATTCATCCCTATGGGGAAAAATTGGCCATAAAAAGTCATATTTCTCAAAAACCGTGCAGCGAATCTTTCCACAAAGTAATAGCACGCGATTCCCAAAGAAGCCGGTCAATTTGACATATGGCACGTGTATGTGGTGCGAAAACTCTGGGAGGAGTAGCGGTCCAAAAAATGGGTGGAAAGAAATAAAAATAATAATAATAACTAGACAATTCCTGCAGAAATTGTGAAGTGTGGTTGCCGCCAATGCAAAGTCGACTTTGTGCTGAACGGAGTGAACAGTTTCTGTAGTATAAGCAGAGACAGGGCATTGTGTACCTGCTATAACATCACTACAACGAGTTGATTTGCGACACATATATTCAGAGCTAAATTATCCTTTCATCAAAATTTGAGATCTCAGTGTTTTACTTGCGGTATGCGGTGACGAGTGACGGCGAATCACAAAGCTAGCTGGCATGTTCAGAGGGTCTTGGAAAAACCCTAAGTCTGACGTGTAATGCAGACTGATGTGTAATGCAGTTATAACGAGACCAAAGTTTCCAACTCGCTGGAATATAAAACGGTATTACAAAAGTAAAATTTGACATATTATACATTGTTAGAAAGCTTATTCTGTCACCTATTAGATCGATGATGTGTAGATCAAGCCAGATTGTACTACAAAGTTCGACAACACCCAAAGCAACATGTGTGGTATTACAAGCCCACTGAAGACCGGATCAGAAGCTGCGGCACACGTGTTGTTGACGGCGTTGTTGCACTCTTTAGTACAGTCTGGCTTTTTTGAGAATTCGTTTATTCAGTAGGTGAGAGCATAAGCTTTCTAACCAGGTATAACAGCACGTCTAATTTTGGTTTTGGAATATGGTTTTTTTAGGTCAACCGAAAGTGTTTTAATCGTCGCATTCAATGCATGCACTCCTTGTTAGCACTAGTAGCATTCAAAGACGCTGCATTTGACGAAACGTTGTCAACGATTTTGCGTAATATCTTGTGAAATACTATTATTTTTGAGGAAATCTGGGTATGCCTAAGTCATATGTTTGTTGATATACCTAGCTGACAGCGTTTTCATTTGTAATTTTGCATTTGGAATACCGTTTTTATCGCGTGCACTTCCGCATTAAGCTATATCCACTGTGGTGGCTAAGTCGCCAGGAAACCTCGTTTGAACAACACAATCCGTGCATGTACGTCTTCGTCAAGGTTTTATCTACATTGTGGTATGAATCATTTGAAGTTTACGAATGTGTGTTTTCTGTAATTACGACGAAAATGGAGATATGCACCGCATCTGGATTCTAAATTTCCTGTAGATGAAGCAGGTTAAAAGTGCATCACGTGTGCTAAGCCGACCAATGCTGTGACTTCACCGCTCACATATGTATGACGTCACGTTTTACATTCATCCCTATGGGGAAAAATTGGCCATAAAAAGTCATATTTCTCAAAAACCGTGCAGCGAAACTTTCCACAAAGTAATAGCACACGATTCCCAAAGAAGCCGGTCAATTTGACATATGGCACGTGTATGTGGTGCGAAAACTCTGGGAGGAGTAGCGGTCCAAAAAATGGGTGGAAAGAAATAAAAATAATAACTAGACAATTCCTGCAGAAATTGTGAAGTGTGGTTGCCGCCAATGCAAAGTCGACTTTCTGCTGAACAGAGTGAACAGTGGTAGGTAGTTGCTATGATGTTCTTGTGGTGACTATGGTGTTTTATGTGGTGTCTAGGGTGTTGCTAGGAGGTTGCTATGGAGTTTGAGGCGGTTGCTAGGGTGTTGCTAGGTGGTTCTATGGAGTTCTAGGTGGTTTCTATGAAATTATAGGCGGTTGCTAGGGTGTTCTAGGTGGTTGCTATGGAGTTCTAGGCAGTTGCTAGGATGTTGCTAGGTGGTTGATATGGTGTTCCAGGTGGTTGCTAGGGTGGTGCTAGGTGGTTGCTATAGAGTTCCAGATGGTTTCTATGGAGATCCAGGTGGTTGCTAGGGCATTGCTCGGTGGCTGCTATGGTATTCTAATTGGTTGCTAGGATGTTGCTAGGTGGTTGCTATGGAGTTATAGGCGGTTGCTAGGGTGTTGCTAGGCAGTTGTTATGGTGTGCCAGGTGGTTGCTAGGGTGTTGCTAGGTGGTTGCCAGGATGTTGCTAGGTGGTTGCTATGGAATTATAGGCGGTTACTAGGGTGTTCTAGGTGGTTGCTAGGATGTTGCTAGGTGGTTGCTATGGGGTTATAGGCGGTTGTTAGGGTGTTGCTAGGCAGTTGTTATGGTGTTCCAGGTGGTTGCTAGGGTATTCTAGGTGGTTGCTACGGTGTTGCAAGGTGGTTGCTATGGTGTTGCTAGGTGGTTGCTATGGACCTATAGCCTGTTGCTAGAGTGTTGCAATGCATTTGCTATGGTGTTCCAGATGGTTGCTAGGGTGTTGCTAGGTGGTTACTATGGAGTTATAGGCGGTTGCTAGGGTGTTGCTAGCTGGTTGGTAGGGTTTTCTTGGTGGTTGCTAGGATGTTGCTAGGTGGTTGCTATGGTGTTCCAGGTGGTTGCTAGGGTGTTGCTATGGAATTCTAGGTGGTTGCTATGGTGTTGCTAGGTGGTTGCTAGGGAGTTAAAGGCGGTTGCTAGGGTGTTGCTAGGCAATTGCTATGGTGTTCCAGGTGGTTGCTAGGGTCTTGCTAGGTGGTTGCTATGCAGTTCTAGGTGGTTGCTAGGGTGTTGCTAGGTGGTTGCTGTGGAGTTATAGGCAGTTGCTAGGGTGTTGCTAGGCAGTTGTTATGGTGTTCCAGGTGGTTGCTAGGGTGTTGCTAGGTGGTTGCTATGGTGTTCCAGGTGGTTGCTAGGGTGTTGCTAGGCAGTTGTTATGGTGTTCCAGGTGGTTGCTAGGGTGTTGCTAAGTGGTTGCTATGGAGATCTAGGCTGTTGCAAGACTGTTCTAAGTGGTTGCTAGGGTGTTGCTAGGTGGTTCCCATAGAGTTCTAAGCGGTTGCTAAGGTGTTGCTAGGTGGTTGCTGTGGAGTTCTAAGCAGTTGCTAGGGTGTTCTAGGTGGTTGCTAGGGTGTTGCTAGATGGTTGTTATGGAGTTCCAGGTGGTTGCTAGGGTTTTCTAGGTATTTGCTATAGAGTTTCTAGGCAGTTGCTATGCTGTTGCTAGGTGGTTGCTATGGAGTTCCAGGCTGTTGCTAGGCTGTTCTAGGTGGTTGCTAGGGTGTTGCTAGGTGGTTGCTCCATCTTTACTGAGTCAAATGAGGCGATCCATAATTCTCTATGACAAACGGTTGAAAAGTTATTAAATATCAAATGTCGGCCAATCAGGAAAGGGGGCGAGGTTAATTTACACCAATGGACAAAGGACTCTCTAACACGTCCAATGAGGCATCCCACAATTTGAGGGCAATTTTGCCCCATAGAGATGAATGCTGAATATCCAAAGCCAGAGAGAGACCAGAGCACTGCTGCTAGAAGCAGACCATTGTGACATCACAAGGCTGAGAAGACAGCATTGTGACATCACAAGGGTGAACATTCCACCATTCATTCTCTATGGGAAAAATTCCCCCAAAAAAGTCAAATTTCTCAAAAACCGTCCACCCAAAGTTTCAACAAAGTAATAGCACTTCATTCCCGATCAAGCCGCTCGATTTGACACATTGCACATGTATGTGGTGCGAAAACTCTGGGAGGAGTAGCGGTCCAAAAAATGGGTGGAATAATAATAATAATAATAATAATAATAAATAAATAATATGTGCAATAATAATAGTGTGTTTGCCTAAGGCAACCACACTAACTAGACAATTCCTGCAGAAATTGTGAAGTGTGGTTGCCGCCAATGCAAAGTCGACTTTGTGCTGAACGGAGTGAACAGTTTCTGTAGTATAAGCAGAGACAGGGCATTGTGTACCTGCTATAACATCACTACAACGAGTTGATTTGCGACACATATATTCAGAGCTAAATTATCCTTTCATCAAAATTTGAGATCTCAGTGTTTTACTTGCGGTATGCGGTGACGAGTGACGGCGAATCACAAAGCTAGCTGGCATGTTCAGAGGGTCTTGGAAAAACCCTAAGTCTGACGTGTAATGCAGACTGATGTGTAATGCAGTTATAACGAGACCAAAGTTTCCAACTCGCTGGAATATAAAACGGTATTACAAAAGTAAAATTTGACATATTATACATTGTTAGAAAGCTTATTCTGTCACCTATTAGATCGATGATGTGTAGATCAAGCCAGATTGTACTACAAAGTTCGACAACACCCAAAGCAACATGTGTGGTATTACAAGCCCACTGAAGACCGGATCAGAAGCTGCGGCACACGTGTTGTTGACGGCGTTGTTGCACTCTTTAGTACAGTCTGGCTTTTTTGAGAATTCGTTTATTCAGTAGGTGAGAGCATAAGCTTTCTAACCAGGTATAACAGCACGTCTAATTTTGGTTTTGGAATATGGTTTTTTTAGGTCAACCGAAAGTGTTTTAATCGTCGCATTCAATGCATGCACTCCTTGTTAGCACTAGTAGCATTCAAAGACGCTGCATTTGACGAAACGTTGTCAACGATTTTGCGTAATATCTTGTGAAATACTATTATTTTTGAGGAAATCTGGGTATGCCTAAGTCATATGTTTGTTGATATACCTAGCTGACAGCGTTTTCATTTGTAATTTTGCATTTGGAATACCGTTTTTATCGCGTGCACTTCCGCATTAAGCTATATCCACTGTGGTGGCTAAGTCGCCAGGAAACCTCGTTTGAACAACACAATCCGTGCATGTACGTCTTCGTCAAGGTTTTATCTACATTGTGGTATGAATCATTTGAAGTTTACGAATGTGTGTTTTCTGTAATTACGACGAAAATGGAGATATGCACCGCATCTGGATTCTAAATTTCCTGTAGATGAAGCAGGTTAAAAGTGCATCACGTGTGCTAAGCCGACCAATGCTGTGACTTCACCGCTCACATATGTATGACGTCACGTTTTACATTCATCCCTATGGGGAAAAATTGGCCATAAAAAGTCATATTTCTCAAAAACCGTGCAGCGAATCTTTCCACAAAGTAATAGCACGCGATTCCCAAAGAAGCCGGTCAATTTGACATATGGCACGTGTATGTGGTGCGAAAACTCTGGGAGGAGTAGCGGTCCAAAAAATGGGTGGAAAGAAATAAAAATAATAACTAGACAATTCCTGCAGAAATTGTGAAGTGTGGTTGCCGCCAATGCAAAGTCGACTTTCTGCTGAACAGAGTGAACAGTGGTAGGTAGTTGCTATGATGTTCTTGTGGTGACTATGGTGTTTTATGTGGTGTCTAGGGTGTTGCTAGGAGGTTGCTATGGAGTTTGAGGCGGTTGCTAGGGTGTTGCTAGGTGGTTCTATGGAGTTCTAGGTGGTTTCTATGAAATTATAGGCGGTTGCTAGGGTGTTCTAGGTGGTTGCTATGGAGTTCTAGGCAGTTGCTAGGATGTTGCTAGGTGGTTGATATGGTGTTCCAGGTGGTTGCTAGGGTGGTGCTAGGTGGTTGCTATAGAGTTCCAGATGGTTTCTATGGAGATCCAGGTGGTTGCTAGGGCATTGCTCGGTGGCTGCTATGGTATTCTAATTGGTTGCTAGGATGTTGCTAGGTGGTTGCTATGGAGTTATAGGCGGTTGCTAGGGTGTTGCTAGGCAGTTGTTATGGTGTGCCAGGTGGTTGCTAGGGTGTTGCTAGGTGGTTGCCAGGATGTTGCTAGGTGGTTGCTATGGAATTATAGGCGGTTACTAGGGTGTTCTAGGTGGTTGCTAGGATGTTGCTAGGTGGTTGCTATGGGGTTATAGGCGGTTGTTAGGGTGTTGCTAGGCAGTTGTTATGGTGTTCCAGGTGGTTGCTAGGGTATTCTAGGTGGTTGCTACGGTGTTGCAAGGTGGTTGCTATGGTGTTGCTAGGTGGTTGCTATGGACCTATAGCCTGTTGCTAGAGTGTTGCAATGCATTTGCTATGGTGTTCCAGATGGTTGCTAGGGTGTTGCTAGGTGGTTACTATGGAGTTATAGGCGGTTGCTAGGGTGTTGCTAGCTGGTTGGTAGGGTTTTCTTGGTGGTTGCTAGGATGTTGCTAGGTGGTTGCTATGGTGTTCCAGGTGGTTGCTAGGGTGTTGCTATGGAATTCTAGGTGGTTGCTATGGTGTTGCTAGGTGGTTGCTAGGGAGTTAAAGGCGGTTGCTAGGGTGTTGCTAGGCAATTGCTATGGTGTTCCAGGTGGTTGCTAGGGTCTTGCTAGGTGGTTGCTATGCAGTTCTAGGTGGTTGCTAGGGTGTTGCTAGGTGGTTGCTGTGGAGTTATAGGCAGTTGCTAGGGTGTTGCTAGGCAGTTGTTATGGTGTTCCAGGTGGTTGCTAGGGTGTTGCTAGGTGGTTGCTATGGTGTTCCAGGTGGTTGCTAGGGTGTTGCTAGGCAGTTGTTATGGTGTTCCAGGTGGTTGCTAGGGTGTTGCTAAGTGGTTGCTATGGAGATCTAGGCTGTTGCAAGACTGTTCTAAGTGGTTGCTAGGGTGTTGCTAGGTGGTTCCCATAGAGTTCTAAGCGGTTGCTAAGGTGTTGCTAGGTGGTTGCTGTGGAGTTCTAAGCAGTTGCTAGGGTGTTCTAGGTGGTTGCTAGGGTGTTGCTAGATGGTTGTTATGGAGTTCCAGGTGGTTGCTAGGGTTTTCTAGGTATTTGCTATAGAGTTTCTAGGCAGTTGCTATGCTGTTGCTAGGTGGTTGCTATGGAGTTCCAGGCTGTTGCTAGGCTGTTCTAGGTGGTTGCTAGGGTGTTGCTAGGTGGTTGCTCCATCTTTACTGAGTCAAATGAGGCGATCCATAATTCTCTATGACAAACGGTTGAAAAGTTATTAAATATCAAATGTCGGCCAATCAGGAAAGGGGGCGAGGTTAATTTACACCAATGGACAAAGGACTCTCTAACACGTCCAATGAGGCATCCCACAATTTGAGGGCAATTTTGCCCCATAGAGATGAATGCTGAATATCCAAAGCCAGAGAGAGACCAGAGCACTGCTGCTAGAAGCAGACCATTGTGACATCACAAGGCTGAGAAGACAGCATTGTGACATCACAAGGGTGAACATTCCACCATTCATTCTCTATGGGAAAAATTCCCCCAAAAAAGTCAAATTTCTCAAAAACCGTCCACCCAAAGTTTCAACAAAGTAATAGCACTTCATTCCCGATCAAGCCGCTCGATTTGACACATTGCACATGTATGTGGTGCGAAAACTCTGGGAGGAGTAGCGGTCCAAAAAATGGGTGGAATAATAATAATAATAATAATAATAATAAATAAATAATATGTGCAATAATAATAGTGTGTTTGCCTAAGGCAACCACACTAATAATAATAATAATAATAATAATAATAATATGTGAGATAATAGTAGTGTGATTGCCTAAGGCAACCACACTAACTAGACAATTCCTGCAGAAATTGTGAAGTGTGGTTGCCGCCAATGCAAAGTCGACTTTGTGCTGAACGGAGTGAACAGTTTCTGTAGTATAAGCAGAGACAGGGCATTGTGTACCTGCTATAACATCACTACAACGAGTTGATTTGCGACACATATATTCAGAGCTAAATTATCCTTTCATCAAAATTTGAGATCTCAGTGTTTTACTTGCGGTATGCGGTGACGAGTGACGGCGAATCACAAAGCTAGCTGGCATGTTCAGAGGGTCTTGGAAAAACCCTAAGTCTGACGTGTAATGCAGACTGATGTGTAATGCAGTTATAACGAGACCAAAGTTTCCAACTCGCTGGAATATAAAACGGTATTACAAAAGTAAAATTTGACATATTATACATTGTTAGAAAGCTTATTCTGTCACCTATTAGATCGATGATGTGTAGATCAAGCCAGATTGTACTACAAAGTTCGACAACACCCAAAGCAACATGTGTGGTATTACAAGATGACACCGTCTTCTGGAGTAAGACCGGACCAGAAGCTGCTGGACACATGTTGTTGACGGCGTTGTTGCCCTTTTTAGGTCCGTCTGGCTTGATTGAGAATTCGTTTATTCAGTAGGTGAGAGCATAAGCTTTCTAACCAGGTATAACACGTGTAGTTTTGGTTTTGGAATATCGTTTTTTAGGTCAACCGAAAGTGTTTTAATCGTCGCATTCAATGCATGCACTCTTTGTTAGCACTAGTAGCATTCAAAGACGCTGCATTTGACGAAACGTTGTCAACGATTTTGCGTAATATCTTGTGAAATACTATTATTTTTGAGGAAATCTGGGTATGCCTAAGTCATATGTTTGTTGATATACCTAGCTGACAGCGTTTTCATTTGTAATTTTGCATTTGGAATACCGTTTTTATCGCGTGCACTTCCGCATTAAGCTATATCCACTGTGGTGGCTAAGTCGCCAGGAAACCTCGTTTGAACAACACAATCCGTGCATGTACGTCTTCGTCAAGGTTTTATCTACATTGTGGTATGAATCATTTGAAGTTTACGAATGTGTGTTTTCTGTAATTACGACGAAAATGGAGATATGCACCGCATCTGGATTCTAAATTTCCTGTAGATGAAGCAGGTTAAAAGTGCATCACGTGTGCTAAGCCGACCAATGCTGTGACTTCACCGCTCACATATGTATGACGTCACGTTTTACATTCATCCCTATGGGGAAAAATTGGCCATAAAAAGTCATATTTCTCAAAAACCGTGCAGCGAAACTTTCCACAAAGTAATAGCACACGATTCCCAAAGAAGCCGGTCAATTTGACATATGGCACGTGTATGTGGTGCAAAAACTCTGGGAGGAGTAGCGGTCCAAAAAATGGGTGGAATAATAATAATAATAATAATAATATGTGCGATAATAATAGTGTGATTGCCTAAGGCAACCACACTAACTAGACAATTCCTGCAGAAATTGTGAAGTGTGGTTGCCGCCAATGCAAAGTCGACTTTGTGCTGAACGGAGTGAACAGTTTCTGTAGTATAAGCAGAGACAGGGCATTGTGTACCTGCTATAACATCACTACAACGAGTTGATTTGCGACACATATATTCAGAGCTAAATTATCCTTTCATCAAAATTTGAGATCTCAGTGTTTTACTTGCGGTATGCGGTGACGAGTGACGGCGAATCACAAAGCTAGCTGGCATGTTCAGAGGGTCTTGGAAAAACCCTAAGTCTGACGTGTAATGCAGACTGATGTGTAATGCAGTTATAACGAGACCAAAGTTTCCAACTCGCTGGAATATAAAACGGTATTACAAAAGTAAAATTTGACATATTATACATTGTTAGAAAGCTTATTCTGTCACCTATTAGATCGATGATGTGTAGATCAAGCCAGATTGTACTACAAAGTTCGACAACACCCAAAGCAACATGTGTGGTATTACAAGATGACACCGTCTTCTGGAGTAAGACCGGACCAGAAGCTGCTGGACACATGTTGTTGACGGCGTTGTTGCCCTTTTTAGGTCCGTCTGGCTTGATTGAGAATTCGTTTATTCAGTAGGTGAGAGCATAAGCTTTCTAACCAGGTATAACACGTGTAGTTTTGGTTTTGGAATATCGTTTTTTAGGTCAACCGAAAGTGTTTTAATCGTCGCATTCAATGCATGCACTCTTTGTTAGCACTAGTAGCATTCAAAGACGCTGCATTTGACGAAACGTTGTCAACGATTTTGCGTAATATCTTGTGAAATACTATTATTTTTGAGGAAATCTGGGTATGCCTAAGTCATATGTTTGTTGATATACCTAGCTGACAGCGTTTTCATTTGTAATTTTGCATTTGGAATACCGTTTTTATCGCGTGCACTTCCGCATTAAGCTATATCCACTGTGGTGGCTAAGTCGCCAGGAAACCTCGTTTGAACAACACAATCCGTGCATGTACGTCTTCGTCAAGGTTTTATCTACATTGTGGTATGAATCATTTGAAGTTTACGAATGTGTGTTTTCTGTAATTACGACGAAAATGGAGATATGCACCGCATCTGGATTCTAAATTTCCTGTAGATGAAGCAGGTTAAAAGTGCATCACGTGTGCTAAGCCGACCAATGCTGTGACTTCACCGCTCACATATGTATGACGTCACGTTTTACATTCATCCCTATGGGGAAAAATTGGCCATAAAAAGTCATATTTCTCAAAAACCGTGCAGCGAAACTTTCCACAAAGTAATAGCACACGATTCCCAAAGAAGCCGGTCAATTTGACATATGGCACGTGTATGTGGTGCAAAAACTCTGGGAGGAGTAGCGGTCCAAAAAATGGGTGGAATAATAATAATAATAACTAGACAATTCCTGCAGAAATTGTGAAGTGTGGTTGCCGCCAATGCAAAGTCAACTTTGTGCTGAACGGAGTGAACAGTTTCTGTAGTATAAGCAGAGACAGGGCATTGTGTACCTGCTATAACATCACTACAACGAGTTCATTTGCGACACATATATTCAGAGCTAAATTATCCTTTCATCAAAATTTGAGATCTCAGTGTTTTACTTGCGGTATGCGGTGACGAGTGACGGCGAATCACAAAGCTAGCTGGCATGTTCAGAGGGTCTTGGAAAAACCCTAAGTCTGACGTGTAATGCAGACTGATGTGTAATGCAGTTATAACGAGACCAAAGTTTCCAACTCGCTGGAATATAAAACGGTATTACAAAAGTAAAATTTGACATATTATACATTGTTAGAAAGCTTATTCTGTCACCTATTAGATCGATGATGTGTAGATCAAGCCAGATTGTACTACAAAGTTCGACAACACCCAAAGCAACATGTGTGGTATTACAAGATGACACCGTTTTCTGGAGTAAGAGCGGACCAGAAGCTGCTGCACACCTGTTGTTGACGGCGTTGTTGCCCTTTTTAGGTCCGTCTGGCTTGATTGAGAATTCGTCTATTCAGTAGGTGAGAGCATAAGCTTTCTAACCAGGTATAACACGTGTAGTTTTGGTTTTGGAATATCGTTTTTTAGGTCAACCGAAAGTGTTTTAATCGTCGCATTCAATGCATGCACTCTTTGTTAGCACTAGTAGCATTCAAAGACGCTGCATTTGACGAAACGTTGTCAACGATTTTGCGTAATATCTTGTGAAATACTATTATTTTTGAGGAAATCTGGGTATGCCTACGTCATATGTTTGTTGATATACCTAGCTGACAGCGTTTTCATTTGTAATTTTGCATTTGGAATACCGTTTTTATCGCGTGCACTTCCGCATTAAGCTATATCCACTGTGGTGGCTAAGTCGCCAGGAAACCTCGTTTGAACAACACAATCCGTGCATGTACGTCTTCGTCAAGGTTTTATCTACATTGTGGTATGAATCATTTGAAGTTTACGAATGTGTGTTTTCTGTAATTACGACGAAAATGGAGATATGCACCGCATCTGGATTCTAAATTTCCTGTAGATGAAGCAGGTTAAAAGTGCATCACGTGTGCTAAGCCGACCAATGCTGTGACTTCACCGCTCACATATGTATGACGTCACGTTTTACATTCATCCCTATGGGGAAAAATTGGCCATAAAAAGTCATATTTCTCAAAAACCGTGCAGCGAAACTTTCCACAAAGTAATAGCCATCGATTCCCAAAGAAGCCGGTCAATTTGACATATGGCACGTGTATGTGGTGCGAAAACTCTGGGAGGAGTAGCGGTCCAAAAAATGGGTGGAAAGAAAGAAACAATAATAATAATAACTAGACAATTCCTGCAGAAATTGTGAAGTGTGGTTGCCGCCAATGCAAAGTCGACTTTGTGCTGAACGGAGTGAACAGTTTCTGTAGTATAAGCAGAGACAGGGCATTGTGTACCTGCTATAACATCACTACAACGAGTTCATTTGCGACACATATATTCAGAGCTAAATTATCCTTTCATCAAAATTTGAGATCTCAGTGTTTTACTTGCGGTATGCGGTGACGAGTGACGGCGAATCACAAAGCTAGCTGGCATGTTCAGAGGGTCTTGGAAAAACCCTAAGTCTGACGTGTAATGCAGACTGATGTGTAATGCAGTTATAACGAGACCAAAGTTTCCAACTCGCTGGAATATAAAACGGTATTACAAAAGTAAAATTTGACATATTATACATTGTTAGAAAGCTTATTCTGTCACCTATTAGATCGATGATGTGTAGATCAAGCCAGATTGTACTACAAAGTTCGACAACACCCAAAGCAACATGTGTGGTATTACAAGCCCACTGAAGACTGGATCAGAAGCTGCTGCACACGTGTTGTTGACGGCGTTGTTGCACTCTTTAGTACAGTCTGGCTTGTTTGAGAATTCGTTTATTCAGTAGGTGAGAGCATAAGCTTTCTAACCAGGTATAACAGCACGTCTAATTTTGGTTTTGGAATATCGTTTTTTTAGGTCAACCGAAAGTTTTTTAATCGTCGCATACAATGCATGTAGTCTGTTAGCATTAGCATTCAAAGACGCTGGACCTGACGAAACGTCGTCAAAGAATTTGCGTAATATCTTGTGAAATACTGTTATTATTGAGGACTTCTGGGTATGCCTAAGCCATATGTTTTGTTGATATACCTAGCTGACAGCGTTTTCATTTGAAATTTTGCATTTGGAATACTGTTTTATCAGTTCACTTCCGCGTTCAGCTATATCCTTTCTGGTGGCTGGTGAGGACGAACAGCCAACCGCATCACGTGTGCAAAGCCGACCAATGCTGTAACTTCATAATTCACATTTTTATGACGTCACCGCCCCATTCATTTTCAATGGGAAAAATTGGCCATAAAAAGTCATATTTCTCAAAAACCGTGCAGCGAAAATTTCCACAAAGTAATAGCCATCGATTCCCAAAGAAGCCGGTCAATTTGACATATGGCATGTGTATGTGGTGCGAAAACTCTGGGAGGAGTAGCGGTCCAAAAAATGGGTGGAATAAATAATAAATAATAATAATAATAATAATAATAATAATATGTGAGATAATAGTAGTGTGGTTGCCTGAGGCAACCACACTAATAACTAGACAATTCCTGCAGAAATTGTGAAGTGTGGTTGCCGCCAATGCAAAGTCAACTTTGTGCTGAACGGAGTGAACAGTTTCTGTAGTATAAGCAGAGACAGGGCATTGTGTACCTGCTATAACATCACTACAACGAGTTCATTTGCGACACATATATTCAGAGCTAAATTATCCTTTCATCAAAATTTGAGATCTCAGTGTTTTACTTGCGGTATGCGGTGACGAGTGACGGCGAATCACAAAGCTAGCTGGCATGTTCAGAGGGTCTTGGAAAAACCCTAAGTCTGACGTGTAATGCAGACTGATGTGTAATGCAGTTATAACGAGACCAAAGTTTCCAACTCGCTGGAATATAAAACGGTATTACAAAAGTAAAATTTGACATATTATACATTGTTAGAAAGCTTATTCTGTCACCTATTAGATCGATGATGTGTAGATCAAGCCAGATTGTACTACAAAGTTCGACAACACCCAAAGCAACATGTGTGGTATTACAAGATGACACCGTTTTCTGGAGTAAGAGCGGACCAGAAGCTGCTGCACACCTGTTGTTGACGGCGTTGTTGCCCTTTTTAGGTCCGTCTGGCTTGATTGAGAATTCGTTTATTCAGTAGGTGAGAGCATAAGCTTTCTAACCAGGTATAACACGTGTAGTTTTGGTTTTGGAATATCGTTTTTTAGGTCAACCGAAAGTGTTTTAATCGTCGCATTCAATGCATGCACTCTTTGTTAGCACTAGTAGCATTCAAAGACGCTGCATTTGACGAAACGTTGTCAACGATTTTGCGTAATATCTTGTGAAATACTATTATTTTTGAGGAAATCTGGGTATGCCTAAGTCATATGTTTGTTGATATACCTAGCTGACAGCGTTTTCATTTGTAATTTTGCATTTGGAATACCGTTTTTATCGCGTGCACTTCCGCATTAAGCTATATCCACTGTGGTGGCTAAGTCGCCAGGAAACCTCGTTTGAACAACACAATCCGTGCATGTACGTCTTCGTCAAGGTTTTATCTACATTGTGGTATGAATCATTTGAAGTTTACGAATGTGTGTTTTCTGTAATTACGACGAAAATGGAGATATGCACCGCATCTGGATTCTAAATTTCCTGTAGATGAAGCAGGTTAAAAGTGCATCACGTGTGCTAAGCCGACCAATGCTGTGACTTCACCGCTCACATATGTATGACGTCACGTTTTACATTCATCCCTATGGGGAAAAATTGGCCATAAAAAGTCATATTTCTCAAAAACCGTGCAGCGAAACTTTCCACAAAGTAATAGCCATCGATTCCCAAAGAAGCCGGTCAATTTGACATATGGCACGTGTATGTGGTGCGAAAACTCTGGGAGGAGTAGCGGTCCAAAAAATGGGTGGAAAGAAAGAAACAATAATAATAATAATAATAATAATATGTGCGATAATAATAGTGTGATTGCCTAAGGCAACCACACTAATAATAATAATATGTGGGATAATAGTAGTGTGGTTGCCTGAGGCAACCACACTAATAATAATAATAATATGTGGGATAATAGTAGTGTGATTGCCTAAGGCAACCACACTAATAATAATAGTGTGTTTGCCTAAGGCAACCACACTAATAAATAAATATGTGCAATAATAATAGTGTGTTTGCCTAAGGCAACCACACTAATAAATATGTGCAATAATAATAGTGTGTTTGCCTAAGGCAACCACACTAATAATTTGTGCAATAATAATAGTGTGTTTGCCTAAGGCAACCACACTAATAATAATAATAATATGTTCAATAATAATAGTGTGATTGCCTAAGGCAACCACACTAACTAGACAATTCCTGCAGAAATTGTGAAGTGTGGTTGCCGCCAACGCAAAGTCGACTTTCTGCTGAACAGAATGAACAGTGGTAGGTAGTTGCTATGATGTTCTGGTGGTGACTATGGTGTTTTAGGTGGTGTCTAGGGTGTTGCTAGGAGGTTGCGATGGAGTTTGAGGCGGTTGCTAGGGTGTTGCCAGGTGGTTCTATGGAGTTCAAGGTGGTTGCTATGGAATTCTAGGTGGTTGCTAGGGTGTTCTAGGTGGTTGCTATGTAGTTCTAGGCAGTTGCTAGGATGTTGCTAGGTGGTTGATATGGTGTTCCAGGTGGTTGCTATGGAGCTTCAGGTGGTTGCTAGGATGTTGCTAGGTGGTTGCTATGGAGTTATAGGCGGTTGCT
Organism: Anguilla pacifica; assembly: GCA_039654925.1. Taxonomy (NCBI): domain Eukaryota; kingdom Metazoa; phylum Chordata; class Actinopteri; order Anguilliformes; family Anguillidae; genus Anguilla; species Anguilla pacifica. The sequence goes on from CM077292.1 coordinate 40,029,594, forward strand.
AGGGTGTTGCTAGGCAGTTGTTATGGTGTTCTCAGTGGTTGCTAGGGTGTTGCTTGGTGGTTGCTAGGATGTTGCTAGATGTTGCTAGGTGGATGCTAGGGAGTTCTAGGTGGTTTCTAAGGTGTTGCTAGGTGGTTGCAACGGAGTTATAGCCGATTGCTAGAGTGTTGCTAGGCAGTTGTTATGGTGTTCCAGGTGGTTACTAGGGTGTTGTTAGGTGGTTGCTAGGGGATTCTAGGTGGTTGCTAGGGTGTTGCTAGGGGATTGCTAGGGTATTCTAGGTGGTTGCTAGGGTGTTGCTATGTGGTTGCTATGGAGTTTGAGGCAGTTGCTATGGAATTCTATGCGGTTGCTAGGGTGTTCTAGATGGTTGCTATGGAGTTCTAGGCAGTTGCTAGGATGTTGCTAGGTGGTTTATATGGTGTTCCTAGTGGTTCTTAGGGTGTTCCTAGGTGGTTGCTATGGAGTTATAGGCGGTTGCTAGGGTGTTTCTAGGCAGTTATGGTGTTCCAGGTGGTTGCTAGGGTGTTGCTAGGTGCTTCCTAGGATGTTGCTAGGTGGTTGCTATGTAGTTATAGGCGGTTGCTAAGGTTTTCTAGGTGGTTACTAGGGTGTTGCTACATGGTTGCTATGGAGTTTGAGGCGGTTGCTAGGGTGTTGCTAGGTGGTTCTATGGAGTTCTAGGTGGTTGCTATGGAATTGTAGGCGGTTGCTATGGTGTTATAGGTGGTTGCTATGGAGTTCTAGGCAGTTGCTAGGATGTTGCTAGGTGGTTGATATGGTGTTCCAGGTGGTTGCTAGGGTGGTGCTAGGTGTTTGCTATGGAGCTCCATGTCGTTGCTACGGCATTGCTAGGTGGTTGCTAGGGTATTCTAAGTGGTTGCTAGGATGTTGCTCAGTGGTTGCTAATGAGTTATAGAAGGTTGCTAGGGTATTGCTAGGTGGTTGCCTGGGTATTCTAGGTGGTTGCTAGGAGGTTGCTATGGAGTTATAGGCGGTTGCTAAGGTGTTGCTAGGCAATTGTTATGGTGTTCCAGGTGGTTGCTAGGGTGTTGCTAGGTGATTGCTAGGGTGTTCTAGGTGGTTGCTAAGGTGTTGTAAGGTGGTTTCTATGGTGTTGCTAGGTGATTGCTATGGAGTTTTAGCCGGTTGCTAAGGTGTTGCTATGCATTTGCTATGGTGTTCCAGGTGGTTGCTAGGGTGTTGCTAGGTGGTTGCTAGGATGTTGCTAGGTGGTTGCTATGGAGTTATAGGCGGTTGCTAGGGTGTTGCTAGGCAGTTTCTAGGGTTTTGTAGGTGGTTGCTAGGATGTTGCTAGTTGGTTGCTATGGGGTTATAGGCGGTTGCTAGGGTGTTGCTAGGCAATTGTTATGGTGTTCCAGGTGGTTGCTATGGTGTTCCAGGTGGTTGCTAGGGTGTTGCTAGGTGCTTGCTATGGAGTTCTAGGTGGTTGCTATGGTGTTGCTAGGTGGTTGCTATGGAGTTATAGCCGGTTGCTAGTGTGTTGCTAGGCATTTGCTATGGTGTTCCAGCTGGTTGCTAGGGTGTTGCAATGTGGTTGCTATGCAGTTCTAGGTGGTTGCTAGGGTGTTGCTAGGTTGTTGCTATGGAGTTCTAGGCAGTTGCTATGGTGTTACAGGTGGTTGCTAGTGTGTTGTTAGGTGGTTGTTATGGCGTTCTAGGCGGTTGCTAGGATGTTCTAGGTGGTTGCTAGGGTGTTGCTAGGTCATTGCTATGGAGTTACAGGCGGTTGCTGGGATGTTGCTAGGTGGTTGCTATGGAGTTCTAGGCAGTTGCTAGGTCTTTACTGAGTTCAGTGACGAGGCCCGTAGTTCTCTGTGACAAACGGTTCAAAAGTTATGAAATATCAAACATCAGTCAATCAGGAAGGGGGGCATGGCTGATCTCCACCAATGGACAAAGGACTCTCTACCAAGTCCAATGAGGCATCCCACAACTTGAGGGCAATTTTGCCCCAGAAAAATGAATGCTGAATGTCCAAAGCCAGAGAGAGACCAGAGCACTGCTGCTAGAAGACAGACCATTGTGACATCACAAGGCTGAGAAGACAGCATTGTGACATCACAAGGGTGAACATTCCGCCATTCATTCTCTATGGGAAAAATTCCCCCAAAAAAGTCAAATTTCTCAAAAACCGTGCACCCAAACTTTCCACAAAGTAATAGCAAACCATTCCCGATCAAGCCTCTCGATTTGACATATTGCACATGTATGTGGTGCGAAAACTCTGGGAGGAGTAGCGGTCCAAAAAACTGGCGGAATAATAATAACTAGACAATTCCTGCAGAAATTCTGAAGTGTGGTTGCCGCCAATGCAAAGTCGACTCTGTGCTGAACGGAGTGAACAGTTTCTGTAGTATAAGCAGAGACAGGGCATTGTGTACCTGCTATAACATCACTACAACGAGTTGATTTGCAACACATATATTCAGAGCTAAATTATCCTTTCATCAAAATTTGAGATCTCAGTGTTTTACTTGTGGTATGCGGTGACGAGTGACGGCGAATCACAAAGCTAGCTGGCATGTTCAGAGGGTCTTGGAAAAACCCTAAGTCTACACTGTGTGATCGCACCATTTTTTTAAAAAAAAGCAAGACAGGGCTAGGGAGATTAATTTGATTGACGTATGATTATGCGCGAATTTCAGCTCATTTTAACCAGACAACTAAAAACATTTAATTTGGCTGTAATTCAGAGTCGAATCTGTTATCTCTGAGACCAACTCATTGACAGAGTAGCCTATTACGTGTTAGCCGAGCCGAATTTCCAAGAACGAAAATGAGGCTCGAAATATGTGTTAAAATAGTTGCATTTTAACTCATTTTAAATACAGCTTCTGTGAATAAGGTTCGGCTGGTAGCCAGTACTATTAGCTTCTGTTGCAGCAAGGGGTGCATCAACAACATGCAAGTGGAGTTGTGTACTTTAGCAAACGCGTTGGGGTGAGAGAGCGTTGCTGTCCCTGCTACAACAGACTGATGTGTAATGCAGCTCTAATGAGACCAAAGTTTCCAATACGCTGGGATATTACACAGTGTTACAAAAGCAAAATTTAACATATTATACATAGTTAGAAAGCTTATTGTGTCACCTACTGAATAAATGAATTCTCAATCAAGCAAGTTTGTACTACAAAGTTCGAGTTGGCTTGTTTGAGAATTCGTTTATTCAGTACGTGAGAGCAAAAGCTTTCTAACCAGGTATAACAGCAAGTCTAATTTTGGTTTTGGAATATTGTTTTTTTAGGTCAACCGAAAGTTTCTTAATCGTCGCATACAATGCATGTAGTCTTTGTTAGCATTAGCATTCAAAGACGCTGGACCTGACGAAACGTCGTCAAAGAATTTGCGTAATATCTTGTGAAATACTATTATTATTGAGGACTTCTGGGTATGCCTAAGCCATATGTTTTGTTCATATACCTAGCTGACAGCGTTTTCATTTGTAATTTTGCATTTGGAATACTGTTTTATCCGTTCACTTCCGCGATCAGCTATATCCTTTCTGGTGGCTGGTGAGGACGTACAGCGGACCGCATCACGTGTGCAAAGCCGACCAATGCTGTATTCACATTTTTATGACGTCACCGCCCCATTCATTTTCAATTTCAAGTTGCTAGGATGTTGCTAGGTGGTTGCGATGGAGTTATAGGCGGTTGCTAGGGTGTTACTAGGCAGTTGTTATGGTGTTCCAGGTGGTTGCTAGGGTGTTGCTAGGTGGTTGCTAGGGTATTCTAGGTGGTTGCTAGGATGTTGCTAGGTGGTTGCAATGGAGTTATAGGCGGTTGCTAGGGTGTTGCGAAGCAGTTATGGTGTTCCAGGTGGTTGCAATGGTGTCGCTAGGTGGTTGCTATTGTATTTCAGGTGGTTGCTAGGGTGTTCCTAGGTGGATGCTATGGAGTTCTAGGTGGTTGCTAGGGTGTTGCTAGATAGTTGCTATGGAGTTATAGGTGGTTGCTAGGGTGTTGCTATGGTATTCTAGGTGGTTGCTAGGATGTTGCTAGGTGGTTGCTATGGAGTTATAGGCGGTTGCTAAGGTGTTGCTAGGCAGTTGTTATGGTGTTCCAGGTGGTTGCTAGGGTATTCTAGGTGGTTGCTAGGATGTTGCAAGGCGGTTGCTATGGTGTTGCTAGGTGGTTGCTAGGGTGTTCTAGGTGGTTGCTATGGAATTCTCAGTGGTTGCTATAGAGTTTTAGGCAGTTGCTAGAATGTTGCTGGGTGATTGATATGGTGTTCCAGGTGGTTGCTAGGGTGGGGCTAGGTGGTTGCTATCGAGATCCAGGTGGCTGCTATGGAGATCCAGGTGGTTGCTAGGGCATTGCTAGGTGGTTGTTAGGGTAATCTAAGTGGTTGCAAGGATGTTGCTAGGTGGTTGCTATGGAGTTATAGGCGGTTGCTAGGGTGTTCCTAGGTGGTTGCTAGGCTATTCTAGGTGGTTTCTAGGGTATTCTAGGTGGTTGCTAGGGTGTTGCGAGGTGGTTAGTAGGGTTTTCTAGGTGGTTGCTAGAATGGTTATAGGTGGTTGCTAGGGTGTTGCTAGCCATTTGCTATGGTGTTCCAGTTGGTTGCTAGGGTGTTGCAAGGTGGTTGCTATGCAGTTCTAGGTGGTTGCTAGGGTGTTTCTAGGTGGTTGCTATGGCGTTCTAGGCAGTTGCTATGGTGTTACAGGTGGTTGCTAGTGTGTTGTTAGGTGGTTGTTATGGCGTTCTAGGCTGTTGCTAGGGGGTTACTATGGAGTTATAGGCAGTTGCTAGGATGTTGCTAGGGGGTTACTATGGAGTTCTAGGCGGTTGCTAGGGAGTTGCTAGGTCGTTGCTATGGAATTCTAGGCAGTTGCTAGGGTGGTCTAGGTGGTTACTAGTGTGTTGTTAGGTTGTTGCTATGAAGTTCTAGGGGGTTGCTAGGGTGTTCTAGTTGGTTGCTAGGGTGTTGCTATGTGGATGCCATATAGTTCTAGGTAGTTGCTAGCGTGTTGTAGGTGGTTGCTATGGCGTTCTAGGCGGTTGCCTGGGTGTTGCTTGGTGGTTGCCATGGTATTCTAGGCGGTTTCTAGGGCGTTGCTAAGTGGTTGCTATGGAGAACTAGGCTGTTGCAAGGCTGTTCTAGGTGGATGCTAGGGTGTTGCTAGGTGGTTCCCATAGAGTTCTAAGCGGTTGCTAAGGTGTTGCTAGGTGTTTGCTATGGAGTTCTAAGCAGTTGCTAGGGTGTTCTAGGTGGTTGATAGGGTGTTGCTAGATGGTTGCTCTGGAGTGCCAGGTGGTTGCTAGGGTTTTCTAGGTATTTGTTATAGAGTTCTAGGCAGTTGCTATGCTGTTGCTAGGTGGTTGCTATGGAGCTCCAGGCTGTTGCTAGACTGTTCTAGGTGGTTGCTAGGGTGTTGCTAGGTGGTTGCTCTTTCTTTACTGAGTCCAATGACGCGATCCATAATTCTCTATGACAAACGGTTGAAAAGTTATGAAATATCAAATGTCGGCCAATCAGGAAAGGGGGCGAGGTTAATTTACACCAATGGACAAAGGACTCTCTAACACGTCCAATGAGGCATCCCACAATTTGAGGGCAATTTTGCCCCATAGAGTTGAATGCTGAATGTCCAAAGACAGAGAGAGACCAGAGCACTGCTGCTGGAAGACAGACCATTGTGACATCACAAGGCTGAGAAGACAGCATTGTGACATCACAATGGTGAACATTCCACCATTCATTCTCTATGGGAAAAATTCCCCAAAAAAAGTCAAATTTCTCAAAAACCGTCCACCCAAACCTTACACAAAGTAATAGCACTTCATTCCCGATCAAGCCGCTCGATTTGACACATTGCACATGTATGTGGTGTGAAAACTCTGGGAGGAGTAGCGGTCCAAAAAATGGGTGGAAAGATAGAATAATAATAATAATAATAATAATAATAATAATAATATGTGCAATAATAATAGTGTGTTTGCCTAAGGCAACCACACTAATAATAACTAGACAATTCCTGCAGAAATTGTGAAGTGTGGTTGCCGCCAATGCAAAGTCGACTTTCTGCTGAACAGAGTGAACAGTGGTAGGTAGTTGCTATGATGTTCTTGTGGTGACTATGGTGTTTTAGGTGGTGTCTAGGGTGTTGCTAGGAGGTTGCTATGGAGTTTGAGGCGGTTGCTAGGGTGTTGCTAGGTGGTTCTATGGAGTTTTATGTGGTTTCTATGAAATTCTAGGCGGTTGCTAGGGTGTTCTAGGTGGTTGCTATGGAGTTCTAGGCAGTTGCTAGGTGGTTGATATGGTGTTCCAGGTGGTTGCTAGGGTGGTGCTAGGTGGTTGCTATGGAGTTCCAGGTGGTTTCTATGGAGATCCAGGTGGTTGCTAGGGCATTGCTCGGTGGTTGCTATGGTATTCTAAGTGGTTACTAGGATGTTGCTAGGTGGTTGCTATGGAGTTATAGGCGGTTGCTAGGGTGTTGCTAGGCAGTTGTTATGGTGTGCCAGGTGGTTGCTAGGGTGTTGCTAGGTGGTTGCTAGGATGTTGCTAGGTGGTTGCTATGGAGTTATAGGCGGTTACTAGGGTGTTCTAGGTGGTTGCTAGGATGTTGCTAGGTGGTTGCTGTGGGGTTATAGGCGGTTGTTAGGGTGTTGCTAGGCAGTTGTTATGGTGTTCCAGGTGGTTGCTAGGGTATTCTAGGTGGTTGCTAGGGTGTTGCAAGGTGGTTGCTATGGTGTTGCTAGGTGGTTGCTATGGACCTATAGCCAGTTGCTAGAGTGTTGAAATGCATTTGCTATGGTGTTCCAGATGGTTGCTAGGGTGTTGCTAGGTGGTTGCTAGGATTTTGCTAGGTGGTTACTATGGAGTTATAGGCGGTTGCTAGGGTGTTGCTAGCTGGTTGGTTGGGTTTTCTAGGTGGCTGCTAGGATGTTGCTAGGTGGTTGCTATGGGGTTATAGGCGGTTGCTAGGGTGTTCTAGGTGGTTGCTAGGATGTTGCTAGGTGGTTGCTGTGGGGTTATAGGTGGTTGTTAGGGTGTTGCTATGCAGTTGTTATGGTGTTCCAGGTGGTTGCTAGGGTATTCTAGGTGGTTGCTAGGGTGTTGCAAGGTGGTTGCTATGGTGTTGCTAGGTGGTTGCTATGGACCTATAGCCAGTTGCTAGAGTGTTGAAATGCATTTGCTATGGTGTTCCAGATGGTTGCTAGGGTGTTGCTAGGTGGTTGCTAGGATTTTGCTAGGTGGTTACTATGGAGTTATAGGCGGTTGCTAGGGTGTTGCTAGCTGGTTGGTAGGGTTTTCTAAATGGCTGCTAGGATGTTGCTAGGTGGTTGCTATGGAGTAATAGGCGGTTGCTAGGGTGTTGCTAGGCAGTTGTTATTTTGTTCCAGGTGGTTGCTAGGTTGTCGCTAGGTGGTTGCTATGGTGTTCCAGGTGGTTGCTAGGGTGTTGCTATGGAATTCTAGGTGGTTGCTATGGTGTTGCTAGGTATTGCTAGGGAGTTAAAGGCGGTTGCTAGGGTGCTTTAGGTGGTTGCTAGTGTGTTGTTAGGTGGTTGCTATGGAGTTCTAGGTGGTTGTTAGGGTGTTGCTAGATGGTTGCTATGGAGTTCAGTGCAGTTGCTAAGGCATTCTGGGTGGTTGCTATGGTGTTCCAGGTGGTTGCTAGGGTGTTGCTAAGTGGTTGCTATGGAGTTCTAGGTGGTTGCTAGGGTGTTGCTAGGTGGTTACTATGGAGATATAGCTGGTTGCTAGGGTGTTGCTAGGCATTTGCTATAGTGTTCCAGGTGTTTGCTAGGGTGTTGTTAGGTGGTTGCTGTGGAGATATAGCTGGTTGCTAGGGTGTTGCTATGGAATTCTAGGTGGTTGCTATGGTGTTGCTAGGTATTGCTAGGGAGTTAAAGGCGGTTGCTAGGGTGCTTTAGGTGGTTGCTAGTGTGTTGTTAGGTGGTTGCTATGGAGTTCTAGGTGGTTGTTAGGGTGTTGCTAGATGGTTGCTATGGAGTTCAGTGCAGTTGCTAAGGCATTCTGGGTGGTTGCTATGGTGTTCCAGGTGGTTGCTAGGGTGTTGCTAAGTGGTTGCTATGGAGTTCTAGGTGGTTGCTAGGGTGTTGCTAGGTGGTTACTATGGAGATATAGCTGGTTGCTAGGGTGTTGCTAGGCATTTGTTATAGAGTTCCAGGTGTTTGCTAGGGTGTTGTTAGTTGGTTGCTGTGGAGATATAGCTGGTTGCTAGGGTGTTGCTAGGCATTTGCTATAGTGTTCCAGGTGGTTGCTAGGGTGTTGCTAAGTGGTTGCTATGGAGTTCTAGGTGGTTGCTAGGGTGTTGCTAGGCATTTGCTATGGAGTTATAGGCGGTTGCTGGGGTGCTGCTAGGGTATTTTAGGTGGTTGCTAGAGTGTTGCTAGGTGGCTGCTATGGAGTTATAGGTGGTTGCTAGGGTGTTGCTAGGCAGTTGTTATGGAGTTCCAGGTGGTTGCTAGGGTGTTGATAGGCGGTTGCTAGGGTGTTGCTAGGCAGTTGTTATGGTGTTCCAGGTGGTCGCTAGGGTGTTGCTAGGTGGTTGCTATGGTGTTCCAGGTGGTTGCTAGGTGGTTGCTATGGAGTTCTAGGTGGTTGCTATGGTGTTGCTAGGTGGTTGCTATGGAGTTAAAGCCTGTTGCTAGGGTGTTGCTAGGCATTTGCTGCGGTGTTCCAGGCGGTTGCTAGTGTGTTGCTAGGTGGTTGCTATGGAGTTCTAGGCGGTTGCTATGGTCTTCTAGGTGGTTGCTAGGGTGTTGCTAGGTCTTTGCTATGGAGTTATAGGCAGTTACTAGGGTGTTGCTAGGTGGTTGCTATGGAGTTATAGCTGGTTGCTAGGGTGTTGCTAGGCATTTGCTATGGTGTTCCAGGTGGTTGCAAGGGTGTTGCAAGGTGGTTGCTATGCAGTTCTAGGTGGTTGCTAGGGTGTTGCTAGCCATTTGCTATGGTGTTCCAGGTGGTTGCTAGGGTGTTGCAAGGTGGTTGCTATGGAGTTTGAAGCGGTTGCTAGGGTGTTGCTAGGTGGTTCTATGGAGTTCTAGGTGGTTGCTATGGAATTCTAGGCGGTTGCTATCATGTTCTAGGTGGTTGCTATGGAGTTCTAGGCAGTTGCTAGGATGTTGCTAGGTGGTTGATATGGTGTTCCAGGTGGTTGCTAGGGTGGTGTTAGGTGTTTGCTATGGAGCTCCATGTCGTTGCTAGGGTATTGCTAGGTGGTTGCTAGGGTATTCTATGTGGTTGCTAGGATGTTGCTAGGTGGTTGATATGGTGTTCCAGGTGGTTGCTAGGGTGGTGCTAGGTGTTTGCTATGGAGCTCCATGTCGTTGCTAGGGCATTGCTAGGTGGTTGCTAGGTTATTCTACGTGGTTGCTAGGATGTTGCTAGGTGATTGTTATGGAGTTAAAGGTGGTTACTAGGGTGATGCTAGGTGGTTGCCTGGGTATTCTAGGTGGTTGCTAGGAGGTTGCTATGGAGTTATAGGCAGTTGCTCGGGTGTTGCTAGGCAATTGTTATGGTGTTCCAGTTGGTTGCTAGGGTGTTGCTAGGTGGTTGCTAGGGTGTTGTAAGGTGGTTGCTAGGGTGCTGCTAGGTGGTTGCTATGGTATTCTAGGTGGTTGCTAGGGTGTTGTAAGGTGGTTTCTATGGTGTTGCTAGGTGATTGCTATGGAGTTATAGCCGGTTGCTAGGTAGTTTCTAGGGTTTTCTAGGTGGTTGCTAGGATGTTGCTAGGTGGTTGCTATGGTGTTATAGGCGGTTGCTAGGGTGTTGCTAGGCAGTTGTTATGGTGTTCCAGGTGGTTGCTATGGTGTTCCAGGTGGTTGCTAGGGTGTTGCTAGGTGCTTGCTATGGAGTTCTAGGTGGTTGCAATGGAGTTCTAGGCAGTTGCTATGGTGTTACAGGTGGTTGCTAGTGTGTTGTTAGGTGTTTGCTATGGAGTTCTAGGCTGTTGCTAGGGTGTTCTATGTGGTTGCTAGGGTGTTGATAGGTGGTTGCTATGGAGTTATAGCCGGTTGCTAGGGTGTTGCTAGGCATTTGCTATGGTGATCCATGTGTTTGCTAGGGTGTTGCAAGGTGGTTGCTATGCAGTTCTAGGTGGTTGCTAGGGTGTTGCTAGGTGGTTGCAATGGAGTTCTAGGCAGTTGCTATGGTGTTACAGGTGGTTGCTAGTGTGTTGTTAGGTGTTTGCTATGGAGTTCTAGGCTGTTGCTAGGGTGTTCTATGTGGTTGCTAGGGTGTTGCTAGGTCGTTGCTATGGAGTTACAGGCGGTTGCTAGGATGTTGCTAGGGGGTTGCTAGGTCTTTACTGAGTCCAATGACGCAACCCATAGTTCTCTATGAAAAACGGTTCAAAAGTTATGAGATATCAAACATCGGCCAATCAGGAAAGGGGGCAAGGCTGATCTCCACCAATGGACAAAGGACTCTCTACCATGTCCAATGAGGCATTGCACAAATTGTGGGCAATTTTTCCCCATAAGGATGAATGGCAGAATGTTCAAAACTAGAGAGAGACCAGAGTACTGCTGGTAGAAGACAGAGCATTGTGACATCACAGGGGTGAGAAGACAGAGCATTGTGACATCACAAGGCTGAACATTCCGCCATTCATTCTCTATGGGGATAAAATGCCCACAAAAATTCAAATTTTTCAAAAACCGTGCAACGAAACTTTCCACAAAGTAATAGCACACCATTCCCGATCAAGCCTCTCGACTTGACATATTGCACGTGTATGTGGTGCGAAAACTCTGGGAGGAGTAGCGGTCCAAAAAACTGGCGGAATAATAATAATAATAACTAGACAATTCCTGCAGAAATTGTGAAGTGTGGTTGCCGCCAATGCAAAGTCGACTTTCTGCTGAACAGAGTGAACAGTGGTAGGTAGTTGCAATGATGTTCTTGTGGTGACTATGGTGTTTTAGGTGGTGTCTAGGGTGTTGCTAGGAGGTTGCTATGGAGTTTGAGGCGGTTGCTAGGGTGTTGCTAGGTGGTTTCTATGAAATTCTAGGCGGTTGCTAGGGTGTTCTAGGTGGTTGCTATGGAGTTCTAGGCAGTTGCTAGGATATTGCTAGGTGGTTGATATGGTGTTCCAGGTGGTTGCTAGGGTGGTGCTAGGTGGTTGCTATGGAGTTCCAGGTGGTTGCTATGAAGCTCCACGTGGATGCTAGGGCATTGCTAGGTGGTTGCTAGAGTATTCTAATTGGTTGCTAGGATGTTGCTAGGTGGTTGCTATGGAGTTATAGGCGGTTGCTAGGGTGTTGCTAGGCAGTTGTTATGGTGTTCTTGGTGGTTGCTAGGGTGTTGCTAGGTTGTTGCTAGGATGTTATTAGGTGTTGCTAGGTGGATGCTATGGTGTTCTAGGTGGTTGCTAAGGTGTTGCTAGGTGGTTGCTATGGAGTTATAGCCGGTTGCTAGGGTGTTGCTAGGCATTTGCTATGGAGTTATAGGCGGTTGCTAGGGTATACTGGGTGGTTGCTAGGAGGTTGCTATGGAGTTATAGGCAGTTGCTAGGGTGTTGCTAGGCATTTTCTATGGAGTTATAGGCGGTTGCTAAGGTGTTGCTATGGTATTCTAAGTGGTTGCGAGGATGTTGCTTGGTGGTTGCTATGGAGTTATAAGCGGTAACTAGGGTGTTGCTAGGCAGTTGTTATGATGTTCCAGGTGGTTGCTAGGTTGTTGCTAGGTGGTTGCTATGGTGTTCCAGGTGTTTGCTAGGGTGTTGCTACGTGGTTGTTATGCTGTTCCAGGTGGTTGCTAGGGTGTTGCTAGGTTGTTGCTAGGATGTTATTAGGTGTTGCTAGGTGGATGCTATGGTGTTCTAGGTGGTTGCTAAGGTGTTGCTAGGTGATTGCTATGGAGTTATAGCCGGTTGCTAGGGTGTTGCTAGGCATTTGGTATGGAGTTATAGGCGGTTGCTAGTGTATTCTGGGTGGTTGCTAGGAGGTTGCTATGGAGTTATAGGCGGTTGCTAGGGTGTTGCTAGGCATTTTCTATGGAGTTATAGGCGGTTGCTAAGGTGTTTCTAGAGTATTCTAAGTGGTTGTGAGGATGTTGCTAGGTGGTTGCTATGGAGTTATTGGCGGTTACTAGGGTGTTGCTAGGCAGTTGTTATGATGTTCCAGGTGGTTTCTAGGTTGTTGTTAGGTGGTTGCTATTGTGTTCCAGGTGGTTGCTAGGGTGTTGCTAGGTGGTTGTTATGGTGTTCCAGGTGGTTGCTAGGGTGTTGCTAGGCATTTGCTATGGTGTTCCAGGTGGTTGCTAGGGTGTTGCAAGGTGGTTGCTATGCAGTTCTAGGTGGTTGCTAGGGTGTTGCTAGGTTGTTGCTATGGAGTTCTAGGCAGTTGCTATGGTGTTACAGGTGGTTGCTAGTGTGTTGTTAGGTGGTTGTTATGGCGTTCTTGGCGGTTGCTAGGATGTTCTAGGTGGTTGCTAGGGTGTTGATAGGTGGTTGCTATGGAGTTATAGCCGGTTGCTAGGGTGTTGCTAGGCATTTGCTATGGTGTTCCATGTGGTTGCTAGGGTGTTGCAAGGTGGTTGCTATGCAGTTCTAGGTGTTTGCTAGGGTGTTGCTAGGTGGTTGCAATGGAGTTCTAGGCAGTTGCTATGGTGTTACAGGTGGTTGCTAGTGTGTTGTTAGGTGTTTGCTATGGAGTTCTAGGCTGTTGCTAGGGTGTTCTATGTGGTTGCTAGGGTGTTGCTAGGTCGTTGCTATGGAGTTACAGGCGGTTGCTAGGATGTTGCTAGGGGGTTGCTATGTCTTTACTGAGTCCAATGACGCAACCCATAGTTCTCTATGAAAAACGGTTCAAAAGTTATGAGATATCAACCATCGGCCAATCAGGAAAGGGGGCAAGGCTGATCTCCACCAATGGACAAAGGACTCTCTAGCATGTCCAATGAGGCATTGCACAATTTGTGGGCAATTTTTCCCCATAAGGATGAATGGCAGAATGTTCAAAACTAGAGAGAGACCAGAGTACTGCTGGTAGAAGACAGAGCATTGTGACATCACAGTGGTGAGAAGACAGAGCATTGTGACATCACAAGGCTGAACATTCCGCCATTCATTCTCTATGGGGCAAAATTGCACACAAAAATTCAAATTTTTCAAAAACCGTGCAACGAAACTTTCCACAAAGTAATAGCACACCATTCCCGATCAAGCCGCTCGATTTGACACATTGCACGTGCGTGTGGTGTGAAAACTCTGGGAGGAGTAGCTGTCCAAAAAATTGGCGGAATAATAATAATAATAACTAGACAATTCCTGCAGAAATTGTGAAGTGTGGTTGCCGCCAATGCAAAGTCAACTTTGTGCTGAACGGAGTGAACAGTTTCTGTAGTATAAGCAGAGACAGGGCATTGTGTACCTGCTATAACATCACTACAACGAGTTGATTTGCGACACATATATTCAGAGCTAAATTATCCTTTCATCAAAATTTGAGATCTCAGTGTTTTACTTGCGGTATGCGGTGACGAGTGACGGCGAATCACAAAGCTAGCTGGCATGTTCAGAGGGTCTTGGAAAAACCCTAAGTCTGACGTGTAATGCAGACTGATGTGTAATGCAGTTATAACGAGACCAAAGTTTCCAACTCGCTGGAATATAAAACGGTATTACAAAAGTAAAATTTGACATATTATACATTGTTAGAAAGCTTATTCTGTCACCTATTAGATCGATGATGTGTAGATGAAGGCAGATTGTACTACAAAGTTCGACAACACCCAAAGCAACATGTGTGGTATTACAAGCCCACATCGTTTTCTGAAGACCGGATCAGAAGCTGCTGGACACGTGTTGTTGACGGCGTTGTTGCACTCTTTAGTACAGTCTGGCTTGTTTGAGAATTCGTTTATTCAGTAGGTGAGAGCATAAGCTTTCTAACCAGGTATAACAGCACGTCTAATTTTGGTTTTGGAATATCGTTTTTTTAGGTCAACCGAAAGTTTTTTAATCGTCGCATACAATGCATGTAGTCTTTGTTAGCATTAGCATTCAAAGACGCTGGACCTGACGAAACGTCGTCAAAGAATTTGCGTAATATCTTGTGAAATACTGTTATTATTGAGGACTTCTGGGTATGCCTAAGCCATATGTTTTGTTGATATACCTAGCTGACAGCGTTTTCATTTGTAATTTTGCATTGGAATACTGTTTTATCCGTTCACTTCCGCGTTCAGCTATATCCTTTCTGGTGGCTGGTGAGGACACGTACAGCGGACCGCATCACGTGTGCAAAGCCGACCAATGCTGTAACTTCATAATTCACATTTTTATGACGTCACCGCCCCATTCATTTTCAATGGGAAAAATTGGCCATAAAAAGTCATATTTCTCCAAAACCGTGCAGCGAAAATTTCCACAAAGTAATAGCCATCGATTCCCAAAGAAGCTGGTCAATTTGACATATGGCATGTGTATGTGGTGCGAAAACTCTGGGAGGAGTAGCGGTCCAAAAAACTGGCGGAATAATAATAATAATAATAATAATAAATATGTGCAATAATAATAGTGTGTTTGCCTAAGGCAACCACACTAATAACTAGACAATTCCTGCAGAAATTGTGAAGTGTGGTTGCCGCCAATGCAAAGTCGACTTTGTGCTGAACGGAGTGAACAGTTTCTGTAGTATAAGCAGAGACAGGGCATTGTGTACCTGCTATAACATCACTACAACGAGTTGATTTGCGACACATATATTCAGAGCTAAATTATCCTTTCATCAAAATTTGAGATCTCAGTGTTTTACTTGCGGTATGCGGTGACGAGTGACGGCGAATCACAAAGCTAGCTGGCATGTTCAGAGGGTCTTGGAAAAACCCTAAGTCTGACGTGTAATGCAGACTGATGTGTAATGCAGTTATAACGAGACCAAAGTTTCCAACTCGCTGGAATATAAAACGGTATTACAAAAGTAAAATTTGACATATTATACATTGTTAGAAAGCTTATTCTGTCACCTATTAGATCGATGATGTGTAGATCAAGCCAGATTGTACTACAAAGTTCGACAACACCCAAAGCAACATGTGTGGTATTACAAGCCCACTGAAGACCGGATCAGAAGCTGCGGCACACGTGTTGTTGACGGCGTTGTTGCACTCTTTAGTACAGTCTGGCTTTTTTGAGAATTCGTTTATTCAGTAGGTGAGAGCATAAGCTTTCTAACCAGGTATAACAGCACGTCTAATTTTGGTTTTGGAATATGGTTTTTTTAGGTCAACCGAAAGTGTTTTAATCGTCGCATTCAATGCATGCACTCTTTGTTAGCACTAGTAGCATTCAAAGACGCTGCATTTGACGAAACGTTGTCAACGATTTTGCGTAATATCTTGTGAAATACTATTATTTTTGAGGAAATCTGGGTATGCCTAAGTCATATGTTTGTTGATATACCTAGCTGACAGCGTTTTCATTTGTAATTTTGCATTTGGAATACCGTTTTTATCGCGTGCACTTCCGCATTAAGCTATATCCACTGTGGTGGCTAAGTCGCCAGGAAACCTCGTTTGAACAACACAATCCGTGCATGTACGTCTTCGTCAAGGTTTTATCTACATTGTGGTATGAATCATTTGAAGTTCACGAATGTGTGTTTTCTGTAATTACGACGAAAATGGAGATATGCACCGCATCTGGATTCTAAATTTCCTGTAGATGAAGCAGGTTAAAAGTGCATCACGTGTGCTAAGCCGACCAATGCTGTGACTTCACCGCTCACATATGTATGACGTCACGTTTTACATTCATCCCTATGGGGAAAAATTGGCCATAAAAAGTCATATTTCTCAAAAACCGTGCAGCGAAACTTTCCACAAAGTAATAGCCATCGATTCCCAAAGAAGCCGGTCAATTTGACATATGGCACGTGTATGTGGTGCGAAAACTCTGGGAGGAGTAGCGGTCCAAAAAATGGGTGGAATGAAATAAAAATAATAACTAGACAATTCCTGCAGAAATTGTGAAGTGTGGTTGCCGCCAAAGCAAAGTCGACTTTCTGCTGAACAGAGTGAACAGTGGTAGGTAGTTGCTATGATGTTTGAGGCGGTTGCTAGGGTGTTGCTAGGTTTCTATAAAGTTTTAGGCAGTTGCTAGGATGTTGCTAGGTGGTTGATATGGTGTTCCAGGTGGTTGCTAGGGTGGTGCTAGGTGGTTGCTATGGAGCTCCAGGTGGTTGCTAGGGCATTGCTAGGTGGTTGCTAGGGTAATCTAAGTGGTTACTAGGATGTTGCTAGGTGGTTGCTATGGAGTTATAGGTGGTTGCTAGGGTGTTGCTAGCAGTTGTTATGGTGTTCCAGGTGGTTGCTAGGATGTTGCTAGGTGGTTGCTATGGAGTTTTAGGCGGTTGCTAGGCTGTTGCTAGGTGGTTGCTATGAGGTTGCTATTGAGTTATAGGTGGTTGTTAGGGTGTTGCTAGGTAGTTGTTATGGTGTTCCAGGTGGTTGCTAGGGCATTGCTAGGTGTTTGCTAGGGTATTCTAGGTGGTTGCTATGGTGTTCCCGGTGGTTGCTATGGTGTTGCTAGGTGGTTGCTATGGAGTTCTTGGTGGTTGCTGTGGTGTTGCTATGTGGTTGCTATGGAGTTATAGCCGGTTGCTAGGGTGGTGCTAGGCATTTGCTATGGAGTTATAGGCGGTTGCTAGGTTGTTGCTAGGGTATTCTAGGTGGTTGCTAGGATGTTGCAAGGTGGTTGCTATGGAGTTATAGGCGTTTGCTAGGGTGTTGCTAGGCAGTTGTTATGGTGTTCCAGGTGGTTGCTAGGGTGTTGCTAAGTGGTTGCTATGGTGTTCCAGGTGGATGCTAGGGTGTTGCTAGGTGGTTGCTATGGAGTTCTAGGTGGTTGCTATGGTGTTGCTAGGTGGTTGCTATGGAGTTATAGCCATTTGCTAGGGTGTTGCTAGGGTATTCTAGGTGGTTCCTAGGATGTTGCTAGGGTGTAGCTAGGCATTTGCTATGGAGTTATAGGCGGTTACTAGGGTGTTGCTAGGGTATTCTAGGTGGTTGCGAGGATGTTGCTAGGTGGTTGCTATGGAGTTATAGGCGGTTGCTAGAGTGTTGCTAGGCAGTTGTTATGGTGTTCCAGGTGGTTGCTAGGGTGTTGCTAGGTGGTTGCTATGGTGTTCCAGGTGGTTGCTATGGTGTTGCTAGGTGGTTGCTATGGAGTTCTTGGTGGTTGCTGAGGTGTTGCTAGGTGGTTGCTATGAAGTTATAGCCGGTTGCTAGGGTGGTGCTAGGCATTTGCTATGGTGTTCCAGGTGGTTGCTAGGGTGGTGCTAGGTGGTTGCTATGGAGTTCTTGGTGGTTGCTGAGGTGTTGCTAGGTGGTTGCTATGGAGTTATAGCCGGTTGCTAGGGTGGTGCTAGGCATTTGCTATGGTGTTCCAGGTGGTTGCTAGTGTGTTGTTAGGTGGTTGCTATGGAGTTCTAGATGGTTGCTAGGTTGTTCTAGGTGGTTGCTAGGGTGTTGCTAGGTCGTTGCTATGGAGTTATAGGTGGTTGGTAGGATGTTGCTAGGGGGTTGCTATGGAGTTATAGGCGGTTGCTAGGCTGTTGCTAGGCAGTTTTTATGGTGTTCCAGGTGGTTGCTAGGGTGTTGCTAGGTGGTTGCTAGGATGTTGCTAGGTGGTTGCTATTGAGTTATAGGCAGTTGCTAGGTGGTTGCTAGGAGGTTGCTATGGAGTTATAGGCAGTTGTTAGGGTGTTGCTAAGCAGTTGTTATGGTGTTCCAGGTGGTTGCTATGAGGTTGCTATTGAGTTATAGGTGGTTGTTAGGGTGTTGCTAGGTAGTTGTTATGGTGTTCCAGGTGGTTGCTAGGGCATTGCTAGGTGTTTGCTAGGGTATTCTAGGTGGTTGCTATGGTGTTCCAGGTGGTTGCTATGGTGTTGCTAGGTGGTTGCTATGGAGTTCTTGGTGGTTGCTGTGGTGTTGCTATGTGGTTGCTATGGAGTTATAGCCGGTTGCTAGGGTGGTGCTAGGCATTTGCTATGGAGTTATAGGCGGTTGCTAGGTGGTTGCTAGGGTATTCTAGGTGGTTGCTATGGAGTTCTAGGTGGTTACTATAGTGTTGCTAGGTGGTTGCTAGCGTATTCTAAGTGGTTGCTAGGATGTTGCTAGGTGGTTCCTATTGAGTTATAGGCAGTTGCTAGGTGGTTGCTAGGAGGTTGCTATGGAGTTATAGGCAGTTGTTAGGGTGTTGCTAAGCAGTTGTTATGGTGTTCCCAGTGGTTGCTAAGTGGTTGCTAGGATGTTGCTAGGTGTTGCTAGCTGGATGATATGGAGATTTAGGTGGTCGCTAAGGTGTTGCTAGGTGGTTGCTATGGACTTATAGCCGGTTGCTAGGGTGTTGCTAGGCATTTGCTATGGAGTTATAGGCGGTTGCTAGGGTGTTGCTAGGGTATTCTAGATGGTTGCTAAGATGATGCTAGGTGGTTGCTATGGAGTTATAGGCAGTTGCTAGGGTGTTGCTAGGCAGTTGTTATGGTGTTCCAGGTGGTTGCTATGGTGTTCCAGGTGGTTGCTAGGGTGTTGCTAGGTGGTTGCTATGGAGTTCTAGGTGGTTGCTATGGTGTTGCTAGGTGGTTGCTATGGAGATCTAGGCTGTTGCAAGACTGTTCTAAGTGGTTGCTAGGGTGATGCTAGGTCGTTCCCATAGAGTTCTAAGCGGTTGCTATGGTGTTGCTAGGTGGTTGCTATGGAGTTCTAAGCAGTTGCTAGGGTGTTTTAGGTGGTTGCTAGGGTGTTGCTAGATGGTTGTTATGGAGTTCCAGGTCGTTGCTAGGGTTTTCTAGGTATTTGCTATAGAGTTCTAGGCAGTTGCTATGCTGTTGCTAGGTGGTTGCTATGGAGTTCCAGGCTGTTGCTAGGCTGTTCTAGGTGGTTGCTAGGGTGTTGCTAGGTGGTTGCTCCGTCTTTACTGAGTCCAATGACGCGATCCACAATTCTCTATGACAAACGGTTGAAAAGTTATGAAATATCAAATGTCGGCCAATCAGGAAAGGGGGCGAGGTTAATTTACACCAATGGACAATCGACTCTCTAACACGTCCAATGAGGCATCCCACAATTTGAGGGCAATTTTGCCCCATAGAGATGAATGCTGAATGTCCAAAGCCAGAGAGAGACCAGAGCACTGCTGCTAGAAGACCATTGTGACATCATAAAGGTGAGAAGACAGCATTGTGACATCACAAGGGTGAACATTCCACCATTCATTCTCTATGGGAAAAATTCCCCCAAAAAAGTCAAATTTCTCAAAAACCGTCCACCCAAACTTTCCACAAAGTAATAGCACTTCATTCCCGATCAAGCCGCTCGATTTGACACATTGCACATGTATGTGGTGTGAAAACTCTGGGAGGAGTAGCTGTCCAAAAAATGGGTGGAATAATAATAATAATAACTAGACAATTCCTGCAGAAATTGTGAAGTGTGGTTGCCGCCAACGCAAAGTCGACTTTCTGCTGAACAGAGTGAACAGTGGTAGGTAGTTGCTATGATGTTTGAGGCGCATGCTAGGGTGTTGCTAGGTCGTTTCCATGGAATTCTAGGCGGATGCTAGGGTGTTCTAGGTGGTTGCTATGGAGTTCTAGGCAGTTGCTAGGATGTTGCTAGGTGGTTGATATGGTGTTCCAGGTGGTTGCTAGGGTGGTGCTAGGTGGTTGCTATGGAGCTCCATGTGGTTGCTAGGGCATTGCTAGGTGGTTGCTAGAGTAATCTAAGTGGTTGCTAGGATGTTGCTAGGCATTTGCTATGGAGTTATAGGCGGTTTCTAGGGTGTTGCTAGGGTATTCTAGGTGGTTGCTAGGATGTTGCTAGGTGGTTGCTATGGAGTTATAGGCGGTTGCTAGGGTGTTGCTAGGCAGTTGTTATGGTGTTCCAGGTGGTTGCTAGGGTGTTGCTAGGTGGTTGCTAGGGTTTTGCTAGGTGGATGCTATGGAGTTCTGGGTGGTTACTATGGTGTTGCTAGGTGGTTGCTATGTACGTATGGCCGGTTGCTAGGTTGTTGCTAGGCATTTGCTATGGAGTTATAGGCGGTTGCTAGGGTGTTGCTAGGTGGTTGCTATGGAGTTATAGCCGGTTGCTAGGGTGTTGCTAGGCATTTCTATGGAGTTATCGGCGGTTGCTATGGTGTTGCTAGGGTATTCTAGATGGTTGCTAGGATGTTGCTAGGTGGTTGCTATCGAGTTATAGGTGGTTGCTAGGGTGTTGCTAGGCAGTTGTTATGGTGTTCCAGGTGGTTGCTAGGGTATTCTAGGTGGTTGCTAGGGTGTTGCTAGGTGGATGCTATGGAGTTCTAGGTGGTTACTATGGTGTTGCTAGGTCATTGCTATGTACTTATAGCCGTTTGCTAGGGTGTTGTTAGGCATTGGCTATGGAGTTATATGCGGTTGCTAGGGTGTTGCTAGGGTATTCTAGGTGGTTGCTAGGATGTTGCTAGGTGGTTGCTATGGAGTTATAGGCGGTTGCTAGGGTGTTGCTAGGCAGTTGTTATGGTGTTCCAGGTGGTTGCTAGGGTGTTGCTAGATGGTTGCTATGGTGTTCCAGGTGGTTGCTAGGGCATTGCTAGGTGGTTGCTAGGGTATTCTAAGTGGTTGCTAGGATGTTGCTAGGTGGTTGCTATGGAGTTATAGGCGGTTGCTGGGGTGTTGCTAGGCAGTTGTTATGGTGTTCCAGGTGGTTGCTAGGGTGTTGCTAGGTGGTTGCTAGGATGTTACTAGGTGGTTGCTATGGAGTTATAGGCGGTTGCTAGGGTGTTGCTAGGTGGTTGCTGTGGAGTTCTAGGTGGTTGCTAGGGCATTGTTAGGTGGTTGCTAGGGTATTCTAAGTGGTTGCTAGGATGTTGCTAGGTGGTTGCTATGGAGTTATAGGCGGTTGCTAGGGTGTTGCTAGGCGGTTGTTATGGTGTTCCAGGTGGTTGCTAGGGTGTTGCTAGGTGGTTGCTAGGATGTTGCTAGGTGTTTGCTATGGAGTTATAGGCGGTTGCTAGGGTGTTGCTAGGTGGTTGCTAGGAGGTTGCTATGGAGTTATAGGCGGTTGCTACGGTGTTGCTAGGCAGTTATTATGGTGTTCTAGGTGGTTGCTAGGGTGTTGCTAGGTGGTTGCTAGGGTGTTGCTAGGTGGATGCTATGGAGTTTTAGGTGGTTACTATTTTGTTGCTAGGTGGTTGCTATGGAGTTATAGCCTGTTGCTAGGGTGTTGCTAGGCATTTGCTATGGAGTTATAGGCGTTTGTTAGGGTGTTGCTAGGGTATTCTAGGTGGTTGCTAGGATGTTGCTAGGTGGTTGCTATGGAGTTATAAGTGGTTGCTAGGGTGTTGCTAGGCAGTTGTTATGGTGTTCCTGGTGCTTGCTAGGGTGTTGCTAGGTGGTTGCTATGGTGTTCCAGGTGGTTGCTAGGGTGTTGCTAGGTGGTTGCTAGGTGGTTGCTATGAAGTTATAGGCGGTTGCTAGGTGGTTGCTAGAAGGTTGCTATGGAGTTGTAGGTGGTTGTTAGGGTGTTGCTAGGTGGTTGCTAGGGTATTCTAGGAGGTTGCTATGGAGTTCTAGGTGGTTACTATGGTGTTGCTAGGTGGTTGCTATGGAGTTATAGCCGGTTGCTAGGGTGTTGCTAGGCATTTGCTATGGAGTTATAGGCGGTTGCTAGGGTGTTGCTAGGGTATTCTAGATGGTTGCTATGATGTTGCTAGGGTGTTGCTAGATATTTGCTATGGAGTTATCGGTGGTTGCTAGGGTGTTGCTAGGGTATTCTAGGTGGTTGCGAGGATGTTGCTAGGTGGTTGCTATGGAGTTATAGGCGGTTGCTAGGCTGTTGCTAGGCATTTGCTATGGAGTTATAGGCGTTTGTTAGGGTGTTGCTAGGTGGTAGCTATAGTGTTACAGGTGGTTGCTAGGGTGTTGCTAGGTGGTTGCTATGGTGTTCCATGTGGTTGCTAGGATGTTGCTAGGTGGTTGCTATGGTGTTCCAGGTGGTTGCTAGGGTGTTGCTAGGTGGTTGCTATGGTGTTCCAGGTGGTTGCTAGGGTGTTGCTAGGTGGTTGCTATGGAGTTCTAGGTAGTTGGTATGGTGTTGTAGGTGGTTGCTATGGAGTTATAGCCGGTTGCTAGGGTGTTGCTAGGCATTTGCTATGGTGTTCCGGGTGGTTGCTAGTGTGTTGTTAGGTGGTTGCTATGGAGTTCTAGGCGGTTGCTAGGTTGTTCTAGGTGGTTGCTAGGGTGTTGCTAGGTCGTTGCTAGGATGTTACTAGGTGGTTGCTATGGAGTTATAGGCGGTTGCTAGGGTGTTGCTAGGTGGTTGCTGTGGAGTTCTAGGTGGTTGCTAGGGCATTGTTAGGTGGTTGCTAGGGTATTCTAAGTGGTTGCTAGGATGTTGCTAGGTGGTTGCTATGGAGTTATAGGCGGTTGCTAGGGTGTTGCTAGGCGGTTGTTATGGTGTTCCAGGTGGTTGCTAGGGTGTTGCTAGGTGGTTGCTAGGATGTTGCTAGGTGTTTGCTATGGAGTTATAGGCGGTTGCTAGGGTGTTGCTAGGTGGTTGCTAGGAGGTTGCTATGGAGTTATAGGCGGTTGCTACGGTGTTGCTAGGCAGTTATTATGGTGTTCTAGGTGGTTGCTAGGGTGTTGCTAGGTGGATGCTATGGAGTTCTAGGTGGTTACTATTTTGTTGCTAGGTGGTTGCTATGGAGTTATAGCCTGTTGCTAGGGTGTTGCTAGGCATTTGCTATGGAGTTATAGGCGTTTTTTAGGGTGTTGCTAGGGTATTCAAGGTGGTTGCTAGGATGTTGCTAGGTGGATGCTATGGAGTTATAAGTGGTTGCTAGGGTGTTGCTAGGCAGTTGTTATGGTGTTCCTGGTGGTTGCTAGGGTGTTGCTAGGTGGTTGCTATGGTGTTCCAGGTGGTTGCTAGGGTGTTGCTAGGTGGTTGCTAGGTGGTTGCTATGAAGTTATAGGCGGTTGCTAGGTGGTTGCTAGAAGGTTGCTATGGAGTTGTAGGTGGTTGTTAGGGTGTTGCTAGGTGGTTGCTAGGGTATTCTAGGAGGTTGCTATGGAGTTCTAGGTGGTTACTATGGTGTTGCTAGGTGGTTGCTATAGAGTTATAGCCGGTTGCTAGGGTGTTGCTAGGCATTTGCTATGGAGTTATAGGCGGTTGCTAGGGTGTTGCTAGGGTATTCTAGATGGTTGCTATGATGTTGCTAGGGTGTTGCTAGATATTTGCTATGGAGTTATCGGTGGTTGCTAGGGTGTTGCTAGGGTATTCTAGGTGGTTGCGAGGATGTTGCTAGGTGGTTGCTATGGAGTTATAGGCGGTTGCTAGGCTGTTGCTAGGCATTTGCTATGGAGTTATAGGCGTTTGTTAGGGTGTTGCTAGGTGGTAGCTATAGTGTTACAGGTGGTTGCTAGGGTGTTGCTAGGTGGTTGCTATGGTGTTCCATGTGGTTGCTAGGATGTTGCTAGGTGGTTGCTATGGTGTTCCAGGTGGTTGCTAGAGTGTTGCTAGGTGGTTGCTATGGTGTTCCAGGTGGTTGCTAGGGTGTTGCTAGGTGGTTGCTATGGAGTTCTAGGTAGTTGGTATGGTGTTGTAGGTGGTTGCTATGGAGTTATAGCCGGTTGCTAGGGTGTTGCTAGGCATTTGCTATGGTGTTCCGGGTGGTTGCTAGTGTGTTGTTAGGTGGTTGCTATGGAGTTCTAGGCGGTTGCTAGGTTGTTCTAGGTGGTTACTAGGGTGTTGCTAGGTCGTTGCTATGGTGTTATAGGCGGTTGCTAGGATGTTGCTAGGGGGTTGCTATGGAGTTCTGGGCGGTTGCTAGGTCTTTACTGAGTCCAATGACGCGACCCATAGTTCTCTATGACAAACTGTTCAAAAGTTATGAAATATCAAACATTGGCCAATCAGGAAGGGGGGCGAGGCTGATCTACACCAATGGACAAAGGACTCTCTACCATGTCCAATGAGGCAGTGCACAATTTGTGGGCAATTTTTCCCCATAGAGGTGAATGGCAGAATGTTCAAATCTAGAGAGAGACCAGAGTACTGCTGCTAGAAGTCAGAGCATTGTGACATCACAATGGTGAGAAGACAGAGCATTGTGACATCACAAGGGTGAACATTCCACCATTCATTCTCTATGGGAAAAATTGCACACAAAAATTCAAATTTTTCAAAAACTGTGCAATGAAACTTTCCACAATGTAATAGCACACCATTCCCGATCAAGCCGCTCGATTTGACATATTGCACGTGTATGTGGTGTGAAAACTCTGGGAGGAGTAGCGGTCCAAAAAATGGGTGGAATAATAATAATAATAACTAGACAATCCCTGCAGAAATTCTGAAGTGTGGTTGCCGCCAACGCAAAGTCGACTGTCTGCTGAACAGAGTGAACAGTGTTAGGTAGTTGCTATGATGTTCTGGTGGTGACTATGGTCTTTTAGGTGGTGTCTAGGGTGTTGCTAGGAGGTTGCTATGGAGTTTGAGGCGGTTGCTAGGGTGTTGCTAGGTGGTTGCTATGGAGTTCAAGGCAGTTGCTAGGATGTTGCTAGGTGGTTGCTATGGAGTTATAGCCGGTTGCTAGGGTGTTGCTAGGCATTTGCTATGGAGTTATAGGCAGTTGCTAGGTTGTTGCTAGGGTATTCTAGGTGGTTGCTAAGATGTTGCTAGGTGGTTGCTATGGAGTTATAGGCGGTTGCTAGGGTGTTGCTATGCAGTTGATATGGTGTTCCAGGTGGTTGCTAGGGTGTTGCTAGGTGGTTGCTAAGGTGTTCCAGGTTGTTGCTAGGGTGCTGCTAGGTGGTTGCTATGGAGTTCTAGGTGGTTGCTATGGTGTTGCTAGGTGGTTGCTATGGAGTTATAGCCGGTTGCTAGGGTTTTGCTAGGCATTTGCTATAGAGTTATAGACGGTTGCTAGGGTGTTGCTAGGGTATTCTAGGTGGTTGCTAGGTTGTTGCTAGGTGGTTGCTATGGTGTTCCAGGTGGTTGCTAGGGTGATGCTAGGTGGTTGCTATGGAGTTCTAGGTGGTTGCTATGGAGTTATAGCCGGTTGCTAGGGTGTTGCTAGGTGGTTGCTATGGTGTTCCAGGTGGTTGCTAGGGTGATGCTAGGTGGTTGCTATGGAGTTCTAGGTGGTTGCTATGGAGTTATAGCCGGTTGCTAGGGTGTTGCTAGGTGGTTGCTATGGTGTTCCAGGTGGTTGCTAGTGTGTGGATATTTGGTTGCTATGGAGTTCTAGGCGGTTGCTAGGGTGTTGTTAGGTCGTTGCTATGGAAGTTATAGCCGGTTGCTAGGGTGTTGCTAGGCATTTGCTATGGTGTTCCATGTGGTTGCTAGGGTGTTGCTAGGTGGTTCCCATAGAGTTCTAAGTGGTTGCTAAGGTGTTGCTAGGTGGTTGCTATGGAGTTCTAAGCAGTTGCTAGGGTGTTCTAGGTGGTTGCTAGGGTGTTGCTAGATGGTTGTTATGGAGTTCCAGGTGGTTGCTAGGGTTTTCTAGGTATTTGCTATAGAGTTCTAGGCAGTTGCTATGCTGTTGCTAGGTGGTTGCTATGGAGTTCCAGGCTGTTGCTAGGCTGTTCTAGGTGGTTGCTAGGGTGTTGCTAGGTGGTTGCTCCGTCTTTACTGAGTCCAATGACGCGATCCATAATTCTCTATGACAAACGGTTGAAAAGTTATTAAATATCAAATGTCGGCCAATCAGGAAAGGGGGCGAGGTTAATTTACACCAATGGACAATCGACTCTCTAACACGTCCAATGAGGCATCCCACAATTTGAGGGCAATTTTGCCCCATAGAGATGAATGCTGAATGTCCAAAGCCAGAGAGAGACCAGAGCACTGCTGCTAGAAGACAGACCATTGTGACATCATAAAGGTGAGAAGACAGCATTGTGACATCACAAGGGTGAACATTCCACCATTCATTCTCTATGGGAAAAATTCCCCCAAAAAAGTCAAATTTCTCAAAAACCGTCCACCCAAACTTTCCACAAAGTAATAGCACTTCATTCCCGATCAAGCCGCTCGATTTGACACATTGCACATGTATGTGGTGCGAAAACTCTGGGAGGAGTAGCGGTCCAAAAAATGGGTGGAATAATAATAATAATAATAATAATAACTAGACAATTCCTGCAGAAATTGTGAAGTGTGGTTGCCGCCAAAGCAAAGTCGACTTTCTGCTGAACAGAGTGAACAGTGGTAGGTAGTTGCTATGATGTTTGAGGCGGTTGCTAGGGTGTTGCTAGGTGGTTTCTATAGAGTTTTAGGCAGTTGCAAGGATGTTGCTAGGTGGTTGATATGGTGTTCCAGGTGGTTGCTAGGGTGGTGCTAGGTGGTTGCTATGGAGCTCCAGGTGGTTGCTAGGGCATTGCTAGGTGGTTGCTAGGGTAATCTAAGTAGTTACTAGGATGTTGCTAGGTGGTTGCTATGGAGTTATAGGTGGTTGCTAGGGTGTTGCTAGGCAGTTGTTATGGTGTTCCAGGTGGTTGCTAGGGTGTTGCTTGGTGGTTGCTATGGAGTTATAGGCGGTTGCTAGGCTGTTGCTAGGTGGTTGCTATGGAGTTATAGGCGGTTGCTAGGGTGTTGCTAGGCATTTGCTATGGTGGTTCCAGGTGGTTGCTAGGGTGTTGCTAGGTGGTTGCTATGGAGTTCTAGGTGGTTGCTATGGTGTTGCTAGGTGGTTGCTATGGAGTTATAGGCGGTTGCTAGGGTGTTGCTAGGCATTTGCTATGGTGTTCCAGGTGGTTGCTAGGGTGTTGCTAGGTGGTTGCTATGGAGTTTGAGGCGGTTGCTGGGGTGTTGCTAGGTGGTTCTATGGAGTTCTAGGTGGTTGCTATGGAATTCTAGGCGGTTGCTATGGTGTTCTAGGTGGTTGCTATGGAGTTCTAGGCAGTTGCTAGGATGTTGCTAGGTGGTTGATATGGTGATCCAGGTGGTTGCTAGGGTGGTGCTAAGTGTTTGCTATGGAGCTCCATGTCATTGCTAAGGCATTGCTAGGTGGTTGCTAGGGTATTCTACGTGGTTGCTAGGATGTTGCTAGGTGGTTGCTATGGAGTAATAGGAGGGTGCTAGGGTGTTGCTAGGTGGTTGCCTGGGTGTTCTAGGTGGTTGCTAGGAGGTTGCTATGGAGTTATAGGCGGTTGCTAGGGTGTTGCTAGGCAATTGTTATGGTGTTCCAGGTGGTTGCTAGGGTGTTGCTAGGTGGTTGCTAGGGTATTCTAGGTGGTTGCTAGGGTGTTGCTAGGGTATTCTAGGTGGTTGCTAGGGTGTTGTAAGGTGGTTTCTATGGTGTTGCTAGGTGATTGCTATGGAGTTATAGCCGGTTGCTAAGGTGTTGCTATGCATTTGCTATGGTGTTCCAGGTGGTTGCTAGGGTGTTGCTAGGTGGTTGCTAGGATGTTGCTAGGTGGTTGCTATGGAGTTATAGGTGGTTGCTAGGGTGTTGCTAGGTAGTTTCTAGGGTTTTCTAGGTGGTTGCTAGGATGTTGCTAGGTGGTTGCTATGGAGTTATAGGCGGTTGCTAGGGTGTTGCTAGGCAGTTGTTATGGTGTTCCAGGTGGTTGCTATGGTGTTCCAGGTGGTTGCTAGGATGTTGCTAGGTGCTTGCTATGGAGTTCTAGGTGGTTGCTATGGTGTTGCTAGGTGGTTGCTATGGAGTTATAGCCGGTTGCTAGTGTGTTGCTAGGCATTTGCTATGGTGTTCCAGGTGGTTGCTAGGGTGTTGCAAGGTGGTTGCTATGCAGTTCTAGGTGGTTGCTAGGGTGTTGCTAGGTTGTTGCTATGGAGTTCTAGGCAGTTGCTATGGTGTTACAGGTGGTTGCTAGTGTGTTGTTAGGTGGTTGTTATGGCGTTCTAGGCGGTTGCTAGGATGTTCTAGGTGGTTGCTAGGGTGTTGCTAGGTCATTGCTATGGAGTTACAGGCGGTTGCTAGGATGTTGCTAGGTGGTTGCTATGGATTTCTAGGCAGTTGCTAGGTCTTTACTAAGTCCAATGACGCGACCCGTAGTTCTCTGTGACAAACGGTTCAAAAGTTATGAAATATCAAACATCAGCCAATCAGGAAGGGTGGCATTGTTGATCTCCACCAATGGACAAAGGACTCTTTACCAAGTCCAATGAGGCATCCCACAACTTGAGGGCAATTTTGCCCCATAGAGATGAATGCTGAATGTCCAAAGTCAGAGAGAGACCAGAGCCCTGCTGCTAGAAGACAGACCATTGTGACATCACAAGGCTGAGAAGACAGCATTGTGACATCACAAAGGTGAACATTCCGCCATTCATTCTCTATGGGAAAAATTCCCCAAAAAAAGTCAAATTTCTCAAAAACCGTGCACCCAAACTTTCCACAAAGTAATAGCACACCATTCCCGATCAAGCCGCTCGATTTGACATATTGCACATGTATGTGGTGCGAAAACTCTGGGAGGAGTAGCGGTCCAAAAAACTGGCGGAATAATAATAATAATAACTAGACAATTCCTGCAGAAATTGTGAAGTGTGGTTGCCGCCAGTGCAAAGTCGACTTTCTGCTGGACAGTGTGAACAGTGGTAGGTAGTTGCTATGATGTTCTGGTGGTGACTATGGTGTTTTAGGTGGTGTCTAGGGTGTTGCTAGGTGGTTGTTATGGAGTTTGAGGCGGTTACTAGGGTGTTGCTAGGTGGTTGCTAGGGTATTCTAGGTGGTCGCTAGGCTGTTGTAAGGGGGTTGCTATGGTGTTGCTAGGTGGTTGCTATGGAGTTATAGTCGGTTGCTAGGGTGTTGCTATGCATTTGCTTTGGTGTTCCAGGTGGTTGCTAGGGTGTCGCTAAGTTGTTGCTATGGAGTTATAGGCGGTTGCTAGGGTGTTGCTAGGTGGTTGCTAGGGTTTTCTAGGTGGTTGCTATGGGTTTCTAGGCAGTTGCTATGGTGATAAAGGTGGTTGCTATGGTGTTGCTAGGTGGTTGCTATGGAGTCCTAGGTTGTTGCTAGGGTGTTGCTAGGTGGTTGCTATGCAGTTCCAGGTGGTTGCCAGGGTGTTGCTAGGTGGTTGCTAGGGTATTCTAGGTGGTTGCTATGGTGTTGCTAGGTGGATGCTATGGAGTTATAGCTGGTTGCTAGGGTGTTGCTATGCATTTGCTATGGTGTTCCAGGTGGTTGCTAGGATGTTGCAAGGTGGTTGCTATGCAGTTCTAGGTGGTTGCTAGGGTGTTGATATGTGGTTGCTATGGACTTCTAGGCAGTTGCTATGGCGTTACAGGTGGTTGCTAGTGTGTTGTTAGGTGTTTGCTATGAAGTTCTAGGCGGTTGCTAGGGTGTTCTAGGAGGTTGCTAGGGTGTTGCTAGGTCGTTGCTATGGAGTTACAGGCGGTTGCTAGGATGTTGCTAGGGGGTTGCTATGGAGTCCTAGGCGGTTGCTAGGTCTTTACTGAGTCCAATGACGCGACCCATAGTTCTCTATGAAAAACCGTTCAAATGTTACGAAATATCAAACATCGGCCAATCAGGAAGGGGGTTAAGGCTGATCGCCACCAATGGACAAAGGACTCCCTACCATGTCCAATGAGGCATTGCACAATTTGTGGGCAATTTTTCCCCATAGAGATGAATGGCAGAATGTTCAAATCTAGAGAGAGACCAGAGTACTGCTGCTAGAAGACAGAGCATTGTGACATCACAATGGTGAGAAGACAGCATTATGACATCACAAGGGTGAACATTCCGCCATTCATTCTCTATGGGAAAAATTTCCCAAAAAAATTCAAATTTATCAAAAACCGTGCAACGAAACTTTCCACAAAGTAATAGCACACCATTCCCGATCAAGCCGCTCGATTTGACATATTGCACATGCATGTGGTGCGAAAACTCTGGGAGGAGTAGCGGTCCAAAAAATGGGTGGAATAATAATAATAATAATAATAATAATAATAATAATATGTGGGATAATAATAGTGTGTTTGCCTAAGGCAACCACACTAACTAGACAATTCCTGCAGAAATTGTGAAGTGTGGTTGCCGCCAACGCAAAGTCGACTTTGTGCTGAACGGAGTGAACAGTTTCTGTAGTATAAGCAGAGACAGGGCATTGTGTACCTGCTATAACATCACTACAACGAGTTGATTTGCGACACATATATTCAGAGCTAAATTATCCTTTCATCAAAATTTGAGATCTCAGTGTTTTACTTGCGGTATGCAGTGACGAGTGACGGCGAATCACAAAGCTAGCTGGCATGTTCAGAGGGTCTTGGAAAAACCCTAAGTCTGACGTGTAATGCAGACTGATGTGTAATGCAGTTATAACGAGACCAAAGTTTCCAACTCGCTGGAATATAAAACGGTATTACAAAAGTAAAATTTGACGTATTATACATTGTTAGAAAGCTTATTCTGTCACCTATTAGATCGATGATGTGTAGATCAAGCCAGATTGTACTACAAAGTTCGACAACACCCAAAGCAACATGTGTGGTATTACAAGCCCACTGAAGACCGGATCAGAAGCTGCTGGACACGTGTTGTTGACGGCGTTGTTGCACTCTTTAGTACAGTCTGGCTTGTTTGAGAATTCGTTTATTCAGTAGGTGAGAGCATAAGCTTTCTAACCAGGTATAACAGCACGTCTAATTTTGGTTTTGGAATATCGTTTTTTTAGGTCAACCGAAAGTTTTTTAATCGTGGAATACAATGCATGTAGTGTGTTAGCATTAGCATTCAAAGACGCTGGACCTGACGAAACGTCGTCAAAGAATTTGCGTAATATCTTGTGAAATACTGTTATTATTGAGGACTTCTGGGTATGCCTAAGTCATATGTTTGTTGATATAACTAGCTGACAGCGTTTTCATTTGTAATTTTGCATTTGGAATACCGTTTTTATCGCGTGCACTTCCGCATTAAGCTATATCCACTGTGGTGGCTAAGTCGCCAGGAAACCTCGTTTGAACAACACAATCCGTGCATGTACGTCTTCGTCAAGGTTTTATCTACATTGTGGTATGAATAATTTGAAGTTTACGAATGTGTGTTTTCTGTAATTACGACGAAAATGGAGATATGCACCGCATCTGGATTCTAAATTTCCTGTAGATGAAGCAGGTTAAAAGTGCATCACGTGTGCTAAGCCGACCAATGCTGTGACTTCACCGCTCACATATGTATGACGTCACGTTTTACATTCATCCCTATGGGGAAAAATTGGCCATAAAAAGTCATATTTCTCAAAAACCATGCAGCGAAAATTTCCACAAAGTAATAGCCATCGATTCCCAAAGAAGCCGGTCAATTTGACATATGGCATGTGTATGTGGTGCGAAAACTCTGGGAGGAGTAGCGGTCCAAAAAACTGGCGGAATAATAATAATAATAATAATAAATAAATATGTGCAATAATAATAGTGTGTTTGCCTAAGTCAACCACACTAATAATAATAAATATGTGCAATAATAATAGTGTGTTTGCCTAAGGCAACCACACTAATAATAAATAAATAATAATATGTGCAATAATAATAGTGTGTTTGCCTAAGGCAACCACACTAACTAGACAATTCCTGCAGAAATTGTGAAGTGTGGTTGCCGCCAATGCAAAGTCGACTTTGTGCTGAACGGAGTGAACAGTTTCTGTAGTATAAGCAGAGACAGGGCATTGTGTACCTGCTATAACATCACTACAACGAGTTGATTTGCGACACATATATTCAGAGCTAAATTATCCTTTCATCAAAATTTGAGATCTCAGTGTTTTACTTGCGGTATGCGGTGACGAGTGACGGCGAATCACAAAGCTAGCTGGCATGTTCAGAGGGTCTTGGAAAAACCCTAAGTCTGACGTGTAATGCAGACTGATGTGTAATGCAGTTATAACGAGACCAAAGTTTCCAACTCGCTGGAATATAAAACGGTATTACAAAAGTAAAATTTGACATATTATACATTGTTAGAAAGCTTATTCTGTCACCTATTAGATCGATGATGTGTAGATCAAGCCAGATTGTACTACAAAGTTCGACAACACCCAAAGCAACATGTGTGGTATTACAAGGCCACTGAAGACCGGATCAGAAGCTGGTGCACACGTGTTGTTGACGGCGTTGTTGCACTCTTTAGTACAGTCTGGCTTGTTTGAGAATTCGTTTATTCAGTAGGTGAGAGCATAAGCTTTCTAACCAGGTATAACAGCACGTCTAATTTTGGTTTTGGAATATGGTTTTTTTAGGTCAACCGAAAGTGTTTTAATCGTCGCATTCAATGCATGCACTCTTTGTTAGCACTAGTAGCATTCAAAGACGCTGCATTTGACGAAACGTTGTCAACGATTTTGCGTGATATCTTGTGAAATACTATTATTTTTGAGGAAATCTGGGTATGCCTAAGTCATATGTTTGTTGATATACCTAGCTGACAGCGTTTTCATTTGTAATTTTGCATTTGGAATACCGTTTTTATCGCGTGCACTTCCGCATTAAGCTATATCCACTGTGGTGGCTAAGTCGCCAGGAAACCTCGTTTGAACAACACAATCCGTGCATGTGCGTCTTCGTCAAGGTTTTATCTACATTGTGGTATGAATCATTTGAAGTTTACGAATGTGTGTTTTCTGTAATTACGACGAAAATTGAGATATGCACCGCATCTGGATTCTAAATTTCCTGTAGATGAAACAGGTTAAAAGTGCATCACGTGTGCTAAGCCGACCAATGCTGTGACTTCACCGCTCACATATGTATGACGTCACGTTTTACATTCATCCCTATGGGGAAAAATTGGCCATAAAAAGTCATATTTCTCAAAAACCGTGCAGCGAAACTTTCCACAAAGTAATAGCACACGATTCCCAAAGAAGCCGGTCAATTTGACATATGGCACGTGTATGTGGTGCAAAAACTCTGGGAGGAGTAGCGGTCCAAAAAATGGGTGGAATAATAATAATAATAATAATAATAATATGTGCGATAATAATAGTGTGATTGCCTAAGGCAACCACACTAACTAGACAATTCCTGCTGAAATTGTGAAGTGTGGTTGCCGCCAACGCAAAGTCGACTTTCTGCTGAACAGAGTGAACAGTGGTAGGTAGTTGCTATGATGTTTGAGGCGGTTGCTAGGGTGTTGCTAGGTGGTCTCCATGGAATTTTAGGAGGTTGCTAGGGTGTTCTAGGTGGTTGCTATGGAGTTCTAGGCAGTTGCTAGGATGTTGCTAGGTGGTTGATATGGTGTTCCAGGTTAGGCTAGGGTGTTGCTAGGCAGTTGTTATGGTGTTCCAGGTGGTTGCTAGGGTGTTGCTAGGTGGTTGCTATAGTGTTCCAGGTGGTTGCTAGGGTGTTGCTAGGTGGTTGCTATGGTGTTGTTAGGTGGTTGCTATGGAATTATAGTTGGTTGCTAGGGTGTTGCTAGGCATTTGCTATGGTGTTCCAGGTGGTTGCTAGTGTGCTGTTAGGTGGTTGCTATGGTGTTCCAGGTGGTTGCTAGGGTATTCAAGGTGGTTGCTAGGGTGTTGCTAGGTGGATGCTATGAAGTTCTAGGTGGTTACAATGGTGTTGCTAGGTCGCTGCTATGGAGTTATAGGTGGTTGCTAGGGTGTTGCTAGGTGGTTGCTAGAGTGTTCTAGATGGTTGGTAGGAGGTTGCTATAGAGTTATAGGCGGTTGCTAGGGTGTTGCTAGGCAGTTGTTATGGTGTTCCAGGTGGTTGCTAAGGTATTCTAGGTGGTTGCTGGGGTGTTGCTAGGTGGATGCTATGAAGTTCTAGGTGGTTGCTATGGTGTTGCTAGGTGGTTGCTATGGAGTTACAGCCGGTTGCTAGGGTGTTGCTAGGAATTTGCTATGGAGTTATAGGCGGTTGCTCGGGTGTTGCTAGGGTATTCTAGGTGGTTGCTGGGATGTTGCTAGGTGGTTGCTATGGAGTTATAGGCGGTTGCTAGGGTGTTGCTAGGCAATTGTTTGGTGTTCCAGGTCGTTGCTAGGCTGTTGCTAGGTGGTTGCTATGGAGTTATAGGCGGTTGCTAGGTGGTTGCTATGGAGTTCTAGGCGGTTGCTAAGGTGTTGCTATGTGGTTGCTAGGGTGCTGCAAGGTGGTTGCTAGGGTATTCTAGGTGGTTGTTAGGGTGTTGCTAGGTGGTTGCTATGGAGTTCTAGGTGGTGGCTAGGGCGTTACAAGGTGGTTGCTATGGAGTTCCAGGCGGTTGCTAGGGTGTTGATAGACATTTGCTATGGTGTTCCAGGTGGTTGCTAGGGTGTTGCTAGGTGGTTGCTATGGTGTTCCAGATGGTTGCTAGGACGTTGCTAGGCAGTTGCTAGGCTATTCTAGGTGGTTGCAAGGGTGTTGCTTGGTGGTTGCTATGGAGTTCTAGGTGGTTGCTATGGTGTTGCTAGGTGGTTGCTAAGGCGTTCTAGGCAGTTGTTAGGGTGCTCTAGGTGGTTGCTAGTATATTGTTAGGTGGTTGCTATGGAGTTCTAGGCGGTTGTTAGGGTGTTGCTAGATGGTTGCTATGGAGTTCAGGGCGATTGCTACGGCATTCTAGGCGGTTGCTTGGGTGTTGCTAGGTGGTTGCTATGGTGTTCCAGGTGGTTGCTAGGGTGTTGCTAGGTGGTTGCTATGGAGTTCTAGGTGGTTGCTAGGGTGTTGCTAGGTGGTTTCTATGGAGTTCTAGGTGGTGGCTACAGTGTTACAAGGTGGTTGCTATGGAGTTCTAGGTGGTTGCTAGGGTGTTCTTGATGGTTGCTAAGGTGTTGCTAGGTGGTTGCTAGGGTGTTGCTAGGTGGTTTCTATGGAGTTCTAGGTAGTTGCTAGGGTGTTACAAGGTGGTTGCTATGGAATTCCAGGCGGTTGCTAGGGTGTTCTTGGTGGTTGCTAGGGTGTTCTCGGTGGTTGCTAGGGTGTTGCTAGGTAGTTGCTATGGTGTTTTGCGCGGTTATTAGGGTGTTGCTAAGTAGTTGCTATGGTGTTTTGCATGGTTGCTAGGGTGTTACTAGGAAGTTGATATGGTGTTGCTAGGGTGTTACTATACTGTTCTAGGTGGTTGCTAGGGTGTTCTAGGTGGTTGATATGGCGTTCTAGGCAGTTGCTAGGCTATTCTAGGTGGTTGCTAGGTGGTTGCTATAGAGTTATAGGCGGTTGCTAGGGTGTTGCTAGGGTATTCTAGGTGGTTGCTAGGATGTTTCTAGGTGGTTGCTATGGAGTTATAGGTGGTTGCTAGGGTGTTGCTAGGCAGTTGTTATGGTGTTCCAGGTGGTTGCTAGGGTGTTGCTAGGTGGTTGCTATGGAGTTATAGCCGGTTGCTAGGGTGTTTCTAGGCAGTTGTTATGGTGTTCCAGGTGGTTGCTATGGTGTTGCTAGGTGGTTGCTATGGAGTTATAGCCGGTTGCTAGGGTGTTGCTAGGCATTTGCTATGGTGTTCCAGGTGGTTGCTAGGGTGTTGCTATGCATTTGCTATGGTGTTCCAGGTGGTTGCTAGGGTGTTGCTAGGTGGTTGCTAGGGTATTCTAGGTGGTTGCTAGGATGTTGCTAGGTGGTTGCTATGGTGTTATAGGCGGTTGCTAAGGTGTTGCTAGGCAGTTATGGTGTTCCAGGTGGTTGCTAGGGTGTTGCTAGGTGGTTGCTATGGTGTTCCAGGTGGTTGCTAGAGTGTCGCTAGGTGGTTGCTATGGAGTTCTAGGTGGTTGCTATGGTGTTGCTAGGTGGTTGCTATGTAGTTAAATTTGGTTGCTAAGGTGTTGCTAGGCATTTGCTGTGGTGTTCCAAGTGGTTGCTAGGGTGTTGCAAGGTGGTTGCTATGCTGTTCTAGGTGGTTGCCAGGGTGTTGCTAGGTGGTTGCTATACTGTTCCAGGTGGTTGCTAGGGTGTTGCTAGGTGGTTGCTATGGCGTTCTAGGTGGTTGCTATGGTGTTGTTAGGTGGTTGCTATGGAGTTATAGCCGGTTGCTAGGGTCTTGCTAGGCATTTGCTATGGTGTTCCAGGTGGTTGCTAGTGTGTTGTTAGGTGGTTGCTATGGTGTTCCAGGTGGTTGCTAGGGTATTCAGGGTGGTTGCTAGGGTGTTGCTAGGTGGATGCTATGAAGTTCTAGGTGGTTACAATGGTGTTGCTAGGTCATTGCTATGGAGTTATAGGTGGTTGCTAGGGTGTTGCTAGGCAGTTGTTATGGTGTTCCAGGTGGTTGCTAAGGTATTCTAGGTGGTTTCTGGGGTGTTGCTCGGTGGATGCTATGAAGTTCTAGGTGGTTGCTATGGTGTTGCTAGGTGGTTGCTATGGAGTTACAGCCGGTTGCTAGGGTGTTGCTAGGAATTTGCTATGGAGTTATAGGCGGTTGCTTGGGTGTTGCTAGGGTATTCTAGGTGGTTGCTGGGATGTTGCTAGGTGGTTGCTATGGAGTTATAGGCGGTTGCTAGGGTGTTGCTAGGCAATTGTTTGGTGTTCCAGGTCGTTGCTAGGCTGTTGCTAGGTGGTTGCTATGGAGTTATAGGCGGTTGCTAGGTGGTTGCTATGGAGTTCTAGGCGGTTGCTAGGGTGTTGCTACGTGGTTGCTAGGGAATTCAACGTGGTTGATATGGTGTTATAGGTGGTTTCTAGGGTGTTGCTGTGTTGTTGCTATGGAGTTCTAGGCGGTTGCTAGGGTGTTCTTGGTGGTTGCTAGGGTGCTGCAAGGTGGTTGCTAGGGTATTCTGGTGGTTCTTAGGGTGTTGCTAGGTGGTTGCTATGGAGTTCTAGGTGGTGGCTACGGCGTTACAAGGTGGTTGCTATGGAGTTCCAGGCGGTTGCTAGGGTGTTGATAGACATTTGCTATGGTGTTCCAGGTGGTTGCTAGGCTGTTGCTAGGTGGTTGCTATGGTGTTCCAGATGGTTGCTAGGACTTTGCTAGGCAGTTGCTAGGCTATTCTAGGTGGTTGCTAGGGTGTTGCTAGGTGGTTGCTATGGAGTACTAGGTGGTTGCTATGGTGTTGCTAGGTGGTTGCTAAGGCGTTCTAGGCAGTTGTTAGGGTGCTCTAGGTGGTTGCTAGTATATTGTTAGGTGGTTGCTATGGAGTTCTAGGCGGTTGTTAGGGTGTTGCTAGATGGTTGCTATGGAGTTCAGGGCGATTGCTATGGCATTCTAGGCGGTTGCTTGGGTGTTGCTAGGTGGTTGCTATGGTGTTCCAAGTGGTTGCTAGGGTGTTGCAAGGTGGTTGCTATGGAGTTCTAGGTGGTTGCTAGGGTGTTGCTAGGTGGTTGCTATGGAGTTCTAGGTGGTGGCTACAGTGTTACAAGGTGGTTGCTATGGAGTTCTAGGTGGTTGCTAGGGTGTTCTTGATGGTTGCTAAGGTGCTTCTAGGTGGTTGCTAGGGTGTTGCTAGGTGGTTTCTATGGAGTTCTAGGTAGTTGCTAGGGTGTTACAAGGTGGTTGCTATGGAATTCCAGGCGGTTGCTAGGGTGTTCTTGGTGGTTGCTAGGGTGTTCTCTGTGGTTGCTAGGGTGTTGCTAGGTAGTTGCTATGGTGTTTTGCGCGGTTATTAGGGTGTTACTAGGAAGTTGATATGGTGTTGCTAGGGTGTTACTATACTGTTCTAGGTGGTTGCTAGGGTGTTCTAGGTGGTTGAAATGGCGTTCTAGGCAGTTGCTAGGCTATTCTAGGTGGTTGCTAGGTGGTTGCTATAGAGTTATAGGCGGTTGCTAGGGTGTTGCTAGGGTATTCTAGGTGGTTGCTATGGAGTTATAGGTGGTTGCTAGGGTGTTGCTAGGCAGTTGTTATGGTGTTCCAGGTGGTTGCTAGGGTGTTGCTAGGTGGTTGCTATGGATTTCTAGGTGGTTGCTATGGTGTTGCTAGGTGGTTGCTATGGAGTTATAGCCGGTTGCTAGGGTGTTGCTAGGCATTTGCTATGGTGTTCCAGGTGGTTGCTAGGGTGTTGCTATGCATTTGCTATTTTGTTCCAGGTGGTTGCTAGGGTGTTGCTAGGTGGTTGCTAGGATGTTGCTAGGTGGTTGCTATGGAGTTATAGGCGGTTGCTAGGGTGTTGCTAGGCAGTTGTTATGGTGTTCCAGGTGGTTGCTAGGGTGTTGCTAGGTGGTTGCTATGGTGTTCCAGGTGGTTGCGAGAGTGTCGCTAGGTGGTTGCTATGGAGTTCTAGGTGGTTGCTATTGTGTTGCTAGGTGGTTGCTATGTAGTTAAATTTGGTTGCTAAGGTGTTGCTAGGCATTTGCTGTGGTGTTCCAAGTGGTTGCTAGGGTGTTGCAAGGTGGTTGCTATGCTGTTCTAGGTGGTTGCCAGGGTGTTGCTAGGTGGTTGCTATGGAGTTCTAAGCAGTTGCTATGGTGTTCCAGGTGGTTGCTAGTGTGTTGTTAGGTGGTTGCTATGGAGTTCTAGGCGGTTGCTAGGGTGTTCTAGGTGGTTGCTAGGGTGTTGCTAGGTTGTTGCTATGGAGTTACAGGCGGTTGCTAGGATGTTGCTAGGGGGTTGCTATGGAGTTCTAGGCGGTTGCTAGGTCTTTACTGAGTCCAATGACGCAACACATAGTTCTCTATGACAAACGGTTCAAAGGTTATGAAATATAAAACATCAGCCAATCAGGAAGGGGGGCAAGGCTGATCTCCACCAATGGACAAAGGACTCTCTAACAAGTCCAATGAGGCATCCCAGAATTTGTGGGCAAGTTTGCCCCATAGAGATGAATGTTAAATGTCCGAAGCCAGAGAGAGACCAGAGCACTGCTGCGAGAAGACAGACCATTGTGACATCACAGAGGTGAGAAGACAGAGCATTGTGACATCACAAGGGTGAACATTCCGCCATTCATTCTCTATGGGAAAAATTTCCCAAAAAAAGTCAAATTTCTCAAACACCGTCCACCCAAACTTTCCACAAAGTAATAGCACACCATTCCCGATCAAGCCGCTCGATTTGACATATTGCACGTGTATGTGGTGCAAAAACTCTGGGAGGAGTAGCGGTCCAAAAAATGGGTGGAAAGAAATAAAAATAATAATAATAATATGTGAGATAATAGTAGTGTGATTGCCTAAGGCAACCACACTAATAAATAAATAATATGTGCAATAATAATAGTGTGTTTGCCTAAGGCAACCACACTAATAATAAATAAATATGTGCAATAATAATAGTGTGTTTGCCTAAGGCAACCACACTAATAATAACTAGACAATTCCTGCAGAAATTGTGAAGTGTGGTTGCCGCCAATGCAAAGTTGACTTTCTGCTGAACAGAGTGAACAGTGGTCGGTAGTCGCTATGATGTTCTGGTGGTGACTATGGTGTTTTAGGTGGTGTCTAGGGTGTTGCTAGGTGGTAGCTATGGAGTTTGAGGGGGTTGCTAGGGTGTTGCTAGGTGGTTCTATGGAGTTCTAGGCGGTTGCTATGGAATTCTAGGCAGTTGCTAGGGTGTTCTAGGTGGTTGCTATGGAGTTCTCGGCAGTTGCTAGGATGTTGCTAGGTGGTTGATATGGTGTTCCAGGTGGTTACTAGGGTGGTGCTAGGTGGTTGCTGTGGAGTTCTAGGTGGTTGCTAAGGCATTGCTAGTTGGTTGCTGGGGAATTCTATGTGGTTGCTAGGATGTTGCTAGGTGGTAGCCATGGAGTTATAGGCGGGTGCTAGGGTGTTGCTAGGCAGATGTTATGGTGTTCCAGGTGGTTGCTAGGGTGTTGCTAGGATGTTGCCAGGTGGTTGCTATGGAGTTATAGGCGGTTGCTAGGGTGTTGCTAGGTGGTTGCTAGGGTATTCTAGGTGGTTGCTAGGAGATTGCTATGGAGTTATTGATGGTTGCTAAGGTGTTGCTAGGCAGTTATTTTGGTGTTCCAGGTGGTTGCTAGGGTATTCTAGGTGGTTGCTAGGGTGTTCCTAGGTGGTTAGTAGGGTTTTCTAGGTGGTTGCTAGGATGTTGCTAGGTGGTTGCCATAGAGTTATAAGTGGTTGCTAGGGTGTTGCTAGGCAGTTGTTATAGTGTTCCAGGTGGTTGCTAGGGTATTCTATGTGGTTGCTA
Organism: Anguilla pacifica; assembly: GCA_039654925.1. NCBI lineage: Eukaryota > Metazoa > Chordata > Actinopteri > Anguilliformes > Anguillidae > Anguilla > Anguilla pacifica. Next base: position 40,069,527 of record CM077292.1, read on the forward strand.
GGGTGTTGCAAGGTGGTTGCTATGGAGTTATAGCCGGTTGCTAGGGTGTTGCTAGCCATTTGCTATGGTGTTCCAGGTGGTTGCTAGGGTGTTGCAAGGTGGTTGCTATGCAGTTCTAGGTGGTTGCTAGGGTGTTGCTAGGTGGTTGCTATGGAGTTCGAGGCAGTTGCTATGGTGTTACAGTTAGTTGCTAGTGTGTTGTTAGGTGGTTGTTATGGCGTTCTAGGCGGTTGCTAGGGTGTTCCAGGTGGTTGCTAGGGTGTTGCTAGGTCATTGCTATGGAGTTATATGCTGTTGCTAGGATGTTGCTAGGGGGTTACTATGGAGTTCTAGGCTGTTGCTAGGGTGTTGCTAGGTCGTTGCTATGGAATTCTAGGCAGTTGCTAGGGTGGTCTAGGTGGTTACTAGTGTGTTGTTAGGTGGTTGCTATGAAGTTCTAGGGGGTTGCTCGGGTGTTCTAGTTGGTTGCTAGGGTGTTGCTATGTGGATGCCATATAGTTCTAGGTAGTTGATAGCGTGTTGTAGGGGTTGCTATGGTGTTCTAGGCGCTTGCCTGGGTGTTGCTAGGTGGTTGCTATGGCATTCTAGGCGGTTGCTAGTGTGTTGCTAAGTGGTTGCTATGGAGATCTAGGCTGTTGCAAGGCTGTTCTAGGTGGTTGCTAGGGTGTTGCTAGGTGGTTGCTATGGAGTTCTAAGCAGTTGCTAGGGTGTTGTAGGTGGTTGCTAGGGTGTTGCTAGATGGTTGCAATGGAGTTCCAGGCGGTTGCTAGGGTTTTCTAGGTATTTGTTATAGAGTTCTAGGCAGTTGCTATGCTGTTGCTAGGTGGTTGCTATGGAGTTCCAGTCTGTTGCTAGACTATTCTAGGTGGTTGCTAGGGTGTTGCTAGGTGGTTGCTCTTTCTTTACTGAGTCCAATGACGCGATCCATAATTCTCTATGACAAACGGTTGAAAAGTTATGAAATATCAAATGTCGGCCAATCAGGAAAGGGGGCAAGGTTAATTTACACCAATGGACAAAGGACTCGCTAACACGTCCAATGAGGCATCCCACAATTTGAGGGCAATTTTGCCCCATAGAGATGAATGCTGAATGTCCAAAGCCAGAGAGAGACCAGAGCACTGCTGCTGGAAGACAGACCATTGTGACATCACAAGGCTGAGAAGACAGCATTGTGACATCACAATGGTGAACATTCCACCATTCATTCTCTATGGGAAAAATTCCCCAAAAAAAGTCAAATTTCTCAAAAACCGTGCACCCAAACTTTCCACAAAGTAATAGCACTTCATTCCCGATCAAGCCGCTCGATTTGACACATTGCACATGTATGTGGTGTGAAAACTCTGGGAGGAGTAGCGGTCCAAAAAATGGGTGGAAAGAATAATAATAATAATAATATGTGGGATAATAATAGTGTGATTGCCTAAGGCAACCACACTAATAATAATAATAATAATATGTGGGATAATAGTAGTGTGGTTGCCTGAGGCAACCACACTAACTAGACAATTTTTGCAGAAATTGTGAAGTGTGGTTGCCGCCAAAGCAAAGTCGACTTTCTGCTGAACAGAGTGAACAGTGGTAGGTAGTTGCTATGATGTTTGAGGCGGTCGCTAGGGTGTTGCTAGGTTTCTATAGAGTTTTAGGCAGTTGCTAGGATGTTGCTAGGTGGTTGATATGGTGTTCCAGGTGGTTGCAAGGGTGGTGCTAGGTGGTTGCTATGGAGCTCCAGGTGGTTGCTAGGGCATTGCTAGGTGGTTGCTAGGGTAATCTAAGTGGTTACTAGGATGTTGCTAGGTGGTTGCTATGGAGTTATAGGTGGTTGCTAGGGTGTTGCTAGCAGTTGTTATAGTGTTCCAGGTGGTTGCTAGGGTGTTGCTAGGTGGTTGCTAGGATGTTGCTAGGTGGTTGCCATGGAGTTATAGGCGGTTGCTAGGCTGTTGCTAGGTGGTTGCTATGAGGTTGCTATTGAGTTATAGGTGGTTGTTAGGGTGTTGCTAGGTAGTTGTTATGGTGTTCCAGGTGGTTGCTAGGGCATTGCTAGGTGTTTGCTAGGGTATTCTAGGTGGTTGCTAGGGTGTTGCTAGGTGGTTGCTATGGTGTTCCAGGTGGTTGCTATGGTGTTGCTAGGTGGTTGCTATGGAGTTCTTGGTGGTTGCTGTGGTGTTGCTATGTGGTTGCTATGGAGTTATAGCCGGTTGCTAGGGTGGTGCTAGGCATTTGCTATGGAGTTATAGGCGGTTGCTAGGTTGTTGCTAGGGTATTCTAGGTGGTTTCTAGGATGTTGCTAGGTGGTTGCTATGGAGTTATAGGCGTTTGCTAGGGTGTTGCTAGGCAGTTGTTATGGTGTTCCAGGTGGTTGCTAGGGTGTTGCTAAGTGGCTGCTATGGTGTTCCAGGTGGATGCTAGGGTGTTGCTAGGTGGTTGCTATGGAGTTCTAGGTGGTTGCTATGGTGTTGCTAGGTGGTTGCTATGGAGTTATAGCCATTTGCTAGGGTGTTGCTAGGGCATTCTAGGTGGTTCCTAGGATGTTGCTAGGGTGTTGCTAGGTATTTGCTATGGAGTTATAGGCGGTTGCTAGGGTGTTGCTAGGGTATTCTAGGTGGTTGCGAGGATGTTGCTAGGTGGTTGCTATGGAGTTATAGGCGGTTGCTAGAGTGTTGCTAGGCAGTTGTTATGGTGTTCCAGGTGGTTGCTAGGGTGTTGCTAGGTGGTTGCTATGGTGTTCCAGGTGGTTGCTATGGTGTTGCTAGGTGGTTGCTATGGAGTTCTTGGTGGTTGCTGAGGTGTTGCTAGGTGGTTGCTATGGAGTTATGGCTGGTTGCTAGGGTGGTGCTAGGCATTTGCTATGGTGTTCCAGGTGGTTGCTAGTGTGTTGTTAGGTGGTTGCTATGGAGTTCTAGATGGTTGCTAGGTTGTTCTAGGTGGTTGCTAGGGTGTTGCTAGGTCATTGCTATGGAGTTATAGGTGGTTGCTAGGATGTTGCTAGGGGGTTGCTATGGAGTTATAGGCGGTTGCTAGGGTGTTGCTAGGCAGTTTTTATGGTGTTCCAGGTGGTTGCTAGAGTGTTGCTAGGTGGTTGCTAGGATGTTGCTAGGTGGTTGCTATTGAGTTATAGGCAGTTGCTAGGTGGTTGCTAGGAGGTTGCTATGGAGTTATAGGCGGTTGTAAGGGTGTTGCTAAGCAGTTGTTATGGCATTCCAGGTGGTTGCTAGGGTGTTGCTAGGTGGTTGCTAGGGTATTCTAGGTGGTTGCTATGGAGTTCTAGGTGGTTACTATAGTGTTGCTAGGTGGTTGCTAGCGTATTCTAAGTGGTTGCTAGGATGTTGCTAGGTGTTGCTAGGTGGATGCTATGGAGATTTAGGTGGTTGCTAAGGTGTTGCTAGGTGGTTGCTATGGACTTATTGCCGGTTGCTAGGGTGTTGCTAGGGTATTCTAGATGGTTGCTAAGATGTTGCTAGGTGGTTACTATGGAGTTATAGGCAGTTGCTAGGGTGTTGCTAGGTAGTTTCTAGGGTTTTCTAGGTGGTTGCTAGGATGTTGCTAGGTGGTTGCTATGGAGTTATAGGCGGTTGCTAGGGTGTTGCTAGGCAGTTGTTATGGTGTTCCAGGTGGTTGCTATGGTGTTCCAGGTGGTTGCTAGGATGTTGCTAGGTGCTTGCTATGGAGTTCTAGGTGGTTGCTATGGTGTTGCTAGGTGGTTGCTATGGAGTTATAGCCGGTTGCTAGTGTGTTGCTAGGCATTTGCTATGGTGTTCCAGGTGGTTGCTAGGGTGTTGCAAGGTGGTTGCTATGCAGTTCTAGGTGGTTGCTAGGGTGTTGCTAGGTTGTTGCTATGGAGTTCTAGGCAGTTGCTATGGTGTTACAGGTGGTTGCTAGTGTGTTGTTAGGTGGTTGTTATGGCGTTCTAGGCGGTTGCTAGGATGTTCTAGGTGGTTGCTAGGGTGTTGCTAGGTCATTGCTATGGAGTTACAGGCGGTTGCTAGGATGTTGCTAGGTGGTTGCTATGGATTTCTAGGCAGTTGCTAGGTCTTTACTAAGTCCAATGACGCGACCCGTAGTTCTCTGTGACAAACGGTTCAAAAGTTATGAAATATCAAACATCAGCCAATCAGGAAGGGTGGCATTGTTCATCTCCACCAATGGACAAATGACTCTGTACCAAGTCCAATGAGGCATCCCACAACTTGAGGGCAATTTTGCCCCATAGAGATGAATGCTGAATGTCCAAAGTCAGAGAGAGACCAGAGCCCTGCTGCTAGAAGACAGACCATTGTGACATCACAAGGCTGAGAAGACAGCATTGTGACATCACAAAGGTGAACATTCCGCCATTCATTCTCTATGGGAAAAATTCCCCAAAAAAAGTCAAATTTCTCAAAAACCGTGCACCCAAACTTTCCACAAAGTAATAGCACACCATTCCCGATCAAGCCGCTCGATTTGATATATTGCACATGTATGTGGTGCGAAAACTCTGGGAGGAGTAGCGGTCCAAAAAACTGGCGGAATAATAATAATAATAACTAGACAATTCCTGCAGAAATTGTGAAGTGTGGTTGCCGCCAATGCAAAGTCGACTTTGTGCTGAACGGAGTGAACAGTTTCTGTAGTATAAGCAGAGACAGGGCATTGTGTACCTGCTATAACATCACTACAACGAGTTGATTTGCGACACATATATTCAGAGCTAAATTATCCTTTCATCAAAATTTCAGATCTCAGTGTTTTACTTGCGGTATGCGGTGACGAGTGACGGCGAATCACAAAGCTAGCTGGCATGTTCAGAGGGTCTTGGAAAAACCCTAAGTCTGACGTGTAATGCAGACTGATGTGTAATGCAGTTATAACGAGACCAAAGTTTCCAACTCGCTGGAATATAAAACGGTATTACAGAAGTAAAATTTGACATATTATACATTGTTAGAAAGCTTATTCTGTCACCTATTAGATCGATGATGTGTAGATCAAGCCAGATTGTACTACAAAGTTCGACAACACCCAAAGCAACATGTGTGGTATTACAAGATGACACCGTTTTCTGGAGTAAGAGCGGACCAGAAGCTGCTGCACACATGTTGTTGACGGCGTTGTTGCCCTTTTTAGGTCCGTCTGGCTTGATTGAGAATTCGTTTATTCAGTAGGTGAGAGCATAAGCTTTCTAACCAGGTATAACACGTGTAGTTTTGGTTTTGGAATATCGTTTTTTAGGTCAACCGAAAGTGTTTTAATCGTCGCATTCAATGCATGCACTCTTTGTTAGCACTAGTAGCATTCAAAGACGCTGCATTTGACGAAAGGTTGTCAACGATTTTGCGTAATATCTTGTGAAATACTATTATTTTTGAGGAAATCTGGGTATGCCTAAGTCATATGTTTGTTGATATACCTAGCTGACAGCGTTTTCATTTGTAATTTTGCATTTGGAATACCGTTTTTATCGCGTCCACTTCCGCATTAAGCTATATCCACTGTGGTGGCTAAGTCGCCAGGAAACCTCGTTTGAACAACACAATCCGTGCATGTACGTCTTCGTCAAGGTTTTATCGACATTGTGGTATGAATCATTTGAAGTTTACGAATGTGTGTTTTCTGTAATTACGACGAAAATGGAGATATGCACCGCATCTGGATTCTAAATTTCCTGTAGATGAAGCAGGTTAAAAGTGCATCACGTGTGCTAAGCCGACCAATGCTGTGACTTCACCGCTCACATATGTATGACGTCACGTTTTACATTCATCCCTATGGGGAAAAATTGGCCATAAAAAGTCATATTTCTCAAAAACCGTGCAGCGAAGATTTCCACAAAGTAATAGCCATCGATTCCCAAAGAAGCTGGTCAATTTGACATATGGCATGTGTATGTGGTGCAAAAACTCTGGGAGGAGTAGCGGTCCAAAAAACTGGCGGAATAATAATAATAATAATAATAATAATAATAAATAAATATGTGCAATAATAATAGTGTGTTTGCCTAAGGCAACCACACTAATAACTAGACAATTCCTGCAGAAATTGTGAAGTGTGGTTGCCGCCAATGCAAAGTCGACTTTGTGCTGAACGGAGTGAACAGTTTCTGTAGTATAAGCAGAGACAGGGCATTGTGTACCTGCTATAACATCACTACAACGAGTTGATTTGCGACACATATATTCAGAGCTAAATTATCCTTTCATCAAAATTTGAGATCTCAGTGTTTTACTTGCGGTATGCGGTGACGAGTGACGGCGAATCACAAAGCTAGCTGGCATGTTCAGAGGGTCTTGGAAAAACCCTAAGTCTGACGTGTAATGCAGACTGATGTGTAATGCAGTTATAACGAGACCAAAGTTTCCAACTCGCTGGAATATAAAACGGTATTACAAAAGTAAAATTTGACATATTATACATTGTTAGAAAGCTTATTCTGTCACCTATTAGATCGATGATGTGTACATCAAGCCAGATTGTACTACAAAGTTCGACAACACCCAAAGCAACATGTGTGGTATTACAAGATGACACCGTCTTCTGGAGTAAGACCGGACCAGAAGCTGCTGGACACATGTTGTTGACGGCGTTGTTGCCCTTTTTAGGTCCGTCTGGCTTGATTGAGAATTCGTTTATTCAGTAGGTGAGAGCATAAGCTTTCTAACCAGGTATAACACGTGTAGTTTTGGTTTTGGAATATCGTTTTTTAGGTCAACCGAAAGTGTTTTAATCGTCGCATTCAATGCATGCACTCTTTGTTAGCACTAGTAGCATTCAAAGACGCTGCATTTGACGAAACGTTGTCAACGATTTTGCGTAATATCTTGTGAAATACTATTATTTTTGAGGAAATCTGGGTATGCCTAAGTCATATGTTTGTTGATATACCTAGCTGACAGCGTTTTCATTTGTAATTTTGCATTTGGAATACCGTTTTTATCGCGTGCACTTCCGCATTAAGCTATATCCACTGTGGTGGCTAAGTCGCCAGGAAACCTCGTTTGAACAACACAATCCGTGCATGTACGTGTTCGTCAAGGTTTTATCTACATTGTGGTATGAATCATTTGAAGTTTACGAATGTGTGTTTTCTGTAATTACGACGAAAATGGAGATATGCACCGCATCTGGATTCTAAATTTCCTGTAGATGAAGCAGGTTAAAAGTGCATCACGTGTGCTAAGCCGACCAATGCTGTGACTTCACCGCTCACATATGTATGACGTCACGTTTTACATTCATCCCTATGGGGAAAAATTGGCCATAAAAAGTCATATTTCTCAAAAACCGTGCAGCGAAACTTTCCACAAAGTAATAGCACACGATTCCCAAAGAAGCCGGTCAATTTGACATATGGCCCGTGTATGTGGTGCAAAAACTCTGGGAGGAGTAGCAGTCCAAAAAATGGGTGGAATAATAATAATAATAATATGTGCGATAATAATAGTGTGATTGCCTAAGGCAACCACACTAATAATAACTAGACAATTCCTGCAGAAATTGTGAAGTGTGGTTGCCGCCAATGCAAAGTCGACTTTGTGCTGAACGGAGTGAACAGTTTCTGTAGTATAAGCAGAGACAGGGCATTGTGTACCTGCTATAACATCACTACAACGAGTTGATTTGCGACACATATATTCAGAGCTAAATTATCCTTTCATCAAAATTTGAGATCTCAGTGTTTTACTTGCGGTATGCGGTGACGAGTGACGGCGAATCACAAAGCTAGCTGGCATGTTCAGAGGGTCTTGGAAAAACCCTAAGTCTGACGTGTAATGCAGACTGATGTGTAATGCAGTTATAACGAGACCAAAGTTTCCAACTCGCTGGAATATAAAACGGTATTACAAAAGTAAAATGTGACATATTATACATTGTTAGAAAGCTTATTCTGTCACCTATTAGATCGATGATGTGTAGATCAAGGCAGATTGTACTACAAAGTTCGACAACACCCAAAGCAACATGTGTGGTATTACAAGCCAACTGAAGACCGGATCAGAAGCTGCTGCACACGTGTTGTTGACGGCGTTGTTGCACTCTTTAGTACAGTCTGGCTTGTTTGAGAATTCGTTTATTCAGTAGGTGAGAGCATAAGCTTTCTAACCAGGTATAACAGCACGTCTAATTTTGGTTTTGGAATATCGTTTTTTTAGGTCAACCGAAAGTTTTTTAATCGTCGCATACAATGCATGTAGTCTGTTAGCATTAGCCTTCAAAGACGCTGGACCTGACGAAACGTCGTCAAAGAATTTGCGTAATATCTTGTGAAATACTGTTATTATTGAGGACTTCTGGGTATGCCTAAGCCATATGTTTTGTTGATATACCTAGCTGACAGCGTTTTCATTTGAAATTTTGCATTTGGAATACTGTTTTATCCGTGCACTTCCGCGTTCAGCTATATCCTTTCTGGTGGCTGGTGAGGACGAACAGCCAACCGCATCACGTGTGCAAAGCCGACCAATGCTGTAACTTCATAATTCACATTTTTATGACGTCACCGCCCCATTCATTTTCAATGGGAAAAATTGGCCATAAAAAGTCATATTTCTCAAAAACCGTGCAGCGAAAATTTCCACAAAGTAATAGCCATCGATTCCCAAAGAAGCCGGTCAATTTGACATATGGCATGTGTATGTGGTGCGAAAACTCTGGGAGGAGTAGCGGTCCAAAAAATGGGTGGAATAATAATAATAATAATAATAATAATAACTAGACAATTCCTGCAGAAATTGTGAAGTGTGGTTGCCGCCAGTGCAAAGTCGACTTTCTGCTGGACAGTGTGAACAGTGGTAGGTAGTTGCTATGATGTTCTGGTGGTGACTATGGTGTTTTAGGTGGTGTCTAGGGTGTTGCTAGGTGGTTGTTATGGAGTTTGAGGCGGTTACTAGGGTGTTGCTAGGTGGTTGCTAGGGTATTCTAGGTGGTCGCTAGGCTGTTGTAAGGGGGTTGCTATGGTGTTGCTAGGTGGTTGCTATGGAGTTATAGTCGGTTGCTAGGGTGTTGCTATGCATTTGCTTTGGTGTTCCAGGTGGTTGCTAGGGTGTCGCTAAGTTGTTGCTATGGAGTTATAGGCGGTTGCTAGGGTGTTGCTAGGTGGTTGCTAGGGTTTTCTAGGTGGTTGCTATGGGTTTCTAGGCAGTTGCTATGGTGATAAAGGTGGTTGCTATGGTGTTGCTAGGTGGTTGCTATGGAGTCCTAGGTTGTTGCTAGGGTGTTGCTAGGTGGTTGCTATGCAGTTCCAGGTGGTTGCTAGGGTGTTGCTAGGTGGTTGCTAGGGTATTCTAGGTGGTTGCTATGGTGTTGCTAGGTGGATGCTATGGAGTTATAGCTGGTTGCTAGGGTGTTGCTATGCATTTGCTATGGTGTTCCAGGTGGTTGCTAGGATGTTGCAAGGTGGTTGCTATGCAGTTCTAGGTGGTTGCTAGGGTGTTGATATGTGGTTGCTATGGACTTCTAGGCAGTTGCTATGGCGTTACAGGTGGTTGCTAGTGTGTTGTTAGGTGTTTGCTATGAAGTTCTAGGCGGTTGCTAGGGTGTTCTAGGAGGTTGCTAGGGTGTTGCTAGGTCGTTGCTATGGAGTTACAGGCGGTTGCTAGGATGTTGCTAGGGGGTTGCTATGGAGTCCTAGGCGGTTGCTAGGTCTTTACTGAGTCCAATGACGCGACCCATAGTTCTCTATGAAAAACCGTTCAAATGTTACGAAATATCAAACATCGGCCAATCAGGAAGGGGGTTAAGGCTGATCGCCACCAATGGACAAAGGACTCCCTACCATGTCCAATGAGGCATTGCACAATTTGTGGGCAATTTTTCCCCATAGAGATGAATGGCAGAATGTTCAAATCTAGAGAGAGACCAGAGTACTGCTGCTAGAAGACAGAGCATTGTGACATCACAATGGTGAGAAGACAGCATTATGACATCACAAGGGTGAACATTCCGCCATTCATTCTCTATGGGAAAAATTTCCCAAAAAAATTCAAATTTATCAAAAACCGTGCAACGAAACTTTCCACAAAGTAATAGCACACCATTCCCGATCAAGCCGCTCGATTTGACATATTGCACATGCATGTGGTGCGAAAACTCTGGGAGGAGTAGCGGTCCAAAAAATGGGTGGAATAATAATAATAATAATAATAATAATAATATGTGGGATAATAATAGTGTGTTTGCCTAAGGCAACCACACTAACTAGACAATTCCTGCAGAAATTGTGAAGTGTGGTTGCCGCCAACGCAAAGTCGACTTTGTGCTGAACGGAGTGAACAGTTTCTGTAGTATAAGCAGAGACAGGGCATTGTGTACCTGCTATAACATCACTACAACGAGTTGATTTGCGACACATATATTCAGAGCTAAATTATCCTTTCATCAAAATTTGAGATCTCAGTGTTTTACTTGCGGTATGCAGTGACGAGTGACGGCGAATCACAAAGCTAGCTGGCATGTTCAGAGGGTCTTGGAAAAACCCTAAGTCTGACGTGTAATGCAGACTGATGTGTAATGCAGTTATAACGAGACCAAAGTTTCCAACTCGCTGGAATATAAAACGGTATTACAAAAGTAAAATTTGACGTATTATACATTGTTAGAAAGCTTATTCTGTCACCTATTAGATCGATGATGTGTAGATCAAGCCAGATTGTACTACAAAGTTCGACAACACCCAAAGCAACATGTGTGGTATTACAAGCCCACTGAAGACCGGATCAGAAGCTGCTGGACACGTGTTGTTGACGGCGTTGTTGCACTCTTTAGTACAGTCTGGCTTGTTTGAGAATTCGTTTATTCAGTAGGTGAGAGCATAAGCTTTCTAACCAGGTATAACAGCACGTCTAATTTTGGTTTTGGAATATCGTTTTTTTAGGTCAACCGAAAGTTTTTTAATCGTGGAATACAATGCATGTAGTGTGTTAGCATTAGCATTCAAAGACGCTGGACCTGACGAAACGTCGTCAAAGAATTTGCGTAATATCTTGTGAAATACTGTTATTATTGAGGACTTCTGGGTATGCCTAAGTCATATGTTTGTTGATATAACTAGCTGACAGCGTTTTCATTTGTAATTTTGCATTTGGAATACCGTTTTTATCGCGTGCACTTCCGCATTAAGCTATATCCACTGTGGTGGCTAAGTCGCCAGGAAACCTCGTTTGAACAACACAATCCGTGCATGTACGTCTTCGTCAAGGTTTTATCTACATTGTGGTATGAATAATTTGAAGTTTACGAATGTGTGTTTTCTGTAATTACGACGAAAATGGAGATATGCACCGCATCTGGATTCTAAATTTCCTGTAGATGAAGCAGGTTAAAAGTGCATCACGTGTGCTAAGCCGACCAATGCTGTGACTTCACCGCTCACATATGTATGACGTCACGTTTTACATTCATCCCTATGGGGAAAAATTGGCCATAAAAAGTCATATTTCTCAAAAACCATGCAGCGAAAATTTCCACAAAGTAATAGCCATCGATTCCCAAAGAAGCCGGTCAATTTGACATATGGCATGTGTATGTGGTGCGAAAACTCTGGGAGGAGTAGCGGTCCAAAAAACTGGCGGAATAATAATAATAATAATAATAAATAAATATGTGCAATAATAATAGTGTGTTTGCCTAAGGCAACCACACTAATAATAATAATATGTGGGATAATAGTAGTGTGGTTGCCTGAGGCAACCACACTAATAATAAATATGTGCAATAATAATAGTGTGTTTGCCTAAGGCAACCACACTAATAATAATAATAATAATATGTGAGATAATAGTAGTGTGATTGCCTAAGGCAACCACACTAATAATAATATGTGCGATAATAATAGTGTGATTGCCTAAGGCAACCACACTAATAATAATAATATGTGGGATAATAGTAGTGTGATTGCCTAAGGCAACCACACTAATAAATATGTGCAATAATAATAGTGTGTTTGCCTAAGGCAACCACACTAATAATAATAATAATAATAATAATAATAATAATAATAATAATAATATGTGCAATAATAATAGTGTGATTGCCTAAGGCAACCACACTAATAATATGTGAGATAATAGTAGTGTGATTGCCTAAGGCAACCACACTAATAATAATAATAATAATAATAATAATAATAATAATAAATATGTGCAATAATAATAGTGTGTTTGCCTAAGGCAACCACACTAACTAGACAATTCCTGCAGAAATTGTGAAGTGTGGTTGCCGCCAATGCAATGTCGACTTTCTGCTGAACAGAGTGAACAGTGGTAGGTAGTTGCTATGATGTCCTTGTGGTGACTATGGTCTTTTAGGTGGTGTCTAGGGTGTTGCTAGGAGGTTGCTATGGAGTTTGAGGCGGTTGCTAGGGTGTTGCTAGGTGGTTCTATGGAGTTCTAGGTGGTTTCTATGATATTCTAGGTGGTTGCTAGGGTGTTCTAGGTGGTTGCTATGGAGTTCTAGGCAGTTGCTAGGATGTTGCTAGGTGGTTGATATGGTGTTCCAGGTGGTTGCTAGGGTGGTGCTAGGTGGTTGCTATGGAGTTCCAGGTGGTTTCTATGGAGATCCAGGTGGTTGCCAGGGCATTGCTCGGTGGTTGCTATGGTATTCTAAGTGGTGGCTAGGATGTTGCTAGGTGGTTGCTATGGAGTTATAGGCGGTTGCTAGGGTGTTGCTAGGCAGTTGTTATGGTGTGCCAGGTGGTTGCTAGGGTGTTGCTAGGTGGTTGCTAGGATGTTGCTAGGTGGTTGCTATGGAGTTATAGGCGGTTACTAGGGTGTTCTAGGTGGTTGCTAGGATGTGGCTAGGTGGTTGCTATGGGGTTATAGGCGGTTGTTAGGGTGTTGCTAGGCAGTTGTTATGGTGTTCCAGGTGGTTGCTAGGGTATTCTAGGTGGTTGCTATGGTGTTGCTTGGTGGTTGCTATGGACCTATAGCCGGTTGCTAGAGTGTTGCAATGCATTTGCTATGGTGTTCCAGATGGTTGCTAGGGTGTTGCTAGGTGGTTGCTAGGATGTTGCTAGGTGGTTACTATGGAGTTATAGGCGGTTGCTAGGGTGTTGCTAGCTGGTTGGTAGGGTTTTCTAGGTGGTTGCTAGGATGTTGCTAGGTGGTTGCTATGGAGTTATAGGCGGTTGCTAGGGTGTTGCTAGGCAGTTGTTATTTTGTTCCAGGTGGTTGCTAGGTTGTCGCTAGGTGGTTGCTATAGTGTTCCAGGTGGTTGCTAGGGTGTTGCTATGGAATTCTAGGTGGTTGCTATGGTGTTGCTAGGTGGTTGCTAGGGAGTTAACGGCGGTTGCTAGGGTGTTGCTAGGCATTTGCTATGGTGTTCCAGGTGGTTGCTAGGGTCTTGCTAGGTGGTTGCTATGCAGTTCTTGGTGGTTGCTAGGGTGTTGCTAGGTGGTTGCTGTGGAGTGATAGGCGGTTGCTAGGGTGTTGCTATGCATTTGCTATGGTGTTCCAGGTGGTTGCAAGGGTGTTGCTAGGTGGTTGCCATGGAGCTCCAGGTGGTTGCTAGGGCATTGCTAGGTGGTTGCTATGGTATTCTAAGTAGTTGCTAGGATGTTGCTAGGTGGTTGCTATGGAGTTATAGGCGGTTGCTAGGGTGTTGCTAGACAGTTGTTATGGTGTTCCAGGTGGTTGCTAGGATGTAGCTATGTGGTTGCTATGGAGTTATAGGCTGTTGCTAGGGTGTTGCTAGGTGGTTGCTATGGAGTTCTAGGTGGTTTCTAGGGCATTGCTTGGTGGTTGCTAGGGTATTCTAAGTGGTTGCTAGGTGGTTGATATGGAGTTATAGGCGGTTGCTAGGGTGTTGCTAGGCGGTTGTTATGGTGTTCCAGGTGGTTGCTAGGGTGTTGCTAGGTGGTTGCTATGGAGTTATATGTGGTTGCTAGGGTGTTGCTAGGCAGTTGTTATGGTGTTCCCAGTGGTTGTTAGGATGTTTCTAGGTAGATGCTAGGATGTTGTTAGGTGGTTGCTATGGAGTTATAGGCGGTTGCTAGGGTGTTGCTTGGCAGTTGTTATGCTGTTCCAGGTGGTTGCTAGGGTATTCTAGGTGGTTTCTAGGGTGTTGCTAGGCAATTGTTATGCTGTTCCAGGTGGTTGCTAGGATGTTGCTAGGTGGTTGCTAGGGTATTCTAGGTGGTTACTAGGGTGTTGCTAGGTGGATGCTATGGTGTTCTAGGTGGTTACTATGGTGTTGCTAGGTGGTTGCTATGGAGTTATAGCCGGTTGCTAGGGTGTTGCTAGGCATTTGCTATGGAGTTATAGGCAGTTGCTAGGGTGTTGCTAGGGTATTCTAGATGGTTGCTAGGGTGTTGCTAGGTGGTTGCTAAGGTGTTCCAGGTGGTTGCTATGGTGTTGCAAGGTGGTTGCTATGGAGTTATAACCGGTTGCTAGGGTGTTCTAGGTGGTTGCTAGGGTGTTGCTAGGTGGTTGCTATGGTGTTCCAGGTGGTTGCTAGGGTGTTGCTAGGTGGTTGCTATGGAGGTCTAGGTGGTTGCTATGGGGTTGCTAGGTGGTTGCTATGGAGTTATAACCGGTTGCTAGGGTGTTGCTAGGTGGTTGCTATGGTGTTCCAGGTGGTTGCTAGTGTGTTGTTAGGTGTTTGCTATGGAGTTCTAGGTGGTTGCTAGGGTGTTCTCGGTGGTTGCTAGGGTGTTGCTAGGTGGTTGCTATGGAGTGGTAGGAAGTTGCTAGGATATTGCTAGGGGGTTGCTATGGAGTTCTTGGCGGTTGCTAGGTATTTACTGAGTCCAATGACGCGACCCATAGTTCTCTATGACAAACGGTTCAAAAGTTATGAAATGTCAAACATCGGCCAATCAGGATGGGGGGCGAGGCTGATCTACACCAATGGACAAAGGACTCTCTACCATGTCCAATGAGGCATTGCACAATTTGTGGGAAATTTTTCCCCATAGAGATCAATGGCAGAATGTTCAAATCTAGAGAGAGACCAGAGTACTGCTGCTAGAAGACAGACCATTGTGACATCACAAGGCTGAGAAGACATCATTGTGACATCATCAAGGGTGAACATTCCGCCATTCATTCTCTATGGGAAAAACCTCTTTTTTTGCCCAAAAAAAGTGGAATTTCTCAAAAACCATGTACCGAAACTTTCCACAAACTTTATTATTAGTGTGGTAGCCTAAGGCAACCACACTAATAATAATAATATGTGCAATAATAATAGTGTGATTGCCTAAGGCAACCACACTAATAATATTTGCAATAATAATAGTGTGACTGCCTAAGGCAACCACACTAATAATAAATAAATAATATGTGCAATAATAATAGTGTGTTTGCCTAAGGCAACCACACTAACTAGACAATTCCTGCAGAAATTGTGAAATGTGGTTGCCGCCAATGCAAAGTTGACTTTCTGCTGAACAGAATGAACAGTGGTAGGTAGTTGCTATGATGTTCTGGTGGTGACTATGGTGTTATAGGCTGTTGCTAGGGTGTTGATAGGCAGTTGTTATGGTGTTCCAGGTGGTTGCAAGGGTGTTGCTCGGTGGTTGCTATGGATTTATAGGCGGTTGCTAGGGTGTTCTTAGGCAGTTATGGTGTTCCAGGTGGTTACTAGGATGTTGCTAGGTGGTTGCTATGGAGTTATAAGTGGTTGCTATGGTGTTCCAGGTGCTTGCTAGGGTGTTGCTAGGTGGTTGCTATGGAGTTATAGGCGGTTGCTAGGGTGTTGCTTTGTGGTTGGTAGGGCTTTCTAGGTGGTTGCTAGGATGTTGCAAGGTGGTTGCTATGGCGTTATAGGTGGTTGCTAGGGTGCTGCTAGGCAGTTGTTATGGTGTTCCAGGTGGTTGCTAGGTTGTTGCTAGGTGGTTGCTATGGTGTTCCAGGTGGTTACTAGGGTGTTGCAAGGTGGTTGCTATGCAGTTCCGGGTGGTTGCTAGGGTGGTGCTAGGTGGTTGCTATAGAGTTCCAGGTGGTTGCTATGGAGCTCCAGGTGGTTACTAGGGTGTTGCAAGGTGGTTGCTATGCAGTTCCGGGTGGTTGCTAGGGTGGTGCTAGGTGGTTGCTATAGAGTTCCAGGTGGTTGCTATGGAGCTCCAGGTGGTTGCTAGGGCATTGCTAGGTGGTTGCTTGGGTATTCTAAATGGTTGCTAGAATGTTGCTATGGAGTTATAGGCGGTTACTAGGGTGTTGCTAGGCAGTTGTTATGGTGTTCTCGGTGGTTGCTAGGGTGTTGCTAGGTGGTTGCTAGGATGTTGCTAGGTGTAGCTAGGTGGATGCTATGGAGTTCTATTTGGTTGCTAAGGTGTTGCTAGGTGGTTGCTATGGAGTAATAGCTAGTTGCTAGGGTGTTGCTAAGCATTTGCTATGGAGTTATAGGCAGTTGGTAGAGTATTCTAGGTGGTTGCTAGGAGGTTGCTATGGAGTTATAGGCGGTTGCTAGGGTGTTGCTAGGCAGTTGTTATGGTGTTCCAGGTGGTTGCTAGGGTGTTGCTGGGTGGTTGCTAGGGTATTCTAGGTGGCTGCTAGGATGTTGGTAGGTGGTTGCTGTGGAGTTATAGGCGGTTGCTAGGGTGTTGCTAGGCAGTTGTTATGGTGTTCCAGGTGGTTGCTAGGGCATTCTAGGTGGTTACTAGGGTGTTGCAAGGTGGTTGCTATGGTCTTGCTAGGTGGTTGCTATGGAGTTTTATCCAGTTGCTAGGGTGTTGCTATGCATTTGCTATGGTGTTACAGGTGGTTGCTAGGGTGTTGCTAGGTGGTTGCTATGGAGTTATAGGTGGTTGCTAGCGTGTTGCTAGGTGGTTGCTAGGGTTTTCTAAGTGGTTGCTAGGATGTTGCTAGGTGGTTGCTATGGAGTTATAGGCGGTTGCTAGGGTGTTGCTAGGTGGTTGCTAGAATGTTGCTAGGTGTTTGCTAGGATGTTGCTAGGTGGTTGCTATGGAGTTATAGGTGGTTGCTAGGGTGTTGCTAGGCAGTTGTTATGGTGTTCCAGGTGGTTGCTAGGGTATTCTAGGTGGTTGCTAGGGTGTTGCAAGGTGGTTGCTATAGAGTTCAAGGTAGTTGCTATGGTGTTACAGGTGGTTGCTATGGAGTTCTAGGCAGTTGCTATGGTGTTACAGGTGGTTGCTAGTGTGTTGTTAGGTGGTTGTTATGGCGTTCTAGGTGGTTGCTAGGGTGTTTTAGGTGGTTGCTAGGGTGTTGCTAGGTCGTTGCTATGGAGATACAGGCGGTTGCTAGGGTGTTGCTGTGCAGTTGTTATGGTGTTCCAGGTGGTTGCTAGGGTGTTGCATGGTGGTTGCTATGCAGTTCTAGGTGGTTGCTAGGGTGTTGCAAGGTGGTTGCTATAGAGTTCTAGGTAGTTGCTATGGTGTTACAGGTGGTTGCTATGGAGTTCTAGGCAGTTGCTATGGTGTTACAGGTGGTTGCTAGTGTGTTGTTAGGTGGTTGTTATGGCGTTCTAGGTGGTTGCTAGGGTGTTTTAGGTGGTTTCTAGGGTGTTGCTAGGTCGTTGCTATGGTGATACAGGCGGTTGCTAGGATGTTGCTAGGTGGTTGCTATGGCGTTCTAGGCAGTTGCTAGGTCTTTACTGAGTCCAATGACGCGACCCGTAGTTCTCTGTGACAAATGGTTCAAAAGTTATCAAACATCAGCCAATCAGGAAGGGGGGCGAGGCTGATCTCCACCAATGGACAAAGGACTCTCTACTAAGTCCAATGAGGCATCCCACAATTTGAGGGCAATTTTGCCCCATAGAGATGAATGCTGAATGTCCAAAGCCAGAGAGAGACCAGAGCACTGCTGCTAGAAGACAGACCATTGTGACATCACAAGGCTGAGAAGACAGCATTGTGACATCACAAGGGTGAATGTTCCACCATTCATTCTCTATGGGGAAAAATTGCCAACCTAAGTCGAATTTCTCAAAAACTGTGCACCAAAACTTTCCACAAAGTCATAGCACACCATTCCTGATGAAGCTACTTGATTTGACATATTGCACGTGTATGTGTTGCGAAAACCCTGGGAGGAGTAGCGGTCCAAAAAATGGGTGGAAAGAAAGAACCACACTAATAAATAAATATGTGAGATAATAGTAGTGTGATTGCCAAAGGCAACCAGACTAACTACACAATTCCTGCCCAGGGCTGTGTCCAAATAGTCTTTTTTGCTTAGGAAGTTCCTAACTGAGTGAAATGACCCGGAAAGTATCTAAGTGGCAGCCATGATAAGAGCTGTTTGAATTCTCTAAATGCTCAGGAAAGGTGCTTCAATGCTTCCTTTCTTATCTCCTTTAGCATAGGTCACATTGGACCGTCCTTTACGAAAGGAAAGGAGATAATGCCGTCCCACATTTCCTTGCGACAGCAACATTTAAAGCGATGCACCATTTGACCGTTCACGAAAACAAACGATCAACATGACTGAGTTGTGTGGTGGTTCTTAAGCTATTATATGCATAGGCTTATAATCAGATCATAATGAGACATTTTTAGTCAGATGATGTTTGTGGAGGAAAATCCCTTCTTAGGTTCGGTGGGGGAGGCGGTGATGCAAGAATAAAGACTAGAACTTCTGATTTCTTCGAATAACCTTTTTATTCTCTTTAATCAATAATCCTTTTCATGTACGTAGGCCTACGGGAGGTCTCTAGTACCATAAAGATACATAGAGAGCTTCTTCTCATTATGTTTTTACCTCCTTTTTATACAATCAGATCTCCTCCTACCCTGATGTATCTTCCCTTTAAAATAACCAATCCCAGCCTAGGTCAAACATATGTTTCATAAGTTAGTTTAACAATAACTATTATATAATTTTCCATTTTAATCAATAACAAATATTTCACTACACACACCTACAGAGGAAGGTATATGCATGACTTGAATAACAAGTATTTGTCCTCATGGTTAACAATTGTTCCATCTTCCAATTCCAAAGTACAAGCACTTTATATGCATTCACTACATGCTGTAATCCAACTGAAATATTGACTCACACACACCACCATGTTCTAACAAACTATATTTATATCATTACCATTACCGTGATTACTTTGATTTTCATTCATTTTAATAGAATATAATCTATACATTTACTAGATATAGCAAATCAGTTCTTTCTAAGTCAGGATCCTTTCTCTTCTCTTGCAACTCAAAGGTCTTCTGCACAAGACTGTTTCCCAACAGAAGTTACTTACAAAATTCCACTGAGTAAATGTTTACAATTTTCCCTCCTGCAACTGAGGTTGAAAGATTCTCTAGGTAGTAGGTATCAGTGTACAAGGAGACCACTGTCTTTCTTTAATTACAAATTCTTACATAACACAGAATACATATTGTTCTTCAGAGATCATCCCATAATCACATACATTTAAATATATTCTTGATCAGTACAATCTTTAATAAGAAGAAATGTAAAAACATTAAAAGAATGAAGAAAAACCATACTTCCACATGTTTTTAATTCAACATGTTTGAAACTTAAGAATGATGTACAGTAGTATATTTGTAGGCCTAACATTTTATGCCTATCTTACATGCAATTTAACAATTATTTTCATACAGTCATACTAATTGGATTTATGTCGATACATATGAGTAGACAGGAGGGTGAGCGTGAGCAACCATTGTCAGTGTGACAACCATTTTGTTTCACATTTGTGACTGGTAGCCTATATTCCTTTTTTTAATTTCAATTCCAACCTTGGTAATGAAGTAATATTTTTCACTGGGTTGTCCACGTTTATATAGCCTGCATGAAACAACATGGAAAGAACGCACGGGGCGAAGTATCTTAGATGTGCTTTTAGTAGTCCATCTTCGGAACATTGTAGTTTCACCATAGCAGACCCACGTCAATAACATCCGCCGTCGCACAATTACGTAGTGTAAGTGCAGTCGGATTCTCTTAGCACAGCGGTTGTCTTTTCCTAAGTCCTTATGACTCCTCCTTCACATCATTCCTTGACCTCATGACGTTTTCCATCGAGGAAAAGTGGTTAGGAAAAGACATAGGACGTGATTTTTTTGACTATTCGGACACAGCCCAGGACTAGGAAGTATCTAAGAAAAACTAGTGACGACAGCAAGTGACGCGGTGGATCAGCGACGGCGTCCCGTTGTGTATGTAATAAATATGCCCCAGTTGTTTTCGTCGCTCCCCATTCTGTTTTGTTTTTGTTATGTTATGTTTCGTTGGCTGAGGATATGGACGAGGATTCTGTGTATGTTGGTCTATTTTTGGTTTTTCTTTTTAGCGTATCCTCCACTGACCATCACTGTTGCTGCATGCATCACAAAAACTACTACACTACTAACTAACGCTTACATTACAGCCTGAAATATCCACATTATATAATGCCACTGACCCATTTAAAGACTCTCATTTTCAAAAATAACGTGTATAACCGAAATATTTTGAGCAGTAATACTTACATAGCAATGATGAAATGTTATCTGTGTTCAGTAAATGGAGGCAGAGACAGTAAATCCACGAATACAGTTCCATCCGCTTCTGTTTTGCTCCAGACAATGATGTCAGATAGGTCTATCAGCAAATATATGGCTTAGCTATGCCCAGAAGTTCTCAATAATAATATTATTTTCCAAGAAAAATCGTTAACAACCTTTAGTTAGGTGCAGCGTCTTTTACTGCTACCACAGAGTGAATGCATAAGTGAATGCGATGATAAGAAAATTTTCGGTTACCCTGACCTATAAAACGCTATTCCAAAAGCAAAACTATGTTATACATCGTTAGAAAGCTTATACTCTCACCTACTGAATAAATGGATTGTCAATCAATCACAGCTATTTTGGAAGGTACCCAGGCATCACAAATGTGCGTATATTTCACAAACTAGCAATGCATTTATTACTTTCTAACCAGCTTGCCAGGTGAAAAATAACTGTGGCAATTCCTTATGACAATGAATTATTTTCCACCACGTAAGTAATTCAGTTCATGTAAACCTAACATTGATACACGTCTTTCTGGCATAAAATGGCTGCCGTGTAGTGTTGTGTCGTTCTTTTGGGTGAATAAACTGTACTGAATCACTTCGTGAAACGATTCATTCGCGAACGTGAACTGGTCATTCACTGACTGATTCGTTCACTGAACGTAGCTACTACGCCCGAATCGTTCGCGAACGACACAACAGTACACTTGCCAGAATTGTTTGCGAACGACGCAACAGTACTCTTGCCCGAATCGTTCGCGAATGACATAACAGTACACTTGCCCGATTTGTTCGCGACCGACACAACACTAGTTTGTTCATTCATCTTGCTGTAGCGAATGCAAGGAGCGAGGAATCCCTGGGGAGGAGAGTAGGTACGGTATGGAATAATGGATAATAAATGGATAATAATCGAACATCACTAACTAGTGTGCTGTTTATTTTCAATTAAATTCTTTTATAAAGAAGTCTTGTTATTTCCTGTTATAAAAGCACTATAAACACCCGTTATAGTGTTTTTATCCAGTAAAACCGCAGCTCCCCCATTTACCTGTATTTGTTTTCAGGCCAGTCTTGCCTGGTCCAATATGATGGCGACGTTGACGTATCGCAGCAACAAGCCGAAGCAGTCAATGCGGCGTTTATGTATATATGTCTATGCCTCACTAAAGAAGGAAGTGACCATGAAAAGGTTCACAGGTTCGGGATCTGAAGGAGCGTTTGGACCCGGAAATGGCAATACGTCACACGTGACATCAGACTTATAAAGTTGATCTTTGTTTACTTTGGATATTGCAAGACGTAATAGATTGAATGTACAACAGCTGTTTGACGCCCTAACTCCAGCGTAGACCGGGAGCTTCCACTGTCCACACCAGAGCCAGCAAGCGTTCAAAACAGAATCAATGTATATCTTACAAGTGGGTGCAGGAATACACACAGCATTGGACTAGTTCCGGGTAGCATACGCACAGCATTAGACTAGTGTCGGGTAGCAGGGTAACATTATAATAACATCATAATATTTCAACTATTAGTAACTGTAATAATAACAGTTAGCATAATGCTAGAATAAACATGGATATAAGAATACTATTAGTGCCTTGCACTACAATATCTCAAGTGTACGGTTTAATTGGGGAAATGGTGAAACGAAGAAAAGTTGATAGCAAAGGTCACGTTTTTAAAGAGAAATGGACGGAGGATTGATTTTTTGTGGAAGTGAAATGCAAGCTCGTTTGCTTAATTTGCGGATCAAGGTCTTCTCAAAAAGAGCAATCTTGAGACATTACACCTGCAGACATGCTACTGTTGAAGGAACGGTGCAAGCGAACAAAAGGTGTTGAGTAATAATAGCGCTACATAACAAGCGTCTTTCCTGCGACCTAAAAAATAGCTAGATAGTGTCTCATGTTACCTCTTTTCCACCAACGCGAACCTAGTTCTGGTTCTGGGCTGGTGGTAGTGCCGGTTCGCAGTTGGTTCAACTTGCGAACCTTCTAAGAACCGGTTTGCTTTTCCACAAGTTAGAGTGCCACGTCATTATGTCACTGTATACGTCTGTATACGTCTCCGCTTTCCCAGCAACATCGTTACGTATTAAAATGCATGTCCTGTAAAAATACACATAATGCCTAAACTGTCTAAATGTACAGCCTTATTATTTAGTCGCTCCAGTTTTTCGCGATTCGGAATTTTCGGAATTCAACACATAAAAATGCCGCATTTTCCCCGACGCTGCATAATTTGTAAAAAAAATTATTCGCCGTTTCACGAATTATTCAGCGTCAGGAAAAATGCAGCATTTTGTTTAAGTTGTGTTGAATTACGAAAATTCTGAATTGCGAAAAACTGGAGGGACTTCTTATTTACTATATCAACTTTAAGATAAGCAACATGCTCGAATTATCTCATCGCGACCCATTAAATCCAATGGCACAGATGTTGCTTCATAATTTCAAACTGCTTTCCTAACGGCTATTTTGCGTCCTGCGACTTGGGTTACAACAGTGAATATCAGATTCCTAGACGTACTGATAGTGACCACATCGCAAGACAGGACACTTAAACTGTATGCTAGCAAATTTATGTAAAGTTTATTTCATTTATATGGGGAGGTCGATACACGTCCCCTTAGCAACCAAAAGCTATAGCGCTGGACCACCTCTGACTTATTTGCCGGCACAGAAAAAAATTACGAAAGTACTGAAAAAATGATCACTGGAGGACAACAAGGACTTTTTTCCTACATAACTAGGTAGCCTACAGGTTGTTACCGATATTTCGCCTATTTCATATATAGTTGCAAATCAGTTTACGTTTCTCTATCCGTGGAACGAAGGTGGTCTCACTCTACCTGGTGGTCACAAAGTTTTAGTTGGTCTTGGTTGGTCACGATAATCCCGCCCCCAGCCCCTGACGTAAGTGGTTCTTGGTTCTAGACCAGCTAAGAGTTGGTGCCGCTTTGGAACCAGTTTTCCTGGCTGAGAGCCGGGTTCTTTTGCTGTCGAAAACGGAAGAACTAGTTCGCGATTAGGCACTGGCTCCGAACCAGCCCTCGAAATGCCTTGGTGGAAAAGGGGCAGAGGTAAATTGAAGGAACAGGGCTGCGTTTCCCAGAGTCTCCTTAGTGCTACGTGCATCGTAAGATACCTTAAGGTCTTCCTTCAGGTCTCAAGCTGTTTCCCAGCGCCTCCTTAGCTAAGGTATACCTTTAAAATGGTGGTCTGAGGCACTCGTAAGCTGTCCCTTAGTGATGCGCTCCTCTCATTCTGTCACAGTATTAGCCTTATTATGCCAACATTTTGCTTTTCAAATCGACAGTTGTATGACAGTGCGCATCAAGTAGCATATCTGCACGGCAGGGGCGTGTCCAGGGAGTGGCCTAGGGTGGCACAGGCCACCCCTGGAATCGGATTGGCCACCCCAGGTGCCACCCCATTATCCTAAACTATGATTGGCTATCTGCCCAGTCAGAGGCGGGACTTAGTTTGAACTGTTTGACGAGTAAACCAAACTTCCGTGTATAGGCGCAATTCAGTCTGAGAGGCAGTAATGCGCTAGAGTAGTGTCTGGCCTGCCAAAAACCCAGAGAAGAAGATCTTGTATTGATTTGGAGTGGAGCAGTAGCTGAGCAGCAGCCAACTACACACGTGTGTGTCTCATGAAGAAGTCTCCTCATCGGATTCCTGGCTGTCTAGCTACTTGACGCATGTCGCTCCTGAAAGATGTGAGTAGACTTTTTCAGTGTTTCCCATTAATGACCTAGACTGTGGCGGCCCGCCATGGTCTAATTTGTCCCGCCACAGTTTCATGATGAACCGAAAATATTTTTACACTTTTTTGCATTTGTGATGCCTGGGTACCTTCCAAAATAGCTGTGCGCACAACACCTGTTGTCTACGGCGCTGTCGCCCTTTTTAGCACAGTCTGGCTTCATTGACAATTCATTTATTCAGTAGGTGAGAGTATAAGCTTTCTAGCGATGTATAACATGTCTAATTTTGCTTTTGGAATAGCGTTTTTTAGGTCAGCATAACCAAAATTTTTTCTTATCATCGCATTCACTTACGCATTCACGTGGTAGCAGTAAAACAAAGACGCTGCTAACGAAACCTTGTCAACGATTTTTCGAAATTTCTTGGAAAATATTATTATTGAGAACTTCTGCATAGCTAAGCCATATGTTTGCTGATAGATTTAGCTGACATCGTTTTCTGGCGCAAAACAGAAGCGAATAGAACAGTATCATTCATTTCCTGTCTCTGTCTTCATCTACTGAAAACAGATTTCATCATTGCTATGTAAGTATTACTGCTCAAAATATTTCGGTTATATACTTTATTTTTGAAATTGAGTATCTTTAAATAGGTTTTTGGTGTTATATAATGTGGATATTTCACACTGTAATGTAAGCGTTAGTTAGTGGTGTAATAGTTTTTGTGAAACATGCAACGGTGATGATGTAAGAGTTGGAACATTGCCAAACCGTGGTTGACGGTTGAAAATTGTTTTCATATTGTCCCATCCCCATACAAGAAAACATATGAGAGTACAGAGCATAGAAATACATACAAGAGTTAATTATTACACATTTAGGTACTGTACCGATTTGTGTGACAACATTTTTGCATTATTTTTTAATCTGATAGCAATGTTTCATCTTAAACCTTCATAAGGGGCTCATTTATGATGTGCTTTATAATGGACAAAATCATTTTATTCATTTTTGGAGAGGTACAATACAAATGTCAGCTACAAAAGGCAATGAGAGTTGATGAATACCATGTCCGCTACCTATAAGATAAATCATAAATCGGTATTAAAGGCCCCCACACAAGAAATATGGACTTTTGTGTTTATGTGTTGACCAATGTGTTTATGATTACATTGTTTACTAGAGCACAAAATTGTTTACAAGAGCACAAAGTTCTTAATAGATGTAGCCTCTTAATTTTGCTCTCAAAGTGCACCAGATTGATGCATTTAACTTTAAAATGTACAAAAAATATTTCCGGGGGAGCATGCCCCCAGACCCCCCTAGAGGGTCCTAGATAGTCTCAAAAAATCCTGTGGGAAACACTGATTTTATATGGTGCCACTTTGTTGTGTTGTGTTGTGATTGGTAGGTCTATTTATCTTTTAAATTAAACTTTAAACACAGGAATGTAATGCTAGTAATTAAAGTAGATATGTGTAGTGTGTAGTGGAGACAAAAATAGTAAATTAATGCTATTCTGATGTGTGCATGCGTGCATGTGTGATCGTACTTCATGCCACCCCTGCATAAGTCAGTGCCCCACTTGGGCCACCCCAGTCAAAAAAGGCTGGACACGCCACTGCTGCACGGGAAAATGACATAGATAGTTTAATATTAACTTTACGAAAATTAATTATCCAATCAATGTTTCTGTGCATAGCACCTCATGAGAATGTTGTCGTTTCACCTGTCTATTCCCATCATGATGGTAATTAAGTATAGGGCCTATCCATAATACTAATGCAATTTGTGGAAAAAATAAGTTTTTTAAAAATGTATATGTAGTGGAGCTAACTGAGGATATGGCTTTTCTGACTGCATACCCTGTAGAAATTAGTTTGTTTGTGTGTGAGTCAATGATCACACTGACTTAGAACAAACTGCCGGTTTATTAAGAATATAAAACCGTTGTGAGAAAAGTCAATGTTGATTCAGTCTACCTGCATGACCGAACTAGAGGGAACTACAGCACGTTGATTGGCCTAGCCATAAACACACATACAGGTACGGTGGCTCATAATGAACAAACAGCCAAATGATCTACATTCCATTCCTTTAGCTCACACCTCCTATATAAAATAAAACAGCACTGGGTAAATATCAAAATTACAGAACATGTCTTTCTTACCATGTTGTTTTACGATTTTCGGTAAACAACCCAATAATGATATTCTCGGTTAAACTTAAGATTATCCAACAGCAAATCAAGGTGGATGAACATATCACTTTAACAGGTAGGCCTATTCATAAGGCATACCTGATATAGAATTAACAATGATCAAGACGTGCTTTTGCCTTTCATCTATGATCATTTTTGCACTACAGAGAAAAGCCCATGGGAATCAGTGGATATGCTGCTACAGTTGCCTATATATTGTGTGACAAAAACAAATTAACATTAGACCTTTGTTTCAATAAGAACAAAATAATTCACCCATATGTAGCCTATATCCTTTTTCCTGGGCTTCCAAGAAGTCCCAGACTATGGCTTATATGATGCTTTTTATTTTATCTTTTGTAGCCAATATGTACTTATTTATTGAAACTATCACAAGGTCTCGTCTTGACTCTTAAAGAGATTAGCAGATGATCTTTAGTAGGCATAGCGTCCTCTTCTCTAATATTAGATTGATGTAAAATGATTATGACAACACTTGTTATATTAAAACGTCATTCATAAGCCTTTAAAAGTGAGACAATCGAGTCTCTTGGCATCGATTGATAAACTTTTCAGCACCACAGTGAAGGCCAGCTCCAATTTACGACGTACCTTTGGAAGTGTCCCTTTAGGCAACTGTTAAGGTATAGTCTGGGAAACACTCATAAAAAAGCGGTTTCCCTTTGAAAGGTATACCTTAGAAACCTTTGTAAAATGTTAAGGTACATCGAATGTCGGAAACGCAGCCCTGATCGCTAAAAGCCGGATTTCGAAGGCGAATTTGTAAAAGAGTGCGTGGTTGCTACTGCGCAAATACTTGCTCCACAAAAACGGAAATTGTCTCAGAACCTTAATTTGTCTCGCCGGACCGTGTCTGATCGTATCAGTGACATGACACGAGCAAGATTCTGCTGCTAATTTCGAGTTTGATTCACTTGCTATTATGTTCCTGTTGTCACTTGACTTTCTAGTTGGTTGTCTGTTTCTCTCCTGCACGATCTTTGCTTCGGTTTGTAGTATGGGCATGGTTTCCTCTAACTCTCCCTGTTTGCATTCTCACGCTCTGTTCAATTATCTCTCAATTCACTCACCTGGTTCACATAGTATACATTCTCTGTTCCCCTTGCTCTTCAGTGCCAGATTGTGCCTGGAAAGGCACTGTGTTTACAGTGCCTTTTCCAGCGTTTACTCCTGTCAGTTTGTCTCGTGCTTGATCTTGCCTGTTTCCCGACCACCGTTTTCTGCCTGCCGTCTTTGTTTTGTTGATTTCCTGTTTTTGACCTTCGACTTTTTTTCGACTTTGATTTTGTCTACTGTTTTGTACTTTTGCCCCGGTGGATTTTTCTGGTTTTGATCTTTTGCACAAACTAACTACGAGACTTCCTGCTGTATTGTGTGCTGTTGCATTAAACATCTCCTACAGGATTTTTGCCACTCCGCTGCCTGAGTCTGTATTTGGGTTCACCACACTTCGACTCGTGACAGCAATGGATGAGACAACAGACATAGCGAACACAAACCAGCTAGCAATTTTTCATGAATTCAGATTTTCTTTATTGGCTATGCATGACACTAACAGAGGTGCCAGAATGCATGCAGCTAGAAAGCATTGAACTGCAGAACAACTGTCAGCTAAATGCCTGGCAAATACACGTTAAAGATGGCATCACTGCTCGGAACCACATATCGCCGTGAACAGTTCTTCTCCAAGCTCTCACTTGCAAAACACAGACTTCGTTCCAGACTGAGAGACATCAACTTGGAGAGCCAACTGTGTATGGAAACATCAGTCCCACCAGACATTCCACAACTGGTTGAGGCAAAGTGTCAGGTCAAATAGTCAGCCATCAGATTAAATTTAAGGTATGTTCAGTTTTAGATCAAGTTTAATATGAACATTCAGTCAGCATAACATGGGAAAATGTGTCTGTAAAAAAACACGAGAGTTCAGAGCAGTCTATGGCCCACTGTTGTACATGCTAATATTAATCTGACCCCAGACAGGAAAAAGGTTCCCCATGTGCCTTATGGCTTCTGCCTGACAGACAGGCGCTTGATTTACGTTAAATCAATCTGCTGTTGTTGAGAACTTTGTTACATTAAGCGTGTCCATTCAGTCGTGGTATGGTAACTTAAATGTCCAATATTACGTGACAGCAACACGATTACTTGCAGTTTATATGAGGCAGAGAAATTGTGATAACAGATAACAGAATTGCGCTGAAAATATCCACCCTACAAACAAAATGTGGTGTGGCAACGTAGTATTAACGTCCCCTATTGGTCTCATAACCTCCGCTTTATGTATCAAATTACGTCGTATAAACGTAAAAACGTAAGACCAGGGCCCCGTCGCAAAACAACAATGTAGGCCTAATATAATATGGAAGGCCATTAGAGCAAATAACAAGACGTTAATGTCGTGTTAACACATTAAAATGCGTGTTAACACGTAATATTTTTATGCTTTAACACAAAAACTGACAAGTTAACAGGTCATGTCGATTTTCTACACCTTAAGACGTCTCACGGCCAACGGATTGCTCCATTCTTGTCTAAGAGGGGTGTTAGAGTGTGGATCAGAACGGTTACTATACCATTACATTATCCTATTAATTCCCGTGTTTTCTAAAAATCTGAAAATAGCCCTGTACCCTACATCACCTGAACTCCTCTGCAACAGTTCTCTAATACCTAGTCTCATGTGATTTCTTTGGAGTGTAACTTGTTGATATCTAGGACAGTATAAAAAAACATGCTCCACCGTTTCCTTTGATTGACTTCTTCAATCCAACTTAGAGCTAGTAGAATAGCTTTTTGGCTGTTACTGTTCCGAGACAAATAGTTTGTAGAGCACACAAACCAAAATATTAGGCTAAGCTATGGCTGACTTTAGGTGCTTGTAGTTAACTTTATCATGATGATGCTGTTTATCCCATTCAATTTGAATATCAATGTCAACTAGAAGAGTGCACTCAGTAGAGTGCAGATCTCCGCCAGGCGTGTTAGCTTACCTAATGCAACAATAGAGGCTACACAATCAATGCAACCAGACAAATACAATATTACAAGTTTTTACCATGTGCCACTGAAAATCCCGAAAACGCAGATTCAGTGAAGTAACGCTAAAAGTTGATGTTATATTCTGGCACTTTTGTTTCAAATCTGGACAGGAACAATTCCAAAAGACCAGCGATGTAAAATATCAATTTCAACATTTTCAACTGTTGATTGAATTGATTCAACTATTTCATTTGTCTGTTTATTTTTAATGTTTAAGGCAAAATTAGAAGTTATAAGAGCTAGGTTTAACAAGAAATACCTGAGTACTGTCTCATTATTCTGAAAATTCCGCACGCCGGCTAATGCATTGTCGGCAATTTAAATCAGCCATCTGGCGTCATATGCAGTTGTCTTAACAGATTTATTGATTTTAAATGCTCAAAAAATGTTCATATGACTCTTTTGCACTTGTCTATGTTAACGTGGTCTAAATCAGAACTGAAACGCATGCCAATGTACTATTTTGCCAGAAAGTCTTATAGACCTTTATATATAAAACGAATCGTCAGATTGAACTGAGTCGCGCACAGCCCTAGAATTTATGATAGTTTGGTGGACCTGTCTCACATGCACAGTTTGCACACATGCACACGGAGGGCTCTTCCTACAGGCGACAAAGGCGGTCAAAATTACAAAAAGCTAAATATTTTTGCCAGATCAGATGATATGTCTAATATTATAATTGTTAGTAGTAATTAAACATCCGTCCCTGCTGAAGGTTTAAATTGGTTTCTTCTAAACCAAACCTCTGGCTTATGTTTCATTCTCGTCATTTCCTTTACGGTATACGGAGGTGCCTGCAGGGTGCCTGTAACCATAGACATATATAGCGTACATAAAGGCCGCTTAGGCCCCTTGCTGCAATACGTCAACGTGGCTGCCATATTGGCCTAGGCAAAACTTTTATCTTAGAATCTCGATAGTTAGGCTATAATCGCTGCTAGACTCACAAGAGAGGAGTGTGTATCAACGTTAGGTTTACATGAATTGAATTATTTATGTGGTGGAAAATAATTCATTGTCATATGGAATTGCCACAGTTAATTTTAATCTGGCAAGCTGGCTAGAAAGTAATTAATGTATTGCTAGCTAACTTGAGTAGGATTGTTAGCATCAAATAACCTTGATTGTAAGGATAGCTTTGCTTGTTGGCTACCTACCAATGTTTTCTTGCAAGTCGTGTTTTGATTTTGAACGAATTAAACTGAACATAACCACAATAATTTTAACCTGGCAAGCTGGCTAGAAAATAATGAATGTATTATTAATTTTAGCTGAAACATTTTTCATTAGAACAAGCTTGATTTCTTTCTATTTGCTTGCTAGCTAAAATGAGTATGATTGCAAGCATCATTTATGATTTATAAAGGCTAGTTTTGCTTTTTAACTAGCTACCAATGTTTTCTTGCAACATTAAATTTGTGTTTTGATTTATTATTTTAATACATAACATATTAAATATCCAAATTGCCCCAAATAGTTTCAGGCTAACCATATTTGCTTTCTAGCTATTTTAAATTGTAAAATTATTGTGGTTATGTTCAGTTTAATTCGTTCAAAATCAAAACACGACTTGCAAGAAACATTGGTAGGTAGCTAGGTAGCTAACAAGCAAAGCTAGCCTTACAATGCTTGCAATCCTACTCATGTTAGCTAGCAAGCAAATAGCAAGAAATCAAGCTTGTTCTAATGAGGCCAGTCTTGCCTAGTCCAATATGGTGGTGACGTTGACGTATGATCCAAAGGCCAATGCGGCGTCTATGTATATATGTCTATGCCTGTAACAAGTGCGTAGCATGTGCATAGACCGTATAAAAATATGGAAGAAGTGCTTCATGACGTCACCCACTGATTTGCTATGGTTAGTGCTCACTGGCGCATGAAGCCCAAACTAGGGCGCAGCCCGTTGCAACCAACGCAAGTGCAGTGGAGCAAAAGAGTGGAGTCCCCGACTACCTTACATGGTAATTAGACACGCCCACGTCTGGACAACATGAGTGGCCTTGCAACCACAGAACCGTACTGTCATAACATTTCAAAAAAGTTAATTGTGCAAGATACGTTTAGTGTTAAGATATTTACATAGAAGAATTGATATAATAGATCACTAGCTAATTAGCTTACTAGCTAGCTAGTTATATAGACAGATAGATAACAGAACTCTAGATAGCTAGACAGATATATCACAAGATAACTAGCTAGCAAGTTAGCTAGATAGACAGATAGATCGATAGCAAGACAGTAAGCTTACTCCCCCTAGCTAAGTAAATCCCCCTAGCATGTCTTCTTAAAGAAGCTTCAAAACTGCTTACAAATCTGATTTCATCAACAACATATACAAATTATAAAAGACGAGACTTTATGAGAATCAACTGAAACCCCAAAATGGTCAGAAATCGCGTTTTGACATAGAACCTTGTTTACTGAAAATGTCTCAAACTGAAAGAACTCTAGAGAAGAATCCTTAGAATAGCGGTTAGCAGAGTTAAACACAGCACACAACATTTCTGTCGGAATAAAACGACACAGAATCACACCTGCCGCTGAAGCACTCTGCCTGCCTGCGAGGATGGGGAAATCCTTATGTGGTCATACGGTAGTAAGACAAACCACATTGCAGGCACTGAAATT
This sequence comes from Anguilla pacifica, assembly GCA_039654925.1. NCBI lineage: Eukaryota > Metazoa > Chordata > Actinopteri > Anguilliformes > Anguillidae > Anguilla > Anguilla pacifica. The sequence goes on from CM077292.1 coordinate 40,101,542, forward strand.
AACTGGAATTTTGGCAGAATTATTTTAAAATATCAGACCCAGGGGAGACTTTACAAGGGATGGGATTAACTAGTTAAACCATCATTTCTTGTGTAAAAAATTTATTGACTTTATATTTCCTCCGAAAAAATTGGCCTCTTTTCAGGCTTTCCCCATTGGGTGGGCGGGGTTTCAAGTTCTTTTTTCAACAAGGCGTTGCAGTTCACACAGTAGCCACTGGGGTAAAAGGCATCACTAACAGAGGCGAGTTGTTGCCCCTTGGCGTAGACGGCCACATCAGTAATTTATGCACAACGTTAGTAATTTATGCATGACGTGCTCCCTTGTTCGACATCATTGATGCAACCCTTCTCATGAATATGTATGACTGCCTTGATTCAAGGTCCCTCATTGGCCACAACCAGAACATGCACGTTAACGCGTCGATTTGTGTTGTGTTAACACGTAAAAATATTTTACGGGGATGGTGGTGCTGGTGCTGTTAGATTCTGTCGAGTGGGGGGGGGGGCGTTTCACTTGATAAAATCCTTCTTACATTACATTGTTATGAACTGTTCTGTTGCTGTTCCATTTTTAATTTATACCGCTAGTTCCGCGATAGTTCCAGTGAATAACGTACATACGAAAATAACGTTATTTACCTTAGATAAACATTGTATCATGTGCCCCCCCTACCGGTTGTGTCCCTAAACAACCCAGATAGCACACATACATCTTGCTGATGTGGGCCCGATGTATAGAAGTTACGTTGGCAAGATGTAGTATGGAGAGCGTTTGCTAATTGGTGAGACGTCGCCACGAGGTCGGCATTTGGTCGAAAATGCCCTCCAGGCGATGTTTGGACGATGAATCAAAGCTGCACCACCCGGCCACTCTACAGACTAGCCTCTGTTAACTACGACATTTTATTTACTTAGGTCGTATATTTCAGACAGCAAATATGCCACTATCCATGACCTGAAATTTCACTTACCAAATAAATATGTAATAAACATCAAATTTTATGGGAATATAAGAAGGAGACAATGAAAAACAATATGCTTGACCATCCAAAATGGGCTATAGTAGGCCTAGCTACCTGATTTTGTGTGTGGGTATAATGAAGAGACACGATTCAAGTTAATGACGAGTTTAATATCAGGCTGGATATGTTGAAGCCATCAAGCTCTTAAAAGAACTCCAGCACAGAAAAGAGAGAACAAGGAATAGAGAAACAGAAATATATAAACACCGGGAGGGGGATTGCAGTGCTATTGTCAAAATTAGCAACACAGTTGTAAACTGACAAAACACCGTTAGATTTAAAAACCGGAATAGTTTCAAGGACATTTTAAGCTATTAAACAAACTACATTGTTATAGCATTAAGTGGGATAGTTTAATTATAATTACATTTTTAGTAAAATTTTGTGCCGTTGTAGCCTCAAATCGGTTGGTAATGGATCCCCTTATGCTAGCTAGCTAGCTAGCTAAAGTTGGCTAAGTAATGAGCCGGCATCTGGGCTCTTCCCCTGTGCTAACATATATTAATGGCACACCCTGTCGTTCCTTATTAGCTACTTTATTAAATGTCACAGAATTAACAAAATAGCTATTTTATGTCAATTTACTTCAAGTGCCAGTTTACCTGAAAACCAGTAACGTTACGACAACTCCTTTTGAATACGAAGAGAAAGTGACAGTTTGAAGAGTGAGCGTCTCTCCTTCTCGAGCGCTGGTTGCGGTGGTGGCAAATTAAGTATAATAGTCATTTGGCCAACCTATCTGAGACGTTTGAAATAGAGCACAGAGATTAGAAGAAATCCGCCTATGGGCCGATGCTTGTCAGACGTTATGAATAGAATGCGACGTTACGATCTCAGGCCGACATCGGCGAGACCTATGTGTGCTATCTGGGAACTGCATAGCATCAAATGTAATACGAAATCTACATCAACAAACAATATGACCTCTCATATTACACAAAAACTTTTTAGGGTCCCATAACCCCCCCCGGGGTTGTTACCACAGACACCCAGTTCTTTAATCATAAATAATAATAATAATAATAATAATAATAATAATAATAATAATAATAATAATAGGCTCAATCACCATTTTGTTATCTAATTCAGCGATAGATAGTGACTTAACAGGCATTTATTTTAATGAAAATCTTCGAGAATATTACTTTAAGTAGCATGGCAAATATAACCTAACACACCTGCACTTTGTGTTACCTTTGGCATTTGTTTTGTTTATTGCAAGAGTTTGATGGCTATACCTACGCTGTTCTTACTTTTTTGTGCCTTAATATGATGCTGTCCTCGTATCATTCCACCATATAGTTTTCAGAATCTAAGCTGTGTGGCTGACGTTTTTCTATTTCATTTTTCTGATAGTTTGTCATTATCTATAGTTTCTCTCAACGCTAGGGGTTTAAGGGATTTGAAGCGAAAAGCTTTATTCTCATTTGCGAAACAATGCAAAACCAATTTTTGTGTTTTTCAGGTGACACATACCATCAATGATGATGTTCATTTTTGGAGGTCTCAGTGGGGAAATGAGGCTTTTTTCTCACATGCTTCGCAACGTTCTGCTGGGGTTTGCACTCTTAAAAATAATTTTACAGGGGGTGCATTGCACACAGACTGTGATAAGAATGGTCACTATATTTGTCAGGTTCTTGACACTCACAACACCAACTTAATTATAATTAACATTTATGGATACAACACAATGTCAGATAACAATATTTTGCTTAATAATGTGGAAAAAAGAATTCTCTATTGGCTGGCCAGATATCCTAATGCTTATCTACTTATAGGTGGTGATTTTAATATTACATTGGACAACACAATCGACAGGTGGCCACCAGGACCCCAAACTAGAGCCAATGCAAATTTAAAAATGCTAATGCAAAGATTTGATTTAATAGATGCTTGGAGAGACAAACATCCTTATGATAGAACTTTTACCTGGTGCAATAAATCAAGGTCTAGGCAATCTAGATTAGATTTTTGGTTAATTTCGAACATTCTTAAAGATGCAATGTGCAAATGTTAACATTCTTTCCACCCCATTAACTGATCACAAGGCCATCCAAATTCACATTTCTTTACTTCCTTCTACTTCTAATTGTCCACAGAATTCATACTGGAAACTTAATAGTTCTGTTGTGTGTCATGAAGCAGTTAAACTCAGGGTTAAAGAACTAATACAAGTCTTCTGGAATGAGGCCCAGGCTGAAAAAGTATATGGCAGTAAATGGGAACTTCTAAAATTTGAAGTTGGCAAATTTGTTAGGAAATATTGTATTAATCTTGCTAAGGATAAACGATGTGAGGAAGAAAAGATGATTTCCATGATAACTGCCTTCTCCTCTAAATATCCTGATAAGTTGTCCTACGAAGAAAAAGAAACACTGTTTGAATATCAAAACAAACTAGATAAGCTCTATCAATCTAAAGCTAAAGGGGCTTTTGTAAGGTCCAGGAGGCGATAGATGGAAGAAGGTAAACAGAACTCAGCGTATTTCTTTAGGTTAGTAAAATCCCAGTCCAAAAATAATACCATTCATCAACTTAGAATAGAGAACATAGTATGTGATGATGCAAACCAGATTGCAAACTTCTGTTCCAACTTTTATAAAAATCTATACAGCTCTCAATATTGCGATGATAATACTGTTTCATTTTTGGATCCTTTAGTTGATATTAACCCAATCAACACTGCTGACCAAGAATTCTGTGATCGTCCAATCTCTCTTAAGGAAATAGTAGACTCAATTAATAATTTAAAGAACAATAAATCTCCTGGAGTGGATGGACTCACATCAGAGTTCTATAAATCCTTCTCTGAAGAACTGGCTCCCTTTTTATTAGAAGTATTTTGTGAAAGTATTGCCAAAGGTGTTCTCCCTCCCACTTTAACACAGGGCCTAATAACCCTTATTCCTAAACCTAAGAAAGATTTGTTACTTATTGATAATTTGTACCCGATTAGCCTCCTAAATAATGATTACAAAATTTTAGCTATCATTTTCGCTAAGCGCATAAAAACTGTTTTGGTTGGTATCATAGATGAAACACAGTCTGGATTTATGAGGAATAGGCATATTTCCAACAATATTCGACTTGTACTTGATATATTAGATTACCCAGAGTTAGTTAATAATGAAAGTTTCATCCTTTTCCTGGACTTTTACAAAGCCTTCGATTCAATTGAACACAAATTTATCTTTAGAACACTTAACAAATTTGGTTTTGGCAACTTTTTTTGCAGAACAATTAAAACATTATACACTAATGGAAATAGCTCAATTAAATTAAAAAATGGCACATCCCGCAGATTTGAGTTAAAACGTGGCATACGTCAGGGCTGCCCTATCAGTCCTTATTTATTTTTGCTATCCACCCAATTATTAACTAATCGTATCAAAGCTAGTGGTCTGAAAGGTATGTCAATTATAGATAGGGAAATCATTATCAGTCAACTGGCTGATGACACTACCCTTTTCTTAAAGGACTCCTCTCAAATTCCTCTTGCTATTGACATAATTTGGGTGTTTTCTAATGCCTCGGGTCTTCATTTAAATGTTAATAAGTGTGAATTGATGGCAGTCAAGAACTGTGAGTTGCCCTCCATCTGTAATATTCCAATTAAGGAGAGAGTCACCTACCTGGGAATAGTCATAACAAAAAACCAGAAAGATAGATGTGATTTGAACTTTATCCCGATTGTAGAGAGAACCAGGAAAAAACTTAATCAGTGGCTTCAAAGAGACTTATCTTTAAAGGGTAGAATGTTACTCTCTAAGGCAGAAGGTTTATCCAGGCTTACCTACGCTGCTATTTCCTTAGAGATTGACCAGTCGCTTTATAACTTTATTTGGAAGAACAAAACTCATTATATTAAGAAGTCTATCCTAATGAATAACTATAATAATGGTGGCCTCAATTTTCTTGATTTTAGTATACTAAACAACACATTCAAGGTTAATTGGATTAGACAATATTTAAAAGACCCTACCTCTGTTTGGAATTTTATTTCTCATCATATGTTTTCTAATTTGGGTGGTCTGAAGTTTGTTCTACTTTGTAATTATAATATTGACCAAATTCCTGTCTCTCTCTCAAATTGCCATAAGCAAACACTTTTGGCCTGGTCTCATTTATAAGCACAATTTTTCTCCAAATAGATATTTTATATGGAACAACAGGGATGTGTGTTACAAAAATAAATCTTTATTTATTGACAATTGGGTCAGGAATGGTATTATATTGGTGAGTCAACTTTTTAATAAGGAGGGAAAGCTTTTTGGTTACCAAGAATTTCTCTGTCATTATAAGATCCCTGTAAGCCCTAAACAATTTGCTATTGTTTTTGATGCCATTCCATCTGGTGTTGTCATGCTGTATAAGGGTTATGCCTCTCTACCTTCTGCTGTGACACCTTCGCTTGATCCAGTTGACACACCTATAGGAAAATTATGTTTTCTACCAGCTTCCTGTAAAAATAACAAAAAAAATCTGCACCTTATTCCAGACTGATTGTATCTCTGCCCCTTATGTAATTGCATCCTGGAATAAGCTTGTTGAGTTAAAGAAATTTCTTTTAAGATCATTCACCGCTGTTATCCTGTCAAGTCATTTTTAGTAAGATTCAAGAAGGATATTGATGTAACTTGCACTTTTTGTAACATGCACCTAGAGACTGTCTTCCATTTATTTTTCACTTGTGAACACACTCAGTGTCTGTGGCAAGGCATCTGTCCTTTTATATTGGACTATATCTATGATGCTTTTGTACTTTGCTTGAAGGATGTATTATTTGGTTTTACAAATTATAGGAAGGAATTAGAAAATGAATTTTTTCTGTGTAATCTCATCATATTGCTGGCCATGTTTTATATCCATAAATGTAAGGTGTTAAAAATTAAGCCCTGTTTTTGTACCTTTATAAAGGAAGCAAAGTCCTGCATAAGAACATTATCTACCTCATGCAATAGTAAAGCTATGAAAACCTTAAATTTGTGCTCCAAATTTAACATACTAATATAATTTTAATATATGTACATCTTTTATTTTTTGATATCATTTTATTGCATAATTCTCATTTTATATTTGTTTACGTCAAACTTTGTAACCCCTGGCGTTGTATATTTGTCTGTTTATTATTCCTTATTATTCTCATATTTTATATATGTTGTATTTTGTATATCTGATGCTGAAGTTGAATTATAATAACAAAAAAAAAATAATAATAAATTATTGGGTCTGCTACCATTTCGAGCATAACAGATGGTGGAGGAGACACCTGTGTCCGAGCCGGAAAATGGTAAAAATTTAATAGCCAATGCTACTAGTATTTAAATAATTACATGGTTGCAGGGTTAATTTATTTCTTCATTTTAACGATGTTTTAATGATATTATAGACATGCTTTCATTTCGTTTGTTTCCTTTTTGTCTTACAGGCGCGTAGAGGTCTTCTAACAGAGCCACATCTGCCATTGCCGAGATTTGATGACTGTCAAAGCTGTTGTTTAAACAGGTGACTGAATAAGCATCTAACCTAATTGCTTGTAATTATGTCACCAGTAGCGTAGCCTAACAAGTAGGCTATCTCAAAATGAAAGAGAAATTAATCTCATAGCCAACACCAAAAAACTGTTAACCCTGTTAATTGCAAACAATTTGAAAATAACTATTTATGTTAGGGATATGACACAGTTGATGTAGGCCTTTGCAAATTAGAATATTTTGCCATAGACTACATATTTTTAAGTGATGAATATGTGGCTGCATATGCTTAAATGCCAGTCAGAATATGGTCTAATAACAATTCTCCGACTCAGCCAGATTTATGCTGCACTGCAAGTCCACGCTGACATGAAAACTTGCGTACACGAGTTGAGACTTGACCTGAGATTTGATTGTAGCTTCCTCTGGATGGGAATGAACCTCATGGTGTCACTAGAATTAGCATTTTTGATCATGGTTATCTGTGGAGCTGATCGTCCAGCAGTCTTGATCCTCACCTGCTGCGTAATCCAAACTGTGGAATGGCTGTGACAACAAATAATCCACAAGATGTTCTTCCCCATCCCACTCTCTGCGTCTGCGTCCATGCCTCTCTGTGACCCCCTTACTTATGCTGCAGTTAATTGCCTCGTTAGCAATAGCAGCACCACTCCTCAAAATCCATTCTCGCCATTAGCTCAGTCCTTCAGGGCTGCTACAACAAGCTAACTGTTGCGTTGGCTAACGCAAGTAGGCTAGGTAGCTACTGTTCGATAAAAGAGGGAAACGTAAATCTGAAAAAAGGAAATTCAGCCTCTATGGACCAGCCTCCTCTAGTTGAAAAGGCTTAAATGAAATGTAATTTTTTAGTGATGGGTTTTAAAAGTAGTTGCAATTTGCACATTATAATACAATACAGTGGTAGAGAATTGAAGGTGAAATTTGGAAATTATCATTGGACCAACGCGATGTCAATATTGTATTCTGGTTGTTGATTGGTTAGGGAGGACGTCCTCCCTTGGAGCATTATTTTACGTGTTTTGGCCAATAACAGATTAGTATGAAAAAAAATAAAGTAAATTAAATTGATATAAGAGATCCCGCCCTAAGGATGATAGCAGGAGCCCGTCCTCCTCTGCCCCCCAACCACCACTTCACACAGACTGCCCTTTCCCCTCTTTCCTGCCCTGCAGGTGTCGCTGCTGAAGCATTTTAATCAGAATTTCAATATTGGATTTTTTCCAAAGAGGAGATAAAAAATATTTTATAAATGATACTGAGATTTGGTAATGGTTTATTTCAACCAATTACTCTTTTTTTATATTTTGATCTCCCTCTTGCCTCTCAAAAATAGAGGAGGAGCAACCTCCTCTGCCTCTATGGGCCAGCCTCCTCTGGTACATATAGAACTGAAGTAGGCCTACATGCACGCACACACACACACACACACACACACATGTTGGCTAGTGGTTGTAGACTGAAGAAATAAATAGTTGGATTTAGTAAATAAATACAATTATTGGATTTGCTTAATAAAATTGTAGACATGTTGCATGCGATGCAGCAGCCTATATGTAATGTGTGGAACTTCATTAGTTAGTCCTAGCATTTTCTTAATAACATTGCATTCAGGCACTGTCTGTCTAACATTTTTTTTCTTATTTTTGTGGTTACACTACCACCCCAGAACCCCTGCAACATATCTGCCGTGAAGTCATTATCTGGTGCCAGTTTCTATACAAGCAGTAACGTTACCTACCGGACCGAAGTGCAACACTGATTTTAGTGCTCATTAATTTCACAGCCGTCTGCACTACTAATATAGTCGGTCTGTCATGTCATTAGCAAGGTAGCTAACGTTAAACTTGGGTAAAATACCAAAAGCGGAACTGTGTTCGCGTATTTTATTAGTATTTCAGAAATAGAAATGAGTTTCCCACAAAGATTATACAGATGCAAAAGCAGTAGTTTAAATGTTGTATTTTTTGTTTCCCAGCAAGGCAGCGTTCATCAGTCAGAGGGGGGCGCGAACGTAACCTGTCAGTGAGAGAAAAATATCACAGGCAGATACACTAGCCTACGTGCTGCGCCTCCAGGGAATGAGCTATTAGAGCATCAAAATTTAGGAGATTTAAATGAGTACATGTGTATATATTTGATTTTGCGTGTGCATCCGATGTTTTTATTTGGTGAATTACATTAAATGTCCAATGGGGAAACATATTATTTGTGGGCTTGGAGCATTGGTGATGTAATCAGGCAGGAAAAATACGAAGAAGGAGAAAATGCAAAATCCCCTAAATTTGGAGGATTATTGTGTAGACATGTGAAGTTGTTTGTGAAATCTGTCTGTTGAAATGGGTTCAGAAGGGACTGAAATGAATGTTTTTAAGGGCTGAGAGTCTGTGGTCATTGCGGTTATTTCTGGAGGGAACCCTGAAAAGTGCCGAACTCTCAGTGCTGTATAGGTATGGGGCATGCCACCCCGCCAAGGCGTAACTTGGCGGGATGGCATACTTGCCATCCCAATCTCTCAGTATTTCATTGCAAACTAAAAAATAAAACAATACAATTATTCAATTCAATTCGCTGTATTGGCATGACAAATTTGTACATTTGTATTGCTAAAGCTTGTAAGGTACAACAATGTATATATATTTTTAAAAAAATTAAAAACAATAGAAGTAACAATAAACAGTAAAAATAACTAACAGTAAAAAGTTGCAATAACAATAAATAAAAATAATCAGCATAACATAAGAACAGTAACACAGTAACAGATGTATTTCTGTGTGTATACGCATGTATGTATGTGTGTGTGTGTGTGTGTAAATGTTTGTGTATAGGTAAATAGGTGTGGTGTTATGGTTGTATTCCATCACTCACTGTCCCTAAGACTGTGGCAGGCAGCAAGAAACTGCACTGCAAGTGTAGAGCACTCCGCTTTTTCCCCTAGGAGTAGTTTTAGTTTTTCTTGGTCAGGAAGGTTGTTGAAAAATGGGCAGAACCGGTTAAATTTAGGGAAGTAGATTTTTCTGATTTCTTTATATTTTTCACAGTTGGTTATGAAGTGTAGCTCTGTCTCCACCTCCCTCAGAGAGCAGTGTTGGCACAGCCTTTCTTCGACAGGTAGCCATGATTTGTGGTGGCGACCTGTCTCAATGGCCAGGCTGTGCTCACTGAGTCTGTACTTTGTCAAGGTGGTTCTCAATTTTATATCAGTCACCTTGGTCAGATAGTCTGCCAGGGTGTACTGTCTATTTAAGGCCAGATAACACTGCATTTTGCTTTGTGTTTGTGTTTGAGTGTCCCAATAGGTGATGTAATTTTGCTTTTGATAGGTTATAATTTGGTTGACTCTAATTGATTTTGTATCAATGTGCTGGTCCTGAGGCTGTGGGTTGTTAGTACTGGTGAGTGAACTAAGCGTCAGGACCAGCTGATAGAGGGGACTCTTTTCTTTGCTCAACTCTTGGCATTTCAGGGCTTTGTAATGGTATGAGTGGGGGTCACTATTTTTTAAATGTTTCCAAAATTTTATTGCCCTCTTTTGAATTCTGATTAATAATGGATATTGGCCTAATTCTGCCCTACATGCATTGTTTGTTGTTTTTCTTTGTATATGCAAGATGTTCTTGCAGAACTCTGCAAGCAGGGTTTCAATAGGGTGTTTGTCCCATTTTGCAAAGTTTTGATTTGAAAGTGGACCCCACACTTCACTGCCATATAGGGCAATCGGTTCAATTACTGATTCAAATAGTTTAAGCCAAATTCTAATTGGAATTTTAATGTAAATTTGTCGTTTTATGGCATAAAAAGCCCTGCGTGCTTTCTCTTTCAGTTCATTCACTGCAGGATTGAAATTTCCTGTGGAACTTATTTTCAGACCGAAGTAATTGTATTCTGTGCATGTTTCTATGGGATTTCTCCCTAGTGTGAAATTTGATGTAGTTCCCTGAGATTTGGATCTTTTTTGGAAGATCATAGTTCTCGTCTTTTTCATGTTTACTGCCTAGGCCCAGGTCTGGCAAAGTTGTTCTAGTAGATTCAAGTTCTGCTGTAGCCCTTGGGGAGTGGGCAACAGTACGACTAGGTCATCTGCATAGAGCAGGAGTTTGATTTCTGTGTCATAAAGATTAAGACCAGGTGCTGCAGATTGCTCCAACTTGGTGGTCAATTCATTAATATATATGTTAAATAGAGTTGGGCTTATGTTGCAGCCTTGTTGTACCCCGCGTCTCTGGGTGACTAAATTAGTCATTTTTTTGCCAATTTTGATGCTGCATTCATTGTCTGTATACATTGATTTAATTATATCGTATGTTTTACCCCCTACACCACTTTCAATAACTTTGTAAAAAAGACCTTTGTGCCAAATTGAATCAAATGCCTTTTGGAAGTCTATAAAACTGGCATATATTTTTTCATTTTTTTGGTTAACATATATGTCAATCAGGGTGTGCAAGGTGTAAATGTGATCAGACGTGCGGCAATTTGGAAGAAATCCAATTTGACTTTTACTCAAGACATTGTGCTTAGTAAGGAAGTCTATAAGTCTTGCATTAATAATGCTACAAAGAACCTTCCCCAGGTTACGGTTCACACAAATGCCTTCGGTAATTGTTGGGGTCGAATTTGTCACCATTTTTGAAAATAGGGGTTTATGAGTCCATGATTCCAAATGTCAGGGAAGTGACCTACACTCAGAACCAAATTGAACAATTTGAGGATAGTCAATTGGAATTTTTTGCTACTATGTTTCAGCATCTCATTTAGGATACCATCAGGCCTGCTTGATTTATTTGGTTTGAGATTCTGAAGTCTTTCCTTCAGCTCCTGCTCAGTAATGGGAGAGTCCAGTGGGTTTTGATTATCTTTTATAGCCAATTCTAGTTCATGCAATTTTTCTTGGATATGATTTTGGTCTGAATTTGTACCTAATGGTATTGTTTCATACAATGTTTTAAAATGGTTAATCCATATGTCTCCATTTTGTATGGCCAATTCTTCTGGTTTGGATTTATTGAGTTTTTTCCAGTTTTCCCAGAAATGGTTTGTCTTTATGGACTCTTCAATTAATGTCAGTTTTCTGCGGGTATATTGTGCCTTTTTGGTTCTGAGCATAGGTTTATATTGCTTTAGAGTTTCACAGTAATTAAGGCGTAAATCTACATTGTTTGGGTCTCTATGTTTTTGATTTGATAAGTTTCTAAGTTCTTTTCTAATATTTTTACAGTCCAAATCAAACCAATTATCCTCTTGGTGTTTTGGTTTGTTTTTTGATTGTTTGAGTTGGGATATTTTTGCAGTTTTTCCAAATATATAATTAATGTTTCACTGCTAGATTGACACCTTCTTTACTGTGAATGTATGTGGTATCCAGAAAGCTGTCTAATAATGTTTGGATATTTTGGCTGTTGATTGCTTTCTGGAATTCCTCTGTGCTGTTTTGGGCCCATCTGTATGATCTAGGAATGTTGAACAGCTTGCTGGGCTGTGAATGTGTGGTGAGGTTAATTTCTGTCTTTTTGAAAAACACAGTAATTTGGCTGTGATCGGACAGAGGGGTTAGTGCTTTAACAGTGAATGCTCTGAAAGAGAAAGGGTCTAGGTCTGTGACCATGTAATCAACAGTACTGCTGCCAAGAGGAGAGCAATAGGTGTTTCTTCCCAGAGAGTCCCCTCGTAACCTACCATTGACAATGTACAGACCCAGGCTTCGACAGAGCTGCAGGAGGTCCTTCCCGTTCCTGTTCACCTGTGGGTCAGAGCTGTTTCTAGGGAAGTTAGTAACATTTTTAATGTAATTGTTACCCATTATGTGAGTATTACCTGTTTCAATGTTGAAGTCAGGTAGGGAGCCTGTTTGAGCATTCAAATCTCCACAGATCAGCACGTTCCCCTGAGCCTGGAACCTGCAGATCTCATCTTGGAGGTTAGAAAAGATATCCTCATCAAAGTATGGGGATTCACTTGGGGGAATGTAGATTGCACAGAGGAATATGTCTTTTTGTGTTTGTTTTCTCTTTCTTGATTTTAAGCCAGATGTGTGATTTCTGTGTTTTAATTGTTGTTATAGAATTTGTAAGCTCTGCCTTATACCAAATTATGATTCCTCCTGAATCTCTTCCACGTTTAATTGTAGGGTGTTTGGTGGATGATACTATGATTTCTTTGTAGTTTGGGAGACAGTGAGTGATGGAATCTGGTTTACACCAAGTCTCCTGGAGGATAATGATGTCTATATTTTTTGTGTTATTTTTGAACTCTGGGGTCTTGCTTTTACATCCAAATATGGACGAGTTAATACCCTGGATGTTCCATAGTGTAATGGATAGTGCATTCATGAGTGCAAAAACAATTAGACAAAATTATCTATTTTAAATTGAGATAAACAGTGTAAAAACAGGTACAATTTGACAGGAACTAGAATATTTCAGATTATAGTTGCAAATTTATAGCAGACTGTGCACTCACTATGCTTAGCCCATCAGCCTGGTGCATATGAGGCTGAGCAGGTGTTTGATCTCCCCCATGTCCGTGTTGCTGGCTCTGGCTGGTCCTTTCAGTGCTGCAGCATAGCTGTACTGCTGCTGCTGCAGGGCTGGACTCTGCTGCTGTGGGGCTGGGCCGGGCCGGTGGGGTCTCAGCGGGGGGTTCACATGTCCTGCTGGCGGCGCTCTGGGTCTGGGGGGGCCTGTGCTGCTGGTGGTGCGGTGGCCGCTGCATGGTGAAGTCCCTTGGGGGGGGTGAGAAGTAAAGGCCAGCTGGGTGAAGGCTGGAGGGTTGTCTGCTAATCTGAGGGGGGCCGTCTGGGACGCGTCCAAGAGCGACGTCTTTCAGCTTCCGTGCCAATATGCCTACTGAGTCTTTCTGGAGGTGGACATGGTCGTGGAGGTTGTCCAGGTGGAGGGTTGGGTGGTGTGTGGACATTGGGCATAAGAGCACATCTACGGGAAATGGCAGCATTGATCCGTTGGATTGTTTGAGGGTGGAAATCGGTCCTGGGCAGGATGGTGGAGATGATGATTTTGGTGGAGGGGAAAGTCTGAGTGGCTCGCTCCGCTACTCTCCTCACAGACTCTGCCACTCTCTCCTGCTGTTCCCTCAGGTCGTTAGTGCCTGGGTGCACTATTATGTGACTTGGTTGACCCAGGTTTTTTTTGGTTAATAAAGCAAATGCTGCTTCAGTTTTTGGGCACCAAAGTTTCACTACATTATGGTTTGGGAAGAGCTGCTGTTCATTTAAAAATTTACCATTTGAGTCCATAAGTATTATCATTTCTGAATCTCTGCAGTTGTTTGTTTTGTTTTTTGATATTGAGGCTGGTGGCAGAGGGGCTTGGGGTAGTGTCTCTCTCTGCACTGGGCTGGGGTGTGGGGGTGGGTACCTGCTGGTTTTGCGCTGCTGTGGTGGTCTCAGTCGGGGTGGGGGTGCGTGTGTTAGGAGGCTGGGCCTGGTGTTTGTGGGTATTTTGGAGGCTCTGTAGCTGCTCCCTCAGGCTCTGCATGGTCTGCTCCCTGAGCTCCAGCTCCTCTCTCACTGCTCCCAGCTCCCTCCTCAGAGCCTCTCTGTCCTGCTGCAGCTCCTGCACTTCTCCTCTCAGCTCCATCATTGAGGCCTTCACTTTGCTGAGCTCGTCTCGCAGGTGCCGTGAGGGTTCGCTGTGTGCTTGGTGGGACAGCATCAGCTCCTTTAACTCCACCATCTCCACCTCCTGCAGGGAGAGCATCTCTCTCATCAGGGAGACTGTGCTCTCCAGCTGTTTGTGCGACCCAGTACATTCCTCTGGGGGTTGGCTCTTCTCTCCTTCTCCTGCCTCCAAATCCTCGGCCTCACTTGTTTTTGTTTTAAGTTTTATTATTTTAATGTTCTGTTTTGGTTTCTCAGCCTCTGCCAGTGCTTTTATTACACCAAAGTCCCTCTGGACAGAGCTGAGGCTAGCTTCACTGCCTTGGAACATGACAGTGCCATTGTGGTATACATTTACAGTGAGGAGTGTGCTGTCACTCTCTACCTCCTCATATATGGTTATCTGTCTCCCACTACAGATACCATTCTTTTTGTAATGCCTGTAGTGCTTGCAGATAGCACTCTGCCAGGCCTCTGTACAGTCTGTGTATAGGAGCAGGTTTGTTGGAATACACTGGGAGAAATCTGCTGTCAGGGTCTCTGGATTGTTTCTCAGCAGTTTGTGTTTAAACTCTTTCCTGGCTGATGCACTTTTGACACTGTCAGGATACTGTATCTCAAGGGGGAGGGGCTGCCCACTAGCTCCAGAAAATTGATACATTTCAACTGTCACTTTTCAACTGACTCTAAACTGCAGCAGCTAGCTAATTAGCAATTTGGTTTAATAACCTACCGTTTAATTAAATAAGCAATTAATAGTGACAATTTATTCTAGATTATACAAGTATTTTTCCAAAATGCCGACCTCATAACTGCTGGAGTTGTACTTTTGGGTTTTTTTTTCTTTTTTTTTAAAATCCTGATATTTTGTTTGATAGCCTCTGTTAGCGCAGCACTGTGTTCTTTGTTATATATGTTTGTTTCTTTGAGATTTCTTGGATTTTTGCTCTTTTAAAGGGTTTATAGTTGTCCCTGTTTGTCCTCGTCCTTGATGTTCTGTTTTTGGGTGATTTTCTTTGGTTTATCTCATTTTAAAATAAGAAAATTGTTCGGTTTTTAGGAGCTCATGTGAATCATGTCTGCACTCTGAATGTCTCCCTCTCTCTCTCTATTATTGTTCTCTGCTCCAGACAGCCCTCTAACAGCATTACCTGGAACACCTGCAGAGTATGCCACCTCTGTCTGCAGGAAACTACGGACTGCCTATCAGTCCACACAGGAGCTTCTCCAGCAAGCTCATCAACAACAAAAAGAACAGTAGAACAGGAAAGTCAGAAATTTACCTTACAAGAAAGGTGACCTTGTATGGCTTAGTGACCCAGCTCATTCCATATGTAAGTTAGCTCCTCACTGGAAGGGTCCTTACATCATCATGCAGGCAACGCAATCATCTGCTGAGGAGGATGATTGGGATGTTGTTCTGTACGCCATTATAAACAAGCATGTCCCAGAGGGCCCAGTTCAGGTGGTTCACCACAACCGCCTGAAAGCATATGTACTGCTTTAGATAAAGCTCATCGGGGAACATGAAAAGGGCCTTACGGTAGGAGTGTGTCACCAGCCGCCAGCTTCAGACAGTAGTGTGAACTCAACGCTCTTTGGAAAAATAACACAAGCTTGTCAGGATTGTGAGACTATTATTATGGGTGAACTAAATTACCCTCCTATTAAATGGGAAATGATGACAGGACAATGAAAAAGTGAGGAAGTATTTTTATATGTTATATATGACCTTTTTTTTGGAACAGCCCACGTGAGGGAAATTCTGGATCTGGTGCTATGTAATGATCTGAACAGAATTTATGACATGAGCCACTTGGGACTAGGGATCATTCTACAGTTAGATTTGATGTAGTATGGCAAATTAACAAGGCCTCCTCTATGGCCAGAATTTTTTATTTTAGACGAGCCAATTTCGTCAAGATGCGACAAAATTTAAGTAGTTGACTAGGTGAAACTTCTTAACTGCAAGACTGAATGAAATGTGGGGTAGGTTCAAAAGGGCTATTCTTGAAGTGCAAAGTAAGTTTATTCCAAAGGTAAGGAAAAGTACATTGAAAAAGAGCTCCCCCCAATGGATGAACAAAGTCATATGGGAGAGTTTGAGCAACAAAACTGTATGACAGCACTGAGAGTGTTCCGACCCAGCATTAAATAGAAAAAAGTGAAAGTCCAGGAAAGGGAAAGAGTGGTGAATCCCGAAAGTGGCGTGATATGAATAACAGTTGACAAAAGGTACAGTGATAAAGTGTTTACTGAACAATAGTGACAATAAGTGACAACAGTGAAAGGCTATAAACAGTATGTACAATATATATATATATACACGGACATACGCACATAAACGCACATAAATGAGGATTGGGATCCTGAGTGTTGCCAAAAAAAATAAAATAACAAAACCAAATGAAGCTAGCTCTAACAAAAAGAAGAAGACGACTACCTACCTAGACATTCAAATCAAGACAGGAAGAGAGAGCCAGAACGAAGAAGACATGCACGCGCACACACAGAAACACAGGGACGTAACAGAGAGTAATAAGGCTGAATATTGTAATATGCGTGCTAAGGTTAAAAAAGAACTACGGGAAGCCAAGAGGCTCCTTGAAAGGCAAATTGCCCAAGATGCAAAAAGTAATTCTGAACATGCCTTTCAATACTGTAGTAGGAAAAGAAAAGTCAAAGAGGATATCAGGTGCAGCAGGAATGAAAAAGGAGCTTTGCCTTAAAGCTTTAAATATTGCTGATGCCTTAAAGTTATTTTGTTGAGAGTGTTACTAGAGAAGAAGTTACTAATAGACTGGAAAGCACATTCAGTACTCCGAATGTCTTATCAGATATTGAAATAGAGGATAAAGAAGTACTACATGAATTACTTAAACGTAAGACAAACAAGGCAGCAGGTCCTGATTGCATATACCCAACAGTACTCAAAGAGTTAGCTGAGATCATTTTTAAACCACTGGCAGGTATTTATAGATAGTCCTTAGAAACTGAAGAAATACCTGAGGACTGGAAGCCAGGTAATATAATACTAATACATAAGAAAGGGGACCGTATTGGTCCTCTTTCTTATGTATTGCAACTCTCTTCTGGCTGGACTACCGGCATCTGCCACCAGACCTCTGCAACTCATCCAGAATGCTGCAGCTCGTCTGGTCTTCAACCTCCCCAGACACTCCCACGTCACGCCCCTGCTCACTACCCTCCACTGGCTGCCTGTTATAGCTCGCATCAAATTTAAAACATTGGTCCTAGCATACCAGGCAGTCAAGGGATCAGCCCCAGCATACCTCCACAAGATATTCAAACCCTACATGCCAGCCAGATCCCTCCGTTCTGCTACCTCAGGACACCTGGCACCTCCCCCTCTTTGCACCTGCACTTCCAGATCACGTCTCCTGTCTGTTCTGGCCCCACGATGGTGGAATGACCTCCCCGTGGAGGTCAGAACAGCTGAGACACTGACCCATTTCAAACGACAACTGAAGACTCACCTCTTCAGGCTGCACCTCTCCCCTTCCCTCCCTACCCCCCTGTAAATGACTGTAAGCTAGGCAGCTGTTTCGTAGGTGACTTAGGTGCATTAACTGGCTTAATGCAGTGGAGATAAAAAAAAATAAAAAAAAATACAAGCAGTAATTGTTGCCGTTCTCGTTGTATTAGTGTTAATCAGTTTAACCTTCAGGGTCCAAGTTGATCTATGCGGTTGTTCCCTGCACTTGGACCGGTACTTCTCTCTAGGGTTTTCGTCATACTTGTTCCTGGTTATGGTTATACACTTTGATGTACGTCGCTCTGGATAAGAGCGTCTGCCAAATGCCTGTAATGTAATGTAATGTAATGGTCCATTATCTGAGCAGAGAGCTGTTAGAAGTGGAGTCCCACAATGATTGGTGCTGGGACCAATGCTGTTCCTCATTTACATCAATGACCTGGACAGGGACATAGAAAGTATATTAGTCAAATTTGCAGATGATATAAAAACTAGGAGACCCAGCTAATTCTACTAAAGTAATCCAAGAAAATTTAAATAAAATCCAGAAGTGGGCTATATTAAACTTAATTTAAACTTAAATTAAGTTTAATATAGCCAAATGTAAAGTACTGCATGTGAGAAATAAAAACATTCAGCAGAATTACTTTATGGGAGGAACAAAATTGGAATGTGCTCAATATGAAAAAGATTTGGGAGTAATGGCTGATCAAAGCCTTCCAGGTTCCATGCACTGTGCTGTAGCAGTGAAAAAGGCCACCAGGATGCTGGGTTATATAGCCAAAAATATTGAGTATAAATCCAAGGAAGTTCTACTTATCTTATACATTTGTTAGATCACACTTGGGGAGTATTGTGCAGTTATGGGGACTGTATTGCAAGAAAGATACAGAAGCTCTGGAAAAGGTTCAAAGAAGCAACCAAATTGAATCCTGGTATGAAAGATAAGATGCTTAATATCTTAAAGCTTAATAAAAGGAGACTCAGGGGTGATTTGATTGAGGCTTTTAAATTCATAAAGGGGATAAACAAAGTAAACTAAAAGAGATTCTTCAAGTTGAGTTCTGCTAGTACAATGAGGGGACATAAATGGAAATTAGCAAAAGGTCAATTTAGCACAGACAATCATTTTTCCACATGGAGAGTGGTCAATGTGTGGAATAGCTTACCAGATCATGTAACAGAGGCAGAAAATATGGTGGTTTTCAAGACCAGGTTTGATGCAGTGTTATTTATTTTGCTTGTAGGTAATCAGAGCACTAGGTGCAATTTAGTTGGAAAATGGCATTGTTGGGCTGAATGGACAGTTCTTGCCATAATGATATGTTATGTTATGTTAAAGCAGACCCCCCCCCCCCCCCATATTACTCCACTGCTTAGATCTCTGCACTGGCTCCCTTGTGTGGCAAAGAATTGAGTTTAAAATGCTTTTACTTGTTTATAAAGCACTAAATAGTTTGTGGCCAAAATATATCTCTGATCTTCTCCTGTGTTACAAACCCACTAGACCACTTAGATCTTCAAGGATTGGTCTGCTTACTGTTCCTGAGGTTAGAACAAAGCTTGGAGAAGCAGGTTTTAGTTCATATGCTCTACATATCTGGAGCCAACTTTCAGGAAACCTGAGGTCTGCGCCAACATTGAGTTCTTTTAAATTAGGTCTAAAAATGTATTTATTTAGTATTTATTTTATTTTATTTATTTACTCAATTTGGGGCCTATTGTTTATCTGCTGTATCACTTACTCTTTTATTTTTAACTATTTTATTTTATTACTCTTTTATTTCACTTAGACTTCTAATTTGTCTAATTGTTCTTTTATTTTGCTGTTTTAATTCGCTATGATTTTATGGTTACTCTGGACCAGTTTGCAGCAGTAATTTGAGGTTCCACCAAGATTCTAAATCTGACAAGGATGAGTTCAATTCAATTCAAATTTATTTGTATAGCGCTTATAACAGAGAACTGTCACAAAGATGCTTTACAGAGTAGCAAGGCAAGAAATGAGCAAACACCAGGTTTAAACCCCAAAATAGCAAATACATGAGGTAAAAAAAAGTCTACATGCTGACCTCTTTACACTCTCACCTAGAGAAAATTGGGAGCATGGTAAAAATCATGTTATTTTTACTTTTCAAGTGCTTTTAACACACTGAAACCCCACATTTTTGCCAACAAGCTCATCAATCTTAATCTGCACAAGTCTATTATTGGATGGATTTTGCGTTACCTTACATCCAGGCCTCAATATGTTAGAATCAACAATCAGGTGTCTGAATCCATTTTAACTAACATAGGAACACTGCATGGCAAGGTTTATCCCTGTTTTTATTCAGCTTCTACACCTTGCACTGTAGACTCAACCAGACCTCTTGTCACATAAAAATTAATTTTCAAATGACTCTGCTATTGTGGGCTGTATTCCAAATGTTGATGACCTAAATTGACACGTTTCTACCTGGTGCGATGCTGACTTCCTTTATTTAAACACTACAAAGGAGTTAGTTATCAACTTCAGAAGAAAGAGGAAGGTTGAGGTAACTCCCATCCTACGCAAGACACCCAGTTGAAAGAGTGCATTCCTACAAATATTTGGGTACCCACATTGATTTTTAAACTGGCCTGGAAAAGGAACACTAAGGCCATAAAAGCCCAGTCCAGACTATTCTTTTTTAAGTGAACTCTGATCTTTTAACGTTAGCACGAAACTCCTCAGTGTGTAGCGAGTGCCTTGTTTTATGTGGTGGTCTGCTGGGGTGGCAGCATTACCTCAAGGATAAGAACAGATTGAACAAGATAATTAAAAAGGCTGGCTCCATTTTTGTTATTCCCCACTGACTCTGGAAATTAATCACAGAGCAATGCATGAAGAAAAAAATTGCACATTATACTGCGGTACGAGGGTCATACTTTGCATGGGTCTTTTCAGAGACTGAAGAGCACTTTTAGCTAACGTTTTACATTACCTAGGTGCAACACAGTGGTTCAGGAATTCATTCCTCCCTACTGCCATAAAGTATTTTAATGCAGCAACAAACTGAACTCTGAATTCTTTCTTCTTGGCCTGTACACTGCAGTATGTACATCGTGTTCATTTTATATTCTGTACAGCTGTGTGTTGGTCACAGCCCCATCCCCCTTTGTTTTTGTTTGTCTTTTTAAGTCATTATTTTAACTCCTTTGCACAATGCCCCTAGTGGTCGGCACACTGGCATGCCTAGATTGCTCAATTCAGACATTGTGTGCTCCTGCAACCAAATTATGAGTTGAAAAAATAAACTCTGTGTTCTAGGTTTATTAGTAGATGATTCAGGACAACAATGCCGAATACAGGGTTTTTCAGTGCCATCATTGTCGCGCTGTTGTATATATGGGATCTCTCAGCATTTCATTGCAAACTAAAAAAGAACAAATTCATTTTGCTTTTTTGCCTAGACAATTGCCTTTGTGGTACTTTATTTTTTCTTTATTTTTTTTCTTCCTAAATTATGAATATAAACTAATCTAACTTAGTATTGTAAATGGTACAAATGTCTTGCTTAATATAAGCAATTTTTCAAGTCTGTGATGCTCACATCTGGAGTTAAAGCTTTAAATATGGTACACCCTAAATGGGCAAGGATTGGCCAGATTTGGCATGTGCACTAAGGGGTTAATGTGTAATTTTAATAATAATTAATTTCATTACTAATTAAAATGGCCAATTTATAGTTTGTATAAATTGTATAAATTTAGGTTAACTTACATGTCCTGGATCAAAAACTTGACCACAAGTTCATAAAAATCTAAGGGTGGATATGTAGAACTACTAAAGATCTATGAAGCAAAAACTAAGCAGTGTACCCAGTGTCACCAAATCTATCCAAAATGTCGAAATTATGCATTGCTGTAAATCACACATTCACATACTTCATGACAAATCAACTGTTTTGACTCAAGAAACTCACTGTTGCTCATTTTCAAGTGGGAATTACAAGCATTCCGTCAGTACGGTGGTCTAAAATATTTAGTTGTCCAGAAACATATCCAAAATCTCTCCAAAAATGAATAAAATGCTTTTTTGTCCATTATAAACCATATAAATGAGCCCCTTATGAAAATTTAACATGAAACATTAATATCTTATTAAAAAATAATGCAAAAACATTGTCACACAATGTGGTATAGAACCTAAATGTGTAATAATGAAGTCTCATGTATTTTTGTACTCCGTACTCTCGCATATTTTCTTGTTTGGGGATGAGACAACATGAAAACAATTTTCAACCGTCCACCACATTTTAGTAATGTTCCTACTCTCACATCATCACTGTTGCATGCATCACAAAAACTACTAAACTACCAATGAACTCTTACATTACAGTGTGAAATATTCTCATTAGAAAATACCACTAACATATTTAAAGACACTCAGTTTCAAAAATAACATATATAATCAAAATATTTTGAGAAGTAATACATACCGATGATGAAATGTTATCTCTGTTAACCTCTTAGCGCAAAGCCCCTAGTGGTCAGCATGCCGACGTGCCTAGATTGCTCAATTCAGACATTCTGTGCTCCTGCAACTTTATTTAAACTAAATTTAAATACGTGTTTAATACTATAAAATACTTACGACAAGCATGTCTTCTAATGTCTTCAATTGTTGCATACACCAAGCTGCAGGACAGATTTGTAAAGGACTTCAGTTGGATCCATTGTGTGCACTGCCTTTTTAATACGGCAGGGTTTATATACACGTTGCTGCTGACTGAGTAACACCTCTGACCCACCAAATGAGAGAAAACATACCTCCCGTTGCACACAGTTTCACACATAGACATATATACATAGATGCTGCGTTGGCCTTTGGATCGTACGTCAACGTCGCCACCATATTGGACTAGACAAGACTGGCCTCATTAGAACAAAGCTTGATTTCTTGCTATTTGCTTGCTAGCTAACATGAGTAGGATTGCAAGCATTGTAAGGCTAGCTTTGCTTGTTAGCTACCTACCAATGTTTCTTGCAAGTCGTGTTTTGATTTTGAACGAATTAAACTGAACATAACCACAATAATTTTACAATTTAAAATAGCTAGAAAGAAAATGGTTAGCCTGAAACTATTTGGGGAAATTTGGATATTTAATATGTTATGTATTAAAATAATAAATCAAAACACAAATTTAATGTTGCAAGAAAACATTGGTAGCTAGTTAACAACAAAAGCTAGCCTTTATAAATGATAAATGATGCTTGCAATCATGCTCATTTTAGCCAGCAATCAAATAGAAAGAAATCAAGCTTGTTCTAATGAAAAATGTTTCAGCTAAAATCAATAATATATTCATTACTTTCTAGCCAGCTTGCCAGGTTAAAATTATTGTGGTTATGTTCAGTTTAATTAATTCAAAATCAAAACATGGGAGTCACGTGGGACCGCTGAGCGAGATGGCTGCGCACTAACAAAGCTCCAAGAACCCACCATTAAATTTGACATATTTGAGCATATTTACTCCACCATTTGCGACCAAAATAGTGAACTTAATTAGGATTTATGTTTCGATCACATAAAGTGCAATTACCAACATCGTGCAGGCTGTCTACCTCGAAATATTTCAAGGGAACCACAACCACATGTGCAAATACAAGGCAGAGCACACTGCTGGGAGACGGTGCATCGCCACAAAAGCAAACGGACCAAGACACTAAAATGTAAAATCTACTGGCCGAAATCAGTCAGATTAGCTCCACTTTGCGCAGGGTGGCTGCTGATGTAGCTACGATAAAAGAAACAACAACAGAGCTGAAAAACTCAGGGAACGCCATTCAAGAAAGACTGACTGAAGCCGAGGGGCGAATTTCCAAGATGGAGGACGTTAACGCACGCCTGGGCGACATTGGTGAGAGGAATGACAAGCGTCTGGAAACTATGTCTGGAACCGCATTGAGGATCTAGAGAACTGGAGTTAATAGTAAACAAAACGGGGTAATTATTTTAATTAACAAAAGACTGAGTTTTGTAATGCTTGGGGAACTCAAAGATAATGCAGGGAGGATAATGTGTATAGATGCTCTGATTAATGGTGTAAAAGTGGTACTGTGTAACATATACGCCTAATAAGGATGACCCAGTCTTTATTATGAGGTGAACAAAATCCTGGGTGCCAAACTGGCAGGAGATTTTAATCAAGTAATGGATCCTGTGCTTGATAAAAGCAAATTTAAGACATCAACAGTGCCAAGGGACAGGGCTACCATAGATATGCTAACAGAAGATGTTGGTCTGACAGATATATGGAGGCTGGTGAACCCATGCGAAAAAAAATACACCTTCTATTCTCACTGCCACAAATCTCATTCGAGGATTGATTTTTTTCTAATTTACAAATCCATTATTGAACATGTAATAGATAGTAAACTTGGGACAATAGTATTATCAGATCATGCATCGGTCGAACTTAACATTGATTTAAACACCGAAACTGGTAGGAGAGGAAGATGGCGAATGAATACCACGCTGCTACAAGATGAGGCACTCAGTGAACAGTTGGCTGAAGATTTGACTTCCTTTTTTGAAATTAAATATGGGGTCTACAGAAAAGATAGCAACAGTGTGGGAGGCACCAAAGGCATACATTAGAGGGAAATTAATAGCACAAATATCCAAAAGAAAAAAAGAAAGTATTGAGCAAATAAACAAGTTAGAAGCAGAAATCTGCACATTGGAAAATAATTTGGCAAGCTATTATACAGAGGACCTGTACCAAGACTTGTGTAAACGTAAATTTCAAATGTATGACGTATATAATAAGAAAATAGATGCATTATTTAGATTGAGGACAAGTTTCTATGAAGGAGGCGAAAAAGCTGGTAAACTCGTAGCTAGATTATTAAAGCAACAAAACGCTAATAGTGTCATACCTGCAATTAAAAAGGGGGATACACTGGTGTCATCGGCTAAGGAAATCAATAAGGTATTTCAACAATTTTATGAAAATTTATATACTTTGTCATCTAGTCATGATCAGGAGGAGCTGGAGTGCTTTTTTGCCAAGGTAAATTTACCCAAATTGACTCCACAGCAGGCTGAGTTTTTGGATACCCCAGTTGCGGAAGAGGAGGTCAGAAATGCCATAGCATCTATGAAAATAGGGAGGTCACCAGGTACAGATGGCTTCCCTATCGAATACTACAAGAAATGTATCGATATATTGGCCCCTATCCTAACGGAAGTCTATTCAGAAGCATTTAATTTGGAATCCTTACCCAACACTTTCAATGAAGCACTAATATCTCTGATTCCCAAGAAAGACAGAGGTACAACAGACCTTTCAAATTTTAGACCTTTAAGTTTAATCAATGTAGATTGTAAGTTATTGACCAAAATACTAGCCCTGCAGTTAGATAAAGTCCTACCAGATATTATTCAGGCTGATCAAGTAGGTTTCATTAGGGGCAGATCCTCGGCTGATAATTTAAGGAGGTTACTGCATTTAACATGGCAGAACTCTTCAAGCAGTACCCCAGTTGTCGCCATCTCTTTGGATGCCGAAAAGGCATTTGACAGGGTAGAGTGGAGTTTTTTGACTACTACCCTGTCATGCTTTGGATTTGGTTCTGGTTTTAAATCATGGATTGGGATGTTATATAAAAACCCTAAGGCAGCAGTAATGACAAATGGTGTGATATCTCAATTTTTTAATATTAAAAGGGGTTCACGTCAAGGCTGCCCCCTGTCCCCATTGTTACAATCTTCGTGGAACCCTTGGCAACCATGATTAGAGTAGATCCAAAAATAAAAGGGGTGGGGGGAACAGGGAAGGACCATAAACTTACGTTATATGTGGATGACATTTTATTGCTAAGTAGTGATCCTATTGTAAACACCTCACAGCTAGACCAATGAGGGTTTGTAGCTGGAGGGGAAGGCACGGCGTGTATTCCCTTGGCTGGTGTGAGTCAAAACCAGAGATGTTATTTACTTTTCCTCTGTTTGTAAGAACAGGGCACAATTATACTTAAGAATGCACTGGATCCGTCACACTGCTGGGAGACGGTGCATCGCCACAAAAGCAAACGGACCAAGACACTAAAATGTAAAATCTACTGGCCGAAATCAGTCAGATTAGCTCCACTTTGCGCAGGGTGGCTGCTGATGTAGCTACGATAAAAGAAACAACAACAGAGCTGAAAAACTCAGGGAACGCCATTCAAGAAAGACTGACTGAAGCCGAGGGGCGAATTTCCAAGATGGAGGACGTTAACGCACGCCTGGGCGACATTGGTGAGAGGAATGACAAGCGTCTGGAAACTATGTCTGGAACCGCATTGAGGATCTAGAGAACTGGAGTTAATAGTAAACAAAACGGGGTAATTATTTTAATTAACAAAAGACTGAGTTTTGTAATGCTTGGGGAACTCAAAGATAATGCAGGGAGGATAATGTGTATAGATGCTCTGATTAATGGTGTAAAAGTGGTACTGTGTAACATATACGCCTAATAAGGATGACCCAGTCTTTATTATGAGGTGAACAAAATCCTGGGTGCCAAACTGGCAGGAGATTTTAATCAAGTAATGGATCCTGTGCTTGATAAAAGCAAATTTAAGACATCAACAGTGCCAAGGGACAGGGCTACCATAGATATGCTAACAGAAGATGTTGGTCTGACAGATATATGGAGGCTGGTGAACCCATGCGAAAAAAAATACACCTTCTATTCTCACTGCCACAAATCTCATTCGAGGATTGATTTTTTTCTAATTTACAAATCCATTATTGAACATGTAATAGATAGTAAACTTGGGACAATAGTATTATCAGATCATGCATCGGTCGAACTTAACATTGATTTAAACACCGAAACTGGTAGGAGAGGAAGATGGCGAATGAATACCACGCTGCTACAAGATGAGGCACTCAGTGAACAGTTGGCTGAAGATTTGACTTCCTTTTTTGAAATTAAATATGGGGTCTACAGAAAAGATAGCAACAGTGTGGGAGGCACCAAAGGCATACATTAGAGGGAAATTAATAGCACAAATATCCAAAAGAAAAAAAGAAAGTATTGAGCAAATAAACAAGTTAGAAGCAGAAATCTGCACATTGGAAAATAATTTGGCAAGCTATTATACAGAGGACCTGTACCAAGACTTGTGTAAACGTAAATTTCAAATGTATGACGTATATAATAAGAAAATAGATGCATTATTTAGATTGAGGACAAGTTTCTATGAAGGAGGCGAAAAAGCTGGTAAACTCGTAGCTAGATTATTAAAGCAACAAAACGCTAATAGTGTCATACCTGCAATTAAAAAGGGGGATACACTGGTGTCATCGGCTAAGGAAATCAATAAGGTATTTCAACAATTTTATGAAAATTTATATACTTTGTCATCTAGTCATGATCAGGAGGAGCTGGAGTGCTTTTTTGCCAAGGTAAATTTACCCAAATTGACTCCACAGCAGGCTGAGTTTTTGGATACCCCAGTTGCGGAAGAGGAGGTCAGAAATGCCATAGCATCTATGAAAATAGGGAGGTCACCAGGTACAGATGGCTTCCCTATCGAATACTACAAGAAATGTATCGATATATTGGCCCCTATCCTAACGGAAGTCTATTCAGAAGCATTTAATTTGGAATCATTACCCAACACTTTCAATGAAGCACTAATATCTCTGATTCCCAAGAAAGACAGAGGTACAACAGACCTTTCAAATTTTAGACCTTTAAGTTTAATCAATGTAGATTGTAAGTTATTGACCAAAATACTAGCCCTGCAGTTAGATAAAGTCCTACCAGATATTATTCAGGCTGATCAAGTAGGTTTCATTAGGGGCAGATCCTCGGCTGATAATTTAAGGAGGTTACTGCATTTAACATGGCAGAACTCTTCAAGCAGTACCCCAGTTGTCGCCATCTCTTTGGATGCCGAAAAGGCATTTGACAGGGTAGAGTGGAGTTTTTTGACTACTACCCTGTCATGCTTTGGATTTGGTTCTGGTTTTAAATCATGGATTGGGATGTTATATAAAAACCCTAAGGCAGCAGTAATGACAAATGGTGTGATATCTCAATTTTTTAATATTAAAAGGGGTTCACGTCAAGGCTGCCCCCTGTCCCCATTGTTACAATCTTCGTGGAACCCTTGGCAACCATGATTAGAGTAGATCCAAAAATAAAAGGGGTGGGGGGAACAGGGAAGGACCATAAACTTACGTTATATGTGGATGACATTTTATTGCTAAGTAGTGATCCTATTGTAAACACCTCACAGCTAGACCAATGAGGGTTTGTAGCTGGAGGGGAAGGCACGGCGTGTATTCCCTTGGCTGGTGTGAGTCAAAACCAGAGATGTTATTTACTTTTCCTCTGTTTGTAAGAACAGGGCACAATTATACTTAAGAATGCACTGGATCCGTCGCCACGGGTCAGATATGAATGCGCTGCTTCATATCCCGCTTAAGACTGGCCTGAAATGGACCAGTAACATCAAATATATCCATGACCACAGCAAGTAAGTGTAACAGTTACTATGGTTTACTCTCGTAATTATCTGACTCGAAATGAAATTATAATTAAAAATTTGGTTTTAACCATACATGGATCTTGGAGTGGTTACACTCGACTCTGTCTTGTGCCATCATTCCTCAATATATGCTCCCGGGATTAGCACTATTGCTAAATCTCAGTTCGGTGAAGCCTACAGAGGGTAGAAGGCTGACCACCATAATACATGCATTTATTTTTGCATAGACAATTATGAGCCCAGGACAGGGCGCATTTATCGGGCTCCTTAAGGCGAATTTGACAAGAACCAACGTATAACGCCCAAGGGTCCTCTTAAGCCAAAAACTCCAGAACCAATACAACACCAATCCCGTTAGCGGGCAGATCGTGGTCGCATATCTAACTTGAGGGCCTCACTAAAGACTTTCGCTGTACTAGACCCCTGATCAGTGGGTCTTAGTCAGAATTGTCCCCCTGAGTATTTAATCAGAATTTCGGCTGAAAAGAATATTAAATGGATTAGAGTCATGAAGACCACGCAAGTTAAAAATAAGAAGAATTTATTAACAGGCAGGTTGGTTATTAGCTTAGAATTCACAGTCAATTATAAAATACGGAATTTCTAGAACATATATACAGAGTAAAAAGTTCTTACCCAGCCTGTTCAGCTACACACGGAACACAGAGTATGCGCAGTGTGGGAAGTCGATTACGATCTTCCCCGACAGGATTGTCTCCCTTTCTTTTAAGCCAAATCACGCGTTTGATCTAGGCGGCATTGCCATAAATTAACCTGGACGAATGATAAAATCTGGAATTTTGGAGGCTGTTTGGAGGCTCCACCGTTTGGAGGCTGTCGTAAAAACAATTAGTGGGAAGATTGTGAAAAGGAGATGATTACCAGAGAGGACATTCCATTGTGATAGTTTCAGAAACTCAGGGGGAAAACTATGTTTTATTAAATTTTATTTGGTGTGAAACATATTTCATTCAATTTCTTGAATCTCCCTGAATACGTCCATACCAAACATGTCAAGGGGATGTAATATTGTGGTGCAGTTGTCATGAAAATACCCTTTTGTTGAACCATTTTACATGCAATCCATGTTATTACTACATAATACATCAATATAATAAAAACATGTGCATGGTTTGTAAGGTTTTACGGGGTTTGTCAATATTATAATCAGATGGTTTAGAGTCCAGATCCAGAAAAGAAATAAAAAGTGTAATGATAGAGGGGCCCACATAAGGGCACTGTGGTACTGTCAAGAGCAGTTGCCCCACCATTTTGCCAGAGGCCTGATGATCTTTTCACCCTTAATGGCCCCAAAACACACACACCCACAACCATAGACAAATAGTCCAGTTCCCCTTATCTCAGTCTTGACCAGAGGGTAACATTCCAGAGAGCCAACGGCCTGCTCATCCAGAGGAAGTCCGAGTAACCTATTGTTTTATCGCAAGGTTCTCGGGTCATTTGAAGTACAGGATGAGTCCCAGGCCCCAGGCTCGTTCAAATGCCAGCCTTTTCTGGGTCCCAGTTTGACTCCCCTCTACACTATTAACTCCTTGCCTCCTTTAATGGATACCATACAATCATACTCCAATTTATCTGGATACAAAATAAATTGGAGTAAATCTGAGGCTATGCCAATATCTAAATTATGCTATCAACATACAGTACCTCAGTTTGGCTTTAGATGGGTCCCAATTGGAATTAAGTATTTAGGGGTCAAACTCAGTCCAAATTTAGATGAGATAATCACTTTAAATTATGAACCTTTATTGAATAAGATAAAAAATAATCTGGAAAAATGGGGGTCATTGAAATTGTTTCTCTGGGGTAAAGTCAATGTTGTTAAAATGGTTGTTGCCCCCCAGTTTAATTATATCTCTATGATGCTTCCACTAAATATTCCAGACCTGATTTTTAAGCAGTATGACAAAATAATTAAAGACTTTCTCTGGGAAAAAAAAGGCCAAGAATCAAGTTGAGCAAGATGTGGACACCCAGCGATAGGGGTGGTCTAGGTCTACCTGATGTGAGGATTTACAATATATCCTTTGAAATGGCTAAAATGGCTAAACATTGGTGCAAGGTGAATCAGGATTTAGACTGGGTAACCATAGAGCAGAATTTGGCCTCACCATATTGTCCCATTGACATTCTCTCACAATTAGCAGGAAAAGAGTCCAACCCAAATCCCATAGTATCTCATTCAAGAAATGTCTGGAGGAAAATTCATAAAGCATATAAAATGTCGCCTTTTAAACAATCATATTCCACACTTTGGAATAATCCTGAAATACGTATAGGGAAGACAAAGGTGTACTGGAAACAATGGCAGTCTGCAGGGGTGAGCACGATTGGTCATCTATATGAGAATAGGATTTTTATGTCATATATGGATCTGAAGAAAAAATATAATCTTGAAAATAAAGGGAATTTATGGAATATTGTAATATTGTATAATATTACAATATTTATAGTAATATTGAAGACAATGATTGGTCAAGGATTCTATCAAATGTAGGAAAAGGGGTTCGAGAGGCTAGAGGAAAATTCACTCTGTACAAGATAATACATAGATATTACCTGACACCAACTAGGTTTTATAAAATGGGAATAGCTAATAATAATTTGTGTTGGAAGTGTCAGGATGAGGTGGGCACATATTTACGTATGATTTGGGAATGTCCCATGGTGTATCCATTCTGGTGTAAAATTCTTGAATTCCTAGAGAAATGGTTGGGATCCACACTACCCCCACAGCCACGGCTCTGTCTCCTCGGTGACAGAGCAGTGGTACCCAATATAACAAATAATGAATTTACCATTATAAAAGTTGGTTTTATTACAGCTGCCAGAATTCTACTACGTAATTGGGAAAAACCCCAGAACCCCTGATCTCAAAGAATGGAATGAGGAAATGATCAAGATTACATTATATGTATATATATAACACATGTTGGGAAGAATTAATGGTGAGGGAAAAATGAAAGAGACATGGGATCGATTCTGGACTCATGTAAATCTTAAATGAAATCAAAAACATCGACCTCATACTGTACCTTTTATGTTAACCTTGTCTTCTGTTTATTATTGTTTTTATCTTATATTATTGGAATTATTATTTCATTTTATTTATTTTGTATTTTCTGTAAGGAATGGCTGTATTCTAAAAATGTACAAAAATGCTGCAATGTACTGTATCTGTACCATATTGCACCGCTTTGAAAATAATTTGAATTACAAAATCAAAACACGACTTGCAAGAAAACATTGGTAGGTAGCCAACAAGCAAAGCTATCCTTACAATCAAGGTTATTTGAGGCTTACAATCCTACTCAAGTTAGCTAGCAATGCATTTATTACTTTCTAGCCAGCTTGCCAGATTAAAATTAGCTGTGGCAATTCCATATGACAATGAATTATTTTCCACCACATAAATAATTCAGTTCATGTAAACCTAACGTTGATACACACTCCTCTCTTGTGAGTCTAGCAGCGATTATAGCCTAACTATCAAGATTCTAAGTAAATGGAGATAAAACTTTTTTTGTACTCCACGTAGATCATAAACCCTTGAATATAAAAATGACTCATTGAAATCGGTTGAGAAATGTAAACATTATAGTGCTTTTTATTCAGAAAAACTGCAACTCCCCAATTTACTTCTATTTGTTTTCAGACCAGCCTTGCCTAGTCCAATATGGCAGCGACATTGACGTATCGCAGCAACGGGCCGAAGCAGTCAATGCGGCGTCTATGTATATATGTCTATGGGTTCCCACCGTTTTGAGGAAACATGTCGTTCAACCCGGAAACCGTAGCAAAACAGTGCACACCATTTTCAGATTGAACGTGCCCCTGATATCCTTTATTTAGGAAACAAATTAGTTTGTAAGATGTTGCCACTCGTATATCGAGTCGTTTATGATTGCTTACCAGTTTTAATTAATGGCCGATAATTCTCTGGTTACAATGCAGCACTTTAAGTGCTCCTGCTCCGTACTAGGCTAATAATAGGCTTAGGCCGGGCATAATGCTGGATTCATGGGTTTTAATGTATAAATTATATATAATGCATATTTTAATTACTGTTTAGTTAAAGGTGCAGTGTGTAGAATTTATGGCATCTAGCGGAACGGACTTGGCAGAAATGGAATGTAATATTCATAAGTAGGCTTTAATTAGTGTAGGCCTATAATCCCATGAAAATAAGAATCATGTTTTCGTTACCTTATTTAGGCAGTATACTTCGTAAAGCAGGCAGTATACTTCGTAAGAAGTAGAACTTTTTGAGCAAAACGAAGCAATGAGAACAACTGAAGAACAAAAAGACGCAGTGTTGTGTGTTAGTACGGTGCAGTGTGCGACGGCCTCCAGGGAGAAATTTCTTTCTTGTTCTCCGACCTCCTCCTCTCAGCTATTGGTCCAAATATCACATGGTTGGTTACGTCACAGTTGAGAGTTCAGAGGGCAGACTTCACATGCTAATGTAGGGAGAATCAACGCCAATCTCTCTTCTGTAGAGATGGAAATTCTGTGAGTTCCCGCATGATTGATGAATGGTGCTACTCGTTTCAGCAAGTCATCAAAACGCCTAGCACACATTCGGAAATAAGAGAAAGTGGACCCCTTGTCTAAACTCTGCATTTGCCGAATGTACAGACAAAACTCTCCATTCTCCGTCCTACTCTGATTTAGAGGGCGAATGTACCATCTCCTTCGCCTTTTTTTATTCTTTTGCATAGCTAGATAAACTAAAGCCATTTTAAACACTTTTTAAAAACTTTTTGTTTTGTGTTGTGACGTAGCCCTTCTCTTTATACATCCATGGCATAGCCATGGGACGGATGTCTGGGCGAGATTCCAGCCCCGGTTAATAGCTGCCTCGTAATTATTCGGAATTATTCACGCCCCAGTGGCGTGGAGTGACTTTAAACCATGCGGTGTTCTCACTGAGTATGTTCGCCGGTGGTTCTCAATATTGAAGTTCTTTCTTCTTACTGAGTATACTGCCAGCAAAGAATGAGCCCTTTATATCTACATAGGGAGCGGATCCTCTTCCACGAAAGCCGCCATGTTGCACGGCCATGTTTCTACAATAAGCCCAGAATGGACACACGGCTCTAGAGAGGGTCTTTCGCGTTTTTTTCCCCCCGCGATTTTAATTTTGGTGGGTGGCACGAATGCACCGGTTGGAAGACGAAGAAGAAGAAACAAGAGACTGGGTGGTTATATATTGTCTTAGACAATCCGTTTGTGAAATATACTCGCATTTGTGATGCCTGGGTACCTTCCAAAATAGCTGTGAGTAATACCACACGTGTTACGGCATTGTCGCCTTTTTAGTACAGTCTGGCTTGATTGACAATCCATTTATTCAGTAGGTGAGAGTATAAGCTTTCTAACGATGTATAACATGTCTAATTTTACTTTTGGAATAGCGTTTTATTGGTCAGCATAATCATTTCATAATTTCTGATTGCATTTATTTACGCATTCACTCTGAGGTAGCAGAAAAGCCGCTGCACCTAACGAAACGTTGTCAATGATTTTTCGTAATTTCTTGGGAAATACCATTAGGCTATTATTGGGTACTTCTGGGCATAGCTAAGCCATATGTTTGCTGATAGACCTAGTTGACATCGTTTTCTGGTGTTTAAGACAGAAGCGGATTTATTTACTGTCTCTGTCTCTATCACCTGCCCGGAGCTCTAGTCCAAGTTTGCTGAGCACCCCCCCCCCCGGCCCGGAGCTCCAGCCCTAGACCAGCTAGACCAGCTGGGCACCCCCGCCTCCTGCCACTATTGACTTTCCATAACAAACTGGTGCCTGCCCGCGGCAGATGGGTTCCCCCTCCGAGGCTGGTTCTGCTCAAGGTTTCTTCCTGCTATCAGTCAGGGAGTTTTTCCTTGCCACTGCTGCCCTAGGCTTACTCTTTGGGGGCCGGTTCTCTGTACAGCTGCTTTGTGACAAAGCTCCTTTGTTAAAAGCCCTATACAAATAAAACTGATTGATTGATTGATTGATTTCTATCTATTGAAAACAGGTAAGATTTCATCATCGCTAAGTATTACTGCTCAAAATATATTGGTTATATACGTTATTTTTGAAATTGAGTGTCTTTAAATAGGTTAGTGGTATTTTATAATGAGGATATTTCACACTGTAATGTAAGCGTTAGCTATTAGTAGTGTAATAGTTTTTGTGACGCATCATGTCTTTCTATAATTTACCATGCAAGACAGCTAACGTTAGCAATAAAATGCTTCCACAATGCAGAACAATTAACAATCATAATCGCTATCTTATTTGTAAGCTATGACCTATAGTTTTACAGACTAAATAACGAAATACAATTTATAAATCTATCAAGGAACCTCATCACTTGACACTTGGCTACTGGATGCTGTCGTAGACGATGACATCATTTTTGTAACTTACAGGCGACCGTAGCTTCTCCTATGTCTTTGGAAAGGGAGGGGTGAGGGGAGGGTATTCAATTGGTTGCAATCTGCAACCTCACCATTAGATGCCACTAAATCCTACACACTGCACCTTTAAATGTACATGTATTCACTGTAGCCTTACAGTAGGCCTATAATTAGTTTTAGAAGTGTCTTGTTATGCTGTGACCCCATGACATCCTACCCTCGCCTCTACGATACCATTTGTTTACCTTAAAAGGGATTTGTCATCTCTTCTCTGGAGACACTCACACCTGCATATGTGCATTTGGGATATATCCTTCTGGGGTTTCTCATGGAATGCAACCGATAACTTCTAATAATTAATAGGTTTATGACAATTTACTCATTCGTGTCTAATAAGAATATTTTTGATAAAACTCATTTTAATCTTACCGAAGTCTCCCGAGTATAAACCTCACTCCTGGGTTAGACACACTAATTCTAATTGAATATACACTTTCTTGTCGCCGAAAAGCAGATAACGATTGACCACATTCAAACATTGAGTCATAACTGTTGTTGTACATCAAAGACAGATCCAAAGAATAATTCCTTAGGAAATTATGCAGCAATGAGACATGTCAAAATTTGAATAGGCTTAATAAAATGAGACAAAAACCACTTTTTCCAATAGATTTTTCTTTAATCAAACATCCAAAATAAATACAATCAAGACAATAAAATATCTTCAGCCTTTAATTGTGAAATCCACTGGCCATGCCAAATTCTACCCGATAGCAGCTGAAGCCCTCATTCTTTTCCAAGATCCTGATGACGACCTTTAAAACAGAAAACACAAGTCACTAGTCCCCTTTACACATCACTGTTATTGTTTATCATGTAACCAAAATCAGTCAGCAATTCAATTATTCTAAAACTAGAGAGCATTGACCTTTGTTTTTCCAATATACAACAGTCATATACAATATAAAACCACCTAGACATGCCACAGACCTTCCCAATTCTCTCACACGCACACACACACACACACACACACACAATCCCTGTGCAAGTTCTAAATGGAATATATGAATGTGTACATGTTCACTTATTGCAGGTGTCGCTCAATTCACAACAGAATGTTGCATCCCTCAAATGCGGATGAGATGGACCAGCACAGTCTGTGTGGAGCCAGCATTCACAGTTGTAGCATTGCACCCATTCAATGGTCTGCACGTCTGCATACAGCAGCCTGACAAAACTGAATACTTGCCCTCTTTTTTGGTTTGAAGTTTGGGCATAGTAGGCAGTGGAATAAGTGTCCGCAGCACGTGTTGCTTTTTTAAATTTTTGATGGCGAGCCAGCATTCCATTTGGATATATGCTCTTAAACAAATATGGATTTAAATATTATTTACAGTAACATTTATGTGTTCCAAATTGTAATTACAAGGGCAGTGGCCATGATATCTCTTCACAACAAAGGGCTAATAATTTGTTTAGATAGTAAAAATATGCTTGCTAGCTTTTAAGTTTGGATTAAACCAATGATTTCAAACAGGGGTGTTTCCCCCCCCAATGACTACATATGATAATCAAAGATTGGGAAACTATTGTTGAATAAATGTCAGGATATTCCTTCCAATGTTTCAAACTAATGTAGTGCCAGTTTAAGTAAACATGATTTCGGCATCATAAATAGATGACCACTTATAAGGAGGGCATTAAAGGTTTTCAGGGGAAAGGCTGTATAATTAAAATATACAGAACATCTAGCTAACCTTATGATCGTCTTCAACATGTCGTATATTCGAACGCACTCATTTGCTCAAGGGGCACCGAGTAGCAATGACCAAGGCTAACAAACTTAGCAGCAAACGTAACATTTGCATAAGTTCAGCCAGTATCTCCAGACAATATCCGCTCACCAAACCATTATAAAATAGCTTCCAAGCTAATATCTTATATTATTGAAAGTAATAAAACTTTTATATATCTTGGCTTTAGCTTCATATGTTCAAGAAACCAGCCTTCCTTCACCTTTTACCATCACCGTTCTTTTCCCGTCGTCAAACTCCACTCCAAGGAACTGTATACGAACAGTTTGTTTAGATCACTTGAATTCCGTTCATAGTGTAGAGGTTACATAATTTCCAGTCCTTCCACTAGTACATTGGGTCCTTCAGGTGGAAATGACATGCTTCCGGACCCGTGCGTGGAGGTCCTCCTGGTGGAGATTCCCCAGTCTGCTGCAGCCAGACCCTTCTCAAATTATGAGCCAGCAGCCACACCACCACGCACTCTGCTCCTGCCGACTGGCTGAAGCTAAGCAAGTGTGGGTTTGGTTATGTGGATGGGAGACCACCAGGGAATACTGAGTTGCTGCTGGAAGTGGTGTTGGTGGGCCAGCACGGGGCAATCTTCCCTCTGGTCAAATAAACCCCAATGCCCCAGTGCAGTGACGGGGACACTGTGCTGCAGGAGATGCCGTCTTTCAGATGAAACATTAAACCGAGGTCTTGACTCACTGTGGTCATTAAAGATCCCATGACACTTATCGCAAAGAGTAGGGGGTTCCCCGGTGTCCTGGCTAAAATTCCAGATCTGGCTCTCACAAAAACTTGCCACCTAATCATCCCCTGATTTAATTGGCTAAAAAAATGTTATCTCCCTCCAGTGGAGCTGCTCAGTGGTCAACAATAGAGGATTGTGGTTGTACTGGGCAGCTCCCAGGTGTGAGTGTGCATGAGTGTGAAGCAGGGCGTGGCTGCAAAAGAGCATCCGTGCTCAGCGAACCTACCCTCGGTAAATAAAGTTTAAATAAAAAATAAAAATTTCAGTTTTTTTGAGAACTTTGTTGCTTCACCCAGAAACCTTGACCAAACACCTAGTTCACTGGCACTTTTATGGCGGTAGTGGGTGTTCTTATCAGAACAGCTTGTCCTCTTTTGACATTATACACAGTATATGTAGTTTTCACATGCTGTTGATCAAGACATGGCTGTAACAAGTTCTGCAGTCCTTCTCCCCACAAACCACACAATCCGTCGTTTTTAGATGCACACAGGCTTTATTGTGCATTCGATACAAAAAGAGGGAATGTGATAGAAAAATTATGCTTGTGTATATATAAATGGAAAATTACTGGTTGAGGAAAAAGAACGTGTAAAATATTGCGTGCCCAAGGTCGGGTGGACCCACCAACCACAACCACATACAGCTGCAACACCCCAGGCAGCTGTGACGTCCGCAGAATAAGAAACCCACCCAAATTGACACAAGGGATCCCTGACGCCAAACCAACGCCCCAGGGCCAAGATCACCATTACCACACCCGTCAAGCAGGAAAGAGAGCTGATGAGGAGGAGGCTCCTCTATATCCCATGATCCAGTGCCCCAATCCCCACAGAGGTGGGCAAGACCAACTAGATGTCGTCTTCGTGAACAGACCATTCAAGGTGAGTGAGATGAAAGCCCTCACCGACAACCTGCCCGATCACATGAATACTGGAGGTCACAGGTACTCTGCCGCCATACAAAAAATGGTTAACCAATGTAGACCAAACACAGATGAACTTGCCAGCAGAAACTTGAAATTAAAATGGGGCACTGTACAAGGTGATTTTCTCATTCAAACCATACAATGATCAGAGAGTCCTGGTGATGACCAAACTGCAATAGAAAACCTAAACAGATGTACACGTGATCATTTTCCCATCCAAATGGACTGGGGAAAAGTCTGAGGGGTGCAGCAGGAGCCCACTGAATCTGTCGTAGACTTTCTTGGCAGGCGCACCAAGTGTTTCAACGACCACAGTGGGTTCACACCTACGGCGCCAGGGAACAACAACCAAACACCCTGGGAGATGCAGCTGATTGCCTGTTTTATCGATAGACTCCGGAAGGAGCTGAAGGACATGGTTGGTCCAAACCTGTATTGGCTACCAGGCGCTGGGCCTTGAAGAAGTCAAACGACACGCTGTCCATGCTGAAAGGGCGACTGGAGGTAAGCAAAAGAAACAGGAGGAGCAGAGTGCTAAGGTACAAGCCCAACTCCAACTCGCCCAGTTGCAAGCCTTTGGCAGAGGGCGTGGCCAAAACTGCGGCCAGGGAAGAGGGACTGGAGGCCAACCTGGGAATAACTATTGTTACACCTGTGGGAAGCCTGGCCACTGGGCCCGCGACTTTCCAGAAAGGCCACAGGATGGGGAGACCTGGGACACAAATCCACCACCTGAGGTGACCGTGAACAACCCTGGGGGACGAGGGAATTACAGCCATTGACGGTGCAGGGAGATGGTGGAGGGACAAGGACAGGCGGACCAATCATACACAAATGACTCTCAGGAGACACATGAGCTAAAACATGATTCTGATCTAATGTTATCATATAACCCACCTAGCATGTCATCAACTATAGAAATAGAGGTTCAGGGACAAATGTTGCAATTCATAGTAGATTCGGGAGTTGTATGTTCAGTGATCACTAAAAGTGAATGGGGAAACACCCCACCTAAAATAATGAGTGGCAGAAACATTATAACGCATGATGCTGGGGGAAGGAAAACGTGAGAGGTTTACCACCCCGCTAGCAGTTTGAATAGATGATGAACAAGGTGTAATGGAGCTAAAACACTTGTTTTTGTTCTCTGATTTTTGTCCTGTAAATCTGTTAGGGAGAGATCTGATGTGCAGACTAGGAATCCAGATTGATTGTTCAAACGAAGGACTGTGTGTCACTAGAGCTGAACATTTTACCCCACCTAAGTCATCACAGTTAGGAGACAGATTATTTATCTATTTGTGGATGTTGTCAGGAAAGGCTCAGATGAAAGATTTGATTTTGATTTTGGTACTGCTTATCACCTCTGGTATGGCAAGGGTGACATGATGTCTGAGGAAGAGTTGCATGTCACTGCTAGTGTAAGCAGAGATAGAGATGAGGACTGGGAAAGGAGATGATTCTTCGGACACTCAGAGAGTGATCTAGTAAGAGGGAAAACATTGTACGTAGGGAAAGAATTCTGTGCAATACCTGTACAAATGACAATCCAAGAATTTTATTGTGTAAAAGTCAGCATACCTCATGTGTCACTGTGCAAAGCCTTCAATAAAAAAAGGGAGGACATGGGACCATGGATAAAAGAATGTTGTCTCACCACTGATTGGGTAACTAGACCTGATGGCAGCCAATTTTTGCCATCTCTGGGCATCATGGTATACCCCTACTCCCTCGAACAATGAGGAATGTACATGCAGAACCTGTCAGAATAGTGTTCGACTCTCGGCAGCAGACGAAAGGCTCGCCTCAGTACCTGCCCATTTGTCGGGCTCCTGAAGGGGGCTACTCCATTAGTGGTTACCCTGAAATCTTCCTATAGGCCTTGTAAAAATCAATACCCATTGTGTCCAGAAGCGGTACAAGGCATTGCCCCTTTCAATCTCTATTAGAAAAAGGTGTTGTCATACCTTACCCTGAATCGTCATGCAACATGCCAATACTACCAGTAAAGAAATCAGAAGGCACCTGGGTGAGTCATTCAAGATTTACGTGCAGTTAATAGCACCGTGCATTATAGAGCAACGGTAGTGCTGAACCCTGTTACTATTCTGTCACACGTCATGACTACCCTGGAAGGGACAGAAGAGCTGGACACAGGGAGATGCGGAAATTCCAGATATCTTCAGTGTTTTATTGCGAGTAGTGAGAGAGGGCAATCAGAACAAACACAAACAGAAAACCTTTGCTCGTCACCCTCACGGGATCTGGGCAAAAACTAAAACAACAAAGATGAAATAAATGAAATTAAACGTTTCGCTTTTCAGCCTCCTTCGTGGTAAGTGCTCTCTCTCACCGTCGTAGGAGAAAGAAGCACACTTAAATCCTGGACTGATTCGTTACATCATCCAGGTGTGCGCCTACTTAACCAGTAGGCCTTCTACCAGGTCCTCCAATTTCCCTGAATTCCTCCAGCAATATATATAAATATTTAGGTCAAACTCTCTCACACCGAGGTCGAACATTAGGAACAGAATGCATCAAAGCAATTAAAAGATTCCAAAACCTATCACTAAGAAACAGGTAATGTCAGGCAGGCATGACGAGCTACTGCAGACAGTGGATTCCCAACTTACACAACCATTGCAAAACCTAGCACACGGCTATGGGTTAGCAGCCCCATTATAAGGTCCAATAGAGCGAGGATGCACTGAACAGTTTTGAATCAATTAAACAACAGCTGGCCAGCACACCAACAATAGGACTTCCTGACATGTTAAAGCCATTCTCACTTGCAGTAGATAAAAAGAATGGGTATATGACAGCAGTCCTTTTGCAAGAACATGGGGGAAAACAAAGGCCTGTCTGTCATGCTGTGGCTGAGAATTTGCTTTAACAGCAGACATCGCACTTGTCTACTGCGCTCATGCTCCACTACCAGCATGTGTTGTTATCTCTACCTAATGTAACTGAAGCGTTGCTCTGGCATTAACCTGCTACTCTTTTTCCTACCGAGGAGGACGGTGAAACCCAGGACTGTGGGGCGGCTGTAGAAAAAAATTCAGACACCAAGACCCAATCTACAGGCACAACCTCTCACCAACCCCGAGCTAATCTTATTTGTGGAGGGATCGGCTAAAAGGTACAGGGACTCCACAGGTTGGCAATGCAGTAGTAACGCAACACACGTGCCTAGAATCAGCTCGCCTGCCAGGCCATCTCACAGCCCAGGCGGCTGAGCTGTTCGCACTCACTCGTGCTTGCATCTTGGCACAAGACCGTTCGGCTACCATTTACACTGATAGCAGGTATGGTGCATGATTTTGGAGTCCTGTGGAAAAACAGAGGCTTCCGTACATCAACCGGGAAATCTATCACACATACATCATTAGTCATCAACTTATTAGAGGCAATTCTGTTACCAAAACAAATTGCTGTATGCAAGTGCGCTGCCCACACATCTGAGGATGACCCAGTCACCCAAGGTAATAGACGCAGCTGCTAAAACTGCTGCAGGCAGTCTCGCCGCCCCAATTTAGCAAATCACATTGTTAGCAGAGGAAGCTGAACTATTCCATACGCCTTTCATTCCCTTATAGAATGTCAAGCGTAAGCGACACCTGCTGAAAAGCGTGCGTAGCCGGGCTCAGCTCTAGCTTACTATAGTAGACACTGGGTGGTACAGACACGTGTATCTCTACATCTACATCAATCAGAAACCATAGGGACCAGCACATCAGAGACTTTAGCTTCGCTCACAAGAGAAAGGAGTATCAAGCAGTAAGCATTAAGTAGCAAGAGTAAAGAAGACTCACAGACCAACAGGTAAGTTTGAAAAAGTTAACATGTATTAACTGTTTGTATAAAAAATATAAATATAAATAAATAAACAGAACAACCGTAAATCAATGGATTGCTTCCCTTCTTGAATGAAATCACTCACAGTGTATAACCAACACCACTTAAGTAGACGGTAGTTAGTGGTTGCTTAGTTTTAAATCTATTTAGAATCTTAGTTATGCTATATTGGCGGTTGTCCTAAAGTTAGACTATTCAACTAGTTTGACTCACATTTTTCAGTCCAATGAAGGGAATGAAAATATACAGTCTGTTAAATGTATCCTTCAGTGTTCTGGCAATGATCAGTCCTACCAGGATTTCAGATGAAAGCAACAGTTCAGACCTTTCAGGATCGTCCCATCAATTAGCTTGGCTCGCCACAACTGCTGAACTCTACCTCCACTGTAGTAGTGCAGAGAAGCAGCAGAAGAAAAATCCACTCTCCTCCAAAGATGTTGAATCCAACACAAACAGAGAGAAAGGAAAAGACCCGGCCACAGAAGTTTGCTCATAGGCATACCATCCTAGCTTGTGAAAGAACACGGCTCATACACTCCAGATCTCCGTCCAGTTTTTTCTCCGAATTCCACTGCGCAGAATAGCCGGTTTTAGATAGATATATCCCAAAAGAGGAATTTCTCCACTTATACCACTTGTATTTTCGAAAACAAAGTAAAATACTAAGTTCTCCAATGTAATTCACCTTCAGAGCAATCCAACATGCGCCTGACTCCAATCTCGTCCTCGGCAGAAAAGAAAGTTCTAGACGAAAGAATGCTGGATACATTAACTCACACAGCAAATCAAGAATCTGATTGGATGTTGAGGTATATGACACCAATATTGCGAGCATATTACATGAGACTCACTGATTTCAGATCTATTCCACTCCAATGTCACCCAAAACTTTACACATATTTCAACTAAGCACATTCACTTCCTTAAAATGACTGAGACATTTCTATGTTAAAATCTACGTTCTTTTTTTCATTTATACCCTACTTTTGTTCATGCTACAGTGCACGATTTTGTTTGTAATCAACTCCTAAGTTATTTTCTTTATGGAAAATATTAATGTTGCAGTAATTATTTATTGCTAACTCTAATTTTACTACCATCTCCTAGTTAAGGCCTAGTAACATGGGTTACACATGCGTGGGCGAAAGCAGGAACAAGACTTCTGACATTTGGTACGAGCCTTGTGGTAAGCCCTGTCTACTGAAAATGTTCTTTCCTTATTTTGCAAAGTTGACACATGGAAAGGATCATGTGTCTAAAGGGGGGATGGTAGAAACAATACAACAGCACTGGGCAACACAAGGCTTCTCAAATTACCTCAAAATTTTTCTGGAAAAATGTGTTATTTGTGCAACCCACAATGTTGGTAGGGGCCAACCAGTCACCCGGTCCAGTCATCCTGCTCCTACCAAACCGTTTGAACATTTCACGATGGATTTCATTGAACTAACACCAAACGAAGGAAAGAAATATTGTCTTGTAATTGCTGACATGTTCTCTAAATGGATTGAAGCTTTTCCCACAGCTAAAGCAGTTGCATCAGCAGTCGCAAAGGCCCTGATCTCAGAAATACTGCCCAGATGGGGAATCCCAAGAAGAATCTCCTCTGACAATGGATCACACTTTGTCAACAAAGCACTAACTGCACTCTCAGTTTACGTAGGGTTTGACTTGAACAACCACTGCGCCTATCATCCAGAGTGGAGGAGTGGTAGGACGTGCAAATGGCACCCTAACAAACAAATAAACTAAAGTAATGACTGAAAGGGACTGGGTTGGGTAAAAGCCCTACCCCTGGTGTTGTTGGAAATGAGGGGACACCCTCATGGAGCCACTAACCTTTCTCCTTTTGAAATCTTAACAGGGAAACCAATGAACCCATGTCCAGACCCCTTGGCCTAGGGGCAGAGGAAATGAGCAACCAGATGCTGGAATACTGTGTGCAGCTAACTAAATCTCTCCAGTATATTCATGCACAGGCAAAAGAGGCACTACCAAAACTGACAGAGGGACAACTACCTTGGTGATCAAGGACTTCCGATGCAAGCACTGGCACCAACCCCCAATGGTGAGGACTGTTCCAGATGCTACTCACTTCCAAAACAGCAGTCAAGGTTGAGGGCCGCACAACCTGGGTGCATGCCAGCCTCTGTAAACGAGCACCACCCCTGCAGGAAGAGGAAAAGACAGACTGAAGGCGTGAAGCCTGAAGTCCAACGAGACAAGTGCTAGTAACCTCTGTCTCCAACGCTGCCAACCCAAACTTGGCATCCCATGCACCGTCTAGGGTGTGGCCTGAGAGGGAGGATTTGCACAAAGTGACTATCCCATTAATAATCAATTCATTTTTCGAGACAAATCGATGTTCATTAGTTCTTAAAATGAACTTTATTCCTTCTAAAAGTTGTGTTCCAGCTTGCCATTGCTCTAAACAAGTGGCACTGAAATGGTGCTGCATGTTGGTAGAAGGAAAATGACTTTGACGAATGCCTCGGGGTGTCATGGGTTGTCGAGGGAATGGATCCAAATGCAGAGTAAAAAAACCCCAAGAACTCCAAAACGGAAATTCACTGATTTTAATGACAAAAACTCAAACAGAAAACAGAAAATCCAAAAAGAAGCTAAACGGGCAGGGCAGAAACAGGTGGACAAAAACAGGCACGGGGAAACACGGGCAAACCCTCAGGCAAGACACGTGGAAACACAAGCGAAAACACAAGGAACCAGCACGCGAGTCAGGGAAGAAGAAGACTTAAATAGACTAGACCCTAACGAGACACACAAGGGCACAATGCACAATCAGACCACAGAGGGAAGGGATAACTAGACACAACTG
Organism: Anguilla pacifica; assembly: GCA_039654925.1. Taxonomy (NCBI): domain Eukaryota; kingdom Metazoa; phylum Chordata; class Actinopteri; order Anguilliformes; family Anguillidae; genus Anguilla; species Anguilla pacifica. The sequence goes on from CM077292.1 coordinate 40,146,284, forward strand.
AAACAATAATAGAATAATTGGAACCAATAAAACAATTAAACAGGGAAAAGGAACAAAACTACCGCCATCTGGCGGCCCAAAAAAAGAAAAAGTGAAACAAAGACAGAACCATGACACGGGGAGTAATTGCGTTTCTGAGCTGAAGGACCATATTTTCTGGAGTATTTCAGCACATCTTAAGGATATGTTCTTTAAAAGCTAGGTAATGAGTTATTGAACTGTTTTTACTGCAAATTCAAGCTATTACGCATTATTTGTGGCTTTCTTTGTCCTAGATCAACAAGTGCAAATCATGCAGGTTTATTTAATGCTTTATTAATCTTGAAAATGTCTACCATATTTATGGGACCAAATGGTCATTTACTCTGGAAAAGTATGTTCCTGAATATGTTTAGCAAACACCTGAAATAAGAAAATCAAAAAAAAAATTGCCTATTTGGCAGCTTTCTTATCCAGTGTGCTCTACCTGTATAGCCTATGGGTGTGCTGATACAGACATGGCCCTAGATCTCAAATCATGATGAATCTGCATGATTGCTCAGTTGTTCTGGGCCTGTTTCTTAATCCCAGAAATGGCATTTCATTTCTTCGACCGAGTCAAAACTTCCAAATATTTGAATTTTACATAGATGTGGCTCCCTCTAGTGGTTTTGGGGGTCCAAACAAGAGAGGTTTAATTGCTTTCAGTCTCGTTACATTCTTTCTATCAAAGTCATTATTGCAGGCATTCCATTTCACTTCAGGACACAGTTGCTCATGAGCCTGCATTCATGACTGATGTCAGTAATGCTGTCCAGCCCAGGCTGTGCTCTAAACTCCTTTTCTGCCATGGCAAAGGGCTGCCTTATAGCTGCTATAATTGCCCATTCCTTCAGGATCGGTGCAGCTACCATGGCAGCTCCTAAAGTTCCCAAGGCCACACTCAAAAAGTCATGGTGGTAGCCATCTCCTGCTTTTGAACTCTACACTAGGCGCAATACCAAGGGCTTCAATCAAGCTCAAATCATGCATATATGAATACAGTTGCATGTGCTGCGAACATTTACTATTTGCTGCCAACCTGCATCAACCGTGTGCCTGTTTATGACCAATGCTGGCAATGCCATGACCAGCTCCTGGTTCCACATTAAGCCATGTCTTCTCTGCCAAGCTCCTGCCCTCTCCTTCAGAATTTCTGCTGCCACCACAGCAGCTCCTAAGGTTTCAACAGCCACACTCAAGCCATGGGCTGGTGTTCTTCCACCGTTTTTGAACACTATATCAGGCTCAATGCAAGGACATCACCCAAGCTCAAATAGGCAATTAACTGCTTGTGCTCTGTTAACATTTATTATTTGCTTAAAAAAAAAATAATAATAATAAATTCAGGTGTTTGCTGGGCACTGACTCCTGAAAAGGAGTATGTCCTTTTCTGATCCCAGTATCAGCAGGTGCTATGCATTAGTAAAGCTGCGTTTCCACCCAAAGTACCTGGAACTTTTAGTCCCAGGAACTACTTTTCAAGGAACTAAAAGGTTCCTTCAGCCCATTGTTGTCTGCGTTTCCACCGCAGTCTAAAGACCCGCGAAGATTAGGCAAATTAGTCCACTGACGTATGAAAAAGCGACGTTGTCGTCGGTCTATCTGTCATGTGATTTCTTCTGTAACCCCAAACTACCACCGACATTATTTTCTAATAACCAGGACAGCCCGGAGGGGTTTATTCCACTTATACAACGGGTTACCAACAATGACTATATATGGTTACTTTAGTATTTATTGATTTTTATCGACTTAATCACCTGAAATTGAAACATTCTTCTGTGGTTGTTTGGGCATATTTTACCATTGTCAAGCAAAACTCCCGTTGGTAGTTAGACTTGGACCATTGTTATGCAACAAATAGGATGTAACAGGCCAATAGTCAGATTGTAACTGTTTTATATATCCTCTCAAACACATTCATTATGTTTTTATGCGAACATTCACTTTCACTTGTCTTGACATCCGAGGCGACAGAATGCATTCACATTCCACAAATAACTGGTAACAACAGGAGAAAACATGCACGTCATAAACAATTTGCTGTTGAATTTATTACATCGACTCTCATCGTCAATTCCATATAGGCTAATCGCAAAATGACAATAATAAATAGAATGAAAACTCGGACTTGCGTGAAAATTTAAATTAATATTGCAGTGGTACAGCCACCGTTTGCTTTCCTTCAAAGTTACTGCTAGCAGAGCAGCGAAGTGTGCCCTCCAGATGCGAACCATGCACAATAAATTAGTCCGTAGTCTGGTCTTTTTGTGGAATTGAAGAATTGCAGAGTAAAACTGTGGCAGTCTGAAAAAGCAAAAGGGACTAGAATTAACCTGTTATTTTACCCTGACAAAAAGTGTGGAATGTGATTTCCAGTTTGCTTTTACTGTATCACCAATGTAAATTACGCAGAACTACCGCATACCTCATATAACTGTATCAAACGTTTTGAGTCAATTATAATGGGCTAACAAAGAAAATCCGGCAAAAAAGAAAATATTCAGCAACCGAATTAAACCGTTTGAATGTTTTGGTACATAATATGCTGTCCCAGCACGAATGCGTAACATTTTATAAAACGAATACTAAAGCAAGAAAAGAACAGAAGAGCATACGTTATAATCCTCGATCTTAATTTCTCATCTGTTCCAAGACGTTGGCAGGCTATAACCAAAAGTAGGCTACTGCGCCACATAACATACACGTTTGAATTCAAGTTATTATTGTGAAAATAGATCGGTTTGCAGCTGCAGATTTTTAAAAATGACAGTTGAAATAAAATAGCCTACGGCGAGTAGTCGACCAATCAGAAATACTCAGCGCTTGCGCCCCACCCCAATGGTTCCGGTACTTTTGGAAAGTACTACCCCCCGAACAGGGACTTTTTTTGGGGTAAAATAAAGTCCCCGGAACTTAATTTAGACCCTGGTCCCTGGGGTGTAAACGCATTGAGTTCCTCAAAAGGTTCCTAGTTCCTGGGGAAAGAAACTTCCTGCGGTGGAAACTTGTGTGCTGGAGGATATCGGTATGGTCTTCCTGATTTCAGGAAGCAGCAGGTGCCCTGCCGTACACATAGTGTATTATCACATAATGCTAGCATGGCCAGCGTCTGATCCAGGATCACAGTTTGTGTTCCATTTCTGCTGGAGGGATATCGGTATGGTCTTCCTGATCATTCAGGAAATGGCAAGTGCTCTGCTGTGCGCATAGTGTCTTTGGCTGCTGTTTTGGGGGGGTTTTCCTCCTGTTTAGTAGGGGAGATGTTTAGTACTCCCTGTTAGATAGGGTAGTAATACCTAAAACAGATACATTCACTGCCAAACCAAAAATATGTTTGTATACAGAGTATCCACGTAAATATTTTAATACATGAGCTATCCTGACTGAACTGCTTTTAAGCCAAACTAGGTGTTCTTTTGCGTAGGCCAGCTTTTGAATAATTAACATATGACAAATGACAAAATATCTGTATCGGATCAGCATCGGCCGATACTGAATGTTACTATACTTGGATCGGATCAGGAGTCAAACAACCTGGATTGGGACATCTTAGCAGCAGAACATGTCATTTTTATATCTTGAAATGATAATGTCTCATGTGAAGCATATGGGAAGACAGCTAACACCTCTCTGTCAAAAAGAAACCCCCCCTGGATAACGTGTTCAGTTTGATTCTGCAGGCTGCTTATGCACAAATTATTATGTTTGAAAAATGTATACGTAAGAAATGTTTTAGGCGGCTGTGTCGCCAAACATAGACACATTTAAACATAATACGTTCGAAAACAGATTACAATGAAAATGAATGCCCAGGCAATCTTTCCGTTTTTAAAAAAAATTTTTAAACCTAGTTTCTCCCTGCTTCAGTTCTGATTGTATTATTTAACCTGCACAAGTAGGCAGATAGAACAGAATGATCCAGAATTATGCACAAACGAACTGCCCAGATGCTGTTCAGCTTTCTTCTTCTATCTCTTTGACTGCAATATTGTACTTTAGCAATTCCTTTGATCACCTCTTTCAGCTTCCACCAGCTCCAGTGATTTGGAAATTGTTTCTTTCTTTCAACTGGAGAAAATGATGAGAAACTGAGATTGCAGGTTCTTGCAAATAATGCAACACTGTACACAAGGTATCAGGGGTGCAGGGAAAAAAAATCTTAATCACATATTTTTTTCTCTTTTTCCCTCTCTATTTTTGTGTTATTCATGAAGTTATTTACAGAATAATGACTCACTGCAGCACACTGCACCTCCACAGGCCACACACCACCTAAAAGAGTAAACTATGAAACTTGTCAATGCTCTTTAAAACACATAATTAGGGCTCAGTGAAGTGAAACATAAGAAATTGTAACATTTTATTTGTATGCATTTAAAAAACAAATAAGACCTGTTTGGTGATGCAATTCACCTGTGGAACATAAGTACAGGAAAACGGATAACATGATTATTTTATATTAGTCATACAGTATAGCAGTACTAGTTGAAAGAATATAGCACTAAATAAAGAAATGTATGTTTGCCTAGTGGGGAGAAATCTCATGGGGTCCAGTGTTCAAATACAGAATTTCTTCATGAGCATGGGGCTTGAAAGTTTTTCTTTTTTGTGTGGGTTTGCTCCAGCTAAACAGGTTTCCTCATACAGCATAAAGGTATACAGTCGAGGTTGTTGGCTGTGTTTAAGTTGTCTGCGTGTACTTGTGCATGTGTGTATGTGTGCGCATGTCAGTTAATAGACTGGCTTCCCTTCCTGTGTATGCTAGTACCTTGCACTGTATATCAGCTGGGTTCACTTGTACAACCCTCCACGGTGTAATGTGGCTATTATAAATGCTATCAGCTGATGAAGACATGTTTCGTCAAAACATTGTCCCTTTGATTCCACAATAAAACATTACTGGGTCCTCACTGTTTTAGTTTTTCTGCCTTGCTCTGGTAATTGTTGTAAATGTGCATATACATTCTAATGTTCTTAGGTTCAAGTATCCATATCACCCTGATGATTGAAAGCAATCAAATTGATATGCTTGATAGAATTTACATAAGATGCACTGCCTTTCCCACAGATGCACTTTTTCATTTTTCAGTGCTGGGAGATGTTTACAGGATATTTGGATTATTAGTTGGAGTGCAAAATATCCATACAGCTAGTAGCTCACTATGGACAGGAAACAGTGCTGGTGTTTCAAGTTTTGATTATGCATCTCTCATTTATAAAAATGTTGTTCACAATTTCTCAAGAGAATTTAACATTTTCTCATGGAATTAAAATATTCACAAGTGAGAAGAAAATGTCAGCAGTATATTTTCTGGCTTCTTTCACATGTAAATTTTAATTTCCACATGTGACACATTGGATCATATTTACTAAGGATTTGCAGGGCTTTTATGGATGCTAACGAGACAATTAGCATTTTTCCATGTTTACTAAGGAGATAAATCGGAGGTTTGCATTACAGTGCAGGGGACATACTTCAACTTCTCTTACGGGACACCAAAAGGTAGAAGATATACATCTGTATCCTCACGGGTGGAACCAGAATGTAGTAATCAGTCTCATAAAGGAAATATACAAACTATAAATAGGCTATTTAGATTAACAATGAATTATTATTAAAATTACACATCAATAGTTCATCTTAACCAAATCATTATGTTATATATTCAGCTAATACCAAATTAATATAAATGATTCAGCTAAGAGGTGAAGGTATTTTAGGAGTTCTTTTGATTACCAGTGACTTACTCAATTCAACACAAAAGTAATATCGATACAGATAACCTTGGAAATATAAAATGTTTACTGAACACAAAGTACCGAAAGGAGCAAAGCACAATTCACTACTATAATGTACAACAAACTGTGTATGTGCGTGTGCATGTGAGCATGCATGCGCGTTAGTGTGTGTTAGCATTGGGTGCGCGTGTGTGTAAGTATGTCAGGAGTGTTGTATGTTCTCTGGCATGTGGGGCTGTGCAACATGGTTTAAGGAGAATGAAAGGAAACAAAGTGGAGTGTATGAATGGAGAGGTTTTTCGAAACTAGCTGATGCTAATGGTTAAACAATGGTGCAAGTGCACCAAACAGATAACCGTACGGTTATCGGTGTGCGTTTATCGAGATCAGCATACCATGTTTTGACCAGTTAGATCACATGCAAGATGTTCGGTGCCTGATGTATATTAAAACTAACACAGCAAGGTGGATGGCTTTGAGCCAATCGAGAGAAAATGGTAAAACATGTAAAGATAAAATAACCATTAACACATTAACTAGTTAGCTTAGCCTCAAGTGTCAAGCTGGCCTTAAGGATCTTTATAGTGCCTAATCTTATTTTCTGTTTCTTTTTCTCTTATACTCTTTCCATGGGTCTCCCGCCACTACCTTGCCTTGAGTTCAAAGACCACCCCTATTTCCTCGAGACCGCTCCAGGCCTGTCCCCCCGCTTTGTGGTCATGGACCGCTTCAGCCCTGTTCCACCCCTGCCCATGCCTTACTGCAGCCTGGAGCTCCAGATCTATCACCCGGCTCCACTAAACTGCACTATACTGAACTATACAATTTGGTCTTCTGTTATTCCTGTTAGCTATCACCTCAACGATAGCCTGCTTAGCCCATTTTATTTGCTGTGATAGATCCCTTATAGAATTTCTGCCACATTCCATTCTATCACTACTTTACTCCAGGCTGGCCAGTAGAGGATGGGCTCCCCTTCTATTGCCGGGTTCCTTACAAATTTTCTTCCCATTGGGGAGTCTTTTCTCACCCCTAGCAATAGTTTTGATAGTCAAATTGTAAGGTCAGCTAGCTAGCTGAGGAAGAGAGTAAAGAGGAGTCCTAGCTACAACTAAGAATCTCAGAATGCCTTATAAACCATATAAAAGTGAATCTCAGTAGAGGAAACAGAAAACGGATGAGGAGAGAAGGGTAGACAAGTTGCCAAACCCGCAACTCAACTGTGTCAAAAAGTCTTTCTTACCACATGTATATCAACAACATTCCTTGCACAACTGCTGTCTTTCAGGCGATGTTTTAAAAGTGAGATCGTGAACACTCAAGTCTCTTAACTTGTGAAAATGCTTATTGCATCCCCTGGTAACCTTCAGTGAGGGGTGTAGGCTACTGCGATTATGACATTTCCTGTCACTGCTGCAACAGCAGAGCACTGTTTACATGAATTAATCATTTTTCAAATTAAAATGAATCAAGAACTACCTGAGGAGCAGCATTGGACAGGTGACTAAATTGACTTGCTATAGGCTACTTTCTGTCAAGAGCGTCAGAACTTGGGAGCTGAAATTGAAGATTACTGATAATTTTGTAAATGAAGGCTTGTCAGATGAGTGAATACATAAGGTGCTTTTCAAGGGTATTTGTGTTGGGTTTCTGCATTTCATAGACCGTAGTGTAATTTTCCCCTCCTTATGTGTGTACAAATGCAGAATCCTATGTTAACATGACCTCTGAGTGATAATGACCTCTTGAGCACAAGTACATAATTGAGCATGTGCATAAAATTAAAGGGAAAAGACTGAGTCAATGATTACATTACATTACAGGCATTCAACAGACACTCTTATCCAGAGCGACGTACAACAAGTGCATCAGTTCAAGGTGCATGATCTTTAGTTAAAAAAATCACAAGCAATGCACGCCTGTGAACTGCCTTGGAAAAAAGTTGCCCCTTCCAAAATATTTTTTCCGAGGCACAGTGTGTGTTAGGCTGGATTCACACTAAGGCTGTCAAAAGTGCCATGAAATTGAGTTTGAATATTAGCTTTTGTAACTAGTTCGAGTTCAAATATATTCGAATATCATTTGCCTATAATTCACAAACATAAGCTGCTTATTGTCGGGCGCAATATGCACGTGACGCTCCCTCCAAACTGGCCTGCGCGTTCCACAAGCGGGCAGTAGAATAGAGGACATCGGGTTTCATACTAGGTTGCTACATCTGGGGCCTCATTTATAAAACGTATTTTAGATCAACTTTGTGCGGCGTATGTAGAAAATAATGTCAAAGTAGTGATTTATAAAATTTCAACATGACTCGATTTAATCGTGGAAACGACTGTGGCTCCACGTCAGGTCTTCACTTTGCGTATGCACGCAAGTTCATTTTATAAATGAGCCCCCTGCAGTTTCTATAGCCTAATGCGCAAATGAATAAAGCACTGTGGCTAACCGGCTCGTAGGTCCGACACATGAAATCACGCGACAACCGAGTGAAGAAATAACAAGAATTTATTACACAAAAACAAAAAGTTACCAACAAAGAACTGGCTGGAAATGCCAACATGTGCAGCGCAGTGAGTTGACAAATTGACAAGATGGCAAGCTACTACGCTGGTGAGTATATATATAAAAAAAAAAAAAGGCAAGCTGGTGAAAATGAAAAAAGAGCTCTCGCTGGTAGAACTCGCAGCCTTCTTAAAAAGCATGATCCCAGCTGACCACGGTTAAGCAATCCGCGGCCCCGCCTCCCAGCTGGAAGCAATTAAAGGTAATCGCTGGCTTCCATGAACGGCGTCAATAGATTACCTACTCGAATATAAGAAAAAAGGTGAAAAAACACAGGGCGGGCGCCAGGTGTGACAGCACTTTCTTGTGGATGTAATTTGCCACAACTCGGCATTTATTAATCACAATAATAGGGAAATGATTGTTTATAGGAAATCCCTGTTTATTTCTTAACACAAAAACTATTCAAACGGCTAATACCTGTACTAAAACAACATAAATTACTAACTCTGTTCAGTTTGTTTAACTTCTTTCATCATCCAATTTTATCAAAATCTTCAGAACAGAAAGGAAACATAGCCTGCCATGGGAACATTATTTAGCCTAAATTGTTAGCTGACCAGATCAGTTTAACGAAGTGAAAAAAGAGACTGGCTCGCGAGGCTAGCTGACCAGTAACGTTAGGTGTCCATGGAGCTAGTATCACCGAGGTTATTGGCAAGGAAAACCAGACGATCCACTTTCTCTGGATCCAGGACAGAACGTTTTTTGTTGACAGAGGAAGTGACGTTAGCATAGGAAGTGAACTTTGCGTGCATGAACATGATTCTCCGCATGAAATTAAAGCCTGTGTATTCATGTTAATTACAAAACGCGGGATCCAAACTAATATTCGAATGCTCAAATTTAGGTTCGAACTTAAAAAAAAAAAGATTTTTTTTTGCCGCAGGGTTGTGTGGAGCATGTCACTACATGGCCCATTTGTGTGACGTCATGTTGTGAACTTTAACCCCCCCCCCCTCCATTTCCTGTCTGCTAACTCAAACAAATGGACACAAACATAAACCGAAGGAAGCTTCTTGCTATCATTATTTTTCAACGTAGACTGCAAGCCAGATGCAGACGTCGAAGCTGGGTACACGAAATAAACCAAGCGAGGATACAACTGGGAGAGTATCATCGTTTGGTCCATGAACTCCATAGTGCTAGGTACAATAAACTAGCATGCAGGAACTGCTAAACAGGGACTCTTTTATACAGCTTAATCACGACGTTCGGTATTGATATTTTGTTAGTAACTATTGTTCTGTGACTCGTCCCATTACCTGGCACTGTCAAATCACGATGATCATAATTCATCTGACAGTTGCTCGGTAAACAGCGGAATGCTACATGGTAATTTAAACAACTTATGTGATTGGCTACCGCAGCGTGACTCGGGTTGCGTTATGGCAAAAGTTGATTCTGGTTCTACTTTCTTCCCGGAGGCCGCTGCGTTTTTTTTCTGCACCCAATGCGGTCCCCACTCCCGCAGCCTAAACGCACTACCCCCATTCAAATGAATGGGAAGACTGCCGTTTTTGCTGCATTGCCTGATCTGGTGTGAATCCAGCCTTAGCCTATTCAGTTTTCAGTCCTGCATTGCTGAGTGATTTTTTTTATACTAAGGAGTATTCACTCAGTGTTTTCCATTTAAATTTATGCCCATGCTCAATTATGTGCTTGTGGTCAAGAGGTTAATGCTGGCATGCCTAGATTGTTGAACTCAGACATTCATTGCTCCTGCAACCAAAGTATGAGTTAAAAACAGAAACGCTTTGTTTTGGTTTCAATGATATATGATAACTATGCCGAATACAGAGTTTTGCAGCGCCACCATTGTCACTCTGGTCGCTCATTTAACAAACACCCCCTCCCTGCAGTCTCATCTGCAACTACACCCCCCACCCATGACATAATGGACAATATTGTCTATCTGGGCATTCATAAAAATATAATTTCACCACTAAAAAATCATATTCTGTCATAACAAGATAAACCCGACAATAGCCCTAAGATATGCCAATACAGCAATGAAAACGTTTCTCACTGAATAATTAAATACGACAAAGTTTTCAAAAATGATACCATGTCATTCTACAGTCAATATCTGCGACTGATTATTGAATAAATATACAACCTTACCATTGGTTTTACGTGTAGAGATATCCCTTTCGAGACTGAGTGGTCATATATTGTCTTGGACAATCTGGTTGTGAAATATATGCACATTTGTGAAGCCTGGGTACCTTCCAAAATAGCTGTGTGTAAAACCACACGTGGTATTTACGGCGTTGTCGCCCTTTTTAGTACAGTCTGGCTCGATTGACAATTCATTTATTCAGTAGGTGACAGTATAAGCTGTCTAACTATGTATAACATGTCTAATTTTACTTTTGGAATAGCATTTTATCGCTCAGCGTAACCAAAAGTTTTCTCATCATTGCATTCACTTACGCATTCACTCCGTGGTAGCAGTAAAAGACACTGCACCTGACAAAACGTTATCAACGATTTTTCAGAATTTCTTGGAAAATACTATTATTATTGAAAACGTATGAGCATAGCTAAGTCATATGTTTGCTGATAGACCTAGCTGATGTTGTTTTCTAACTCATTGGTATTCCCACCCCCAACTTATCCGATTGTGTCACCTCATCCCTGATCTGCAACGCACTCACAATCACACATGACCCAGACCACCCACTCTACCAGCACTTTACCCCCCGTCCTTCTGGCCATAGGTATAGACTACCCATGTGCAGAAAGGCCCGTTTTAGCAGGAGCTTTGTTCCCACAGCCATACGAGCTTTAAATAAGTGACCTTCTTCAGATTGTGATGTGTAGAGTGTCAATCCATGCCTTTGTCTCTGTTGTGTGAGCCCCTGTAATTAAGTGTTCCTGTAAGTCCTGTATTTTGTATCATTCTGTATGTCTTACCTGTTTGTGTTATGTATGCACCTACTGTGGAAAAGAATTTCCTCATTGAGGACAAATAAACTATCTATCTATCCATCTAAAACAGAAGCGGAGATAACTGTATCATTGATTTACTGTCTTTGTCTCTATCTACTGAACACAGATACGATTTCATCATCGCTATGTAAGTATTACTGCACAAAATATTTCAGTTATATGCATTATTTTTAAAAATGAATGTCTTTAAATAGGTTAGTGGTATTTTATAATGAGGATATTTCACACTGTAATGTAAGCATTCGTTCATAGTTAAATAGTTTTTGTGATGCATGCAACAGTGATGACGTGAGAGTTGGAACATTGCTAAAACGTGGTGGACGGTTGAAAATTGTTTTCATGTCGTCCCATCCCCATACAATAAAACATAGTATGAGAGTACAGAGTACATAAATACATACAAGAGTTAATTATTACACATTTAGGTACTGTACATTGTGTGACAATGTTTTAGCATTATTTTTAATCTGATACAAATGTTTCATCTTAAACCTTCATAAGGGGCTCATTTATATGCTTTATACAAGAAGCAATTTATTCACTTTTGGACAGATTTTGGATATGTTTCAGGACCCCCAGATATTTTAAGGCAGTGTGCTGATAGAAAGCTTGTAATTCCCACTTTAAAATTATGCAACAGTGATTTTCTTCAGTCAAACAGTTGATTTGTAGTGAAATACATGATTATGTTGTGATTTACAGCAATGCATAATTTAGACATTTTGGATAGTTTGGTGACACTGGGTACACTGCTTACTTTTTGCTTCATAGATCTTTAGCAGTTCTGCATATCCACCCTTAGATTTGACGCACTTGTGGTCAAGGAGTTTTTGATCCAGGACATGTACAGTTTAAGCTGCTGCATATTTGCAATCTCTCAGTATTTTGTTGTAAACTAAAAAAGCAAAGCAAATTTGTTTTTTATTTTTTGCCTAGAAAATGGCATTTGTGGCACTTTATTTCTTCCAAAATTATGAATATAAACTAATCCAAGTTACTGTTGTAAATGTACAAATGTCTTGCTTCATTTTCAAGTCTCTGTGATGCTCACATCTGGAGTGATAAAGCTTTAAATAGGGTACCCCCTAAATGGGCAAGGATAGTTCACATTTGGAATGTGCTAAGGGGTTAATATCAGGTCATGTTAATGGACCTGGGTCTAAGATTGCAGACGAACCCTTTAAGAAACGCTTGTGGATTACAGTTATCCTTATCTGAACTTTTACAGTATGATCAAGGTTTACCATGTAGCACTGGCGCTTTGCTATATAAATAAAAAAAATTAAAAAACAATTGTCGAGACAAACGGCGTGGTGGACCAATTCAAACTATAACAGGCTGGCACCGTGAGAAAAAATACCCCTGAAACAAATCACAAATCCCCCCTTAAAAATCCCCCCAAATCCCCCCCTTTCTGTTCCCGAGCAGGCAACACGTCGTTCTCTCCAGGTCAGTTTTCTGTTTTCTCTTCTGAGATCCACTTTTTGTGTTTATACAGAATTTTGATACGCTTAGTTGCAGCTAGGACTCCTCTTTGCTCCCTTCCTTATTTTCTGACCTTACAATTTGACCAGCAAAATTATAGCTAACAGTTGTGACAAATAGACACTTGACATTGAACAATAGCATACACAGAAATATTTCACAGTAATCTCTGCATATCTGAAAATAACAGTAGTACCAAAGAAATTACCACAGATTATTTAATTGAATAGTTTAAACAATAGTCGAAAAAATAGAATGGGCATATAAGTTAAATTTGACATGATCATAGACTATTGTACAAATAAACATACCATGACTGAGATGAGTTTGCCTATTGTACGATACATAAAACAGACGGCACCTATAAATAACCATATTCTCTGATGTTTAATGAGTGTCTCAAATGCAAATTAAGAACTGTTGTACAATTGTACATTTTTCACATAGACTACTGCTAGTTATGAAATTGTCATGTTTTTAAATGGAAGTGTTTTTAATGTGGTCTCATAGACACCACAGACATATTAATTGTTTGTATGTTGGTAGATAGAGAACAAGGCTTGTTAACATTAATTTAGAAATGTGGCACTTGCAGGTAATGTTAGCTACAGTAGCCTAGTAAAAAAGTAGTTAAACAGTAGAAATGCCACAGTGGTCAGCTGTTGTAACTTTCTAAGAAAATCCATAAAAAATGAAATACACATGGCTCCCCATTTGTGACTTTTGCTAAACATATGCATTGAACATTCAGATATAATTTGGATGTCAATATTGCATAAGGGAATAAAAACACCTACTTAGTTAAATGTCCATGAATGGTTCTGCAATAAGATGTTCTTCAATGACGCCATTTACTTGTGTTTTTAAAGGTAGCCCAGTAAGCACAAGCCCAAATATAGATGGAATGTAGACGTCCAAAGAGGTGGAAACCTAGGCTGACATGTTTTGACATGAAGGACTAGGTTAGCTCAGTTCAACCCTAATTCAGCTCAGGCTAAACTTTCAGGGCCGGCTTTAGGCATGGGAGACATGGGCGGTCGCCCAGGGTGCCATCCGTTGGTAGGGCGCAAACCGGGAGGGAGAAATTTTTTTAAAATTCCTATTCAATCATTGCACCCCGCAGCCGCCCGCCCGGGTCGCCCCCTCCTCTCTCCTAATCACACACGACGATACACACAGCGCACACAGTCACCGCCAATAATCCCCTTTTCAGAGGGAGTGCCAAAGGCGCATGATCGCATCGTTGATGTCACGTCATCCCCGTCCTCTTCAGATTAGACGAGATAGCTAGCTAAACCCACCTTTTAAGTGACTGTAATTAACGTTATATCATAAAAAACAACAATGAAAAGAACAAAGTTGTCAGGGGCAGAAGGGAGAAAACAGAGAAAGGAAGAGGATTAGAAAAATAAAGGTGAGTTTGTACAGTTGCTAAATTTTGATGGATACAGACTATTTGTCACCAAAAGGAACCTAACATTATATCAGCTAGCAAGCTAGCGATTTTTATGCTAAATTGTCCTTGGCATTTTCTGTGCACTATATGTAAGGAATAAACCATGACGGGCTGGAAAATAATGTACTTCAGGGCTGGTTAAGCAACCCTTGGCTTCGCCTTGGCCGCATCACCACCCCCGTCGTAGGCTACATTATGTTCCAATGGAAAATGGACAGCCCGGAGGGGTTTATTCCACTTATACAACGGGATACCAACAATGATTATATATGGTTACTTTTATATTTATTGATTTTTATCGATTTAATCAGCTGAAAGTGAAATACTCTTCCGTGGGCGTTTGGGCATATTATTTTACCTTTGTCAAGCAAAACTCTGGTTGGTACTTCGATTTGGACCGTTGTTATGCAAAAACTCTGGTCGTTAATTTTATGAAAACAATGAGTCTATCAAGAAAAAATAGTACCTTCTTGTTTTATACCATAGAATTGGCACCAATTTTGGTAATTTCTGTCTTTGCATTATTTAATAAAACTGCATGAAACCATAAGTCAATCAAATTCATCTCCCTAGCACTGTCTGGCTTTTTAAATGGTGTGGTCACGCAGTATAGACATAACCTCTTTCTAAGACGCTCTGAAACGGGTTTTGAATGCCAGCTAGCTTTATGATAGGTTCACCGTCACTTGTCACTGAGCCAATATTTAAATTCTTGGTTTTATGTCAGAATGGTCTCACGGCATGCTTGTTATCCCGGCTAGCTAGCTAACTATTGAATTGTATTCAAAACAGTGGTTTATATGAACGCAGTCGTTCACAAATATAGGGATGAAAATACGCCTCGTAGCCATGAGTTAAATGCGGAACACCTATTCTACTGTCCAAATAAGGGATGATTCCGATTCGTGGGATGGTTGGCAACCGTAAATAATGCTAGCAACAGCAACTAGAAATGTGATTCAACATTGCCATCAATTGTGAAATTGGACATTTAAAAAGGGGAGGGGATGTAACAACAATTCAAAAGCGAAAGAATAATGTTGCTGTTTAAACAGCAATAATTTTTGGTACCAAGGGGAGGCAAGAGGCTTGACACAGGGGTCTGAGAAGGTCACAAATATGTAAACATGACTTGAAGGATACTTTGTAAATGGATAGGAATTCATAGTTAAAAGTACCTTTGCTATAAGCATATAATCACGTGGTATATGTATGACCATTACTTGCAAAATGTCATATCCTAATCAGTAGCCTATGTATTTCTATTTAATACTGCATGTATTATGTATGATGTCAAATGAAGATAAGCTGTATGAAACAAGATGGTATGCAAGGGAGAATAAAAACACCCTCCCCCGCCTTAAGGTGCCAGGAACCTAGATGTTTCATCAGGGTTTCTGGGATGAAGCAAAAAGGTTCTCAGGAAAACAGAAACGGTTTCTCCTATTTGGCCAAATAAAAAGTTGCATTGCTGAATAACTTTGTGACCTGACTAAATAATTTGCCTCCAGTGAAGGTAAAATCCACGACATTAGATCTATGGAAAAGACATCAGTAAATAGGGTCAGAAATTGTGGTTGAAAGCGGACATTCGAAGACCGCGATGCTTGTTAATTTGTGCGATATGTAAGGACAAACAAAAGCAACTCTTCCTCAGGTGACTAAGAATGTCAATGCAGGATGTGGTCAGAATGTGTTAGCAAGAACAGTCTGTCAACAACTACATTGAGAGGGATATTATAGTATTATTGCAAGGACAAATGAGAGTTCAGTGGAGCAAAAACCATAGGCACTGGTCTACAGAGATGTGGAAAAAAGTGATATGGTCAGATGAGTCGTCCTTCACTATATTCTGGACAAGTGGGCAAGTGCATGTGTGGCGTACACCAAGAGAATGGTACAGGCCTGAATGCTAGACCCCTACAGTGAGGGCGTCCAGTGGTTCAGTTATGCTGTGGGGGGTGTTTTCCTGCCATGGTTTTGGTCCACTTGACTCCTTAGAGGGAAGGGTCACTGCAAATAAATGCAAAGTTATTCTGAGTGATCACCTTTATCCTATGATGAAACATTTCTATCCTGATGGGAGTGATCCTTCCTGGATGACAATGCCCCCATCTACAGGGCACAAGGGGTCACTGAATTGTTTGATGAGTATGAAAATGATGTGAATCATATGCTATGGCCTTTGCAGTCACCAGATCGCAACCCATTTGAACACCTATGGGAGATTTTGGATCAACGTTTTAGGCAGCGCTCTCCACCACCATCATAAAAACACCAAATGAGGCAAGATCTTTTGGAAGAATGAATTTCCACTGGTAGAGTTTCAGAGACTTGTAGAATTTCAGCTGTTGAAGTGAATTGAAGCCCTTCTGGTGGCTCATGGTAGGCAAACACCTTACTAAGACACTTTATGTTGTTTTTTCCTTTAATTTGTCACCCATCTGTTACTTTTCAATTGAATGCTTTCATAAATCTCAGAACCGGGACATTTTGAAGACAATGAACAATATTCAGAAATGTGGCCTATATGGGGCACAAAACATTCCTGTGTCGGACAGTGGTGCCTGCATGAATCTGCTTCACTCTGCCCATTAGAATTTGGGATGGGGAATTTGGCAGGTTACCTAAACATTTTATAATACTCTACTTAGACACGTGAGCACGGACGCACACATGCACACACACCCCTTCCCAATACTCTCAAATAGTATCCTCTCTGATCTAAAAGGACACGAAAGATGACAGTATGGTGCTAGTTGGCTTTAACCAACAGTGCTCGAAATGGGGGGAGGGATGTGGGGCATATTCCCTTTTCTACTATAGTTCCAACTGGAGAGTGCCAGCTGGCTATTGTTAACCTAAATCTTATCAAGTTAACTTATCTAGTGTGAGTAAATCACCCACAGGGAAACTAGCAAGCAAATTAACTAGGTTCTACAGCTTGCAGCAGGCTTACATAACAGGAGAAATACAAGGTTAAACAGTAGTCAAAATCATCCAAAAACTATAATTTTAGCAAATTTAGTAACTAGCTGACTTGCTCTAATAATCTCAGGGCACAGTGTCACACATGTAAGGATTTAGCTATGGTCACAGGGAGGAACACAAGATTATTTAGATATGGTTTTGCAAAACACACAATATCCACATTACAGGTTAATGGTGGGGGGGGGGGGGGGGGGGCTGACTATCAAAAAGTGAGTGTCTGGTTTAGATGTCATTTCTTTAGGAGTGCTCCAACCTGTAACTCTCACCTGCGTTATAAAAAACAGGTGTACGCTACCGAACGTAACATGAAGCTGGCTCAATATTAAACACAACCCGAAAGAAGACCCAGTTAAGCACAAAGTGATACACTCACCGACCACTTCATTAGGTGACAGGAGTGGCTGGCACCCGGTGTGGTCTTCTGCTGCTGTAGCCCATCTGCTTCAAGGTTTGACGTGGTGTGCGTTCAGAGATGCTCTTCTGCATACCTCGGTTGTAACAAGTGGTTATTTGAGTTACTGTTGCCTTTCTATCAGCTCGAACCAGTCTGGCCATTCTCCTCTGACCTCTGCCATCAACAAAGCATTTTTGCCCAGAGAACTGTAAACCCTCTGTAAACCCTAGAGATGGTTGTGCGTGAAAATCCCAGTAGATAAGCAGTTTCTGAAATACTCAAACCAGCCCGCCTGGCACCAACAACCTTGCCAAGTTCAAAGTCACCTTTCTTCCCCATTCTGATGCTTGGTTTGAACTTCAGCAGATTGTCTTGACCATGTCTACGTGCCAAAATCCATTGAGTTGCTGCCACGTGATTGGCTGATTAGATATTTGCGTTAACGGGTGCAGTTTGCAGTTGAACAGGTGTACCTAATGAAGTGGCCGGTGAGTGCAAGAAAGCATTTACAGTTGAGGCCAAAAGTTTACATACACCAAGACTAAAGATATTCAAACTCAGTTTTTCACAACTCCGCACATTTCATGTTACCATACATTTATTTTGGCAAGTCAGTTAGGGCATCTACTTTGTTCACATTAGAGGTAATTTTAAACCAATCGATTAGAGACAGATTTATTTCAGCTTTAATTCACTATATCCAAATTCCAGTGGGTCAAAGGTTTACATACACCAAGTTTACTGTCTCTTTAAACAGTCAGTAAGATTCCAGACATTGATGTAATGGCTTTTTTTTAGAAGCTTCTGATTGGCCAATTGTCATAATTAGCAGTTAATTGGGAGTTAATTGGCACCTTTGGATGTATTAAGGGCCTACCTTTAGAGCCACTGCCTTTTTGCCATTGAT
Source organism: Anguilla pacifica (assembly GCA_039654925.1). Lineage (NCBI taxonomy): Eukaryota > Metazoa > Chordata > Actinopteri > Anguilliformes > Anguillidae > Anguilla > Anguilla pacifica. The sequence continues at coordinate 40,164,800 of CM077292.1, forward strand.
ACCATGGGAAAATCCAAGAAAGTCAGCCATCTGTTTGGCCATAATGATCAGTGCTATGTATGGAGGGAAAAGGGTGAGGCTTTTAATCCGAAGAATACCATCCCAACTGTGAAGCATGGGGGTGGCAGCACATGTTGTGGGGGTTTTGCTGAAAAAGGGACTGGTGTACTTCAGAAAATAGATGGCATCATGAGGAAGGAGGATTAATTAGAAATACTGAAGCAACACCTCAAGACATCAGCTAGAAAGTTAAAACTTGGTCGCAACTGGTCTCTTCCAGCAGGACAATGATCCTAAGTATATCTCCAAAGTTGTAACAAAACAGCTTACAGACACCAAAGTGAAAGTATTGGAGTGGTATATGTATATGCACTTTTGTACGTCGCTTTGGATGAAAGCGTCTGCTAAATAAATGTAATTTAAATGTAATTAAAGCCGCAAGCGGCGTTGGGAGGGGTCCAAGCATTGGCACAATTGCGCCCCCTATGGAGCAATTTTTAAATGGTTTTGTCCTCATGATCATATACCTTCACCCAAAATATCTACTGCATCGCCATAGATGTCTCCTAGCCGCTAGGCATAAAGGCCTTTACTATGTCATAACACTAAAGGCTGTTTTATACTTCTGCATAGTACATGTAAAAATGGGTCTGTGTAGGGGTTGTGCGCAATGTGCGGCATGTGCGATGATTCCAGACCACGGCCACGTTGAAGACGCATACCTCTTCAAGAAATTAAAAGCGCGTAGTTAGTAAGCGTAGTTAGGTCACTGGAAACGTTAAATATGCGACTAAAAGCGCTTTTGTCAGGTGAATGTCTTTGTTGCAACAAGTTACATCTAGCTGAGCATTTTTGTGGTCATTGGTGCAGTATTTAGTAGGTTTGGAAATATGAATGAAGGTGTTGTCTATTGAACTATAATGGTCAGTAACAAAATCTGATTACGTTGCCTGCGCAACCTGTGCTATATGCCGCACATGTATAAATGATCTGGCCCTTTGCGAGTGCCGTACACAACAGAAATGCAGACTACACAAAAGTATAAAACAGCATTTAGATGGTCTAGCGTGTATGTAGAGCTGCAGGGCTTCCGGGCCGCAACTAAAACAGGCGTCAGACACAAACCTATTCCAATCCATGGCTCAGCTTAGCAGAGAATGCACATTTCAGAGCGCCTCAGAGACAGAAAGAATAATAATACACATTTTAAATAATAGATAGGACATTGAGAAAAAAACGAAACAAAAGACGAAATATCAACTCGCGACCTGCGTGCTGCTCGCAGAGCAGCCTACCGTTTTATTTATTCAGACACTGGCATATAGAAAATTTTTGGTTACGCTGACCGATAAAACGCTATTCCAAAAGCAAAATCAGACATGTTATACATCGTTAGAAAGCTTATACTCTCACCTACTGAATAAACGAATTGTCAATCAAGCCAAATTGTACTAAAAAGGGCGACAACGCCGTAAACAACAGGTGTGGTATTACGCACAACTATTTTTGAAGGTAGCCTACCCAGGCATCACAAATGCACGTATATATCACAAAAGGATTGTCCAAGACAATATATGACCACTCAGTCTCAAAAGGGACATCTCTCCGCGTACAACCAATGGTAAGATTGTATATTTATTCTATGGTTAGTCCCAGATATTGACTTTTGAATGACATGGTATAATTGTTAAAAACTTGGTATCGTTTATTTCGTTATTCAGTAAACCGTGTTTTCACTGCTATATTGGCATATTTTAGGGCTAATGTCAGGTTTATCTTGTTGCTACGGAATAATACATTACATTACATTACATTACAGGCATCTGGCAGATGCTCTTATCCAGAGCGACGTTCAACTAAGTGTATAACCATAACCAGGAACAAGTGTGTCGAAAACCCTAGATAGAAATACCGTCCCAATGGCAGGGAACAACCGCTAGTTCAACTTGGACCATATAGGTTGAACTGATTAACACTAACACAAACAAGAACAGCAACAACGCAGTCTATGCAAAAATACAAGCAATAGTTAAGACGAGTGCATTAACTAAGTCGCCTACGAAACAGCTACCTAGTTACAACCCTAAGCTTACAGTCAATTTAGAGAGTAAATTGAGAATACGATTTCTCTCGTCATAATGACGGATTTAAAGACTAAACGAACTCTCCCGATATTGTCTTCAAATGGATCCATGCCAAAGAAAAGTAATTATTTATCCTGTCAAAGCTTTTACTAACAAACTTTTAGTAGCAATATCAACTCGCCATCCATGCTACCTGCTTCCTACGCTCAGAGTACCGTATTATTTATTTAGACATTGGCAGAGTACAGCATAAATTGCGTCTTTTGTTTATATTCAATATTAGTAATTGCAGCGAGAAACTGCAGCTGTAGTCACAAGATAGTTCGTTATGTTATGGTAGCAACGGAACGAAGCGGACTAACAAACTTCTGGTAGCCTAGCATGCACTCTGGCTGGCACTGTCTTCCATTGCTTCCCCGACGTTCAGACCCTCCCCTCACTGATTAAAAACTAGACCCTACGGTGTCGGATTACTTGCGTCGCCATGGATGTCGCTTGCCGTAAAGAAGTTTTCTAGATGTCGTAACACTTAGAGTTGGAGCTCCAGCTCATCCGCACCCCACCTAATAAAAAAGTCCAAATGGCGGGCAAACAATATGGCTGACATAGGTGCTCCCATTAGCAAAGTTGTAGAGCACATTCAGATGCATAGGTCGATGAAGTTTTGTGTTGATCTAACTTATGGTGTGGGAGTTATGGCCTTTTACACATGACTTTGTTATAGCACCACCATCTGGCCGACGTAGGTGATTTTTAGTGCCTGAGTAGTGGGGGGCCATAGGAACCCACCTGCCAAATTTGGTTGGTGTACAACTTATGGTTGCTGAGCCTCAGACACTTTTAGCAAAAAAGTAATAAGAATAATTATCCTAACAAATACAATAGGGTTCCACCAGCTTCGCTGCTTGGACCCCTAATAATCCTAACAAATACAATAGGGTTCCACCAGCTTCACTGCTTGGACCCCTAATAATCCTAACAAATACAATAGGGTTCCACCAGCTTCGCTGCTTGGACCCCTAATAATAATAATCCGAACAGATACAATAGGGTTCCACCAGCTTCGCTGCTTGGACCCCTAATAATCCTAACAGATACAATAGGGTTCCACCAGCTTCGCTGATTGGACCCCTAATAATCCTAACAGATACAATAGGGTTCCACCAGCTTCGCTGCTTGGACCCCTAATTATCCTAACAGATACAATAGGGTTCCACCAGCTTCGCTGCTTGGACCCCTAATAATAATCCTAACAGATACAATAGGGTTCCACCAGCTTCGCTGCTTGGACCCCTAATAATCCGAACAGATACAATAGGGTTCCACCAGCTTCGCTGCTTGGACCCCTAATAATAATAATAATCCTAACAGATACAATAGGGTTCCACCAGCTTCGCTGCTTGGACCCCTAATAATCCTAACAGATACAATAGGGTTCCACCAGCTTCGCTGCTTGGACCCCTAATAAGTGGCCATCACAAAGTCCTGACCTGAATCCCATCGAAAATTTGTAAAGCATATCTGAGCAAGGAGGCCCACAAACCTGACTGGTGTACACCAGTTCTGTCAGGAGGAATGGGAAATAATTCTGGCAAAGTAGTGTGAGAAGCTTGTGGAAGGCTATCCCAAGCATCTGATTCAAGTTAAGCAGTTAAAAGGCAATGCCACCAAATACTAACAAAGTGTATGTGAACTTTTGACCCACTGAAAATCTGATATTGTACGTAAAAGCTGTAATAAATCACTGTGTGTACCTCAATTGAATTTGAATGTCTTTAGCTTAGGTTATGCAAACTTTTGGCCTCAACTGTATTATACAGCAAAGCAAGGAGTTAGATCAATTTGTCCTAAAGGAGTTGCAAGCATATATGCATGTTTAGCACAGGTTGCAGGATCTCACCGGGCAGGTAGATGTAACCCATGCAAGATGGTCCTCTGGTCTAAAACTTCGTCCTCCAGTTCCTTACAGATATTTCAAGTGATAAACTGGGTTAATCGCTGACTATCACTACAATCTACACTTTCTATAACTAAAATGTAACACAAAGGCTACTATTAGTAACTAAACACTTATAGAAGAGGTCATTAACAAGTTGCAGACAACAGACAACATGGACTGTAGGCAAGTCCCAGCTTTAGGCTGACTCCAACCCAGACTAACCAAGACTAAAAAAAAAAAAAAAAAAAAGATTAACATAATTGATATGTCAGCCGTCTTTCTAATATCGTAGGTACCGTAGGACGGAGTGTAGCACAGTGGGTAAGGAACTGGGCTTGTAACCGAAAGGTCGCAGGTTCGATTCCCGGGTAAGGACACTGCCGTTGTACCCTTGAGCAAGGTACTTAACCTGCATTGCTTCAGTATATATCCAGCTGTATAAATGGATACAATGTAAAATGCTATGTAAAAGTTGTGTAAGTCGCTCTGGATAAGAGCGTCTGCTAAATGCCTGTAATGTAATATCGGTTCCGGCGTCCTCACAACAGGCATCCTTTAGAATGATTGCCAAGCGATGGTGTGCGCCATCTCTTGGGTCCATGATTGGACTGGAAACTCTGCGACAGGGCCATGATGTCATTATTTCTGTCTGTAGGGGAGACAGAAACAAAGCACAAAAGGCACCGGGACGTAACATCCCCACCCTTAAGAAAATAAATACATTTTGTCAAATATCTCCACATGAACCAACAGCAATTTATTTGTTGTCAGTCTCGCACATTCTGGATAAGGCATCTGCAATAATGTTATCACGACCCCACATGTGCCGAATATCCAGATTATAACCCTGTAAGAATAAACTCACGCATGAGATATTGTTTATTGTTTGCATGCGATTAAGAAAACAAGCAGTTAACACTATTATGGGACAAAAAGTCCACATAAACATCAAAGTGTTATAGTGTGAAAATCAGAGTGCTTCCTTCTCTATAGTGGAATGTAACCACTGGTGGCGGTTGAACTTCTGCGAAAAATAACAAACTGGGTGTTCAACACCACTAGGGTCGTCCTGTAAAAGGGCTGCCCCAGCACCAAAGTCACTTGCATCCACAGCAAGCTAGAAAAGACATGCAAAGTCAGGGGCAGCGAGTACTGTTGCAGTAACTACTCTCAAATAAAAGTTGACATTTTTCCATCCACACAAATACCGTTTTGGAGCTAAGTAGATCTGTCAAGGGAGAGACAACAGTGGAGAAATTCTTACAAAAACTATGATAGAAGCCTACCATTCCGAGAAACCTCCACTGTTCACGCCGACTCTTTGGGAGGGAATTCCTCTGGAAAAGGAGTGGATGTGCACATTATGGTGAGCAAGTACTGATTACCTGCTTTAGTCTGAGGTAATGAATCCTTTCAAATGGCTCCTCAATTGCCGGAATTTGATATAATGGAGCCGGGGCAATCTTTTGATTTGGCATCCCAGCAACCTGGCACACGTGGCAAGATCTACACTGTTTTGCAACGTTGGTCTTTAAACCAGGCTAAAAGAAATATTTCAACACCTGATCGTAGGTTTTACTCACAGCTAAATGACCAGCAAGACAATCATCGTGTGCAAGACTAAAAATTTCATGGCGGTACACAGTTGGAACCACAATCTGATAAACAACGTTCCAGTCATCCTGAGCTAGAGCGTCAGTTGGCCTCCACTTGCACCTCAGAATACCATTTTTCCGAAAGTACCGGCATCAAAGCAATTTCCCTTTGCATTTTCAAAGAGAGCCTGAGCCTGAGTCTTTCTTCTGCTCGATAATCAGCTGCCTTCCTGCCATAGACAGCCTCTCAAACCCCTCAACACTTTCAACCTTACAGTTCTCCCTCACAACCATGGTTTTATCCCCATCTGCACCAGCAGAGGGAGACTGTAATTCAGTGTTAAGCTGTGAAAATAACTAATCACATAAGTCATAAGTATCATCGAGCAGCAACATTACAGTCCTGCGGATTTCTCCTGTACAACATCAGAAGAAATCGAACATACCCGACTACGAACTCCACCCAGCTACTTGTCCAGGCTATGGCGATCTCCCATCTTGACTACTGCAACTCCCTCCTTGCAAGCCTGCCAGCTTGTGCCATACAACCACCACAGATGATTCAAAATTCTGTTGCCCGACTTGTCTTCAACCTTCCCAAGTTACCCCATGTCACTCCTCTGCTGAGGTCACTGCACTAGCAACCTGTCACTGCCAAGATCAGGTTCAACGTCCTGACCTTGCACGCCTTGCCATCCGGGTAAAGGGTTCTCGCTCATCCCTACCACAGAACTTCTCCACCCCAGCTCCCCAGTGGTGGAATAAACTCCCTGTTCCCCTACAAACCACTCCCTCAGTGCCCAATTTCCCCCGTGGCCTGAAGATGCCTCTCTTCAGGCTATACCTGGACTATCACCACTCTGCAGGTCATTTCTACCATTTAAATTCCCCTCTTTCATGCTACACATGTTCCTCCTGTGCCACTCATGTTACATGGACCTCCATCCAGCGCTTATTGTGCCTTGTCTTGATGTTGTAGCTTGTACTGCCTCCTAGTTTGCCTCTTCGCGCACATGTCAAATCTGGCCAATCCTTGCCCATTTAGGGGGCACCCTATTTAAAGCTTTATAACTCCATATGTGATCATCACAGAGACGTGAAAAATAATTGGCATAACTGAAGCAAGACATTTGTACCATTTACAATACTAACTAATTCGATAATTTATTCCTAAATTATGAATATAAAGTGCCACAAAGGCAACTGTCTAGGCAAAAAATTAAAAAATTGCTCTTTTTTAGTTGGCAGTGAAATACTGAGAGATCCCATATATGAGACAGGTTAAATTATACATGTCCTGGATCAAAAACCCCTTGACCACAAGTTCATAAAATCTAAGGGTGGATATGCAGAACCACTGAAGATCTATGAAACAAAAAATAAGCAGTGTACACAGTGTCTTCAAATCTATCCAAAATGTCTAATTTATGCATTGCTGTAAATCACAGCAAAATCATGTATTTCACTACAAATCAACTGGTTTGACTCAAGAAACTCACTGTTGCATCATTTTCAAGAGGGAATTACAAGCCTTTGTAAGTACAGTGGTCTAAAATATCTAGGGGTCCAGAAACATATCCAAAATCTCTCCAAAAATGAATAAAATGCTTTTTGTCCTTTATAAAGCATATAAATGTGCCCCTTATTAAGATTTAAGATGAAACATCAATAGCAGAATAATAGCAAAATAATACATGTCTCGTTTTCCCTTCCCTCCCTGGTTTGATTGTGAATTGTGCCCTCCTGTGTCTTGTTAGCTTTGTGTCTATTTAAATTCTTTGCTTCCCTGACTCAGGTGCTGGTTCCTTGTGTTTCTGATTGTGTTTCTGATCCCACGTTTCTGTCTGTGAGTTCTGCCCTTCCCGAGTTCTGTTTTCCTCATGTTTTTTGGTTTTTCAAAATTCTGCTGTTTTTGTTTCTGAAGTATTTTTGTTTTTTCGAGAGTTGCCCTGCGTGGGCTTTTGGTTTCCTGGTTTTGTTAATTTTAAGTAAAATCTCAGTTTGAATTTACCTTTTGGAGTTTGTGTATTTTTACTCTGCGTTTGGGTCCTACCTAACCGTTCTGTGACACTCGTATGTGTTTCTGTACTCTACATTATGCAGTGTTTTATTGTATGGGGACGGGACGACATGAAAAGAATATTCAACAGTCCACCACATTTTGGCGATGTTCCAGGTTTCACATTATATCAGGTGCATGAAATATAAAAACTACTAAGCTACCAACGAGCACTTACATCACAGTGTGAAATATATCATCATTATAAAACACAGGCAGTCCCCAGGTTACGAACGAGATCCGTTCCTAAGTCTAAGTCGAATTTGTAGGTAAGTCGTAACAGGTACATACGATTCTTATTTAGCGTCAGTTAGTCCAATGTTTGTCTTAGTATATAGTATATATTTTACTATATATACTATATATAAGCCACACAATGTTTTCATGAGCGTCACAAGGTGTGCGTTTGTTATCATGAACCATTGTATTTAACTCAAATTTTTAATATAATAGGCCTCCTGGCAGTCGGTTTGTAATTATGAGTTGTCCGTAAGTCGGACGTTCTTAACCCAGGGACTGCCTGTACCACTAACCTATTTAAAGGCACTCAATTTCAAAACTAACATGTATAACTGAAATATTTTGAGCAGTAATACTTACATAGTGATAATGAAATGTTATCTGTGTTCAGTAGACAGACAGAGACTGTGAATCAATGCCATCCTTCTCTTCTCTTCTGACTCACTCCAGAAAGGAGTATCAGCTAGGTCTATTAGCAAACATATGGCTTAGCTATGCTCAGAAGTCCTCAATAATAATTTCTAAAAAATTACAAAAATTATTGATAATGTTTTGAAGTGTCTTTTCCTGCAACGACAGTAAGTGAATTTGATGAAGAGAAAACTTTTGGTTACGCTCAGTTATAAAACGCTATTCCAAAAGCAAAATTAGACATGTTATACACTCAGGTCCATAAGTATTTGGACAGTGACACAATTTCCATAATTTTGGCTCTGTACGTCACCACAATGAATTTGAAATGAAACAATCAACATGTGATTTAAGTGCAGACTTTCAGCTTTAATTTAAGGGTTTTGTCAAAAATATTGTATGAACAATGTAGGAATTACAACCATTTTTATACACACCCCCCCCCCCCCCAAATTCAGGGGCTCAAAAGTAATTGGACAAACTAACAATCATAAATTAAATTGTCATTTTTGATATTTTTGATACTTTACTTACTTATCTGCTTACTTATAAATGAACTAATGAGGGAATAACATACACCTGGCCATGGAACAGCTGAGCAGCCAATTGTCCAATTACCTTTGGTCCCTTAAAAAGGGGGGGACCACATATAAAAAGTGCTGTAATTCCTACACCGTTCAACTGATTTGGATGTAAATACTTTCAAATTAAAGCTGCACTTTGATCTCATATGCATTATTTAATTTTAACTCCAATATGCTGTGGTAGAAAGCTAAAATAACTAACTTTCACAATGTCCATATATTTATGGACCTGACTGTAAATCTTTAGAATTTATAATAAAACACAAGATACTTGTGTCCTAATGACAAGGATAAGCGCTCAATGAAGAAACCCAATCCCATTGCCAAAAGAAAGTTTAACATGCCTATAAATACTTATACTATGGAACTACACACTACAAATGTATTACATGGCCGATGGCGGCCCCCAAACAGCATTGCCAACTTCAACAGACCCGTGCTCCATTGATGCGAGCTCCAGGTATTGACAATGCCGATGCTACATACCCTGCCACATGGCCCCTAATGGCCATCACACCCAACGTGTAGATGGATAGGCAGTGAGAGCCAGCATATCACCAGGGTTATCATATCACTTGGGAAAAGCTCAACACTCAACAGTTAGTTCCAGCATCCCAGAACCACCCCCCCTCCATGCTAGCTCTCATTGTCCCTGATACCCACATGCAGAACTTCCTTGTGTTATCCTATCCTTATGTCGAAAACAGAACTATTCCTGATAACAATATCACACATGAAGCAGAAACAACAGAGAAGAAAAGGAATACTCTTACCCTTTGTTTACTTTGGCCCCTGGCTGACATTATTTCTCCTCAACCAAAACCACTGACTTCCTTTCAATGCTTCTTCCGACATCTCATTTACCGCCTTTTTTACCGCCTCATTTACCACCCACGAATCCCCAGCTCTCCAAATAATGATGTAGTCGATCGAGCTATAAACCCTCTGCATCCCACTTCTACTGGACAAACCCTAGCTTTCCATCCTCGCTGTTCAGTTTCAGCTGCCAAATCTGCATATCTAAGCTTTTTCCTTTCATAGGCCTCCTCTCCACTGACTCCTCCCAGAGCACCGTCAATTCTATAAAATAAACTATCCGCTGACTCGCAGACCATAACACTACATCAAGCCTCAAGTTACTGCTAATTATCTCTCGTGGAACAATGAATTTTCCTCCCAAATCTACCTGCATCTCCCAATCATTAGCTTCCTTTAGGTGGCCTGACTCCTGCCTGCCTAAAAACTTACCTCCTCTACCTTTCTCTCCCTCACGGACAAATTGAATGGCTGCACTCTCTACCCGATTACATCCTGAATTCACCTGTACTCTTCTGCTTTCAATTACTGCCGCTAAGCTTTTCAAAACCTGGTTATGTTGCCATGTATACCAACCTTGAGAAAGACTAGTCTTACAGCCTGACAGAATATGCCTCAAAGTTGCCATCTCTGAACACAGTGGACACGTTTTAGGTTCTGTGGTGATGGCAGCACATCATAAGTAGCCCCTATCAGGAATTGTATACAATATTCTGTTACGGGTCAAAGTGAGGTGTACCCAAATGCAGACTCAGACAACAGAGTGGCAAAACTCCCGTAGGAGATATTTAATGCGGAAGTACACAATACAGCAGGCAGTCTCATAGTCAGTTCGTGCAAAGATCAAAACCAGAAAAAACCACCGGGGCAAAAGTACAAAATCGGAAGGCAAAATCAAAGTCGGTAAACAGGCGGAGGTCAGAACAAGAAATCAGCAAAAACAAAGACGGCAGGCGAAAATCGGTGGTCGGGAAAACAGGCAAGATCTAAACACGAGTCACACAAATGAGAGGGTAAAAGCTGGAAAGGCACTGTAAACAGGAGGCACAATCTGGCAAAGAAGAACAGGGAGATAGAGAATATATACCAAGGAAACTAGGTGCGTGAAATGAGAGATAATGAACAGAGTGTGAACATGCAAACAGGGAACAGGTGAATGAAATAACTGATTAACCAGTGTGTGAGAATGCGGCCAGAACAGGTGAGAGTGATCAACTGAGGGGAGAGAGAGTTAGAGGAAAAACCATGCCCACACAAAAACTGAAACAAAGATTGTGCAGGAGAAAAGCAGATACTTAAAAGGAGACGAAAAAACAGAAACATAACATATTCCTCCATACTCCACAGGTCCCTCCAGCTAAGCTTCCTCTTCTCTACACTTTCTCAGTTCATCCACTGTCCCTGCTTAGCCTGGGCCACAGCCTTTGTACACCTCACTACTTCTTCTTGTCAACGTACCTGCTCCACTACCCGCTTCCTCCTTTCTGTGGGACCTGCTTTGCTCCATACTGGTTTCCATGAGCTGAGCCCTAAGCCCCCCCCCCCCCATCCTTGTTGCACCTTACCTACAATGTCTGTATGCCTAAGAGCTGCCTTTGCATCCTGTACAGCCTGTCCATTTCCTCCCTCTAGTTGGATCTGGGACCAAGTTACTAACTAACTGCTGTATCTTTGCTCCCTGATAGCAACAACTCTGTTCTCATCTTCATACACTTAATCTCCTCCATTAGACTAGTTACTGGTAGCTGGAGAATGCCTTTCCCATAGAATGCCACACTACTAACACACTGAGGAACTCCTAGCCATTTTCTAATATACGAATTAACCAACCTCTCAAGCCTTTCCACCTTTGATATTGGCACTTCATATAAAAAGCTTATACTGTCACCTACCGAATAAATGAATTGTCAATCAAGCCAGATTGTACTAAAAAGGGCGACAATACCATAAACAACGTGTGGTATTACACAAAGCTATTTAGGAAGGTACCCAGGTGTCACAAATGTGTGTACATTTCACAAACGTATTGTCCAAGACAGTATATGACCACTTATTCTCAAAAGGAACATCTCATCTATGGGCTGAGATTAGTGCCACCAGAAATTGAAGTTGAATTGCATTAACTTGAATTTGTATTGCACAATTTGAATAATTGCATTCCAAATTTGAATTGCATAATTTGAATTTGAATAGCATAACTTGAATAATTGCATTCAAAATTTGAATTGCATTATTTGAATTTGATGTACTGGTTAGGGGTCCAAGCAGCAAAGCTAGTGGAACCCTATTGTATTTGTTAGGATTGTTAGGGGTCCAAGCAGCGAAGCTGGTGGAACCCTATTGTATTTGTTAGGATTATTAGGGGTCCAAGCAGCGAAGCTGGTGGAAACCTATTGTATCTGTTAAGATTATTATTAGGGGTCCAAGCAGCGAACATTCATTTATTCAGTAGGTGAGAGTATAAGCTTTCTAACAATGTATAACATGTCTGATTTTGCTTTTGGAATAGCGTTTTATCGGTCAGCGTAACCGAAAATGTTCTTATATGCCAGTGTCTAAATAAATAATACGGTAGGCTACTCTGCGAGCAGCACGCAGGTCGCGAGTTGATATTTCGCCTTTTGTTTCGTTTTTTTCAATGTCCTATCTAATATTTGAAATGTGTATTATTATTCTATCTGTCTCTGAGGCGCTCTGAAATGTGCATGCTCTGCTAAGCTGAGCAATGGATTGGAATATGGTTCTGACGTAGTGTTGCAAGGTATACCAAAACTTCAGCACTTTCTCGGTACTTTATTTTTTTAAAAAAGAAAAAAAAAGAAACGGTTCGGTATTAGAATATTCCGACGTTCGGTTGTTTTGAGTCAAATGTAAAAGCCAGGGAAAATTGTCTCCCGCATTACTGATTGAGAGGATGAAAAGTGTAATTTGTCAGAATCTTCGCTAGAAGGCAGTAGCAACTAAGGTTGCCAAGTGAGGTGACTTGCGCTTGTGCACTCAGCTCCTCCATACAGCGCAAGCTTTGACTCAGTTCACTTCAGTAGCAATAGGTGTTCCAATTTGGAAATATTTTATTATAGATAGATGCTGTATTGTTATTTAAATATGCAGTTTTTAAATCTATTTAAAGGTGAAAGACCTGTTTTAAAGATTATTTACTTTACAACTGTTTTATTTTTGAAATATATTTAACATATTTTTCTGTTGTTCAGTGTTGTAACACTATAGGCCTGTGCATATTAATATGTTGAAGGGGCTTCAACTTAAAGGTTGTTAATGAACCAGGTTGTTAATAAACCATGAATTCGAAAATGAGGTCAACCCTTGTGGACATTACGTTTCTCATCTATTAAGGTAATTTCAGTATCGTTAGGTACCGAGTATCGAATTAGCATCGTTTAAGTTTCAAGTATTATTTCAGTATTGAGTATCGTAATACTAAACCTGGTATCATTATCAAAGTCAAAATTTTGTTGTCGTGACAACACTAGTGTGACGCCTTTTTTAGTTGCGGCGCAGAAACACTGCAGCTGTGCATACACGCCGGACCATCTAAGTGTTACGACATAGTAAAGGCCTTGACGGGAAGCGGCCAGGACATATCATGGCGACGTAACTAAGTCATCCGACAGCGTCTCTTAGCACAAAATTGACCATAAGTCATCAATATATCATACGATCATCATGATATTCAGTAGATATGTTGGGTGAAGGCATATGATCATGAGGAAAAAGCCATTTAAAAATCGCTCCATAGGGGGCGCGATGGTGCCAATGCTTGGACCCCTCCCAACGCCGCTTGCGGCTTTCTTATTATTTTTCTCCGCTAAAAGTGTCTGAGGCTCAGCAACCATAAGTCCTAGAGAAACCAAATTTGGCAGGTGGGTTCCTATAGCCCCCCACTACTCAGGCACTAAAAATGACCTATGTCAGCCAGATGGTGGTGCTATAACAAAGGGTTTTGCGTAAAAGGCCATAACTCCCACACCATAAGTTAGATCAACACAAAACTTCATCGACCTATGCATCTGAACGTGCTCTACAACTTTGCCATTGGCACCACCTATGTCCGCCATATTGTTTGGCCGCCATTTTAACTTTTTCCTTCGGGCGTGGAAGCTTTCTCTGCTAAAATGTCTGAGGCTCAGCAACCATAAGTTGTAGACTAACCAAATTTGGTAGGTGGGTTCCTATGGCCCCCCACTACTCAGGCACTAAAACTCACCTATTTCGGCCAGATGGTGGCGCTATAACAAAGGGTCATGTTTAAAAGGTCATAACTCCCACACCGTAAGTCAGATCAACACTAAACTTCATCGACCGATGCATCTGAATGTGCTCTACAACTTTGCCATTGGGAGCACCTATGTCTGCCATATTGTTTGCCCGCCATTTGGACTTTTTTATTAGTTGGGGTGCGGAAGAGGTGGACCTCCAAATCTAAACGGTTACCACATCTAGTAAACTTCTTTACGGCGAGCGACATCCATGGCAACGCAAGTAATCCGACACCGTAGGGTCTACTTTTTATCAGTGAGGGGAGGGCCTGAACGTCGGGGAAGCAACGGAACACAGTGCAGGCCAGAGTGCATGCTAGGCTATTAAAGGTTTGTTAGTAAAAGCTTTTTGAGAGGATGAATAATTATTTTTCTTTGGCATGGATCCTTTTGAAGACAGTATCGGGTGAGTCCGTTAAGTCTTTAAATCTGTCATTATGGTGAGAAATAGCTAAACCATTTTATTGGTAGGTTTTGAGTTTCTGTGCAAACGCGCGAAAACACACTGGTATAATAAAACAATGATGGCAATACATGTATAGTCCGCTTCGTTCCGTTGCTACCATAACATAAACTATCTTGTGTCTACAGCTGCAGTTTCTCGCTGCAATTTCTAATATTGAATATAAACAAAAGACGCAATTTATGCTGTAAATCGTATTCTCAATTTAATCTCTAAATTGACTGTAAGCTTAGAGTTGTAACTAGGTAGTTGTTTCGTAGGTGACTTAACTCGTCTTAACTATTGCTTGTATTTTTGCATAGACTGCGTTGTTGCTGTTCTTGTCTGTGTTAGTGTTAATCAGTTTAACCTACAGGGTCCAAGTTGAACTATGCGGCTGTTCCATGCACTTGAAACGGTAGACTACTGCCCTCTAGGGTTTTCGACACACTTGTTCCTGGTTATGGTTATACACTTTGTTGTACGTCGCTCTGGATAGGAGCGTCTGCCGAATGCCTGTAATGTAATGTAATGTAATGTAGTATTCCGTAGCAACAAGATAAACCCGACATTAGCCCTAAAATATGCCAATACAGCAGTGAAAACGCTGCTCGCTGAATAACGGAATAAACGAGACAATCAATTTCTTAATTATACCATGACATTCTACAGTCAATATCTGGGACTAAGCATTGATTAAATATACAATCTTACCATTGGTTTTTCGCGTAGAGATGTCCCTTTTGCGAATGAGTGGTCATATATTGTCTTGGACAATCCATTTGCGACATATAAGCGCATCTGTGACGCCTGGGTCGGCGTCAATAATAGCTGTGCGTAATACCACACCTGTTGCTTACGGCGTTGTCGCCCTTTTTAGTGCAATTTGGCTTGATTGCCAATTCATTTATTCCGTAGGTGAGAGTATAAGCTTTCTAACGATGTATAACATGTCTGATTTTGCTTTTGGAATAGCGTTTTATAGGTCAGCGTAACCGAAAATTTTCTCATCTGCCAATGTCTAAATAAATAAAACGGTAGGCTACTTTGCGCGCAGCACGCATATCGCGAGTTGATATTACGTCTTTTATTTCCGTTTTTTCTCAATGTCGTATTTATTATTTGAAATGTGCATTTATGTGTTATTATTCTATCTGTCTCTGTGGCGCTCTGAAATGTGCATTCTCTGCTAAGCTGAGCAATGGATTGGAATATGTGTCTGACGTAGTGTTGCACGGTATACCAAAACTTCAGCACTTTCTGGGTACTTAAAAAAAAAATAAAAATAATAATAAACGGTACGGTATTAGAATATTCCGACGTTCGGTAGTTTTGAGTCAAATGTAGAAGCCAGGGAAAATTGTCTCCCGCATTACTGATTGAGAGGATGAAAAGTGTAATTTGTCAAAATCTTGGCAGTAGCAACTAAGGTTGCCGAGTGGGGTGACTTGCGCTTGTGGATTCTTCGTGGTTGATACAGCGCAATCTTAGACTCATTTCACTTCAGTAGCAATAGCTGTTCTAATTTGTAAATATTTTATTATAGAAAGATGCTGTATTGTTATTGAAACATGCAGTTTTTAGATCTATTTTAAAGGTGAAAGACCTGTTTTAAATATTATTTAGCTTACAACTGTTTAATTTTTTGAAATATATTTAACATATTTTTCTATTGTTCAGTGTTGTAACACTATAGGCCTATGCATATTAATATGTTGAAGAGGCTTCAACTTAAAGGTTGTTAATGAACCAGGTTGTGAATAAACCATGAATTCGAAAATGAGGTCAACCCTTGTGGAAATTACATTTCTGATCTATTAAGGTCATTTCAGTATCGTTAGGTACCGAGTATTGAATCAGTATTGCTTCAGTATCGAGTATCGTGATACTTAACCTGGTATCAGTATCAAAGTCAAAATTTTGGTATCGTGACAACACTAGTGTGATTCTTTTTTTAGTTGCGGCATGGAAGCGCTGCAGCTGTACATACACGCTGGGCCATCTAAGTGTTACGACATGCCATCTAAGTGTTACGACATAGTAATGGCCTTTACGGGAAGCGGCCAGGACACATCCATGGCGACGCAACTAAGTCATCCGCCAGCGTCTCTTACCACAAAATTGGCCATAAGTCATCAATTTTTTATACAATCATCATGATATTCAGTAGATATGTTGGGTGAAGGTGTATGATCATGAGGACAGAGCAATTTTAAAATCGCTCCATAGGGGGCGCGATGGTGCCAATGCTTGGACCCCTCCCAACGCCGCTTGCGGCTTTAATTAGAGGTCCAAGCAGCGAAGCTGGTGGAACCCTATTGTATCTGTTAGGATTATTATTAGGGGTCCAAGCAGCGAAGCTGGTGGAACCCTATTGTTTTTGTTAGGATTATTATTATTATTATTATTATTATTATTAGGGGTCCAAGCAGCGAAGCTGGTGGAACCCTATTGTATCTGTTAGGATTATTATTATTAGGGGTCCAAGCAGCGAAGCTGGTGGAACCCTATTGTATCTGTTAGGATTATTATTATTATTTTTCTCCGCTAAAAGTGTCTGAGGCTCAGCAACCATAAGTACTAGAGCAACCAAATTCGGCAGGTGGGTTCCTATGGCCCCCCACTACTCAGGCACTAAAAATCACCTATGTCGGCCAGATGGTGGCGCTATAACAAAGGGTTTTGCGTAAAAGGCCATAACTCTCACACCATAAGTTAGATCAACACAAAACTTCATCAACCTATGCATCTGAACGTGCTCTACAACTTTGCCATTGGCACCACCTGTGTCCGCCATATTGTTTGCCCGCCATTTAGACTTTTTAGTTGGGGCGTGGAAGTTTTCTCCACTAAAATGTCTGAAGCTCAGCAACCATAAGTTGTAGACCAACCAAATTTGGTAGGTGGGTTCCTATGGCCCCCCACTACTCAGGCACGAAAAATCACCTATGTCGACCAGATGGTGGCGCTATAACAAAGGGTCGTACTTTTAAAGGCTATAACTGCCACACCGTAAGTCCGATCAACACAAAACTTCATCGACCGATGCATCTGAATGTGCTCTACAACTTTGCCATTGGGAGCACCTATGTCCCCCATATGGTTTGCCCGCCATTTGGCCGTTGTTATTAGGTGGTGTGCGGAAGAGCTGTGGCTCCAAATCTAAACGGTTACGACATCGAGTAAACTTCTTTACGGCAAGCAACATCCATGGCGACGCAAGTAATCCGACACCGTAGGGTCTAGTTTTTATCAGTGAGGGGACGGTCTGAACGTCGGGGAAGCAGTGGAACACAGTGCCCCACATTATTTGAAGACAGTATCGGGTGAGTTCGTTTAGTCTTTGAATCTGTCATTATGCTGAGAAATAGCTAAACCATTTTATTGATAGGTTCTGAGTTTCTGTGCAAACGCGCGAAAACACGCTGGCCCAATGAAACAATGACGGTAATGCATATAGTCCGCTTCGTGCCGTTGCTACCATAACATAACAAACTATCTTGTGTCTACAGCTGCAGTTTCTCGCTGCAATTTCTAATATTGAATATAAACAAAAGACGCAATTTATGCTGTAGTCTGCCAATGTCTAAATAAATAATACGGTCCATTTGAAGACAATATCGGGTGAGTTCGATTAGTCTTTAAATCCGTCATTATGCTGAGAGAAATTGTTTTCTCAATTTAATCTCTAAATTGACTGTAAGCTTAGGGTTGTAACTAGTTAGCTGTTTCGTTGGTGACTTAGTTAATGCACTCGTCTTAACTATTGCTTGTATTTTTGCATAGACTGCGTTGTTGCTGTTCTTGTTTGTGTTAGTGTTAATCAGTTTAACCTACAGGGTCCAAGTTGAACCAACGGTTGTTCCCTGCACTTGGAACGGCATTTCTCTCTAGGGTTTTCGACACACTTGTTCCTGGTTATGGTTATACACTTTGTTGTACGTCACTCTGGATAAGAGCGTCTGCCAAATGCCTGTATTATAATGGAATGTAATGTAATATTCCGTAGCAACAAGATAAACCCGACGTTAGCCCTAAAATATGCCAATATAGCAGTGAAAACGCTGCTCACTGAATAAGGAAATAAACGAGACAAAGTTTTTTAAAATTATGCCATGTCATTCTACATTCAATATCTGGGACTAAACATCGAATAAATATACAATCTTACCACTGGTTTTACGCGTAGAGATGTCCCTTTTGCGAATGAGTGGTCATATATTGTCTTGGACAATCCGTTTGCGAAATATATGCGCATCTGTGACGCCAGGGTCGGCTATCTTCAATAACAGCTGTGCGTAATACCACACCTGTTGCTTACGGCGTTGTCGCCCTTTTTAGTGCAATTTGGCTTGATTGACAATTCATTTATTCAGTAGGTGAGAGTATAAGCTTTCTAACGATGTATAACATGTCTGATTTTGCTTTTGGAATAGCGTTTTATAGGTCAGCGTAACCAAAATTTATCTTATCTGCCAATGTCTAAATAAATAAAACGGTAGACTACTTTGCGCGCAGCACGCAGAGCGCGAGTTGATATTACGTCTTTTATTTCCGTTTTTTCTCAATGTCGTATTTATTATTTGAAATGTGCATTTATGTGTTATTATTCTATCTGTCTCTGTGGCGCTCTGAAATGTGCATTCTCTGCTAAGCTGAGCAATGGATTGGAATATGTGTCTGACGTAGTGTTGCACGGTATACCAAAACTTCAGCACTTTCTCGGTACTTAAAAAAAAAAAAAAAAAAAAAGAAACGCTTCGGTATTAGAATATTCCGACGTTCGGTAGTTTGAGTCAAATGTAAAAGCCAGGGAAAATTGTCTCCCGCATTACTGATTGAGAGGATGAAAAGTGTAATTTGTCAGAATCTTCGCTAGAAGGCAGTAGCAACTAAGGTTGCCAAGTGAGGTGACTTGTGCTTGCACTCAGCTCCTTGATACAGCGCAAGCTTTGACTCAGTTCACTTCAGTAGCAATAGGTGTTCCAATTTGGAAATATTTTATTACATATAGATGCTGTATTGTTATTAAAATATACTGTTTTTCAATCTATTTAAAGGTGAAAGACCTGTTGTAAATATTATTTAGTTTACAACTGTTTAATTTTTGAAATATATTTAACATATTTTTCTATTGTTCAGTGTTGTAACACTATAGGCCTATGCATATTAATATGTTGAAGAGGCTTCAACTTAAAGGTTGTTAATGAACCAGGTAGTTAATAAACCATGAATTCGAAAATAAGGTCAACCCTTGTGGACATTACATTTCTCATCTATTAAGGTAATTTCAGTATCGTTAGGTACCGAGTATCGAATTAACATCGTTTATTTTTCAAGTATCATTTCAGTATTGAGTATTGTAATACTAAACCTGGTATCACTATCAAAGTCAAAATTTTGGTATCGTGACATTACTAGTGTGACGCCTTTTTTAGTTGCGGCACAGAAACACTGCAGCTGTGCATACATGCCGGACCATCTAAGTGTTACGACATAGTAAAGGCCTTCGCGGGAAGCGGCCAGTACATATCCATGGCGACGTAACTAAGTCATCCGACAACGTCTCTTAGCACAAAATTGGCCATAAGTCATCATATTTTATACGATCATCATGATATTCAGTAGATATGTTGGGTGAAGGCATATGATCATGAGGACAAAGCCATTTTAAAATCGCTCCATAGGGGGCGCGATGGTGCCAATGCTTGGACCCCTCCCAACGCCGCTTGCGGCTTTAATTATTATTATTATTATTATTATTATTATTATTATTATTATTATTATTATTTTTCTCCGCTAAAAGTGTCTGAGGCTCAGCAACCATAAGTCGTAGAGCAACCAAATTTGGCAGGTGGGTCCCTATGGCCCCCCACTACTCAGGCACTAAAAATCACCTATGTCGGCCAGATGGTGGCGCTATAACAAAGGGTTTTGCGTTAAAGGCCATAACTCCCACACCATATGTTAGATCAACACAAAACTTCATCGACCTATGCATCTGAATGTGCTCTACAACTTTGCCATTGGCACCACCCATGTCCGCCATATTGTTTGCCCGCCATTTTAACTTTTACGTTGGGGCGTGGCAGCTTTCTCTGCTAAAATGTCTGAGGCTCAGCAACCATAAGTCCTAGAGCAACCAAATTTGGCAGGTGGGTTCCTATGGCCCCCCACTACTCAGGCACTAAAAATCACCTATGTCGGCCAGATGGTGGTGCTATAATAAAGGGGTTTGCCTAAAAGGTCATAACTCCCACACCGTAAGTCAGATCAACACAAAACTTCATAGACCGACGCATGTGAATGTGCTCTACAACTTTGCTATTGGGGCTACATATCTCCGCCATATTGTTTGCCTGCCATTTGGACTTTTTTATTAGGTGGGGTGCGGAAGAGCTGGACCTCCAAATCTAAACGATTACGACATCTAGTAAACTTCTTTACGGCAAGCGACATCCATGGCGACGCAAGTAATCCGACACCGTAGGGTTAGTTTTTATCAGTGAGGGGACGGTCTGAACGTCGGGGAAGGAATTGAAGACAGTGCCACCCAGAGTGCGTGCTACGATACCAAAAGTTTGTTAGTAAAAGCGTTTTGAGAGGATGAATAATTACTTTTTTTTGGCATGGATCCATTTGAAGACAGTATCGGGTGAGTTCGTTAAGTCTTTAAATCTGTCATTATGGTGAGAAATAGCTAAACCATTTTATTGGTAGGTTTTGAGTTTCTGTGCAAACGCGCGAAAACACGCTGGTATAATATAACAATGACGGTAATACATATGTAGTCCGCTTCGTTCCGATCCTACCATAACATAAACTATATTGTGTCTACAGCTGCAGTTTCTCGCTGCAATTTCTAATATTGAATATAAACAAAAGACGCAATTTATGCTGTAAATCGTATTCTCAATTTAATCTCTAAATTGACTGTAATCTTAGGGTTGTAACTAGGTAGTTGTTTCGTAGGTGACTTAACTCGTCTTAACTATTGCTTGTATTTTTGCATAGACTGCGTTGTTGCTGTTCTTGTTTGTGTTAGTGTTAACCAGTTTAACCTACAGGGTCCAAGTTGAACTATGCGGTTGTTCCTTGCACTTGGAACGGTAGGCTACTGCCCTCTAGGGTTTTCGACACACTTGTTCCTGGTTATGGTTATACATTTTGTTGTACGTCGCTCTGGATGAGAGCGTCTGCCAAATGCCTGTAATGTAATGTAATGCAATATTCCGTAGCAACAAGATAAACCCGACATTAGCCCTAACATATGCCAATACAGCAGAGATAACGCTGCTCACTGAATTACGAAATAAGCTAGACTAACTTTTTTTAAAAATTATACCATGTCATTCTACAGTCAATATCTGGGACTAAACATTGAATAAATATACAATCTTACATTGGTTTCACGCGTAGAGCTGTCCCTTTTGCGACTGAGTGAGCATATATTGTCTTGGACAATCCATTTGCGAAATAGACGCGCATTTGTGGCTACCTTCAAAAATAGCTGTGCATAATACCACACCTGTTGCTTACGGCGTTGTCGCCCTTTTTAGTGCAATGTGGCTTGATTGACAATTCATTTATTCAGTAGGTGAGAGTATAAGCTTTCTAACGATGTATAACATGTCTGATTTTGCTTTTGGAATAGCGTTTTATAGGTCAGCGTAACCGAAAATTTTCTTATCTGCCAATGTCTAAATAAATACCACATAAAAACGGTAGGCTACTTTGCGCACGGCACGCAGATCGCGAGTTGACAATACGCCTTTTTCCGTTTTTTCTCAATGTCCTATTTATTATTTGAAATGTGCATTCATGTGTTATTATTCTATCCGTCTCTGTGGCGCTCTGAAATGTGCATTCTCTGCTAAGCTGAGCAATGGATTCGAATATGTGTCTGACGTAGTGTTGGACGGTATACCAAAACTTCAGCACTTTCTCAGTACTTAAAAAAAAAAAAAAAAAAGAAACGGTTCGGTATTAGAATATTCCGACGTTCGGTAGTTTTGAGTCAAATGTAAAAGCCAGGGAAAATTGTCTCCTGCATTACTGATTGAGAGGATGAAAAGTGTAATTTGTCAGAATCTTCGCTAGAAGGCAGTAGCAACTAAGGATGCCAAGTGAGGTGACTTGCGCTTGCGCACTCAGCTCCTTGATACAGCGCAAGCTTTGACTCAGTTCACTTCAGTAGCAATAGGTGTTCCAATTTGGAAATATTTTATTATAGATAGATGCTGTATTGTTATTAAAATATGCTGTTTATAAATCAATTTAAAGGTGAAAGGCCTGTTTCAAAGATTATTTACTTTACAGCTGTTTAATTTTTGAAATATATTTAACATATTTTTCTATTGTTCAGTGTTGTAACACTATAGGCCTATGTATATTAATATGTTGAAGAGGCTTCAACTTAAAGGTTGTTAATGAACCAGGTTGTTAATAAACCATGAATTCGAAAATGAGGTCAACCCTTGTGGACATTACGTTTCTCATCTATTAAGGTAATTTCAGTATCGTTAGGTACCGAGTATCGAATTAGCATCGTTTAAGTTTCAAGTATCATTTCAGTATTGAGTATCGTAATACTAAACCTGGTATCAGTATCAAAGTCGAAATTTTGGTATCGTGACAACACTAGTGTGACGCCTTTTTTAGTTGCGGCGCAGAAACACTGCAGCTGTGCTTACACGCCGGACCATCTAAGTGTTACGACATAGTAAAGGCCTTGACGGGAAGCGGCCAGGACATATCCATGGCGACGTAACTAAGTCATCCGACAGCGTCTCTTAGCACAAAATTGGCCATAAGTCATCAATATTTCATACGATCACCATGATATTCAGTAGATATGTTGGCTGAAGGCATATGATCATGAGGACAAAGCCATGTTAAAATCGCTCCATAGGGGGCGCGATGGTGCCAATGCTTGGACCCCTCTCAACGCCGCTTGCGGCTTTAATTATTATTAGGGGTCCAAGCAGCGAAGCTGGTGGAACCCTATTGTTTTTGTTAGGATTATTATTATTATTATTCTTATTATTTTTCTCCGCTAAAAGTGTCTGAGGCTCAGCAACCATAAGTCGTAGAGCAACCAAATTTGGCAGGTGGGTTCCTATGGCCCCCCACTACTCAGGCACTAAAAATCACCTATGTCGGCCAGATGATGGCGCTATAACAAAGGGTTTTGCGTAAAAGGCCATAACTCCCACACCATAAGTTAGATCAACACAGAGCTTCATCGACCTATGCATCTGAACGTGCTCTACAACTTTGCCACTGGCACCACCCATGTCCGCCATATTGTTCGCCCGCCATTTTAACTTTTACGTTGGGGCGTGGAAGCTTTCTCTGCTAAAATGTCTGAGGCTCAGCAGCCATAAGTCCTAGAGCAACCAAATTTGGCAGGTGGGTTCCTATGGCCCCCCACTACTCAGGCACTAAAAATCACCTATGTCGGCCAGATGGTGACGCTATAACAAAGGGTTTTGCCTAAAAGGTCATAACTCCCACACCGTAAGTCAGATCAACACAAAACTTCATAGACCGACGCATCGGAATGTGCTCTACAACTTTGCTATTGGGGCTACATATCTCCGCCATATTGTTTGCCTGCCATTTGGACTTTTTTATTAGGTGGGGTGCGGAAGAGCTGTGGCTCCAAATCTAAACGATTACGACACCTAGTAAACTTCTTTATGGCAAGCGACATCCATGGCGACGCAAGTAATCCGACACCGTAGGGTCTAGTTTTTATCAGTGAGGGGACGGTCTGAACGTCGGGGAAGCAGTGGAAGACAGTGCCAGACATTATTTGAAGACAGTATCGGGTGAGTTCGTTTAGTCTTTGAATCTGTCATTATGCTGAGAAATAGCTAAACCATTTTATTGATAGGTTCTGAGTTTCTGTGCAAACGCGCGAAAACACGCTGGTATAATGCAACAATGACGGTAGCCTAATACATATATAGTCCGCTTCGTTCCGTTGCTACCATAAGATAACAGACTATCTTGTGTCTACAGCTGCAGTTTCTCGCTGCAATTTCTAACATTGAATATTCACAAAGACGCAATGAATACTGTACTCTGCCAATGTCTAAATAAATAATACGCTACGGTAAAGCTTTAAGAGGATGAATCATTACTTTTCTTTGACATGGATCCATTTGAAGACAATAACGGGTGAGTTCGTTTACTCTTTAAATCCGTCATTATGCTGAGAGAAATCGTATTCTCAATTTAATCTCTAAATTTATTGTAAAGTTAAGGCTGTAACTAGTTAGCTGTTTCGTAGGTGACTTAGTTAATGCACTCGTCTTAACTATTGCTTGTATTTTTGTTTGTGTTAGTGTTAATCAGTTTAACCTACAGGGTCCAAGTTGAACTATGCGGTTGTTCCCTGCACTTGGAACGGTAGGCTACTGCCCTCTAGGGTTTTCGACACACTTGTTCCTGGTTATGGTTATACACTTTGTTGTACGTCGCTCTGGATAAGAGCGTCTGCCAAATGCCTGTAATGTAATGTAATGTGATATTCCGTAGCAACAAGATAAACCAGACATTATCCCTAAAATATGCCAATAGCAGTGAAAACGCTGCTCATTGAATAACGAAATAAGCGAGACTAACTTTTTTTTAAAAATTATACCATGTCATTCTACAATCAATATCTGGGACTAAACATTGAATAAATATACAATCTTACCATTGGTTTTACGCGTAGAGATGTCCCTTTTGCGAATGAGTGGTCATATATTGTCTTGGACAATCCGTTTGCGAAATATACGCGCATATGTGACGCCTGGGTCGGCTATCTTCAATAATAGCTGTGCGTAATACCACACCTGTTGCTTACGGCGTTGTCGCCCTTTTTAGTACAATTTGGCTTGATTGACAATTCATTTATTCAGGAGGTGAGAGTATAAGCTTTCTAACGATGTATAACATGTCTGATTTTGCTTTTGGAATAGCGTTTTATAGGTCAGCGTAACCAAAATCTTTCTTATCTGCCAATGTCTAAATGAATAAAACGGTAGGCTACTTTGCGCGTAGCACGCAGATCGCGAGTTGATATTACGTCTTTTTTTCCGTTTTTTCTCAATGTCGTATTTATTATTTGAAATGTGTATTCATGTGTTATTATTCTGTCTGTCTCTCTGGCGCTCTGAAATGTGCATTCTCTGCTAAGCTGAGCAATGGATTGGAATATGTTTCTGACGTAGTGTTGCACGGTATGCCGAAACTTCAGCACTTTCTCGGTACTTAAAAAAAAAAAAGAAACGGTTCGTATTAGAATATTCCGACGTTCGGTAGTTTTGAGTCAAATGTAAAAGCAAGGGAAAATTGTCTCCCGCATTACTGATTGAGAGGATGAAAAGTGTAATTTGTCAGAATCTTCGCTGTAAGGCAGTAGCAACTATGGTTGCCAAGTGAGGTGACTTGCGCTTGTGCACTCAGCTTCTTGATACAGCGCAAGCTTTCACTCAGTTCACGTCAGTAGCAACAGGTGTTCCAATTTGCAAATATTTTATTATAGATAAATGCTGTATTGTTATTTAAATATGCAGTTTTTAAATCTATTTAAAGGTGAAAAACCTGTTTTAAAGATTATTTAGTTTACAACTGTTTAATTTTTGAAATATATTTGATATATTTCTCTGTTGTTTAGTGTTGTAACACTATAGGCCTATGCTTATTGATATGTTGAACAGGCTTCAACTCAAAGGTTGTTAATAAACAAGGTTTTTAATAATCCGTGAATTCGAAAATGAGGTCAACCCTTGTGGACATTGAGTTTCTGATCTATTAAGGTAATTTCAGTATCGTTAGGTACCGAGTATTGAATCAGTATCGTTTCAGTATTAATTATTGTGATACTAAACTTGGTATCGGTATCAAAGTCAAAATTTTGGTATCGTGACAACACTAGTGTGATGCCTTTTTTTGTTACAGCATGGAAGCGCTGCAGCTGTACAAACACGCCAGGCCATATGTGCGTTACGACATGCTATCTAGGTGTTACGACATAGTAAAGGCCTTCACGGGAAGCGGCCAGGACACATCCATGGCGATGCAACTAAGTCATCCGACAGCGTCTCTTAGCACAAAATTGGCCATAAGTCTTCAATATTTTATACGATCATCATGATATTCAGGAGATATGTTGGATGAAGGCATATGATCATGAGGAAAAAGCCATTTTAAAATCGCTCCGTAGGGGGCGCGATGGTGCCAATGCTTGGACCCCTCCCAACGCCGCTTGCGGCTTTAATTATTCTTATTATTTTTCTCCGCTAAAAGTGTCTGAGGCTCAGCAACCATAAGTCCTAGAGCAACCAAATTTGGCAGGTGGGTTCCTATGGCCCCCCACTACTCAGGCACTAAAAATCACCTATGTCGGCCAGATGGTGGCGCTATAACAAAGGGTTTTGCGTAAAAGGCCATAACTCCCACACCATACGTTAGATAAACACAAAACTTCATCGGCCGATGCATCTGAAGGTGCTCTACAACTTTGCCATTGGCACCACCTATGTCCGCCATATTGTTTGCTCGCCATTTTAACTTTTTCGTTTGGGTGTGGAAACTTTCTCTGCTAAAATGTCTGAGGCTCAGCAACCATGAGATGTAGACCAACCAAATTTAGCAGGTGAGTTCCTATGGCCCCCCACTACTCAGACACTAAAAATCACCTACGTCGGCCAGATGGTGGCGCTATAACAAAGGGATATGCGTAAAAGGCCATAACTCCCACAACGTATGTCAGATCAACACAAAACTTCATCGACCGATGCATCTGAATGTGCTCTACAACTTTGCTTTTGGGACCACCTATATCCGCCCTATGGTTTGCCCGCCATTTGGACTTTTTTATTAGGTGGGGTGTGGAAAAGCTGGAGCTCCAAATCTAAGCGTTACGACATCGAGTAAACTTCTTTACGGCAAGCGACATCCATGGCGACGCAAGTAATCCGACACCATAGGGTCTAGTTTTTATCAGCGAGGGGAGGGTCTGAACGTCGGGGAAGCAATGAAACACAGTGTTTTTATCAGCGAGGGGAGGGTCTGAACGTCGGGGAAGCAATGAAACACAGTGACAGCCAGATTGCAGGCTAGGCTATTAAAGGTTTGTTAGTAAAAGCTTTTTGAGAGGATGAATAATTACTTTTATTTGGCATGGATCCATTTGAAGACAGTATCGGGTGAGTTCGATTAGTCTTTAAATCTGTCATTATGCTGAGAAATAGCTAAACCATTTTATTGGTAGGTTTTGAGTTCCTGTGCAAACGCACGAAAACACGCTGGTATAATAAAACAATGATGGCAATACATGTATAGTCCGCTTCGTTCCGTTGCTACCATAACATAAACTATCTTGTGTCTACAGCTGCAGTTTCTCGCTGCAATTTCTAATATTGAATATAAACAAAAGACGCAATTTATGCTGTAAATCGTATTCTCAATTTAATCTCTAAATTGACTGTAAGCTTAGAGTTGTAACTAGGTAGTTGTTTCGTAGGTGACTTAACTCGTCTTAACTATTGCTTGTATTTTTGCATAGACTGCGTTGTTGCTGTTCTTGTCTGTGTTAGTGTTAATCAGTTTAACCTACAGGGTCCAAGTTGAACTATGCGGCTGTTCCATGCACTTGAAACGGTAGACTACTGCCCTCTAGGGTTTTCGACACACTTGTTCCTGGTTATGGTTATACACTTTGTTGTACGTCGCTCTGGATAGGAGCGTCTGCCGAATGCCTGTAATGTAATGTAATGTAATGTAGTATTCCGTAGCAACAAGATAAACCCGACATTAGCCCTAAAATATGCCAATACAGCAGTGAAAACGCTGCTCGCTGAATAACGGAATAAACGAGACAATCAATTTCTTAATTATACCATGACATTCTACAGTCAATATCTGGGACTAAGCATTGATTAAATATACAATCTTACCATTGGTTTTTCGCGTAGAGATGTCCCTTTTGCGAATGAGTGGTCATATATTGTCTTGGACAATCCATTTGCGACATATAAGCGCATCTGTGACGCCTGGGTCGGCGTCAATAATAGCTGTGCGTAATACCACACCTGTTGCTTACGGCGTTGTCGCCCTTTTTAGTGCAATTTGGCTTGATTGCCAATTCATTTATTCCGTAGGTGAGAGTATAAGCTTTCTAACGATGTATAACATGTCTGATTTTGCTTTTGGAATAGCGTTTTATAGGTCAGCGTAACCGAAAATTTTCTCATCTGCCAATGTCTAAATAAATAAAACGGTAGGCTACTTTGCGCGCAGCACGCATATCGCGAGTTGATATTACGTCTTTTATTTCCGTTTTTTCTCAATGTCGTATTTATTATTTGAAATGTGCATTTATGTGTTATTATTCTATCTGTCTCTGTGGCGCTCTGAAATGTGCATTCTCTGCTAAGCTGAGCAATGGATTGGAATATGTGTCTGACGTAGTGTTGCACGGTATACCAAAACTTCAGCACTTTCTGGGTACTTAAAAAAAAAAAAATAATAATAATAAACGGTACGGTATTAGAATATTCCGACGTTCGGTAGTTTTGAGTCAAATGTAGAAGCCAGGGAAAATTGTCTCCCGCATTACTGATTGAGAGGATGAAAAGTGTAATTTGTCAAAATCTTGGCAGTAGCAACTAAGGTTGCCGAGTGGGGTGACTTGCGCTTGTGGATTCTTCGTGGTTGATACAGCGCAATCTTAGACTCATTTCACTTCAGTAGCAATAGCTGTTCTAATTTGTAAATATTTTATTATAGAAAGATGCTGTATTGTTATTGAAACATGCAGTTTTTAGATCTATTTTAAAGGTGAAAGACCTGTTTTAAATATTATTTAGCTTACAACTGTTTAATTTTTTGAAATATATTTAACATATTTTTCTATTGTTCAGTGTTGTAACACTATAGGCCTATGCATATTAATATGTTGAAGAGGCTTCAACTTAAAGGTTGTTAATGAACCAGGTTGTGAATAAACCATGAATTCGAAAATGAGGTCAACCCTTGTGGAAATTACATTTCTGATCTATTAAGGTCATTTCAGTATCGTTAGGTACCGAGTATTGAATCAGTATTGCTTCAGTATCGAGTATCGTGATACTTAACCTGGTATCAGTATCAAAGTCAAAATTTTGGTATCGTGACAACACTAGTGTGATTCTTTTTTTAGTTGCGGCATGGAAGCGCTGCAGCTGTACATACACGCTGGGCCATCTAAGTGTTACGACATGCCATCTAAGTGTTACGACATAGTAATGGCCTTTACGGGAAGCGGCCAGGACACATCCATGGCGACGCAACTAAGTCATCCGCCAGCGTCTCTTACCACAAAATTGGCCATAAGTCATCAATTTTTTATACAATCATCATGATATTCAGTAGATATGTTGGGTGAAGGTGTATGATCATGAGGACAGAGCAATTTTAAAATCGCTCCATAGGGGGCGCGATGGTGCCAATGCTTGGACCCCTCCCAACGCCGCTTGCGGCTTTAATTAGAGGTCCAAGCAGCGAAGCTGGTGGAACCCTATTGTATCTGTTAGGATTATTATTAGGGGTCCAAGCAGCGAAGCTGGTGGAACCCTATTGTTTTTGTTAGGATTATTATTATTATTATTATTATTATTATTAGGGGTCCAAGCAGCGAAGCTGGTGGAACCCTATTGTATCTGTTAGGATTATTATTATTAGGGGTCCAAGCAGCGAAGCTGGTGGAACCCTATTGTATCTGTTAGGATTATTATTATTATTTTTCTCCGCTAAAAGTGTCTGAGGCTCAGCAACCATAAGTACTAGAGCAACCAAATTCGGCAGGTGGGTTCCTATGGCCCCCCACTACTCAGGCACTAAAAATCACCTATGTCGGCCAGATGGTGGCGCTATAACAAAGGGTTTTGCGTAAAAGGCCATAACTCTCACACCATAAGTTAGATCAACACAAAACTTCATCAACCTATGCATCTGAACGTGCTCTACAACTTTGCCATTGGCACCACCTGTGTCCGCCATATTGTTTGCCCGCCATTTAGACTTTTTAGTTGGGGCGTGGAAGTTTTCTCCACTAAAATGTCTGAAGCTCAGCAACCATAAGTTGTAGACCAACCAAATTTGGTAGGTGGGTTCCTATGGCCCCCCACTACTCAGGCACGAAAAATCACCTATGTCGACCAGATGGTGGCGCTATAACAAAGGGTCGTACTTTTAAAGGCTATAACTGCCACACCGTAAGTCCGATCAACACAAAACTTCATCGACCGATGCATCTGAATGTGCTCTACAACTTTGCCATTGGGAGCACCTATGTCCCCCATATGGTTTGCCCGCCATTTGGCCGTTGTTATTAGGTGGTGTGCGGAAGAGCTGTGGCTCCAAATCTAAACGGTTACGACATCGAGTAAACTTCTTTACGGCAAGCAACATCCATGGCGACGCAAGTAATCCGACACCGTAGGGTCTAGTTTTTATCAGTGAGGGGACGGTCTGAACGTCGGGGAAGCAGTGGAACACAGTGCCCCACATTATTTGAAGACAGTATCGGGTGAGTTCGTTTAGTCTTTGAATCTGTCATTATGCTGAGAAATAGCTAAACCATTTTATTGATAGGTTCTGAGTTTCTGTGCAAACGCGCGAAAACACGCTGGCCCAATGAAACAATGACGGTAATGCATATAGTCCGCTTCGTGCCGTTGCTACCATAACATAACAAACTATCTTGTGTCTACAGCTGCAGTTTCTCGCTGCAATTTCTAATATTGAATATAAACAAAAGACGCAATTTATGCTGTAGTCTGCCAATGTCTAAATAAATAATACGGTCCATTTGAAGACAATATCGGGTGAGTTCGATTAGTCTTTAAATCCGTCATTATGCTGAGAGAAATTGTTTTCTCAATTTAATCTCTAAATTGACTGTAAGCTTAGGGTTGTAACTAGTTAGCTGTTTCGTTGGTGACTTAGTTAATGCACTCGTCTTAACTATTGCTTGTATTTTTGCATAGACTGCGTTGTTGCTGTTCTTGTTTGTGTTAGTGTTAATCAGTTTAACCTACAGGGTCCAAGTTGAACTAACGGTTGTTCCCTGCACTTGGAACGGCATTTCTCTCTAGGGTTTTCGACACACTTGTTCCTGGTTATGGTTATACACTTTGTTGTACGTCACTCTGGATAAGAGCGTCTGCCAAATGCCTGTATTATAATGGAATGTAATGTAATATTCCGTAGCAACAAGATAAACCCGACGTTAGCCCTAAAATATGCCAATATAGCAGTGAAAACGCTGCTCACTGAATAAGGAAATAAACGAGACAAAGTTTTTTAAAATTATGCCATGTCATTCTACATTCAATATCTGGGACTAAACATCGAATAAATATACAATCTTACCACTGGTTTTACGCGTAGAGATGTCCCTTTTGCGAATGAGTGGTCATATATTGTCTTGGACAATCCGTTTGCGAAATATATGCGCATCTGTGACGCCAGGGTCGGCTATCTTCAATAACAGCTGTGCGTAATACCACACCTGTTGCTTACGGCGTTGTCGCCCTTTTTAGTGCAATTTGGCTTGATTGACAATTCATTTATTCAGTAGGTGAGAGTATAAGCTTTCTAACGATGTATAACATGTCTGATTTTGCTTTTGGAATAGCGTTTTATAGGTCAGCGTAACCAAAATTTATCTTATCTGCCAATGTCTAAATAAATAAAACGGTAGACTACTTTGCGCGCAGCACGCAGAGCGCGAGTTGATATTACGTCTTTTATTTCCGTTTTTTCTCAATGTCGTATTTATTATTTGAAATGTGCATTTATGTGTTATTATTCTATCTGTCTCTGTGGCGCTCTGAAATGTGCATTCTCTGCTAAGCTGAGCAATGGATTGGAATATGTGTCTGACGTAGTGTTGCACGGTATACCAAAACTTCAGCACTTTCTCGGTACTTAAAAAAAAAAAAAAAAAAAAAGAAACGCTTCGGTATTAGAATATTCCGACGTTCGGTAGTTTGAGTCAAATGTAAAAGCCAGGGAAAATTGTCTCCCGCATTACTGATTGAGAGGATGAAAAGTGTAATTTGTCAGAATCTTCGCTAGAAGGCAGTAGCAACTAAGGTTGCCAAGTGAGGTGACTTGTGCTTGCACTCAGCTCCTTGATACAGCGCAAGCTTTGACTCAGTTCACTTCAGTAGCAATAGGTGTTCCAATTTGGAAATATTTTATTACATATAGATGCTGTATTGTTATTAAAATATACTGTTTTTCAATCTATTTAAAGGTGAAAGACCTGTTGTAAATATTATTTAGTTTACAACTGTTTAATTTTTGAAATATATTTAACATATTTTTCTATTGTTCAGTGTTGTAACACTATAGGCCTATGCATATTAATATGTTGAAGAGGCTTCAACTTAAAGGTTGTTAATGAACCAGGTAGTTAATAAACCATGAATTCGAAAATAAGGTCAACCCTTGTGGACATTACATTTCTCATCTATTAAGGTAATTTCAGTATCGTTAGGTACCGAGTATCGAATTAACATCGTTTATTTTTCAAGTATCATTTCAGTATTGAGTATTGTAATACTAAACCTGGTATCACTATCAAAGTCAAAATTTTGGTATCGTGACATTACTAGTGTGACGCCTTTTTTAGTTGCGGCACAGAAACACTGCAGCTGTGCATACATGCCGGACCATCTAAGTGTTACGACATAGTAAAGGCCTTCGCGGGAAGCGGCCAGTACATATCCATGGCGACGTAACTAAGTCATCCGACAACGTCTCTTAGCACAAAATTGGCCATAAGTCATCATATTTTATACGATCATCATGATATTCAGTAGATATGTTGGGTGAAGGCATATGATCATGAGGACAAAGCCATTTTAAAATCGCTCCATAGGGGGCGCGATGGTGCCAATGCTTGGACCCCTCCCAACGCCGCTTGCGGCTTTAATTATTATTATTATTATTATTATTATTATTATTATTATTATTATTATTATTATTTTTCTCCGCTAAAAGTGTCTGAGGCTCAGCAACCATAAGTCGTAGAGCAACCAAATTTGGCAGGTGGGTCCCTATGGCCCCCCACTACTCAGGCACTAAAAATCACCTATGTCGGCCAGATGGTGGCGCTATAACAAAGGGTTTTGCGTTAAAGGCCATAACTCCCACACCATATGTTAGATCAACACAAAACTTCATCGACCTATGCATCTGAATGTGCTCTACAACTTTGCCATTGGCACCACCCATGTCCGCCATATTGTTTGCCCGCCATTTTAACTTTTACGTTGGGGCGTGGCAGCTTTCTCTGCTAAAATGTCT
Organism: Anguilla pacifica; assembly: GCA_039654925.1. NCBI lineage: Eukaryota > Metazoa > Chordata > Actinopteri > Anguilliformes > Anguillidae > Anguilla > Anguilla pacifica. The sequence goes on from CM077292.1 coordinate 40,198,603, forward strand.
GAGGCTCAGCAACCATAAGTCCTAGAGCAACCAAATTTGGCAGGTGGGTTCCTATGGCCCCCCACTACTCAGGCACTAAAAATCACCTATGTCGGCCAGATGGTGGTGCTATAATAAAGGGGTTTGCCTAAAAGGTCATAACTCCCACACCGTAAGTCAGATCAACACAAAACTTCATAGACCGACGCATGTGAATGTGCTCTACAACTTTGCTATTGGGGCTACATATCTCCGCCATATTGTTTGCCTGCCATTTGGACTTTTTTATTAGGTGGGGTGCGGAAGAGCTGGACCTCCAAATCTAAACGATTACGACATCTAGTAAACTTCTTTACGGCAAGCGACATCCATGGCGACGCAAGTAATCCGACACCGTAGGGTTAGTTTTTATCAGTGAGGGGACGGTCTGAACGTCGGGGAAGGAATTGAAGACAGTGCCACCCAGAGTGCGTGCTACGATACCAAAAGTTTGTTAGTAAAAGCGTTTTGAGAGGATGAATAATTACTTTTTTTTGGCATGGATCCATTTGAAGACAGTATCGGGTGAGTTCGTTAAGTCTTTAAATCTGTCATTATGGTGAGAAATAGCTAAACCATTTTATTGGTAGGTTTTGAGTTTCTGTGCAAACGCGCGAAAACACGCTGGTATAATATAACAATGACGGTAATACATATGTAGTCCGCTTCGTTCCGATCCTACCATAACATAAACTATATTGTGTCTACAGCTGCAGTTTCTCGCTGCAATTTCTAATATTGAATATAAACAAAAGACGCAATTTATGCTGTAAATCGTATTCTCAATTTAATCTCTAAATTGACTGTAATCTTAGGGTTGTAACTAGGTAGTTGTTTCGTAGGTGACTTAACTCGTCTTAACTATTGCTTGTATTTTTGCATAGACTGCGTTGTTGCTGTTCTTGTTTGTGTTAGTGTTAACCAGTTTAACCTACAGGGTCCAAGTTGAACTATGCGGTTGTTCCTTGCACTTGGAACGGTAGGCTACTGCCCTCTAGGGTTTTCGACACACTTGTTCCTGGTTATGGTTATACATTTTGTTGTACGTCGCTCTGGATGAGAGCGTCTGCCAAATGCCTGTAATGTAATGTAATGCAATATTCCGTAGCAACAAGATAAACCCGACATTAGCCCTAACATATGCCAATACAGCAGAGATAACGCTGCTCACTGAATTACGAAATAAGCTAGACTAACTTTTTTTAAAAATTATACCATGTCATTCTACAGTCAATATCTGGGACTAAACATTGAATAAATATACAATCTTACATTGGTTTCACGCGTAGAGCTGTCCCTTTTGCGACTGAGTGAGCATATATTGTCTTGGACAATCCATTTGCGAAATAGACGCGCATTTGTGGCTACCTTCAAAAATAGCTGTGCATAATACCACACCTGTTGCTTACGGCGTTGTCGCCCTTTTTAGTGCAATGTGGCTTGATTGACAATTCATTTATTCAGTAGGTGAGAGTATAAGCTTTCTAACGATGTATAACATGTCTGATTTTGCTTTTGGAATAGCGTTTTATAGGTCAGCGTAACCGAAAATTTTCTTATCTGCCAATGTCTAAATAAATACCACATAAAAACGGTAGGCTACTTTGCGCACGGCACGCAGATCGCGAGTTGACAATACGCCTTTTTCCGTTTTTTCTCAATGTCCTATTTATTATTTGAAATGTGCATTCATGTGTTATTATTCTATCCGTCTCTGTGGCGCTCTGAAATGTGCATTCTCTGCTAAGCTGAGCAATGGATTCGAATATGTGTCTGACGTAGTGTTGGACGGTATACCAAAACTTCAGCACTTTCTCAGTACTTAAAAAAAAAAAAAAAAAAGAAACGGTTCGGTATTAGAATATTCCGACGTTCGGTAGTTTTGAGTCAAATGTAAAAGCCAGGGAAAATTGTCTCCTGCATTACTGATTGAGAGGATGAAAAGTGTAATTTGTCAGAATCTTCGCTAGAAGGCAGTAGCAACTAAGGATGCCAAGTGAGGTGACTTGCGCTTGCGCACTCAGCTCCTTGATACAGCGCAAGCTTTGACTCAGTTCACTTCAGTAGCAATAGGTGTTCCAATTTGGAAATATTTTATTATAGATAGATGCTGTATTGTTATTAAAATATGCTGTTTATAAATCAATTTAAAGGTGAAAGGCCTGTTTCAAAGATTATTTACTTTACAGCTGTTTAATTTTTGAAATATATTTAACATATTTTTCTATTGTTCAGTGTTGTAACACTATAGGCCTATGTATATTAATATGTTGAAGAGGCTTCAACTTAAAGGTTGTTAATGAACCAGGTTGTTAATAAACCATGAATTCGAAAATGAGGTCAACCCTTGTGGACATTACGTTTCTCATCTATTAAGGTAATTTCAGTATCGTTAGGTACCGAGTATCGAATTAGCATCGTTTAAGTTTCAAGTATCATTTCAGTATTGAGTATCGTAATACTAAACCTGGTATCAGTATCAAAGTCGAAATTTTGGTATCGTGACAACACTAGTGTGACGCCTTTTTTAGTTGCGGCGCAGAAACACTGCAGCTGTGCTTACACGCCGGACCATCTAAGTGTTACGACATAGTAAAGGCCTTGACGGGAAGCGGCCAGGACATATCCATGGCGACGTAACTAAGTCATCCGACAGCGTCTCTTAGCACAAAATTGGCCATAAGTCATCAATATTTCATACGATCACCATGATATTCAGTAGATATGTTGGCTGAAGGCATATGATCATGAGGACAAAGCCATGTTAAAATCGCTCCATAGGGGGCGCGATGGTGCCAATGCTTGGACCCCTCTCAACGCCGCTTGCGGCTTTAATTATTATTAGGGGTCCAAGCAGCGAAGCTGGTGGAACCCTATTGTTTTTGTTAGGATTATTATTATTATTATTCTTATTATTTTTCTCCGCTAAAAGTGTCTGAGGCTCAGCAACCATAAGTCGTAGAGCAACCAAATTTGGCAGGTGGGTTCCTATGGCCCCCCACTACTCAGGCACTAAAAATCACCTATGTCGGCCAGATGATGGCGCTATAACAAAGGGTTTTGCGTAAAAGGCCATAACTCCCACACCATAAGTTAGATCAACACAGAACTTCATCGACCTATGCATCTGAACGTGCTCTACAACTTTGCCACTGGCACCACCCATGTCCGCCATATTGTTCGCCCGCCATTTTAACTTTTACGTTGGGGCGTGGAAGCTTTCTCTGCTAAAATGTCTGAGGCTCAGCAGCCATAAGTCCTAGAGCAACCAAATTTGGCAGGTGGGTTCCTATGGCCCCCCACTACTCAGGCACTAAAAATCACCTATGTCGGCCAGATGGTGACGCTATAACAAAGGGTTTTGCCTAAAAGGTCATAACTCCCACACCGTAAGTCAGATCAACACAAAACTTCATAGACCGACGCATCGGAATGTGCTCTACAACTTTGCTATTGGGGCTACATATCTCCGCCATATTGTTTGCCTGCCATTTGGACTTTTTTATTAGGTGGGGTGCGGAAGAGCTGTGGCTCCAAATCTAAACGATTACGACACCTAGTAAACTTCTTTATGGCAAGCGACATCCATGGCGACGCAAGTAATCCGACACCGTAGGGTCTAGTTTTTATCAGTGAGGGGACGGTCTGAACGTCGGGGAAGCAGTGGAAGACAGTGCCAGACATTATTTGAAGACAGTATCGGGTGAGTTCGTTTAGTCTTTGAATCTGTCATTATGCTGAGAAATAGCTAAACCATTTTATTGATAGGTTCTGAGTTTCTGTGCAAACGCGCGAAAACACGCTGGTATAATGCAACAATGACGGTAGCCTAATACATATATAGTCCGCTTCGTTCCGTTGCTACCATAAGATAACAGACTATCTTGTGTCTACAGCTGCAGTTTCTCGCTGCAATTTCTAACATTGAATATTCACAAAGACGCAATGAATACTGTACTCTGCCAATGTCTAAATAAATAATACGCTACGGTAAAGCTTTAAGAGGATGAATCATTACTTTTCTTTGACATGGATCCATTTGAAGACAATAACGGGTGAGTTCGTTTACTCTTTAAATCCGTCATTATGCTGAGAGAAATCGTATTCTCAATTTAATCTCTAAATTTATTGTAAAGTTAAGGCTGTAACTAGTTAGCTGTTTCGTAGGTGACTTAGTTAATGCACTCGTCTTAACTATTGCTTGTATTTTTGTTTGTGTTAGTGTTAATCAGTTTAACCTACAGGGTCCAAGTTGAACTATGCGGTTGTTCCCTGCACTTGGAACGGTAGGCTACTGCCCTCTAGGGTTTTCGACACACTTGTTCCTGGTTATGGTTATACACTTTGTTGTACGTCGCTCTGGATAAGAGCGTCTGCCAAATGCCTGTAATGTAATGTAATGTGATATTCCGTAGCAACAAGATAAACCAGACATTATCCCTAAAATATGCCAATAGCAGTGAAAACGCTGCTCATTGAATAACGAAATAAGCGAGACTAACTTTTTTTTAAAAATTATACCATGTCATTCTACAATCAATATCTGGGACTAAACATTGAATAAATATACAATCTTACCATTGGTTTTACGCGTAGAGATGTCCCTTTTGCGAATGAGTGGTCATATATTGTCTTGGACAATCCGTTTGCGAAATATACGCGCATATGTGACGCCTGGGTCGGCTATCTTCAATAATAGCTGTGCGTAATACCACACCTGTTGCTTACGGCGTTGTCGCCCTTTTTAGTACAATTTGGCTTGATTGACAATTCATTTATTCAGGAGGTGAGAGTATAAGCTTTCTAACGATGTATAACATGTCTGATTTTGCTTTTGGAATAGCGTTTTATAGGTCAGCGTAACCAAAATCTTTCTTATCTGCCAATGTCTAAATGAATAAAACGGTAGGCTACTTTGCGCGTAGCACGCAGATCGCGAGTTGATATTACGTCTTTTTTTCCGTTTTTTCTCAATGTCGTATTTATTATTTGAAATGTGTATTCATGTGTTATTATTCTGTCTGTCTCTCTGGCGCTCTGAAATGTGCATTCTCTGCTAAGCTGAGCAATGGATTGGAATATGTTTCTGACGTAGTGTTGCACGGTATGCCGAAACTTCAGCACTTTCTCGGTACTTAAAAAAAAAAAAAGAAACGGTTCGTATTAGAATATTCCGACGTTCGGTAGTTTTGAGTCAAATGTAAAAGCAAGGGAAAATTGTCTCCCGCATTACTGATTGAGAGGATGAAAAGTGTAATTTGTCAGAATCTTCGCTGTAAGGCAGTAGCAACTATGGTTGCCAAGTGAGGTGACTTGCGCTTGTGCACTCAGCTTCTTGATACAGCGCAAGCTTTCACTCAGTTCACGTCAGTAGCAACAGGTGTTCCAATTTGCAAATATTTTATTATAGATAAATGCTGTATTGTTATTTAAATATGCAGTTTTTAAATCTATTTAAAGGTGAAAAACCTGTTTTAAAGATTATTTAGTTTACAACTGTTTAATTTTTGAAATATATTTGATATATTTCTCTGTTGTTTAGTGTTGTAACACTATAGGCCTATGCTTATTGATATGTTGAACAGGCTTCAACTCAAAGGTTGTTAATAAACAAGGTTTTTAATAATCCGTGAATTCGAAAATGAGGTCAACCCTTGTGGACATTGAGTTTCTGATCTATTAAGGTAATTTCAGTATCGTTAGGTACCGAGTATTGAATCAGTATCGTTTCAGTATTAATTATTGTGATACTAAACTTGGTATCGGTATCAAAGTCAAAATTTTGGTATCGTGACAACACTAGTGTGATGCCTTTTTTTGTTACAGCATGGAAGCGCTGCAGCTGTACAAACACGCCAGGCCATATGTGCGTTACGACATGCTATCTAGGTGTTACGACATAGTAAAGGCCTTCACGGGAAGCGGCCAGGACACATCCATGGCGATGCAACTAAGTCATCCGACAGCGTCTCTTAGCACAAAATTGGCCATAAGTCTTCAATATTTTATACGATCATCATGATATTCAGGAGATATGTTGGATGAAGGCATATGATCATGAGGAAAAAGCCATTTTAAAATCGCTCCGTAGGGGGCGCGATGGTGCCAATGCTTGGACCCCTCCCAACGCCGCTTGCGGCTTTAATTATTCTTATTATTTTTCTCCGCTAAAAGTGTCTGAGGCTCAGCAACCATAAGTCCTAGAGCAACCAAATTTGGCAGGTGGGTTCCTATGGCCCCCCACTACTCAGGCACTAAAAATCACCTATGTCGGCCAGATGGTGGCGCTATAACAAAGGGTTTTGCGTAAAAGGCCATAACTCCCACACCATACGTTAGATAAACACAAAACTTCATCGGCCGATGCATCTGAAGGTGCTCTACAACTTTGCCATTGGCACCACCTATGTCCGCCATATTGTTTGCTCGCCATTTTAACTTTTTCGTTTGGGTGTGGAAACTTTCTCTGCTAAAATGTCTGAGGCTCAGCAACCATGAGATGTAGACCAACCAAATTTAGCAGGTGAGTTCCTATGGCCCCCCACTACTCAGACACTAAAAATCACCTACGTCGGCCAGATGGTGGCGCTATAACAAAGGGATATGCGTAAAAGGCCATAACTCCCACAACGTATGTCAGATCAACACAAAACTTCATCGACCGATGCATCTGAATGTGCTCTACAACTTTGCTTTTGGGACCACCTATATCCGCCCTATGGTTTGCCCGCCATTTGGACTTTTTTATTAGGTGGGGTGTGGAAAAGCTGGAGCTCCAAATCTAAGCGTTACGACATCGAGTAAACTTCTTTACGGCAAGCGACATCCATGGCGACGCAAGTAATCCGACACCATAGGGTCTAGTTTTTATCAGCGAGGGGAGGGTCTGAACGTCGGGGAAGCAATGAAACACAGTGTTTTTATCAGCGAGGGGAGGGTCTGAACGTCGGGGAAGCAATGAAACACAGTGACAGCCAGATTGCAGGCTAGGCTACCAAGAGTTTGTTAGTAAAAGCTTTTTGAGAGGATGAATAATTACTTTTATTTGGCATGGATCCATTTGAAGACAGTATCGGGTGAGTTCGATTAGTCTTTAAATCTGTCATTATGCTGAGAAATAGCTAAACCATTTTATTGGTAGGTTTTGAGTTCCTGTGCAAACGCACGAAAACACGCTGGTATAATAAAACAATGACGGTAATACATATGTAGTCCGCTTCGTTCCGTTGCTGCCATAACATAACACACTATCTTGTGTCTACAGCTGCAGTTTCTCGCTGCAATTACTAATATTTAATATAAACAAAAGACGCAATTTATGCTGTAAATCGTATTCTCAATTTAATCTCTAAATTGACTGTAAGCTTAGGGTAGTTGTTTCGTAGGTGACTTAACTCGTCTTAACTATTGCTTGTATTTTTGCATAGACTGCGTTGTTGCTGTTCTTGTTTGTGTTAGTGTTAATCATTTTAACCTACAGGGTCCAAGTTGAACTAGGCGGTTGTTCCCTGCATTTGGAACGGTAGGCTACTGCCCTCTAGGGTTTTCGACACACTTGTTCCTGTTTATGGTTAAACACTTTGTTGTACGTCGCTCTGGATAGGAGCGTCTGCCAAATGCCTGTAATGTAATGTAATGCAATATTCCGTAGCAACAAGATAAACCCGACATTAGCCCTAAAATATGCCAATACAGCAGTGAAAATGCTGCTCACCGACTAACGAAATAAACGAGACAATTTTTCTTTTAATTATACCATGTCATTCTACAGTCAATATCTGGGACTAAACATTGAATAAATATACAATCTTACCATTGGTTTCACGCGTAGATGTCCCTTTTGCGAATGAGTGGTCATATATTGTCTTGGACAATCCGTTTGTGAAAAATACGCGCATATGTGACGCCTGGGTCGGCTATCTTCATAAATAGCTGTGTGTAATACCACACTTGTTGCTTACGGCGTTGTCGCCCTTTTTAGTGCAATTTGGCTTGACTGACAACTCATTTATTCCGTAGGTGAGAGTGTAAGCTTTCTAACGATGTATAACATGTCTGATTTTGCTTTTGGAATAGCGTTTTATTGGTCAGCGTAACCGAAAATGTTCTCATCTGCCAATGTCTAAATAAATGAAACGGTACGCTGCTCTGCGGCCAGCACGCAGGTCACGAGTTGATATTTCGCCTTTTGTTTCGTTCTTTCGCAATGTCGTCTTTATTATTTGAAATGCGTATTTACGTGTTATTATTTTTAAATTATGCCATGTCATTCTACATTCAATATCTGGGACTAAACATTGAATAAATATACAATCTTACCTCTGGTTTTACGCGTAGAGTTGTCCCTTTTGCGAATGAGTGGTCATATATTGCCTTGGACAATCCGTTTGAGAAATATAGACGCCTGGGCTATCTTCAAAAATAACTGTGCTTAATACCACACCTGTTGCTTACGGCGTTGTCGCCCTTTTTAGTGCAATTTGGCTTGACTGACTATTCGTTTATTCAGTAGGTGAGAGTATAAGCTTTCTAACGATGTATAACATGTCTGTTTTTGCTTTTGGAATAGCGTTTTATAGGTCAGCGTAACCGAAAATGCTCTTATATGCCAGTGTCTACATAAATAAAACGGTAGGCTGCTCTGCGCGTAGGTCGCGACTTGATATCTCGTCTTTTGTTTCGTTTTTTCTCAATGTCGTATTTATTATTTGAAATGTGTATTTATGTGTTATTATTCTATCTGTCTGTGAGGCGCTCTGAAATGTGCATTCTCTGCTAAGCTGAGCAGTGGATTGGAATATGTGTCTGACGTAGTGTTGCACCGTATACCGAAACTTCAGCACTTTTTCGGTCCTTAAAAAAGAAACGGTTCGGTATTAGAATATTCCGATGTTCCGTAGTTTTGAGTCAAATGTAAAAGCCAGGGAAAATTGTCTCCCGCATTACTGATTTAGAGGATGAAAAGTGTAATTTGTCAGAATCTTCGCTAGAAGGCAGTAGCAACTAATGTTGCCAAGTGAGGTGACTTGCGCTTGCACTCAGCTCCTTGATACAGGGCAAGCTTTGACTCAGTTCACTTCAGTACCAATAGGTGTTCCAATTCGGAAATATTTCATTATAGATAGATGCTGTATTGTTATTAAAATATGCTGCTTTTTAAATCTATTTACAGGTGAAAGACCTGTTTTAAAGATTATTTAGTTTACAACTGTTTAATTTTTGAAATATATTTGATATAATTTTCTGTTGTTTAGTGTTGTAACACTATAGGCCTATGCATATTAATATGTTGCAGAGGCTTCAACTTAAAGGTTGTTAATGAACCAGGTTGTTCATAAACCATGAATTCGAAAATGAGGTCAACCCTTGTGGACATTACGTTTCTGATCTATTAAGGTAATTTCAGTATCGTTAGGTACCGAGTTTTGAATCAGTATCGTTTCAGTATTAATTATCGTGATACTAAACATGGTATCGGTTTCAAAGTCAAAATTTTGGTATCGTGACAACACTAGTGTGACGCCTTTTTTAGTTACAGCATGGAAGCGCTGCAGCTGTACATACACGCCGGGCCAATTATGTGTTACGACATCCCATCTAAGTGTTACGACATGGTAAAGGCCTTCACGGGAAGCGACCAGGACACATCCATGGTGACGCAACTAAGTCATCCGACAGCGTCTCTTCGCACACAATTGGCCATAAGTCATCAATATTTTACTATGTCAGACACATATTCCTTTCCATTTTGCTTCATGATATTCAGCAGATACGTTGGATGAAGGTATATGATCATGAGGAAAAAGCCATTTTAAAATTGCTCCATGGGGGCGCGATAGTGCCAATGCCTGGACCCCTCCCAACGCCGCTTGCGGTTTTAATTAGGGGTCCAAGCAGCGAAGCTGGTGGAACCCTATTGTATCTGTTAGGATTATTATTAGGGGTCCAAGCAGCGAAGCTGGTGGAACCCTATTGTATTTGTTAGGATTATTAGGGGTCCAAGCAGCGAAGCTGGTGGAACCCTATTGTATCTGTTAGGATTATTATTATTATTATTATTCTTATTATTATTTTTCTCCGCTAAAAGTGTCTGAGGCTCAGGAACCATAAGTCCTAGAGCAACCAAATTTGGCAGGTGGGTTCCTATGGCCCCCCACTACTCAGGCACTAAAAATCACCTATGTCGGCCAGATGGTGGCGCTATAACAAAGGGTTTTGCGTAAAAGGCCATAACTCCCACACCATAAGTTAGATCAACACAAAACTTCATCGGCCGATGCATCTGAAGGTGCTCTACAACTTTGCCATTGGCACCACCTATGTCCGCCATATTGTTTGCCCGCCATTTAGACTTTTTCGTTGGGGCGTGGCAGTTTTCTCCGCTAAAATGTCTGAGGCTCAGCAACCATAAGTTGGAGACCAACCAACTTTGGTAGGTGGTTTCCTATGGCCCCCCACTACTCAGCCACGAAAAATCACCTATGTCGCCCAGATGGTGGCGCTATAACAAAGGATCATACATTTAAAGGCTATAACTGCCACACCATAAGTCCGATCAACACAAAACTTCATCGACCGATGCATCTGAATGTGCTCTACAACTTTGCTTTTGGGACCACCTATGTCCGCCATATGGGTTGCCCGCCATTTGGACTTTTTTATTAGGTGGGGTGCGGTAGCGCTGTACCTCCAAATTCTAAGTGTTACGACATCTAGTAAACTTCTTTACGGCAAGCGACATCCATGGCGACGCAAGTAATCCTACACCGTAGGGTCTAGTTTTTATCAGTGAGGGTAGGGTCTGAACGTCGGGGAAGCACTGGAAGAGGCTACCAAAAGTTTGTTAGTTAAAGCTTTTTCAGAGGATGAATAATTACTTTTCTTGAGCATGCATCCATTTGAAGACAATATCTGGTGAGTTCGTTTAGTCTTTGAATCTGTCATTATGCTGAGAAATAGCTAAACCATTTTATTGATAGTATTTGAGTTTCGTGTAAACACGCGAAAACACGCTGGTATAATTAAACAATGACAGTAATACATATGTAGTCCGCTTCGTTCCGTTGCTACCATAATATAAACTATCTTGTGTCTACAGCTGCTGTTTCTCGCTGCAATTACTAATATTGAATATAAACAAAAGACGCAATTTATGCTGTAGTTGCCAGTGTCTGAATAAATAACACGGTACTCTGCGCATAGGTAGCATCGATGGCGAGTTGGTATTTCATTTTTTGCTACTAAAAGTTTGTTAGTAAAAGCTATCTGAGAGGATGAATCATTACTTTTCTTTGGCATGGATCCATTTGGAGACAATATCGGGTGAGTTCGTTTAGTCTTTAAATCCGTCATTATGTTGAGAGAAATCGTACTCTCAATTTAATCTCTAAATTGACTGTAAGCTTAGGGTTGTAACTAGGTAGTTGTTTCGTAGGTGACTTAACTATTGCTTGTATTTTTGCATAGACTGCGTTGTTGCTGTTCTTGTTTGTGTTGGTGTTAATCAGTTTAACCTACAGGGTCCAAGTTGAACTATGCGGTTGTTCCCTGCACTTAGAACGGTAGGCTACTGCCCTCTAGGGTTTTCGACACACTTGTTCCGGGTTATGGTTTTACATTTTGTTGTAGCCTACGTCGCTCTGGATAAGAGCGTCTGCCAAATGCCTGTAATGTAATGTAATGCAATATTCCGTAGCAACAAGATAGACTCGACATTAGCCCTAAAATATGCCAATACAGCAGTGAAAACGCTGAATAACGAAATAAGCTAGACTAACTTTTTAAAAATATATATACCATGTCATTCTGCAGTCAATATCTTGGACTAAACATTGAATAAATATACAATCTTACCATTGGTTTTACGCGTAGAGATGTCCCTTTTGCGAATGAGTGGTCATATATTGTCTTGGACAATCCGTTTGCGAAATATACGCGCATCTGTCACGCTTGGGTCGGCTATCTTCAATAATAGCTGTGCGTAATACCACACCTGTTGCTTACGGCGTTGTCGCCCTTTTTAGTACAATTTGGCTTGATTGACAATTCATTTATTCAGGAGGTGAGAGTATAAGCTTTCTAACGATGTATAACATGTCTGATTTTGCTTTTGGAATAGCGTTTTATAGGTCAGCGTAACCAAATTTTTTCTTATCTGCCAATGTCTAAATAAATAAAACGGTAGGCTACTTTGCGAGCAGCACGCAGATCGCGAGTTGATATTACGTCTTTTTTTCCGTTTTTTCTCAAAGTCGTATTTATTATTTGAAATGTGCATTCATGTGTTATTATTCTATCTGTCTCTGTGGCGCTCTGAAATGTGCATTCTCTGCTAAGCTGAGCAATGGATTGGAATATGTGTCTGACGTAGTGTTGCACGGTATACCAAAACTTCAGCACTTTCTCGGTACTTAAAAAAAAAAAAAAAAAAAAAAGTTCGGTATTAGAATATTCCGACGTTCGGTAGTTTTGAGTCAAATGTAAAAGCCAGGGAAAATTGTCTCCCGCATTACTGATTGAGAGGATGAAAAGTGTAATTTGTCAGAATCTTCGCTAGAAGGCAGTAGCAACTAAGGTTGCCAAGTGAGGTGACTTGCCCTTGTGCATTCTTCGTGGTTGATACAGCGCAAGCTTAGACTCAGTTGACTTCAGTAGCAATAGGTGTTCTAATTTGTAAATATTTGATTATAGGAAGATGCTGTATTGTTATTGAAATATGCTGTTTTTAGATTTATTTAAAAGTGAAAGACCTGTTTAAATATTATTTACTTTGCAATTGTTTAATTTCTGAAATATATTTAATATAGTTTTCTATGGTTTAGTGTTGTAACACTATAGGCCTATGCTTATCGATATGCTGAACAGGCTTCAACTTAAAGGTTGTTAATAAACCAGGTTTTTAATAAACCGTGAATTTGAAAATGAGGTCATCCCTTGTGGACATTACGTTTCTGATCAATTAAGGTAATTTCAGTATCATTAGGTACCGAGTATTGAATCAGTATTGTTTCAGTATCAATTATCATGATACTAAACCTGGCATCGGTATCAAAGTCAAAATTTTGGTATCGTGACAACACTAGTGTGACGCCTTTTTTAGTTGTGGCATGGAAGCGCTGCAGCTGTACACACACACCGGGCCATCTAAGTGTTACGACATGCCATCTAAGTGTTACAACATAGTAAAGACATTTACGGGAAGCGGCCAGGACACATCCATGGCGACGCAACTAAGTCATCCGCCAGCGTCTCTTAGCAAAAATTGGCCATAAGTCATCAATATTTTACTACGTCAGACACATATTCCAATCCATTGCTTATCATGATATTCAGTAGATATGTTGGATGAAGGCATATGATCATGAGGACAAAGCCATTTTAACATCGCTCCATAGGGGGCGCGATGGTGCCAATGCTTGGACCCCTCCCAACGCCGCTTGCGGCTTTAATTAGGGGTCCAAGCAGCGAAGCTGGTGGAACCCTATTGTATCTGTTAGGATTATTATTATTATTATTATTATTAGGGGTCCAAGCAGCGAAGCTGGTGGAACCCTATTGTATCTGTTAGGATTATTATTATTATTATTATTATTCTTATTATTATTTTTCTCCGCTAAAAGTGCCTGAGGCTCAGCAACCATAAGTCCTAGAGCAACCAAATTTGGCAGGTGGGTTCCTATGGCCCCCCACTACTCAGGCACTAAAAATCACCTATGTCGGCCAGATGGTGGCGCTATAACAAAGGGTTTTGCGTAAAAGGCCATAACTCTCACACCATGAGTTAGATCAACACAAAACTTCATCGGCCGATGCATCTGAAGGTGCTCTACAACTTTGCCATTGGCACCACCTATGTCCGCCATATTGTTTGCCCGCCATTTAGACTTTTTCGTTGGGGCGTGGCAGTTTTCTCCGCTAAAATGTCTGAGGCTCAGCAACCATAAGTTGTAGACCAACCAACTTTGGTAGGTGGGTTCCTATGGCCCCCCACTACTCAGCCACGAAAAATCACCTATGTCGGCCAGATGGTGGCGCTATAACAAAGGGTTTTGCGTAATAGGTCATAACTCCCACACCGTAAGTCAGATCAACACAAAACTTCATCGACCGATGCATCTGAATGTGCTCTACAATTTTGCTTTTGGGACCACCTATGTGCGCCCTATGGTTTGCCCGCCATTTGGACTTTTTTATTAGGTGGGGTGTGGAAAAGCTGCAGCTCCAAATCTAAGCGTTACGACATCTAGTAAACTTCTTTACGGCAAACGACATCCATGGCGACGCAAGTAATCCGACACCGTAGAGTCTAGTTTTTATCAGTGAGGGGAAGGTCTGACCGTCGGGGAAAGAAAGACAAGACCAGCCAGAGTGCATGCTAGGCTATTAAAGGTTTGTTAGTAAAAGCTTTTTGAGAGGATGAATAATTACTTTTGTTTGGCATGGATTTGAAGACAGTATCGGGTGAGTTCGTTTAGTCTTTAAATCTGTCATTATGGTGAGAAATAGCTAAACCATTTTATTGGTAGGTTTTGCGTTTAGGTGCAAACGCGCGAAAACACACTGGTATAATAAAACAATGATGGCAATACACGTATAGTCCGCTTCGTTCCGTTGCTCCAATAACATAAATTATCTTGTGTCTACAGCTGCAGTTTCTCGCTGCAATTCTAATATTGAATATAAACAAAAGACGCAATTTATGCTTTAAATCGTATTCTCAATTTAATCTCTAAATTGACTGTAAGCTTAGGGTTGTAACTAGGTAGTTGTTTCGTAGGTGACTTTACTCGTCTTAACTATTGCTTGTATTTTTGCATAGACTGCGTTGTTGCTGTTCTTGTTTGTGTTAGTGTTAATCAGTTTAACCTACAGGGTCCAAGTTGAACTATGCGGTTGTTCCCTGCACTTAGAACGGTAGGCTACTGCCCTCTAGGGTTTTCGACACACTTGTTCCTGGTTATGGTTATACATTTTGTTGTAGCCTAGGTCGCTCTGGATAAGAGCGTCTGCCAAATGCCTGTAATGTAATGTAATGCAATATTCCGTAGCAACAAGATAAACCCGACATTAGCCCTAAAATATGCCAATACAGCAGTGAAAACGCTGCTCCATGAATAACGAAATAAGCTAGACTAACTTTTTAAAAAAATTATACCATGTCATTCTACAGTCAATATCTGGGACTAAACATTGAATAAATATACAATCTTACCATTGGTTTTACGCGTAGAGATGTCCCTTTTGCGAATGAGTGGTCATATATTGTCCTGGACAATCCGTTTGAGAAATATAGGCTACGCGCATTTGTCACGCCTGGGCTATCTTCAAAAATAGCTGTGCGTAATACCACACCTCTTGCTTACGGCGTTGTCGCCCTTTTTAGTGCAATTTGGCTTGACTGACAATTAATTTATTCAGTAGGTGAGAGTATAAGCTTTCTGACGATGTATAACATGTCTGTTTTTGCTTTTGGAATAGCGTTTTATATGTCAGCGTAACCGAAAATTTTCTTATATGCCAGTGTCTACATAAATAAAACGGTAGGCTGCTCTGCGCGTAGGTCGCGACTTGATATCTCGTCTTTTGTTTCGTTTTTTCTTAATGTCGCATTTATTACTTGAAATGTGTATTTATGTGTTATTATTCTATCTGTCTCTGTGGCGCTCTGAAATGTGCATTCTCTGCTAAGCTGAGCAATGGATTGGAATATGTGTCTGACATAGTGTTGCACGGTATTCCAAAACTTCAGCACTTTCTCGGTACTTAAAAAAAATAAAAATAAAATAAACGGTTCGCTATTAGAATATTCCGACGTTCGGTAGTTTTGAGTCAAATGTAAAAGCCAAGGAAAATTGTCTCCCGCATTACTGATTTAGAGGATGAAAAGTGTAATTTGTCAGAATCTTTGCTAGATGGCAGTAGCAACTAAGGTTGCCAAGTGAGGTGACTTGCGCTTGTGTACTCAGCCCTTTGATACAGCGCAAGCTTTGACTCAGTTCACTTCAGTAGCAATAGCTGTTCTAATTTGTAAATATTTTATTAAAGGAAGATGCTGTATTGTTATTGAAATATGCTGTTTTTAGATATATTTTAAAGTGAAAGACCTGTATAAAGATAATTTACTTTACAATTGTTTAACCTCTTAGTGCACACCCCCTAGTGGTCGGCACGCCGGCGTGCCTACATTACTAAACTCAAACATTCGGTGCTACTGCAACCAAAGTGTGAGTTAAAAACAGAAACGCGTTGTTTTAGTTTCATTAGTAGACGATACACGACAACTATGCCGAAGACGGAGTTTCGCAGCCCCATCATTGTCGCTCTGGTCGTTCATTTAACACGCACCCCCTCCCTGCAGTCTCATCTAAAAAACACCCCCCACCCTTGACATAATGGACAATATTGTCTATCTTGGCATTCATAAAAATATTCTTTCACCACTAAAAAATCATATTCCGTCATAGCAACAAGATAAACCCGACAACAGCCCTAAGATATGCCTATACAGCAGTGAAAACGCTGCTCACTGAACAACGACATAAACGAGAAAAAGTTTTTAAAAATGATACCATGTCATTCTACAGTCAATATCTGGGACTAAATATTAAATAAATATAAATCCTTACTGTTGGTTTTACGTGTAGAGATGTCCCTTTTGAGACTGCGTGGTCATATATTGTCTTGGACAATCAGTTTGGGAAATATAGGCGCATCTGTGACGCCTGGGTATCTTCCAAAATAGCTGTGCGTAATACCACACCTGTTGTTTACGGCGTCATCGCCCTTTTTAGTACAGTCTGGCTTGATTGACAATTCATTTATTCAGTAGGTGAGAGTATGAGCTTTCTAACGATGTATAACATGTCTAATTCTGCTTTTGGAATAGCGTTTTATAGGTCAGCGTAACAGAAAATATTCTTAGCATCGCATTCACTTGCGCATTCACTCTATGTTAGCATAAAATACGTTGCAGCTAACGAAAGGTGGTCAACGATATTTCGTACTTTCTTGGAAAATACTATTATTATTGAGGACTTCTGGACATAGCTAAGCCATATGTTTGCTGATAGACCTAGCTAACATCGTTTTCTGGAGCAAAACAGAAGCGAATAGGACAGCGTCATTGATACTGTCTCTGTCTCTATCTACTGAACATAGAGGAGATTTCATCATTGCTATGCTCGTATTACTGCTCAAAATATTTCGGTTATATACGTTATTTTTGAAATTAAGTATCTTTAAATAGGTTAGTGGTGTTATATAATGTGAATATTTCACACTGTAAATGATAGCGTTAGATGGTAGTGTAATAGTTTTTGTGAAGCATGCCACAGTGATGACGTCAGAGTTGGACCATTGCCAAAACGTGGTGGGCGGTCGAAAATTGTTTTCATGTTGTCCTACCCTCATACAAGAAAACATACGAGAGTACAGAGTATAGAAATACACACGAGTTAACTATTACACATTTAGGTACTGTACTGCATTGTGTGACAATATTTTTGCATTATTTTTTAAATCTGATAGCAATGTTTCATCTTAAACCTTCATAAGGGGCTCATTTATATGATTTATAATGGACAAAAAGCATTTTATTCAATTTTGGAGAGATTTTGGATATGTTTCTGGACACCTAGCTATTTTAGACCACTGTACTGCAACAGTGATTTTCTTGAGTCAAAACAATTGATTTGTATTGAAATATGTGAATATGTTGTGATTTACAACAATGCATAATTTAGACATTTTGGATAGATTTGGAGACGCTGGGTACACTGCTTAGTTTTTGCTTCATACATCTATAGTAGTTCTACATATCCACCCTTAGATTTTATGAACTTGTGGTCAAGAAGTTTTTGATCCAGCACAGGTGTAGTTTAACCTCCTGTATATCTCATATCTCTCAGTATTTCACTGCAAACTTAAAAAGTGCAAATTTATTTTTGATTTTTTGTCAAAACAATTGCATTTGTGGCAGTTTATTTCTTTCAAAATTCATATATTGTCTTGGACAATCCGTTTGCGAAATATATGCGCATCTGTCACGCCTGGGTCGGCTATCTTCAATAATAGCTGTGCGTAATACCACACCTGTTGCTTACGGCGTTGTCGCCCTTTTTAGTACAATTTGGCATGATTGACAATTCATTTATTCAGTAGGTGAGAGTATAAGCTTTCTAACGATGTATAACATGTCTGATTTTGCTTTTGGAATAGCGTTTTATAGGTCAGCGTAACCAAATTTTTTCTTATCTGCCAATGTCTAAATAAATAAAACGGTAGGCTACTTTGAGCGCAGCACACATATCGCGAGTTGATATTACGTCTTTTTTTCCGTTTTTTCTCAATGTCGTATTTATTATTTGAAATGTGCATTCATGTGTTATTATTCTATCTGTCTCTGTGGCGCTCTGAAATGTGCATTCTCTGCTAAGCTGAGCAATGGATTGGAATATGTTTCTGACCTAGTGTTGCACGGTATACCAAAACTTCAGCACTTTCTCGGTACTTAAAAAAAAAAAGAAAAAAAAAAGAAACGGTTCGGTATTAGAATATTCCGACGTTCGGTAGTTTTGAGTCAAATGTAAAAGCAAGGGAAAATTGTCTCCCGCATTACTGATTGAGAGGATGAAAAGTGTAATTTGTCAGAATCTTCGCTGTAAGGCAGTAGCAACTATGGTTGCCAAGTGAGGTGACTTGCGCTTGTGCACTCAGCTTCTTGATACAGCGCAAGCTTTCACTCAGTTCACGTGAGTAGCAATAGGTGTTCCAATTTGCAAATATTTTATTATAGATAGATGCTGTTTTGTTATTTAAATATGCAGTTTTTAAATCTATTTAAAGGTGAAAAACCTGTTTTAAAGATTATTTAGTTTACAACTGTTTAATTTTTGAAATATATTTGATATATTTCTCTGTTGTTTAGTGCTGTAACACTATAGGCCTATGCTTATTGATATGTTGAACAGGCTTCAACTCAAAGGTTGTTAATAAACCAGGTTTTTCATAATCCGTGAATTCGAAAATGAGGTCAACCCTTGTGGACATTGAGTTTCTGATCTATTAAGGTAATTTCAGTATCGTTAGGTACCGAGTATTGAATCAGTATCGTTTCAGTATTAATTATTGTGATACTAAACTTGGTATCGGTATCAAAGTCAAAATTTTGGTATGGTGACAACACTAGTGTGATGCCTTTTTTTGTTACAGCATGGAAGCGCTGCAGCTGTACAAACACGCCAGGCCATATGTGCATTACGACATGCCATCTACGACATAGTAAAGGCCTTCACGGGAAGCGGCCAGGACACATCCCTGGCGATGCAACTAAGTCATCCGACAGCGTCTCTTAGCACAAAATTGGCCATAAGTCATCAATATTTTATACAATCATCATGATATTCAGGAGATATGTTGGATGAAGGCATATGATCATGAGGAAAAAGCCATTTTAAAATCGCTCCGTAGGGGGCGCGATGGTGCCAATGCGCTGGTGGAACCCTATTGTATCTGTTAGGATTATTATTATTATTAGGGGTCCAAGCAGCGAAGCTGGTGGAACCCTATTGTATCTGTTAGGATTATTATTATTATTATTATTTTTCTCCGCTAAAAGTGTCTGAGGCTCAGCAACCATAAGTACTAGAGCAACCAAATTCGGCAGGTGGGTTCCTATGGCCCCCCACTACTCAGGCACTAAAAATCACCTATGTCGGCCAGATGGTGGCGCTATAACAAAGGGTTTTGCGTAAAAGGCCATAACTCTCACACCATAAGTTAGATCAACACAAAACTTAATCAACCTATGCATCTGAACGTGCTCTACAACTTTGCCATTGGCACCACCTGTGTCCGCCATATTGTTTGCCCGCCATTTAGACTTTTTAGTTGGGGCGTGGAAGTTTTCTCCACTAAAATGTCTGAAGCTCAGCAACCATAAGTTGTAGACCAACCAAATTTGGTAGGTGGGTTCCTATGGCCCCCCACTACTCAGGCACGAAAAATCACCTATGTCGACCAGATGGTGGCGCTATAACAAAGGGTCGTACTTTTAAAGGCTATAACTGCCACACCGTAAGTCCGATCAACACAAAACTTCATCGACCGATGCATCTGAATGTGCTCTACAACTTTGCCATTGGGAGCACCTATGTCCCCCATATGGTTTGCCCGCCATTTGGCCGTTGTTATTAGGTGGGGTGCGGAAGAGCTGTGGCTCCAAATCTAAACGGTTACGACATCGAGTAAACTTCTTTACGGCAAGCAACATCCATGGCGACGCAAGTAATCCGACACCGTAGGGTCTAGTTTTTATCAGTGAGGGGACGGTCTGAACGTCGGGGAAGCAGTGGAACACAGTGCCCCACATTATTTGAAGACAGTATCGGGTGAGTTCGTTTAGTCTTTGAATCTGTCATTATGCTGAGAAATAGCTAAACCATTTTATTGATAGGTTCTGAGTTTCTGTGCAAACGCGCGAAAACACGCTGGTCCAATGAAACAATGACGGTAATGCATATAGTCCGCTTCGTGCCGTTGCTACCATAACATAACAAACTATCTTGTGTCTACAGCTGCAGTTTCTCGCTGCAATTTCTAATATTGAATATAAACAAAAGACGCAATTTATGCTGTAGTCTGCCAATGTCTAAATAAATAATACGGTCCATTTGAAGACAATATCGGGTGAGTTCGTTTAGTCTTTAAATCCGTCATTATGCTGAGAGAAATTGTTTTCTCAATTTAATCTCTAAATTGACTGTAAGCTTAGGGTTGTAACTAGTTAGCTGTTTCGTTGGTGACTTAGTTAATGCACTCGTCTTAACTATTGCTTGTATTTTTGAATAGACTGCGTTGTTGCTGTTCTTGTTTGTGTTAGTGTTAATCAGTTTAACCTACAGGGTCCAAGTTGAACTAACGGTTGTTCCCTGCACTTGGAACGGCATTTCTCTCTAGGGTTTTCGACACACTTGTTCCTGGTTATGGTTATACACTTTGTTGTACGTCACTCTGGATAAGAGCGTCTGCCAAATGCCTGTATTATAATGGAATGTAATGTAATATTCCGTAGCAACAAGATAAACCCGACGTTAGCCCTAAAATATGCCAATATAGCAGTGAAAACGCTGCTCACTGAATAAGGAAATAAACGAGACAAAGTTTTTTAAAATTATGCCATGTCATTCTACATTCAATATCTGGGACTAAACATCGAATAAATATACAATCTTACCACTGGTTTTACGCGTAGAGATGTCCCTTTTGCGAATGAGTGGTCATATATTGTCTTGGACAATCCGTTTGCGAAATATACGCGCATCTGTGACGCCAGGGTCCGCTATCTTCAATAACAGCTGTGCGTAATACCACACCTGTTGCTTACGGCGTTGTCGCCCTTTTTAGTGCAATTTGGCTTGATTGACAATTCATTTATTCAGTAGGTGAGAGTATAAGCTTTCTAACGATGTATAACATGTCTGATTTTGCTTTTGGAATAGCGTTTTATAGGTCAGCGTAACCAAAATTTATCTTATCTGCCAATGTCTAAATAAATAAAACGGTAGACTACTTTGCGCGCAGCACGCAGAGCGCGAGTTGATATTACGTCTTTTATTTCCGTTTTTTCTCAATGTCGTATTTATTATTTGAAATGTGCATTTATGTGTTATTATTCTATCTGTCTCTGTGGCGCTCTGAAATGTGCATTCTCTGCTAAGCTGAGCAATGGATTGGAATATGTGTCTGACGTAGTGTTGCACGGTATACCAAAACTTCAGCACTTTCTCGGTACTTAAAAAAAAAAAAAAAAAAAGAAACGCTTCGGTATTAGAATATTCCGACGTTCGGTAGTTTTGAGTCAAATGTAAAAGCCAGGGGAAATTGTCTCCCGCATTACTGATTGAGAGGATGAAAAGTGTCATTTGTCAGAATCTTCGCTAGAAGGCAGTAGCAACTAAGGTTGCCAAGTGAGGTGACTTGTGCTTGCACTCAGCTCCTTGATACAGCGCAAGCTTTGACTCAGTTCACTTCAGTAGCAATAGGTGTTCCAATTTGGAAATATTTTATTACATATAGATGCTGTATTGTTATTAAAATATACTGTTTTTAAATCTATTTAAAGGTGAAAGACCTGTTGTAAATATTATTTAGTTTACAACTGTTTAATTTTTGAAATATATTTAACATATTTTTCTATTGTTCAGTGTTGTAACACTATAGGCCTATGCATATTAATATGTTGAAGAGGCTTCAACTTAAAGGTTGTTAATGAACCAGGTAGTTAATAAACCATGAATTCGAAAATAAGGTCAACCCTTGTGGACATTACATTTCTCATCTATTAAGGTAATTTCAGTATCGTTAGGTACCGAGTATCGAATTAACATCGTTTATTTTTCAAGTATCATTTCAGTATTGAGTATCGTAATACTAAACCTGGTATCACTATCAAAGTCAAAATTTTGGTATCGTGACATTACTAGTGTGACGCCTTTTTTAGTTGCGGCACAGAAACACTGCAGCTGTGCATACATGCCGGACCATCTAAGTGTTACGACATAGTAAAGGCCTTCGCGGGAAGCGGCCAGGACATATCCATGGCGACGTAACTAAGTCATCCGACAACGTCTCTTAGCACAAAATTGGCCATAAGTCATCATATTTTATACGATCATCATGATATTCAGTAGATATGTTGGGTGAAGGCATATGATCATGAGGACAAAGCCATTTTAAAATCGCTCCATAGGGGGCGCGATGGTGCCAATGCTTGGACCCCTCCCAACGCCGCTTGCGGCTTTAATTCTTATTATTATTTTTCTCCGCTAAAAGTGTCTGAGGCTCAGGAACCATAAGTCCTAGAGCAACCAAATTTGGCAGGTGGGTTCCTATGGCCCCCCACTACTCAGGCACTAAAAATCACCTATGTCGGCCAGATGGTGGCGCTATAACAAAGGGTTTTGCGTAAAAGGCCATAACTCCCACACCATAAGTTAGATCAACACAAAACTTCATCGGCCGATGCATCTGAAGGTGCTCTACAACTTTGCCATTGGCACCACCTATGTCCGCCATATTGTTTGCCCGCCATTTAGACTTTTTCGTTGGGGCGTGGCAGTTTTCTCCGCTAAAATGTCTGAGGCTCAGCAACCATAAGTTGTAGACCAACCAACTTTGGTAGGTGGGTTCCTATGGCCCCCCACTACTCAGCCACGAAAAATCACCTATGTCGCCCAGATGGTGGCGCTATAACAAAGGATCATACATTTAAAGGCTATAACTGCCACACCATAAGTCCGATCAACACAAAACTTCATCGACCGATGCATCTGAATGTGCTCTACAACTTTGCTTTTGGGACCACCTATGTCCGCCATATGGTTTGCCCGCCACTTGGACTTTTTTATTAGGTGGGGTGCGGTAGCGCTGTACCTCCAAATTCTAAGTGTTACGACATCTAGTAAACTTCTTTACGGCAAGCGACATCCATGGCGACGCAAGTAATCCGACACCGTAGGGTCTAGTTTTTATCAGTGAGGGTAGGGTCTGAACGTCGGGGAAGCACTGGAAGAGGCTACCAAAAGTTTGTTAGTTAAAGCTTTTTCAGAGGATGAATAATTACTTTTCTTGAGCATGCATCCATTTGAAGACAATATCTGGTGAGTTCGTTTAGTCTTTGAATCTGTCATTATGCTGAGAAATAGCTAAACCATTTTATTGATAGTATTTGAGTTTCGTGTAAACACGCGAAAACACGCTGGTATAATTAAACAATGACAGTAATACATATGTAGTCCGCTTCGTTCCGTTGCTACCATAATATAAACTATCTTGTGTCTACAGCTGCTGTTTCTCGCTGCAATTACTAATATTGAATATAAACAAAAGACGCAATGTATGCTGTAGTTGCCAGTGTCTGAATAAATAACACGGTACTCTGCGCATAGGTAGCATCGATGGCTTGTTGGTATTTCATTTTTTGCTACTAAAAGTTTGTTAGTAAAAGCTATCTGAGAGGATGAATCATTACTTTTCTTTGGCATGGATCCATTTGGAGACAATATCGGGTGAGTTCGTTTAGTCTTTAAATCCGTCATTATGTTGAGAGAAATCGTACTCTCAATTTAATCTCTAAATTGACTGTAAGCTTAGGGTTGTAACTAGGCAGTTGTTTCGTAGGTGACTTAACTATTGCTTGTATTTTTGCATAGACTGCGTTGTTGCTGTTCTTGTTTGTGTTGGTGTTAATCAGTTTAACCTACAGGGTCCAAGTTGAACTATGCGGTTGTTCCCTGCACTTAGAACGGTAGGCTACTGCCCTCTAGGGTTTTCGACACACTTGCTCCTGGTTATGGTTTTACATTTTGTTGTAGCCTACGTCGCTCTGGATAAGAGCGTCTGCCAAATGCCTGTAATGTAATGTAATGCAATATTCCGTAGCAACAAGATAGACTCGACATTAGCCCTAAAATATGCCAATACAGCAGTGAAAACGCTGAATAACGAAATAAGCTAGACTAACTTTTTTAAAAAAATTATACCATGTCATTCTACAGTCAATATCTTGGACTAAACATTGAATAAATATACAATCTTACCATTGGTTTTACGCGTAGAGATGTCCCTTTTGCGAATGAGTGGTCATATATTGTCTTGGACAATCCGTTTGCGAAATAGCCGACCCTGGCGTCACAGATGCGCGTATATCTTCAAAAATAGCTGTGCGTAATACCACACCTGTTGCTTACGACGTTGTCGCCCTTTTTAGTGCAATTTGGCTTGATTGACAATTCATTTATTCAGTAGGTGAGAGTATAAGCTTTCTAACGATGTATAACATGTCTGATTTTGCTTTTGGAATAGCGTTTTATAGGTCAGTGTAACCAACATTTTTCTTATCTGCCAATGTCTAAATGAATAAAACGGTGCAGTTCGCGAGTTGATATTACGTCTTTTTTCCGTTTTTTCTCAATGTCTTATTTATTATTTGAAATGTGTATTTATGTGCTATTATTCTATCTGTCTCTGTGGCGCTCTGAAATGTGCATTCTCTGCTAAGCTGAGCAATGGATTGGAATATGTGTCTGACGTAGTGTTGCACGGTATACCAAAACTTCAGCACTTTCTCTGTACTTTTAAAAAAAAAAAAAAAAAAAGAAACGGTTGGGTATTAGAATATTCCGACGTTCGGTAGTTTTGAGTCAAATGTAAAACCCAGGGAAATGTGTCTCCCGCATTACTGATTGAGAGGATGAAAAGTGTTATTTGTCAGAATCTGCTAGATGGCAGTAGCAACTAAGGTTGCCAAATGAGGTGACTTGCGCTTGTGCACCCAGCTCCTTGATACAAGGCAAGCTTTGACTCAGTTCACTTCAGTAGCAATAGGTGTTCCAATTTGGAAATATTTTATTATAGATAGATGCTGTATTGTTATTAAAATATGCTGTTTTCAAATCGATTTAAAGGTGAAAGACCTGTTTTAAAGATTATTTAGTTTAATTTTTAACAACTGTTTAATTTTTGAAATATATTTAATATATTTTTCTATTGTTCAGTGTTGTAACACTATAGGCCTATGCATATTAATATGTTGAAGAGGCTTCAACTTAAAGGTTGTTAATGAACCAGGTTGTTAATAAACCATGAATTCGAAAATGAGGTCAACCCTTGTGGACATTACGTTTCTGATCTATTAAGGTAATTTCAGTATCGTTAGGTACCGAGTATCGAATTAGCATCGTTTCAGTTTCAAGTATCATTTCAGTATTGAGTATCGTGATACTTAACCTGGTATCAGTATCAAAATCAAAATTTTGGTATCGTGACAACACTAGTGTGATGCCTTTTTTAGTTGCGGTGCAGAAACACTGCAGCTGTGCATACACGCGGGGCCATCTAAGTGTTACGACATGCCATCTAAGTGTTACGAGATAGTAAAGGCCTTTACGGGAGGCGGTCAGGACACATCCATGGCGACGCAACTAAGTCATCCGACAGCGTCTCTTAGCACAAAATTGGCCATAAGTCATCAATATTTTATACAGTCATCATAATATTCAGTAGATATGTTGGGTGAAGGCATATGATCATGAGGACAAAGCCATTTTAAAATCGCTCCGTAGGGGGCGCGATGGTGCCAATGCTTGGACCCCTCCCAACGCCGCTAGCGGCTTTAATTATTATTATTATTCTTATTTTTCTCCGCTAAAAGTGTCTGAGGCTCAGCAACCGTAAGTCCTGGAGCAACCAAATTTGGCAGATGGGTTCCTATGGCCCCCCACTACTCAGGCACTAAAAATCACGTATGTCGGCCAGATGGTGGCGCTATAACAAAGGGTTTTGCGTAAAAGGACATAACTCCCACACCATAAGTTAGATCAACACAAAACTTCATCGACCTATGCCTCTGAACGTGCTCTACAACTTTGCCATTGGCACCACCTATGTCCGCCATATTGTTTGCCCGCCATTTAGACTTTTTCGTTGGGGCGTGGCAGTTTTCCCCGCTAAAATGTCTGAGGCTCAGCAACCATAAGTTGTAGACCAACCAACTTTGGTAGGTGGGTTCCTATGGCCCCCCACTACTCACGCACGAAAAATCTCCTATGTCGCCCAGATGGTGGCGCTATAACAAAGGATCACTCTTTTAAAGGCTATAACTGTCACACTATAAGTCCGATCAACACAAAACTTCATCGACCGATGCATCTGAATGTGCTCTACAACTTTGCTTTTGGGACCACCTATGTCCGCCATATGTTTTGCCCGCCATTTGGACTTTTTTATTAGGTGGGGTGCGGAAAAGCTGGAGCTCCAAATTCTAAGTGTTACGACATCGAGTAAACTTCTTTAGGGCAAGCGACATCCATGGCGACGCAAGTAATCCGACACCGTAAGGTTAGTTTTTTATCAGTGAGGGGACGGTCTTGGGGCACTTGGAACGGTAGGGTACTGCCCTCTAGGGTTTTCGACACACTTGTTCCTGGTTATGGTTAGACACTTTGTTGTACGTCGCTCTGGATATGAGCGTCTGCCAAATGCCTGTAATGTCATGTAGGCTAATATTCCGTAACAACAAGATAAACCCGACATTTGCCCTAAAATATGCCAATACAGCAGTGAAAACGCTGCTTACTGAATAACGAAATAAACGAGACAAAGTTTTTTTTAATTATACCATCTCATATTACAGTCAATATCTGGGACTAAACATTGAATAAATATACAATCTTACCGTTGGTTTTACGTGTAGAGATGTCCCTTTTGCGACTGAGTGGTCATACATTGTCTTGGACAATCCGTTTGTGATTCCTGTTGCTTACGGCGTTGTCGCCGTTTTTAGTACAATTTGGCTTGATTGACAGTTCATTTATTCAGTAGATGATAGTATAAGCTTTCTAACGATGTATAACATGTCTGATTTTGCATTTGGAATAGCGTTTTATAGTTCAGCGTAATGGAATATTTTCTTATCGCATTCACTGTGGCGTAGCATTAAAGACGATGCACCTAACGAAACGTTGTCAACGATTTTCATAATTTCTTGGAGAGTACTAATATTATTGAGGACTTCGGGGCATAGCTAAGCCATTTCTTTGCTTTTAGACCTATCTGACATCGTTTTCTGACGCAAAACAGAAGCGGATAGGACTTTGTCATTGATTTTCTGTCTCTATACTACTAAATACAGATAAAATGTCATGTTGCTATGTAAGTATTACTGCTCAAAATATTTCGGTTATATACGTTATTTTTGAAATTGAGTGTCTTTAAATAGGTTAGTGGTATTATATAATGTGGATATTTCACACTGCAATGTAAGCGTCAGTGTAATAGTTTTTGTGACCCATGGAACAGTGATGACTACAGGGTTGGAACGTTGCTAATACGTGGTGGACGGTTGAAAATTATTTTCGTCCCATCCCCATCCGTCATTATACTGAGAAATAGCTAAACCATTTTTATTGATAGTAATTGAGTTTCTCTGGAAACGCGCGAAAACACGCTGGTATAATAAAACAATGACGGTAAATATAGCCTACATATGTAGTCCGCTTCATTCCGTTGCTACCATAACATAACAGTGCCTACAGCTGCAGTTTCTCGCTGCAATTACTAATATTGAATATAAACACAAGACGCAATTTATGCTGTACTCTACCAATGTCTACATAAATGATACGGTACTCTGAGCGTATGAAGCAGTTATCATGGCTGGTGAGTTGATATTTTTTGCTACTACAAGTTTGTTAGTAAAAGCTTTGAGAGGATGAATCATTACTTTACTTTGGCATGGATCCATTTGAAGACAATATCGGGTGAGTTCGTTTACTCTTTAAATCCGTCATTATGCTGAGAGAAATCGTAT
Source organism: Anguilla pacifica (assembly GCA_039654925.1). Taxonomy (NCBI): domain Eukaryota; kingdom Metazoa; phylum Chordata; class Actinopteri; order Anguilliformes; family Anguillidae; genus Anguilla; species Anguilla pacifica. Next base: position 40,226,987 of record CM077292.1, read on the forward strand.
TCTCAATTTAATCTCCACATTGACTGTAAGCTTTGGGTTGTAACTAGTTAGCTGTTTCGTAGGTGACTTAGTTAATGCACTCGTCTTAACTATTGCTTGCATTTCTGCATAGACTGCGTTGTTGCTGTTCTTGTTTGTGTTAGTGTTAATCAGTTTAACCTACAGGGTCCAAGTTGAACTATGCGGTTGTTCCCAGCACTTGGAACGGTAGGCTACTGCCCTCTAGGGTTTTCGCCACAATTGTTCCTGATTATGGTTATACACTTCGTTGTACGTCGCTCTGGATAAGAGCGTCTGCCAAATGCCTGTAATTTAAGATGTAATGTAATATTCCGTAGCAACAAGATAAACCAGAAATTAGCCTTAAAATATGTCAATACAGCAGTGAAAACTCTGCTCACTGAAGAACGAAATAAACGAAACGTTTTTTTTTTAATTATTCCATGTCATTCTACAGTCACTATCTGGGACTAAACATTGAATAAATATACAATCTTACCATTGGTTTTACGCGTAGAGATGACCCTTTTGCGAATGAGTGGTTATATATTGTCTTGGACAATCCGTTTGCGAAATATACGCGCATCTGTCACGCCTGGGTCGGCTATCTTCAATAATAGCTGTGCGTAATACCACACCTGTTGCTTACGGCGTTGTCGCCCTTTTTAGTACAATTTGGCTTGATTGACAATTCATTTATTCAGTAGGTGAGAGTATAAGCTTTCTAACGATGTAGGTTTTGCTTTTGGAATAATGTTTTATAGGTCAGCGTAACCGAAAATTTTCTGATCTGCCAATGTCTAAATAAATAAAACGGTAGGCTGCTCTGCGCGTAGGTCGCGACTTGATATCTCGTCTTTTGTTTCGTTTTTTCTCAGTGTCGTAATTATTATTTGAAATGTGTATTCATGTGTTATTATTCTATCTGTCTCTGGGGCGCTCTGAAATGTGCGTTTTCTGCTAAGCTGAGCAATGGATTGGAATAGGTATGTGTCTGACGTAATGTTGCACGGTATACAGAAACTTCAGCATCTTTTCGGTACTTAAAAAAAATAAAAATAAAAATAAACGGTTCGGTATTAGAATTTTCCGACGTTCCGTAGTTTTGCGTCAAATGTAAAAGCCAGGGAAATGTGTCTCCGGCATTACTGATCGAGAGGATGAAAAGTGTAATTTGCCAGAATCTTCGCTAGATGACAGTAGCAACTAAGGTTGGCAAGTGAGGTGACGCGCGCTTGTGCACTACTCGTTGGTACAGCGCAAGCTTGGACTCAGTTCACTTCAGTAGCAATAGGTGTTCTAATTTGTAAATATTATATTATAGGAAGATGCTGTATTGTTATTGAAATATGCTGTTTTTAGATTTATTTAAAAGTGAAAGACCTGTTTAAAGATAATTTACTTTGCAATTGTTTAATTTTTGAAATATATTTAATATAGTTTTCTATGGTTTAGTGTTGTAACACTATAGGCCTATGCTTATTGATATGCTGAACAGGCTTCAACTTAAAGGATGTTAATAAACTAGGCTTTTAATAAACCGTGAATTCGAAAATGAGGTCAACCTTTGTGGACATTACCTTTCTGATCAATTAAGGTAATTTCAGTATCGTTAGGTACCGAGTATTGAATCAGTATTGTTTCAGTATCAATTATCATGATACTAAACCTGGCATCGTTATCAAAGTCAAAATTTTGGTACCATGACAACACTAGTGTGACGCTTTTTTTAGTTGCGGCATGGAAGCGCTGCAGCTGTACACACACACCGGGCCATCTAAGTGTTACGACATGCCATCTAAGTGTTACAACATAGTAAAGACCTTTACGAGAAGCGGCCAGGACACATCCGATGCCAACGAAACTAAGTCATCCGCCAGCATGTCTTAGCATAAATTTGGCCATAAGTCATCAATATTTTACTACGTCAGACACATATTCCCATCCATTGTTCATCGTGATATTCAGTAGATATGTTGGGTGAAGGTATATGATCATGAGGAAAAAGCCATTTTAAAATCGCTCCATAGGGGGCGCGATGGTGCCAATGCTTGGACCCCTCCCAACGCCGCTTGCAGCTTTAATTATTATTATTATTATTTTTCTCCGCTAAAAGTGTCTGAGGCTGAGGAACCATAAAGCCTAGAGTAACCAAATTTGGCAGGTGGGTTCCTATGGCCCCCCACTACTCAGGCACTAAAAATCACCTATGTCGGCCAGATGGTGGCGCTATAACAAAGGGTTAGGCGTAAAAGGCCATAACTCTCACACCATAAGTTAGATCAACACAAAACTTCATCGACATATGCATCTGAACGTGCTCTATCACTTTGCCATTGGCACCACCTATGGCCGCCATATTGTTTGCCTGCCCTTTCGACTTTTTAGTTGGGGCGTGGCAGTTTTCTCCACTAAAATGTCTGAGGCTCAGCAACCATAAGTTGTAGACCAACCAAATTTTGGAGGTGGGTTCCTATGGCCCCCCACTACTGGGGCACTAAAAATCATCTATGTCGGCCAGATGGTGGCGCTATAACAAAGGGTCATACTTTAAAAGGTCGTAACTCCCACACCGTAAGTCAGATCAACACAAAACTTCATCGACCGATGCATCGGAATGTGCTCTACAACTTTGCTTTTGGGACCACCTATGTCCGCCATATGGTTTGCCCGCCATTTGGACTTTTTTATTAGGTGGGGTGCGGAAGAGCTGTGGCTCCAAATCTAAACGGTTACGACATCGAGTAAACTTCTTTACGGCAAGCGACATCCATGGCGACGCAAGTAATCCGACACCGTAGGGTCTAGTTTTTATCAGTGAGGGGACGGTCTGAACGTCGGGGAAGCAGTGGAAGACAGTGTCAGACATTATTTGAAGACAGTATCGGGTGAGTTCGTTTAGTCTTTGAATCTGTCATTATGCTGAGAAATAGCTAAACCATTTTATTGATAGGTTCTGAGTTTCTGTGCAAACGCGCGAAAACACGCTGGTATAATGAAACAATGACGGTAGCCTAATACATATATAGTCCGCTTCGTTCCGTTGCTACCATAAGATAACAGACTATCTTGTGTCTACAGCTGCAGTTCCTCACTGCAATTTCTAACATTGAATATTCACAAAAGACGCAATTTATACTGTACTCTGCCAATGTCTAAATAAATCATACGCTACGGTACAGCTTTAAGAGGATGAATCATTACTTTTCTTTGACATGGATCCATTTGAAGACAATAACGGGTTCGTTTTTAAATCCGTCATTATGCTGAGAGAAATCGTATTCTCAATTTAATCTCTAAATTTATTCTAAGGTTAGGGTTGTAACTAGTTAGCTGTTTCGTAGGTGACTTAGTTAATGCACTCGTCTTAACTATTGCTTGTATTTTTGCATAGACTGCGTTGTTGCTGTTCTTGTCTGTGTTAGTGTTAACCAGTTTAACCTACAGGGTCCAAGTTGAACTATGCGGTTGTTCCATGCACTTGGAACGGTATGCTACTGCCCTCTAGGGTTTTCGACACACTTGTTCCTGGTTATGGTTAAACATTTTGTTGTACGTCGCTCTGGATAAGAGCGTCTGCCAAATGCCTATAATGTAATATAATATTCCGTAGCAACAACATAAAAGTTTTTTTTAAATTATGCCATGTCATTCTACATTCAATATCTGGGACTAAAAATTGAATAAATATACAATCTTACCACTGGTTTTACGCGTAGAGTTGTCCCTTCTGCGAATGAGTGGTCATATATTGTCCTGGACAATCCGTTTGAGAAATATAGGCTACGCGCATTTGTCACGCCTGGGCTATCTTCAAAAATAGCTGTGCGTAATACCACACCTCTTGCTTACGGCGTTGTCGCCCTTTTTAGTGCAATTTGGCTTGACTGACAATTAATTTATTCAGTAGGTGAGAGTATAAGCTTTCTGACGATGTATAACATGTCTGTTTTTGGTTTTGGAATAGCGTTTTATATGTCAGCGTAACCGAAAATTTTCTTATATGCCAGTGTCTACATAAATAAAACGGTAGGCTGCTCTGCGCGTAGGTCGCGACTTGATATCTCGTCTTTTGTTTCGTTTTTTCTTAATGTCGCATTTATTACTTGAAATGTGTATTTATGTGTTATTATTCTATCTGTCTCTGTGGCGCTCTGAAATGTGCATTCTCTGCTAAGCTGAGCAATGGATTGGAATATGTGTCTGACATAGTGTTGCACGGTATTCCAAAACTTCAGCACTTTCTCGGTACTTAAAAAAAATAAAAATAAAATAAACGGTTCGCTATTAGAATATTCCGACGTTCGGTAGTTTTGAGTCAAATGTAAAAGCCAAGGAAAATTGTCTCCCGCATTACTGATTTAGAGGATGAAAAGTGTAATTTGTCAGAATCTTTGCTAGATGGCAGTAGCAACTAAGGTTGCCAAGTGAGGTGACTTGCGCTTGTGTACTCAGCCCTTTGATACAGCGCAAGCTTTGACTCAGTTCACTTCAGTAGCAATAGCTGTTCTAATTTGTAAATATTTTATTAAAGGAAGATGCTGTATTGTTATTGAAATATGCTGTTTTTAGATATATTTTAAAGTGAAAGACCTGTATAAAGATAATTTACTTTACAATTGTTTAATTTTTGAAATATATTTAATATAGTTTTCTATGGTTTAGTGTTGTAACACTATAGGCCTATGCTTATTGATATGCTGAACAGGCTTCAACTTAAAAGTTGTTAATAAACCAGGTTTTTTATAAACCGTGAATTCGAAAATGAGGTCAACCCTTGTGGACATTACCTTTCTGATCAATTAAGGTAATTTCAGTATCGTTAGGTACCGAGTATTGAATCAGTATTGTTTCAGTATCAATTGTCATGATACTAAACCTGGTATCGGTATCAAAGTCAAAATTTTGGTATCGTGAGAACACTAGTGTGACGCCTTTTTTAGTCACAGCATGGAAGCGCTGCAGCTGTACATACACGCTGGGCCATCTAAGTGTTACAACATGCCATCTAAGTGTTACGACATAGTAAATGCCTTCACGAGAAGCGGCCAGGACACATCCATGGCGACGCAACTAAGTCATCCGCCAGCGTCTCTTACCACAAAATTGGCCATAAGTCATCAATTTTTTTATACAATAATCATGATATTCAGTAGATATGTTGGGTAAAGGTGTATGATCATGAGGACAAAGCCGTTTTCAAATCGCTCCATAGGGGGTGCGATGGTGCCAATGCTTGGACCCCTCCCAACGCCGCTTGCGGCTTTAATTTGAAATTGAATTTTATTGCCATGAAATTGAATAACTGTCAACTTGTATTTCAACTCTGAAAAATTCAAAGCATGCTTTCAAATTCAGTTCTCACAAATTCAGATTCAGTTTTGTGTGACAGATATCCAGAGACTTCAGTAAAAGCAACCGAGCACAGATTGAATACAGCTATTTTTAGCCAATCAGTAGTTGAGTCAGCTATGGCTATCAAACCAAAATGCGCATGTCTTTTCCTGCCACACACCGAACGGAGCAGATGCTGAGACACACCGTTAACCATGTAAAATGGTTCATATTTTAGAAGAAATGAAGGCTACGCAGGAAAACTTGTCTGATAAATTACATTAGCCTATAGCTACTGTAACGTTACTGTGTTTGTGCGATCAGGACATGAAATGCATTTAGCCTATTCAATCGAACCAGAATGACAACTGTGGCTAACTGGCTAATTCTTTTCAATGTTCAACAACATGGTCCTGTTGGTTATTCAACGACATCATCTTGTGGTTTTCTGGTTTGGCTACTGCAATAAAATTCAGTTTCAAACCAGTACATTCCAATTATGCTATTCAAATGCAAATTATGCAATTCAAATTCAAATATTGAATGCAATTATTCAAATTATGCTATTCAATTTCAAATTATGCAATTCAAATTCGGAATGCAATTATTGAAAATTGTGCAATACAAATTCAATTTAATTCAATTCAAATTCAATTTCTGGTGGCACTAATCTCAGCCCATACTCATCTTTTACCACAAAAGTAAGGTTGTATATTTATTCCATATTTAGTCCCAGATATTGACTGTAGAATGACATGGTATAATTTTAGAAAGCTTTGTCTTGTTTATTTCAGTATTCAGTGAGCTGCGCTTTCACTGCTGTATTGGCAAAACTTAGGGCTATTGTGGCATTTATCTTGTTGCTATGACGGAATACGTTTTTTGAGTCATGAAAGAATCATTTTATGAATGCCTAGATAGACACTATTGTCTATTATGTTGTGGGTGGGGGGGTATAGTTAAAGGGAGGGTGTGCTTGTTAAATGAACAACCAGTGCGACAATGGTGACCTTTTGAGGTGTGGTAGTACGGACCCAAACGCAGACCAAGTGTGAAGTCTAAAAAGTGGGTTTAAATAAAGATTCAAAAATAGTCCAAAAACAAATCAGAATCCTAAAAACATGAAAAGTTCACAACCAGGAGATCAGAGGCAACAAATCCAAAAACAGCAAGCAGAATCTTAGTCAAAAAACAGGCAGAGTTCATAACAGGAGTTCAGGACAAGAAGGCAAACAATACAAAAACGGCAGGCAAAAAAACTTGGTCTAAAACAGGCAGAAGTTGTAACAGGTCAGACTAGAGCAAGTTAACAGGCAAGAACACAACTAACAAACTGTGACAATCTGACACAGAACACAGACAACAGTGGAGTTTAAATAGCAGGCAGAATGAGGAGATAAGGAGCTGCAGGTGAGGTAGGTGGCTCTGGCTTGATTGTATAATTGCATCAGGAGCAGGGTGTAGCCAAATGGCTGACAGGAGCTGAAGGCGGAGAAGTGGGCCGAGGCACACATGGAATCTGTAAACAAACACAAGCACATGCTCTCACCCACACACAATCACACAGACAGACAGGAGGAAAACAAACAGAAACAGGGGAGTTCAGCCCGTGGTACTGACACCTTTGGTACATATTGTACGTCGCTTTGGATAAAAGTGTCTGCCAAATAAATGTAATGTAATGTAAGTAGCAAAACAGTATCAAAGTAGAGCAAATCTACGATTCTGTCATGAACGAGCCCCCAATATGTCAGGAGCTGTAACTCACCTGCCTTATAATAACCAGGTGTATGCTACCGGACGTAACATGAAGCCACCTCAGTATTAACCAAAACCCGAAAGAAACCCAATAAGCACAAAGTGGGGGCTCGTTCAGGATCTATTGCTTTTTTGCATTCCATATTGTATATCACAAGAAATAATATGAAATAAATTCAGTTATAACTACACAATAACTATTTTCGGATGTTCACCGGGTGATGTTCATCAGCTGCCTCTGACTAACCGTCTTCCTGTATGCACTCTTGATGAATTGATAAAAATAAAATTTGTATTTTTGGCTGAACTGCAACAGCGGGGCCAGCCCTACAAACGCGAATGTCTGTGACTGAGTCCCTGAGTGATGAAGTTAGACCACTGGTCGGCCAAGTTATGAAGTTACACCATTGGTCAGCTGGAGAGGTCAGCCATATACTAGGTTTTGACCTGGTCTTGTTAATATGGTGGTTGTGTTCTTGAGCACTCAGTCCATAAAGTCCCTATTATGAACAAACCTGTTTACTAATTTTCTGTAAGGAACAGGCTTGCGTAGTCAAGTGCTGTCCCGTGTATTCTGAGGGGCAAATAAACAGAGGGCAGTGGTTACAAGTCATTGGGTTTTTTGTGTGAATATGTGTATTGACTTGAGTGTGCTGAAATAGTGGGTGGCCTGACTGGTAGTCTACTTACTTAGCTACACCACTATATCATATGTATTGATATAGTGGTGTAGATTTCGGGCGGGGGGGACGCAGGGGATACGTCCCCCTCAATATTTAGAACGAGTGCATTTGTCCCCCCCCCCCCCCCCCCCCAATAAAAAATATGAAAGAAGCATTTTTCAGTGGCCATGAGGTCATTTATCAATATCACTTAACATTTCCAAAACCATATTTGATTTGAACCCTCTGAAGACGAGCGTATTAATTTAATAAAAATTTCCGGGTACATTTGGTGGAAACGCGGCTTTTGTTACAAATCTAATCGGTTTCGTTCTTAACCAATCAGAGATCAGTGCGCCTAGTCAACGCATCAGAATAGTGATATTTGGTCATATTTTTTCTATTCTGTTCAGCCTTGAAAATGTTTTGATCCAGGCAGAATGTAAAATGTTATTGCCTGCTACTATTAATTACCCAAATATGAGCTTTTGGCACTAATTCGCGCTGGGGTGAGTTCGCTTAATTTCTACAACGCTCATAGGAAATGCATGGTAGACTCTGATAATTCTATTTCCGGGTCGTGGTAGCCTTCTTGCGGAGGTGCAATATGCGGAAGTATCGAATTGAATAGAATTGAATGGAACCACGTGACCACGCATGCGTTCTAGTTCTTACAGTTCGTTGGTAAAACACGACATTGATTAAATTAAAAAGAGTTGTTCCGAGTTTTGCGCTAGGGGTAACATATGGGGTTAGCACTGAACTGTATGGGTTTTACTTTCTGTAGTTATCCAGCTAACTCAGTAATCCTGCTTTGTGATAGTCTACAGGCCCCGGAAGTCTCTGATTGTTGCCAGCTTCACGGAGCTCCGACATAGACCTGTATATCCATGGCAAGGTTGCTAAACCTCTTGTATTGTTAGACAAATAAAACGGTAAGACTGTTGTATGTCACATCGTTACATATTGATTTCACGTGGCTTCGTTTGAGAAAAAAAGCGAATGCCATGTCCCTAAACATTCGGCTTTAGTAATTGGCAACTACAGCTGGCTGTTTTTAGTGCCTGCTAACGTTAAAGCTAGCTGAGTAACCGGTATGTCGAAAGATGTTGGTAGACATAGTCTAGGTGCAATTAAGTTGTAACGCTGATGTTAGTCTAGTTTTTGCCGAATTTTAGCTAAAATAATTTTGGTCCTTTTTTAAATAACATCGTAATGTAAGTCTAGGATAGTTGCTACACATTAAGATGGTCAGGGTTAGATAGTTAACAAAAATGTGCACCGTTAGACAGTTTTTTTGATACCGTGTATGACTTACATAAGTGGATTTTTCTATTATTTCATTTGCGAAACACTAGATGTCATCTAAGTGAACATTAACATTAGCCTGGGACCTTAGATAGCTACAGCTACGACGCTAACCGCCTGATAACGATGCAGTGGAATGTTAAATATGAAGTAAATCTATCGCTGTTTCCATCGCAGCTCATTCGACATAAGCGGTATCGCACACTTATGTACCATACTTTCTTAAAATAGGGAAGTGTATTTGGTTAGTTTTTTAACTTTTATACACTGTAGAAAAATATACTTAGGTTTATATTTGAACTTTTCTGCAACTTTTACTACGTGAAGAATAATCAAGTAGAAGAAAGTGATACTCAAGTACAGAAAATGATACTAAAATACTGAACTAGTTGTATGGCACTAATGCTCACTGGATGTTACTTTTGAGTTTTATTAACTAAAAAGGGAGCCAGTTTTGTAGCAGATTTGGCAAAGGCAGTCTAGTGGGTCTATTTAAATGTTGTGTAGCCTACAATTTTTCTTTCCTTATTTTTGTAAGGGGGTGCAGCGCTATATGGTGTTGAGCACTTTGTGCTATGATGGCATTATAAACAGACTGAGCAGGTGATTGATGAGGAGAGTGCTTTGTTAGCAACAAAATAAACATGTAGTTTCACCTTTTCAAGAAGCAACATGTGTTGATGAGTTTCTACACTGAATGGGTGCAGCTGGGAAAAATGAACCAGTGGGTGTGATTTTCAGCTCGGTTCTATCAGAATATACAGCTGTATTTGGGTTTAAAGCACATCTACATTTGACGCTTTCATAACTGCTGCGAGCCGGCACATCTTGTACTTCAATAAAAGGAGAATGACATTGCTGTCTCCTTGTGAATTTTAGTTCTGCAATTTTCCAGTGTATCCACCTCTGTTCTGTGCAGGATCTGCCATGGATTTGGTGCAGTTTGTGGTGTCCCTGTTGGACCTGCACAAGCAGCAGCTGCAAGCTCTGGCTTGTCAGGGGGAGATCCAGGCTGCAGTCCTCTCACAGCTGCTGGAGGGGGAAGGGCCTGGGTGCATGGGGGAGGGCCTGCGGACGCCAAGATTGAAGCTAGAGGAAGGGAACCCAGAGGCCTACTTCATTGTATTTGAGCAGGCGGCTGCCTCCTGCAGGCTGCCCAGGGAAGAGTGGGGTGCCAAGCTGGCAAGGCTGATAGGCCAGGAGGTGCAAGAGGAGGTGTGTCCCATCTCCACATCGTCCACTTTACCTGATTATGATGCCCTTAAAGCCAAGATACTAAGCAAAGCGTGGGCAGAGGAGGACCAGAGCCGACTGGACTTCCTGTCAGTGAGGTACGACCCCCTGAAAGGTGTCAGAGAGCTGGGCCAGAAGCTGGACGGGGCTGCAAAACGCTGGCTCAGGCCCGAGCGCAGGACTGCTGTGCAGGTTGAACAGCAGGTTGCCATGGAGCAGTTTGTCTCCCTCCTGCCAGAAGAGGCTGGGGCTTGGGTGCACAGGCGGCACCCTCGGGACATGGAGAAAGCCATCCAATTGGCTGAACATTTTCTGAGCCTATCCAGTGAGGAAAGCTCTTCTACCAACGCCACACCCACAAGACAGATGGATACATCAGAAAGACAGTCTGAGCCAGCGGACAGAGGGTAGGCTATCAAGTGTTTTCATTACTTAATTTTACACATTTAGCTTAATTTTACACATTTATTGAGATGTAGATAGGGATGTAGTCCTTGTAAGATTTAATTATTTTAACCCCTTATGTTTATGTGCATTCATTCTGATTTTTTTTTTTTACTCTGAAATTTTCAATCTATCTGGTCACACAATGCACTGTTTGAAAGTGTTAAAACTCACAGTTCTGTATCTATAACTATTTTACGATGCCAGTATTATTTTGTAACGTGGGGTAGCAAAACAAGCTTTGGGGGGCCCTCACCTTCTTGGCGGTTTGGAAATCCACAGACGACAGACATCACAATAAAATTGGTATGCTTGTCACAGCAAGAATCCAGCTGACAAAGTCCATAGGAATTTTTAGTCCCAAAAATGTGCTAACTTGGAGAAACCTTGACAGAATGTCCTTTGTGTACTTGGAAATTCTCCGGAGGAATTATCATTGTCAGTTTCTCCATTGTATACATGCTGAAAATATTGTGTACAAAAGAATGGGCCTCATTCACCAATATCTTCCGAAGTTTTTTCTTAAATTTGTTCTTGAGAAAGTTCCTAAGAAAAGTCTACGTCAGATTCATAACGTGTTTTTAAACCGCAGAGTTGTTCGTAACCGTGTTCTTATAATGATGCATCCCATTGCCCTTGTAAACTGAAAGCGCATGCCAGTTGTTCCTAATTAGCATAGGTAAAGTTGAGAGAGAAGTCAAGAATGCCCAAATGAAAATCTAAAGACGGTGGAGCACCGGACTCCAAACGTAAGGAAAAGTGGAGTGGAGGTATTGCTGCAGGAAGTGAACAGCAAACCACTTGTCATATTTAATAGCGTCAGTAGTGGATATAAAATGACACACAAAAAAAAAGATGCATGGGATGCTATTACTTGTTCAGTGAACGCTGTATCCCGAGAAGGTCGCACAACTGATGAAGTAAAAAAAAAAAAAAAAATTGTTTGATGTCAAATCTGAGGCAAACAAAATGCTGGTGGGAGTGGGCACAAGGAATTGCATGTTATGCATTCAAACGATAAAGCGCTTCTCGTCACATTAATACCGCTAATTAAATCAACCGGCAGTAAACTGCATCGGAGTAGGCTAAACCCGTCGCTGCACAGAACACTGCACACAAAATGTATTGCCAGTCCAGGGTTTTCCCCAGAAAAGTTGTTAGGCCCGGTATCTTTTGACGGGGGCCCGGCGCGGGCCAGCGACAGACTGATGGTAGGATTAAGGTAGGGCCCTATAGTTTATGTGATAACAGAATCACAGACGGAATCGCAGAATTGAGAATTTAAAAAAGCTATAACACAGATTCCATAGGGCCCTACATTAAGTCAGTGCTAAAAGCTGACTGGAGATTTAAAAGTATGACTATGTAATGTGAATGTTGTTATAAATAAATCATTTATTCAACACACATTTAAAAAAATCAACAACTATTTACAGCATAGCAGAGTCTAACAAAGAATCTGACAACAATACACAGTCTTGGAATGCTGTGTTTTCAACAACAACAAAAGAAATTAAATTAAATTAAAATAAATAATATCAAAGTTTTTGCACTCTACAAAAACTTGTATTCAAGTCCTGATTGGCTACTGCATCTTACAACAAGCCTTGTAATGCTGGGCACATTTACGGGAAACGAGAACCGGTTCCAACTTGTCCTATTCATTGGAATCGTATGCCTCAAAGCTTATCGATTCTGGTTATCGAAGCCCACGTTTTTACGACAGCTGCGCATTGCAAAACAATGACGTAACTCCTTGGGGGAGGCACGCACGCACGCAGCCTCTCTCAGATGTTTGTTTTGGACGGCAGCTGTCACAACAAATTTGATCCGGGCTGCCAGCCTTGATATATTCTGTTGCGATAAAGATTCTAAGACAACTCAGCAATTTCTCTGGATTAATGGGTTATTTTCTAGCCTGAAATGCGAACGTATTACTAAATGGCTGCACATGTCTTGAAACGTGCAAGTAGTTGGCTGTCGCACTGGATATGAAGTAAATGTTTTTACCAATAAATAATAATAATAATAATAATAATAATAATAATAATAATAATAATTAAAGCCGCAAGCGGCATTGAGAGGGGTCCAAGCATTGGCACCATCGTGCCCCCTATGGAGCGATTTTAAAATGGCTTTGTCCTCATGATCATATACCTTCACCCAACATTTCTACTGAATATCATGATGATTGTATAAAATATTGATGACTTATGGCCAATTTTGTGGTAAGAGACGCTGGCGGATGACTTAGTTGCGTCGCCATGGATGTGTCCTGGCCGCTTCCCGTAAAGGCCTTTACTATGTTGTAACACTGAGATGGGATGTCGTAACACTTAGATGGGATGTCGTAACACATATATGGCCCTGCGTGTATGTACAGCTGCAGCGCTTCCATGCTGTAACTAAAAAAGGCGTCACACTAGTGTTGTCACGATACCAAAATTTTGACTTTCATATCAATACCAGGTTTAGTATCATGATACTCGATACTGAAATTATATTGATTCAATACTCGGTACCTAATGATACTGAAATTACCTTAATAGATCAGAAACGTAATGTCCACAAGGGTTGACCTCATTTTCAAATTCACGGTTTATGAAAAACCAGGTTTATTAACAATCTTTAAGTTGAAGCCTGTTCAACACATTAATAAGCATAGGCCTATAGTGTTACAACACTAAACCATAGAAAACTATATTAAATATATTTAAAAAATTGAACAATTGTAAAGTAAATTATCTTTAAACAGGTCTTTCACTTTTAAATAGATCTAAAAACAGCATATTTTAATAACAATACAGCATCTTCCTATAATAAAATATTTAGAAATTAGAACACCTATTGCTACTGAAGTCAACTGACTCGAAGCTTGCGCTGCATCAACCAAGTGAATGCACAAGCGCACATCACCTCACTTGGCAACCTTAGTTGCTACTGCCATCTAGCGAAGATTCTGACAAATTACACTTTTCATCCTCTAAATCAGTAATGCGGGAGACACATTTCCCTGGCTTTTACATTTGACGCAAAACTACCGAACGTCGGAAAATTCTAATACGGAACCGTTTCTTTTTTCTTTTTTCTTTTTTTTTTTAAGTACCGAGAAAGTGCTGAAGTTTTGGTATACCGTGCAACACTACATCAGACACATATTCCAATCCATTGCTCAGCTTAGCAGAGAATGCACATTTCAGAGCGCCACAGAGACAGATAGAATAATAACACATGAATACACATTTCAAATAATAAATACGACATTGAGAAAAAACAAAAGACGAAATATCAACTCGCGACCTGCGTGCTGCGCGCAGAGCAGCCTACCATTTTATTCATTTAGACATTGGCAGATGAGACAATTTTCGGTTACGCTGACCTATAAAACGCTATTCCAAAAGCAAAATCAGACATGTATACATCGTTAGAAAGCTTATACTCTCACCTACTGAATAAATGAATTGTCAATCAAGCCAAATTGCACTAAAAAGGGCGACAACGCCGTAAGCAACCAGTGTGGTATTACGCACAACTATTAATGAAGATAGCCGACCCAGGCATCACAAATGCGCGTATTTTTCACAAACGGATTGTGCAAGACAATATATGACCACTCATTCGCAAAAGGGACATCTACGCATAAAACCAACGGTAAGATTGTATATTTATTCAATGTTTAGTCCAAGATATTGACTGTAGAATGACATGGTATAATTTAACAAGAAAATTTGTCTCGTTTTCTTGGTTATTCAGTGAGCAGCGTTTTCACTGCTGTATTGGCATATTTTATGGCTAATGTCGGGTTTATCTTGTTGCTACGGAATATTACATTACATTACAGGCATTTGGCAGACGCTCTTATTCTGGGTGATGTACAACAAAGTGTATAACCATAACCAGGAACAAGTGTGTCCGAAAACCCTAGAGAGAAATACCGTTCCAAATGCAGGGAACAATCGCATAGTTCAACTTGGACCCTGTAGGTTAAACTGATTAACACTAACACAAACAAGAACAGCAACAACGCAGGCTATGCAAAAATACATGCAATATTTAAGACGAGTGCATTAACTAAGTCACCTACGAAACAGCTAACTAGTTACAACCCTAAGCTTACAGTCAATTTAGAGATTAAATTGAGAATACGATTTCTCTCAGCATAATGACGGATTTAAACACTAAACGAACTCTCCCGATATTGTCTTCAAATGGATCCATGCCAAAGAAAAGTAATGATTCATCCTCTCAAAGCTTTTACTAACAAACTTTTAGTAGCAAAAAACGACGCGGAACGAAGCGGACTATAGATGTATTACCGTCATTGTTTTATTATACTAGCGTGTTTTCGCGCGTTTGCACAGAAACTCAAATACTAACAATAAAATGGTTTAGCCATTTCTCAGCATAATGACAGATTCAAAGACTAAACAAACTCCCCGATACTGTCTTCAAATGGATCCAGGCTCAAGAAAAGTAATTATTCATCCTCTGAAAAAGCTTTTACTAACAAACTAGACCCTACGGTGTCGGATTACTCGCGTCGCCATGGATGTCGCTTGCCGTAAAGCAGTTTACTAGATGTCGTAACACTTAGATTTGGAGCTCCAGCTCTTCCGCACCCCAACTAATACAAAAGTCCAAATGGCAGGCAAACAATATGGCGGACATAGGTGGTCCCATAGGTGCCCAAAGTTGTAGAGCACATTCAGATGCATCGGTCGATGAAGTCTTGTGTTGATCTGACTTATGGTGTGGGAGTTATGGCCTTTTAAATTATGACTCTTTGTTATAGCGCCACCATCTGGCCTACATAGGTGATATTTAGTGCCTGAGTAATGGGGGGACATAGGAACCCACCTGCCAAATTTGGTTCCTCTAGGACTTATGGTTGCTGAGCCTCAGACATTTTAGTGGAGAAAACTTCCGCGCCCCAACTAAAAAGTCAAAATGGCGGGCAAACAATATGGCGGACATAGGTGGTCCCAATGGCGAAGTTGTAGAGCACGCTCAGCTGCATAGGTCGATGAAGTTTTGTGTTGATCTAACTTATGGTGTGGGAGTTATGGCCTTTTATGCATGACCCTTTGTTATAGCGCCACCATCTGGCCGACATAGGTGATTTTTAGTGCCTCAGTAGTGGGGGTCCATAGGAACCCACCTGCCAAATTTGGTTGCTCTAGGACTTATGGTTGCTGAGCCTCAGACACTTTTAGCGGAGAAAAATAAGAATAATAATAATCCTAACAAATACGATAGGGTTCCACCAGCTTCGCTGCTTGGACCCCTAATAAATGTGATTTTATCCATGGAAATAGCTATACAGAAAGGCAAAATAAATGTTGTGGTTGCGATTGCCGTCGTAGATGTCAGAAGGAAATGTCACTGACAACAAAAAATTTGCTCTCTTTGCAGTGGTTTGGGCTGGAAACGAGCTGTAAGAGCGGGATATGCACAACACAGCCTACTGATTGGCTACTGAATCTTACAACAACGTACAGCCTTGGAATGCTGGGCACATTTCAACAACAACAAAATATCTATGTTACTGACTGTTTGGCTAGCTAAATGACCACGTTGTCGTGCACATCAATGTCATCAAGCTAACGTTATTAATAAACAAGTGAAGTCGTTATTTTGATGGCGATGAATAAGACATGTAATGAATGTTACAATGTATCAAATATTACACTAATGCTATTATTTTAATGTTACCTACACACTGCTTAAGTTAATATAAAAAGAATGTACTTACTGACGAGATGAAGTGATAATGCAGCTCGTAACGAGGTTAATTAGCCTTCTAAATAAGAAACGGTGGCTTGCTAGGTAACGTTAGCTTGAGATAGTTGGAAGCGCCAAGTGTTGAACGTCATTACGCACATTGAGAGTAAAGAACACTGATCTCAGACCTGCTGTTTTCCTATAGTGCGTTCACGTTTAAACCAACAGATGTCGCTGGGGAGCTTTCCAACCGAGCCGCCCCACTGTTAGTGTAGTTTAAAAAACATTAAAAATACATTTAAAAAAATTTTTTTTCTTAAATTCCCTGATGCTTAGGCCCAGCGGGTGGTCAACTTAGGCCCGGCGGGCTGCCGGGCTTGCAATACACTGGCGGAACCCCCGCAGTCATTTTGGTGTCACCCCCCTAGTGACGCCTCTGAATAAGCGTTCTCTTCTTCAACATGTACATGTGTTTAAAAAGTGTTACCTAAGTGCTTAGTTTGTATTCAAAATTTAAACATTTGCTTTTGCAGTATAGACCGAACATTGCATAATTGAAACCCCCAAAAATAAAAGGTCACTACAATGGTTTGTTTTTATCATTTATTTACAGATGAACTCTCGCTGAGGCAACCACCCTCTGAGGTGGAACCTGGCACCTTAATGCTTTGTAAAATAATGAAAATAATTATTAAAAAAATATTATAAATGATAAAAATATTATTGTAATTGAAGTCCTATAATATTGTACAACTGTAGCATTGAAGAAAACGCAATAACCAATTATTTTGCACAAACATGTCAGCACTCAAATGTGCGTAAGTGTGCTCCTGAGTGTGCGTAGATTCTGTTCTTACCTAAGAACAGATCCCAAATAAGAAAACATTGGTGAATGTCAGAATCCTCGTGAAAACTGCGTATGTGGGTTTTCTTCTTATGAACGGTTGGTGAATGAGGCCCAATGTGCATAAGTCTCAGCGTTCTTGAGACTTTATGCCTAAAGGTTGTTTTACAACAAAAATTTATTTTGCAATGGCTAATTCTAAATGGAAGATTTGGTATTTGGAGGTCTTGCAAGAAATCACTTGTCTGAGTGAGTATTTCTGTGGAGAACAGTGGAAACGGCTTTGACTCCACAGCAGAGGGCATGTTTAATGAAGGACTTGATCCCATTTTATATCAGTGGGCTTCTAAATACATTCTCAAAATTTTTTTATTATTATTCATTACTCATATAAAAGACATACCGGATAATAATAAAGATATTTTTGAGAATTGAGAATATTTTGACATGTTGATGGGGCTGGAGATTTTGACATAAAGCAGGGGGAAAGCAAATCATAACTTCTTCCTTGTGCATACAGTATAAAGTATATGGAATCTTACACCTCTAGTATCCCATAATATGATTTTGTTGCCAAGTGTCCTTTTGGAATCTCCTTGTGGCTTTTTTGGAAACCTGCCTAGACATTACTAAAAAAAACAAAACAATGCAGAATGCCTACTTTTGGTGGTATTGTCGATCAATTTTGAATCAGGATTTAGCTTTGTGGCTTTGTCTCCATTGTGTTTTTAAGCCCACCAGACACAGCCTCAAACATCTGTATCCTCTCAAAAACAAGACCAGGTTAAAACCTAGTATATGGCTGGACCTAACACACGTGATCCGGCCGACCAATGGTGTAACTTCATCACTCACTCAGTCAGTCACAGACATTCGCGTTTGTAGGGCTGGCCCTGCTGTTGCCCTCCAGCCAAAAAAACTTTTCTACTTGCACTGTTTGAGCTTCTGTTACTTTTTTCAGAGATATTTACAGTAATTCTGACTCCTGGAAAACAAATTCCCTAGGATTACCTTTCAGAAGAGACCAGGATTATGACTGTAGCCAAAAGAGCTCAAGAATAGTAACCATTTTATTTTGGGTTGTGTTAAAAAAAGGGGGCAATACATAAGGGGTTAAAGATGAATGCTCTACATTGTGTCAGGGCCATAAATCCTTCTCATTCCAGTCTGTTCTCCACACTTATTTTCAGGACTGCTAAACAACACAGAGATTGTGATGAAATGGGCATCAAAGAAAACATACCCAAGTCGTTTCTGAACAAGCTGGATACAGTGAAGCTGGAATCTGTCCATTTCAGTCTGGATATCCCGGAGCTGGAGGTGATTTACCTGGAAGGAGAGGAATTGGATGAAAACCTTGCTCTCAAGCAGGAAGTGAGTGAGCAAGGTTTCCCAATTGCCACAGAAACACCTCAGATCCCTACTGACAGAGAGTGTGCTCTACAGGCTGCCCTTCTCTGCACTGAGGACCCCCTACAGGAAGAGTGCCCACACAGGAGGAGGAGGCTAAGGACGAAGAATCAATCATCACTCACTGCAGTAGAGAGGATCATAGTGGGGAGCTCAGAGCGACACAAGGGGACTGTACCACCATTATGCCAGCCCAGGAAACATTGTAACATCACCCTGCCCCGCCTTGCCCCACCCACCCCCCCTGAGCCAGTGTCCGCCCCCTCTGAACCAGTTTCCACCCCCTGTGAGGTTCTGTCAGTCAGCCCTCAGCTGGCTCCGCCTCTGTCATGCAGCTCTGCCCTGTCTCAGTATCAGGATGCAATGGCCAATAGACGTCTAGATGACAGGGAGGATTTTATGTGGAGGCCTTTGTTGTCCAGACTGGGCCTGAAGAGAAAGCATCCTCACACCATGCTGGACAGCACCCTGCCCACCTGGAGCAAGGATACGTTACCCTGTCCACACAAACCCCGCATCCCTGCTGACCGCGCCTACGCCCACTGCTGCCCAGACTGTGGCCGCTCCTTCACACAGGTGAGCAGTCTGCAGGAGCACCGGAACATCCATACAGGGGAGAAGCCTTTTCGCTGTGAACAATGTGGGAAGGCCTTCCACCATAGGCGCACCCTGAACAAACACAGCCGTGTGCACTCTGGGGAGAGACCCTTCCACTGCTCACAGTGTGGCTGGACCTTCAAGCTCAAGGATGCGCTGAAGAGACACCAGCTCACCCACAGTAGGGACAAACCCAGCAGCGGCTGCCAGGCCAATCTGGATGGTTTTCATAGCCTGTCTGAATACCACCAACTTGCCCAGCAGTTGTACTGTGAGGCCAACTGAGAATGGCAGGGCTACATTCAGCATGCACACTGATTTGCTAAGGTTGTGCCTACACTACTGACAGAAACAGTACCTTATATAATTACTTGCCAACAACCAGAGTAACAGCACTGTACAACTAGACAATTAGTGCATTGCGGTTTCAGTTCGTAACAGTTCGCTCCGTTTCACTGATCTGAACACAGCCTTAGTCATGCCAGTGACTGAGTGGGTATGTTCTCATGATGCATGAAGGACTTCCAGCCATGTACCCATGGATGTAGTCCTGCTATGTCAGTAAAGTGGTCCCTTGCTATGTTTGGTTGTTCTTGGCATTAAAATGTTTTTTTTTTTTTTTTTTTTTTTTTTTAATTCTGTGTTTGTACTGTGGGATGTGTGTTCTCAGTGGTATTCTTAGTTGAGTGGCACATGTACAGTTGAGGCCAAAAGTTCACATACACCTAGGCTAAAGATATTCAAACTGAGTTTTTCACAACTCTGCACATTTCATGTTACCATACATTTCTTTTGGGGGCATCAATTAGGGCATCTACTTTGTTCACATCAGAGGTAATTCCAGTGGGTCAAAAGTTTACATACACAAAGTTGACTGTGTCTTTAAACAGTCTGGAAGATTCCAGAAATGGGTGTAATGACGTTTTAGAATCTTCTGATTGGCCAACTGTCATAATTAGTTAATTGGGAGTTAATTGGCATCAGTGGCTGTATTTAAGGGCCTGCCTTTAGAGCCACTGCCTTTTTGCCCTTGATATCATGAGAAAATCCAAGCAACTCAGCCAAGATCTCAGAAAAATTGTGGACCTCAACAAGTCCGGTTCCTCCTTCGGAGCAACTTCCAAACAACTGAAGGTACCACGAGCATCTGTACAAACAATTGTATGCAAATATAAAAATCCTGGGACCACACAGACACTGCATCGTTCAGGAAGGAGGCACAAATTAACTCCCAAGGCTCAATGAACTTTGGTCCAAAAGGTTCAATTGAACCCCAAGACAACACCAAAGGAACTGGTGAAGGAGTTGGGGGCATCAATTCAATTCAATTTTTTTTTCAATTCAACAATGTGCAGGCACATTTGCAAACGAAAATAGGGTAAAACCATTAAGAGAATTATACATCACCATGGCGTGAAAGGCTGTCACGCAAGGAAGAAGCCCCTACTCCAAGACCGGAATAAAAAAGCTAGAATGAAGTTTACAGGTGTTCACCAGGACGAACACCTAGCATTTTGGAAGAGTGTTCTCTGGTCAGATGAAACAAAAATTTAACTGTTTGGCCATAATGATCAGCGCTTTGTATGAAGGAAAAAGGGTGAGGCTTTTAATCCGAAGAACACCATCCCAACTGTGAAACATGGAGGTGGCAGCATCATGTTGTGGGGGTGTTTTGCTGAATGGTATTTACTTCTGAAAGTGCTAAGTCCTAGGCGGAGGTATGACTGACTGCATTAAACAAAGGTCCAGTACAAGGTGGCCTTTCAGCTGATATGCAGCAAATAGCATTTAGTTCAGATCCACACCAGAGATGCCTCCACAGGCAGAAATACACACAAACACATAGACAATTTATCTGTTCTTACACCAAATGTGCTGTCTTGTCCTTAAAATTATATTTTCACACTATCTATATAGATGCTTGTCGATAGATCAATGCAACTGTCAGTGAATAGTCTTTGTCAATGATGCGATATTGTTTAATGCTGTAAGAACATCACTGATATGGCTGTTAATAAATTACATAAATTCAGTCACATTCTCAGTTAGAAACAAATGACCACAGAAGCTTCTTGGTCAGACTGCTCAGTCTTAATGGCATTCCCTTAGCATATAAGATATTCATGTCTCAGAATTTTCTGAAAGCCTTCATTTAGCTAAGATTATACCTCTTGTATGAATGTCCTGTAACAAGTTCTACAGTCCTTCTCCCCACAAACCGCGCAATCCCTAGTTCTTGGACGCACACAGGCTTCATTGTGCGCACATTACAAACACAGATACACACACAAAAACACACACGGTAAGGAGGGGGATTAAACGGCACGTCACTCTAGCGTGCGTCTCTCGTTCCAGCATCCCGGTCTCATGGCAAGCAGAGCATATAAACAATTAGAAATTAATTGTGATCGCACACACCTGGGGTTGCACTGCCGGCCAGACCGCTCCCTCTCCGCCTGCAGATGGCGCCCGAAACACACCTTCCCTCCACAGTCCTGTGTGGTCACTCCTCTGCATATGTGAAGGAAATGGTAGTTATCTAGCATCATGGCATATGCACATATTAAAGATTAAAAATATATATATATATTTTTCCCCTTTCCCCTTTTTCTCCTAATTGCATGAGAATTTGTGCTCACTGCTTGAATCTCTTCTGCAAACAATTCAGGAGTGCACAGACAAGCATGTGGTCTCCTCTGAGCCATGCAAAACTAACACTTACCACATCACAGTTGGAAAGTCAGGTTTGCGTAGAGATGAGCCAACAGAAGACACGTCATGTGCAGGTTAACAGGTGGATGTGCAGGTGCCCGATTGACCAGCACAGGTTGCTGTAAAGCAATGAGATCCTTTCTGACTAAACCCTCCCTATTCATGGGTGATGCTACTGCTAATTATGCATTGCCTTGTGGGGCTACCAGCCACAGTCAGCACTGGCACAGTCAGAATTTCCTCCCAGAGTGTGGGGACCAACCATGCAGAAGAATAAGGCCAGTGCCTTAACCGCCATCCAACAGACCTGAATAGAGATTTAAGGGTGGTACATCAGGGGTGTTTACAATTGGCTTTAGTTACTGTATGGCCATTAATCATGAATTGTGTTTGGCAGGCAACAAGAATGAAGTTGACTGATAACCATCTCAATATGACTACAGGACATAAGGTTTAAAAATAAAATATATTTTGATATGGTGCTGAAAGTATGTTTGACAGGTGTAAAAAGATCCATTACAAAAACAGATGCATTGCACAGCTCACACTGGGACTACCCATCTCTCCCACTAGATTCAGTTATGGATAATATTTTATTAATAAGGCTTGTTCAGCAGTAAAACTGTTTTTAGCAGGTTATGTACCTTACACAAGGCAACCAATGTGTTATTACAATATCGAACATTTTTAAAAATGAGCATAAATGACTAATAACATTAGAGACAGAAATCGATATCATTTCTGAATTTATTGCAGGTGCTGTGGCTAATTCCATGTGAAATGCTGTTTTAGGAGTGATCATATTTATGCATCAGAGTATCTGTTATGCCAGCAACTTACTTAGGAATTGGAGAGGGTAGGAGAGGCCAGGCAGTGAAGCCTAGGAAGTAATGGGAAACAACAGCTTCTACCGCACATGTTGAGTGCAAAAGAATTGCCGATGAAATTCAATGGAGAAAACCAAGCTGATTTGACAACCAAAGGAAACCTCATCGGTCAATTATTTTTTATCATAAATTTAATTATGTGTTGCAGTGTGTGAAACAATGATTGTTTTGGTCCAGAGGTTTTGAAAATATTACATGGATAATATTTATGGAGCCCCGTCTCTTGTCTGTATCTACACCCCAGTGCCTCTCAGTGGCTCAGAATGGTATTGGTTATCAAAGTCAATTTTAACTGTGAAATAGGTCATTATAAAAATTCTTGCTTTCTACACATGTTTACTATCTGGTTGGCTAAGAACTTAGGTAGTAATTGTGAGCACATTGCTTCATTACTAGCTTTAAAGGTTTACTGGTTACAATTAGCATACTCAAATCCGATCAAATCCATTTTATTTGTATAATGCTTCACAGACAACTGTCACAGAAATTTTACAGAGAAACAGAAAAAAAACTTGCCCTGAACCCCCAAATAGCCAGAAAATTAAAAACCTCCCTAACGGGGAGAAAAAACCCTCTAACAGTGGTGAGAATAAGCAGACCTGCCAACCTTGGGAAAATATTTTGAGTACCACAAGTCAGTATAACGCTTAGTTCTGGCACAGCTATACTGTTTGGCTATCTTACTATCGGGAAACATCTTCCTTGTGGTCCGGCATGGTCTGCAGCAGCTAACGGCAAGTTGTGTTCTACAATGAATGTATTGAAAAGGATTTCTGCCCGAATTGGTCTCAAATTGTGTGCTTGTAGTTAATGAGTTAATTCTAGGGACTGAATCTGTAACAACCATAATTTAAAAATGTTTTTTCCCCTCCACATGGCGTCGAAGTCTGCAAGAGAGACACACACACACACACAAGCCTTTCTTCATAATTCTAGTTTTGACTGTTGAAGTGATCAGGCAAAATTGTATAATTTGACCTGAGTCTAAAATATCACTTGCACTACACTGGGCTATATTATGATATACTTGCAAGTCGAAAGTTTGAGTAGCCTACACCTGCTTAAAATCATTTTTTTCATGATTAATATTTCATTATATGATATGTGCGCTTATACAAACTGATAACCATAAGTGAATTGCATTCAATTATTTAATAAAAACTGAAATAATTTATTTTGTATATTGTAACATGTTTTCATTTTCAAGTATTTACAGAAACTTATGTTGTAATGTAAAAAAAAAAACTTACGTTGCGATGTAAAACTGTCAATTATGAATAAAACCAAGTTTCTGTTCATGATTTCCATTTTTATTTAAAGTAATAATCTCGAAGATTTTCATTAAAATAAATGTCTTTTAAGTCACTATCTATCGCTGCATTGGGTAACAATGGTGATTGAGCCTATTTTTATATTAATTTATACTATTATTATTATTATCATAATTCATGATTAAAAAACTTGGTGTCTGTGGCGACATTCCCGGGAAAAAATCACAAGCGGCGCAAAGTTAGTGACGCGTTTTTCATCACCCATCAGTGGTTGGTCCACCAGAGAGGGTAGGCGGAACTAACGCAACAGGCTCGCTCTTCAACTCACTTGTGTGTGAGCGGCGTACTGTTTTTTCTGGTGTCTGCATGCGTTACAATAACAGAGAAAGGGGGGGTTGGGGGAGTTATGGAACCCTAAAAAGTTTTTGTGTAACATGAGAGATCATATTATTTGTTGATGTAGATTTTGTATTACATTTAATGACAATGTAAAATTACTAAATTACATAGATATTTGCACAGCTAACGCTAGCTACCGGACCATGTCAAGAAAGACAACATTAATCAACGTTGCGCACAGTATCCATCTCTCTTATCAGGTAACGTTGCGTTAGCTAGCTAGCTAGCTAATGTACATAACACAATCTAATGTCGGCTAACAATTAGAAAAAACGCTAGCTAACGCTACTGACCGGTACCGACCTCGCAAACCGTCTCTCGAATGCAATGCTACCTTGTTGCAACGTTGCAGTGTAGCTAACTTAAGGCCAGTTCAGATCAATGATTCACAACGAGACTGGGTGCAACTTGCAAAATTCCAAGACGTCTGATTGTAAACGTTCTAAAACTGCACTTGGCGATTTGACAAGGACGATCTTTTAAAACCTCAGGGCAGGCAACGGCTCTGCTACTAGCCAGTTCACACCGCTGCAATTTTCTCTGCAACATTCTAAAACCGTTTCGCCTCATTGCGAATCATTGATCTGAACTGGCCTTAACATTACCGTTATTTACATTGCCATCGAGTTCATCAATATATTATAATGATCAGAATAAAGCTGGGATATGTGGAGCAGAGCCAGGTCTGATTTCTGAAGACGTCATGCAGGAGAAAACTAAATAAAAGAATAGGGCAGTATGGATTAGCATTGTAGCATTAGCATTAGCTAGCTTGCTAATAATATTGTTATGTTATTAGGTGTGGTGGGGTGGGCGTGGTTTGAGCGTCGGCTGCAGAGAGAGAGAGTGTGAGAGGAGCGGCTCTCGGATCCTTCGCCACAACTGTTAGGTGGAGGTAATCAGCGCCGATAATTGTCAATTGTTTAATTGCGCTGATTGCCTCTAATTGCTTTCAACAGTGAGCCTGGGGTTTTTAAAAGCGGGACCGGAAGCCGGAGAAGGAGGAAGAGCGCCTGTGGAAAAGACACGCATGAAACCGCTGAGTTTTGTTACCTGTATAAAAAGACGAGCGCTTTAATAAAAGAGCACGGAAGTGCTACAAATCAAAGGGTTGTCTCCCGTGAGTGTGCTTAAACTAGGAGGGGTGGCACTCACTTGCCACATTAGGCTACTCTGACCAGCAGCGAGAGGGGCAACAGCTGTGAGGACAGCGAGGTGAGGGAGCTGTTGATAATTAGAAACAAAAAGTACATTTAAAACAATACGGCAGTATGGATTAGCATTATTATTTTATTACGCTTCCTCATGTTCCTTCAGCCTTTATGCCCTTTTTGATGAAATCTCCTTTGTTTTTGTTTTATTCTTCTTGTTCTGATTGCTAATTTAACACCCAGCTCAGCTTTATTCTCGAACAGTTTAACTAGCAAAACCAGAAACACCAGGGGTAACATTTTGCAAGGCAGTTGTTTAAAAAATACCACACAACAATCATTCATGAAAAAGACTGCTTATTGTGCACGAGATACATAATTGCACGAGCCACAGCGAATCCTTCTCTGCAGTGTAAAGATGTTCATACCGGGCAAACGGTGGATAAAGAACGTTTGCAGAAATTGATCATCACTAATTCTACCCCAGGTTTGCTACGGCATTTTAACCCAGCTCGGCAGTGTAAAGACATCTTGAGTTAGCCTAATGTTAGACAACGAATGAGTATGTACATAACGTTACTTTTATAACAACCGTTTTTTATTCAGTAAATAGTAAGTGTTTACAGTTGGCGTGCCAACTGACTGACGCCACACAGGCGACACTGGTTGGATCCGGTTGGATCTGTGGGAAGTGAGGTCCAAAAACACACCTGCAATTACCGCTTCTCGCCATTGGCACCGCCATAGAGAACGAAACTGAAATCTTCAAGATTGTCACTTTAAAGCTTTATAACTTCAGATGTGAACACCACAGAGACTTGAAAAATGGCTTAAATGAAGCAAGACATTTGTACAATTTACAATACTAACGCAGATTTGTTTATATTCATAATTTTGGAAGTGCCACATGCAATTGTCTAGACAAAAAATCAAAAATGAATTTGCACTTTTTTAGTTTGCAATGAAATACTGAGAGATTGAATATATACAGCAGGTTAAACTATACATGTGCTGGATCAAAAATTTCTTGACCACAAGTTCCTAAAATATAAGGGTGGATATGTAGAACTACTATAGCTTTATGAAGCAAAAACTAAGCAGTGTACCCTAGTAGGGTACACTCCACCGATCCACTTTTTTCAGTTCCGATACCGATTCCGACACCGATACTAGAGCTCTTTTTTCTTGAATAATAACAATGATATTATTATTATTATTTTTATTTGTGTAAGCTTATATGAGGCTGTAATAAACACACAGCTCTTCTTATTAAAAGAGCAAAAAATATTTTAAAAATGTATTACATTTTAATTCCAAAGCAACTTATTTGAACTGTAGTTTAAGTAGGCTTCAAACGCAAACTGGTAGTAATTATAGGAGTGCAAATTGCAATGGCAACTCCTTTAACGTTTTGAAATACTTGAACAAATCAAGTGCACGGCAATGTATTTTCAACTACTAGTAAATAGATGAATTCAAAAGCAAAAGTAATAAGAGAATTTCAAAGAAACAGCAGTACAATGGAAAATTGACAACTCAAAAAGTTTTTTAAAGTGAATATTTGAAATAAAAGTGCAAGAACTGTGTAGACAAATAAATATCTACACTATCAAAAAAAAAAAAAAAAAAAAAACCCCTACAAATAAGTTAAAAACAACGGTCCACCTCCTCAGCGCAAGCGCCGCATCTCCTTCTAAAGGCTGTTTTATACGTACTTCTGCGTAGTCAGCGTAGTTTGCTTTGTGTACGGCACTTGCGAATGGGCAGATCATTCATGCTTGTGCGGCATGTTACACAGGCTACGTGATTAGATTTTGTTACTGACAGTTATAGTTCTAAAGAAAATACCTTCATTCATATTTCCAAACCTACTAAATACTGCACCAATGACCACAAAAATGCTTAGCTAGGTGTAACTTGTTGCAATGAAGACATTCACCTGATAAAAGCGCTTTTAGCCGCATATTTAATGTTGCCTATCGGTTTTGTGCATCAACTGTTATAACCTGTTAGCCAGAGCCATATGCCAGTGACCTCATGTCAGCAGTCAAACAATCATCTTCCTTACGGTGTATGCGGGTACTGGTTGCTACCTACGCGCTTTAAAATTTTTAAGTCTATGGACAATATTGTCTATCTTGGCATTCATAAAAATATTCTTTCACCAATAAAAACTCATATTCCGTCATAGCAACAAGATAAACCTGACAATAGCCCTAAGATAGTGCAACACAGCAGTGAAAACGCTGCTGACTGAATAACGAAATAAACGAGACAAAGTTTTAAAAAATGATACCATGTCATTCTACAGTCAATATCTAGCACTAAATATTGAATAAATACACAACTTACCAATGGTTTTACGCGTAGAGATGTCCCTTTTGAGACTGAGTGGTCATATATTGTCTTGGACAATCCGTCTGTGAAATATACGCGCATTTGTGATGCCTGGGTACCTTCCAAAATAGCTGTGCGTAATACCATACGTGTCATTTACGGCGTTGCCCTTTTTAGTACAGTCTGGCTTGATTTACAATTCATTTATTCAGTAGGTGAGAGTATAACCATTCTAACGATGTATAACATGTCTAATTTTGCTTTTGGAATAGCGTTTTATAGATCAGTGTAACCAGAAGTTTTCTTATCATCGCATTCACTTACGCATTCACTCTGTGGTAGTAGTAAAAGAGGCTGCGTTGTCAACGATTTTTCTTGGAAAACACTATTATTATTGAGGACTTCTGGACATAGCTAATCCATATGTTTGCTGATAGACCTATCTGACATCGTTTTCTGGAGCAAAACAGAAGCAGATTGAAATGTATCGTTGATTTACTGTCTCTGTCTCCATCTACTGAACACAGATAAAATTTCATTTTGAAATTGAGTGTCTTTAAATAGGTTTGTGGTATTATATAATGTGGATATTTCACACTGTAATGTAAGCGTTAGTTAGTAGTGTAATAGTTTTTGTGATGCATGCAACAGTGATGACGAGAGTGTTGGAACATTGCCAAAACGTGGTGGACGGTTAAAAATTGTTTTCATATCGTCCCATCCTCATTAAAGAAAACATACGAGAGTACAGAGTATAGAAATACATTCAAGAGTTAATTAGTACACATTTAGGTACTGTACAGCATTGTGTGACAATATTTTTTGCATTATTTTAAAATCTGATATCAATGTTTAATCTTAAACCTTCATAAGGGGCTCATTTATATGCTTTACAATGGACAAAAAGCATTATATTCCTCTTTTGAGAGGTTTTGGATACGTTTCTGGACCCCTAGCTATTTTAGACCACTGTACTGACAGAAAGCTTGTAATTCCCATTTGAAAATGAGTGAGTTTCAGTGAGTTTCTTGAGTAAAAACAGTTGATTTGTTGTGAAATACGTGAATATGTTGTGATTTACAGCAATGCATAATTTAGACATTTGGGGTGGATTTGGAGACGCTGGGTACACTGCTTAGTTTTTGCTTCATAGATCTTTAGTAGTTCTACATATCCACCCTTAGATTTTATGAACTTGTGGTCAAGAGGTTTTTGATCCAGGTCATGTATAGTTTAACCTGCTGTATATATGCAATCTCCCAGTATTTCATTGCAAACTAAAAAAGAGCAAATTCATTTTAGATTTTTTGCCTAAACAATTGCATTTGTGGCAACGTATTTCTTCCTAAATTATTAATATAAAGTAATTTAAGCTAGTATTGTAAATGATACAAATGTCTTGCTTCATTTAAGCCATTTTTCAAGTCTCTGTAGTGTTCACATCTGGAGTTATAAAGCTTTAAATAGGGTACCCCCTAAATGGGCAAGGATTGGCCAGATTTGGCATGTGCGCTATGGGGTTAAGCTAGCTAACAAATACCGCGAAATTTGAATTGATGTTATTGATACATTTTCCATTTATTTACCTTCAATGCCAGTCTCCCAACTCACTGCCAGCCAGGCAGCATCTCTCTTGTGGGGCAGTTTTCATGGGCAATATCGTACAATACTGGCTGGTTAGACACAGCAACAATCAAAGTCTCCTCCATCCTGGCTCACTAAAGCCGTCTTTACACAGAGCATTAAACCCGGGGAATAGGTGGAGCAGAGCCGGGTCTGATTTCTGTGTAAACATGTCAAGCCGCAGAAAAGGTGGATTAAACTAAGCCAGGTCTGACCCACCTCACCACCTAGGAGAAAAGCCAGAGCTGACCCGGTGTTTGTTGTGTGTAAAGTAGAGCCGGAGAATAGCCGGAGCAAGTGGCATGGTAACCATCTTGCGCGCCACTACAAGCATTCCATAACAGCGCGTAGAAGTTGGGCTGTCAGCGGGAAAGTAGCACAGTCACTTGGCATGAATTCAAGTGACGGAGAACCGTAATAAATTGGAGCTAGCTTGCTAATAATATTGTTAAGTTATTAGGCTACTCTGACCAGCAGTGAGAGGGGCAACAGCTGTGGGGACAGCGAGGTGAGGGAGCTGTTGATAATTAGAAACAAAAAGTACATTAAAAAAAATACGGCAGCATGGATTAACGTTATTATTTTATTACGCTTCCTCATATGTTCCTTCAGCCTTGATGCCCTTTTTTTGGTGAAATCTCCTTTGTTTTTGTTTTATTCTTCTTGTTCTGATTGCTAATTTAACACCCAGCTCAGCTTTATTCTCGAACAGTTTAGCTAGCAAAACCAGAAACACCAGGGGTAACATTTTGCAAGGCAGTTGTTTCAAAAATATCCCACAACAATTATTCACGAGAAGGACCATGTTTATTGTGCCACAGCAAATCCCGCGGATTCTTCTCTGCAGTGTAAAGATGTTCATACCGGGCAAAAGGTGGATAAAGAACATCTGTGTAAATTTATTATCACTAATTCTATCCCGGGTCTGGTACAGCATTTTAACCCGGCTCAGCAGTGTAAAGACAGTTTAAGAAAACTACAGCCAAAAAAATTACAGCCAAGTGGGCTCAACCACACACACTTCTCGCGAAGCGAAGATGCGAATTTGCTTCGCCACCGGAAGCAAATGTTTTATTCGCCCCTTCGCTCGCATAGAGCCAATGTTGCGCATGTGTGACCACGCCCTTACTGTTCCAGTTGGTAACACCAGTGACACGAGGATAACACCAGTGACAATCAATAACACCACTAACTTTTTTTTCCCAAAGTAAGGTTTCATAAAAGCTTCAACAATTATATTAAAACAGACTTATTAGCATTTTATTAGTTTCAATATTGTAACCACGTAATATGTCTGTGTTTAGCAGTTGTCTACGACCATGAAATGCACTTTTGTACGTCACTTTGGATAAAGGCGTCTGCCAAATAAATGTAATGTCTTTCCTTTTGATAGATATGGCGAAATTAAGAGCTGCTGAAAAGCTGTACAGACAGCGCAGGGATGCTGACCCAGAGCAGCCTACCTTAAAAAAAAACACCAAACTTACTTAAATTATTTAGAGAGTCAAAAAAGAAAGAGAGTGAAGAATCTCACAGAAAGGGAAAAGAGACAGGAGCAAAGGAAATGGCAGGTCAGACAGACAAAACAGAGAAAGACTGAGAGCAGGAACGACAGTGTTGACCCACTCCAGACAGTTAATCCAGAACTACAAGGTCAGAATTAAGACAATGTGTCTGTAGGAAGACATAAGTACTTATCTACAGAGTTATTAAAGGAATAGTTTATCCACAGCAAGCTATGCTTTTGTTTACCTGGCCAATGTTTCAAATGCACTTTTTTTTAGCATTTGTGGCACGAAACCAAAGCATGGATCATACCGTGTCCATAGACTGCTTACACTGTAAGGAAACCAATATGTAATTTTGTAATTTGGATGAACTATCCCTTTAAGAAGGCCTACACAATATTTGTCACATGGCACGAGAATGCATATATATTGTTTCAACAAGCTACGTAGTTTTGTGGGCATGACAGAGTAGGATTTCATGTTCATAATATGTTGCATGCATCTTACACTAGAAATCTAATACAATGGTACATTATATTACATCTTTTTGTTTTACAGACAACAAATCCAAGGGCGGAGAGTGTGCAGGGCAGAAGCACAGATAGGTCGAAGAAAACGTCAGGAGTTGCAAGAGAAGTTGGAAAGGCACAAAAGACTACAAGCACAAATACAAAAAACATTGTCAACGTTTGCAAGGTAAAAATCAAGACATTGAAAGTCCAAGAATGAAGACAAGAAGCACTCTACAAGGCTGCCCTGCCTCTTCATCAATTAGTAGAACTCTAAACTTCCACTATGCTCTCTTGGGGCATCTAAGAGCAAAGTACAAAGCAGACAAAGCCAAAGAGGGGTTTGTAAATATACAGACAGGAAACCTGATAAAGAAATACAAATTCAAAAAGTTGTGCGATCATACAAAGCCTGGAAGCCACAAAACAGAGCTCAACAAGTAAGCTTGGCCAAAATAAACAAGAGAGCTGTAAGACAGTTCTACCGAAGAGATGATGTCAGCAGGCAAACCCCTGGCAGGAGAAACACTATCACACTAAGAAGAATTAAGAAACAGAGGAGGCTCCTTTGTGATTCCTGGGAGAAACTTCCACAGAAAATGTGTGGTCCACATTTTAGTCCATAGGCTTCATCTTTTGGTCTAAATCTTGGACCAATAACCTTCATTGAATTCATATTGAATCAACACATCATATGAAATCTGAAAATATTTGTAGTGAAAAATATTACTAATAAATTGATAACATTTGTTTGAAACGATCTTATGTTTTGTCATTTCCTTCACATTGTGTCACTGGTGTTCCAGTACGTCACTGGTATTACTGTATAGCATATTGGTGTTCTGGCATCAGAGTTGCCCAATTTAATTGAATATGTTTTTTGTATCTACCTAACTGTTGCTACATTCATTAGTAAACATTTTAAGGATATGATATTTCAATTTTGATGACTCAATGTTAATTATTTCTATTGTTACATAAAAAACCGAATGGTAGAAATGGAAAAATGTAACACAATAAAACTTTAGAAATACATGTTAAAAGTGAATTATTATTAATCAAAACAATTTCTTAATAATATAATTAACCTTATTTGTGTTATCAAGTTCATACAAGTTACCAACCGATGCATCCTGGGTAAAATGGGCGTGTCAAAAACACTTCCGGGAATTTTAACCGTTCTTGGCGAAATGCGAACTTGAGTATTGGAACAGTACTCGGGCCGCAAAAGATGATGTTTCACAAGGACACAAGAACACAAGTACAGACAAGAACGCGTATAGAGAAACAGCCCAGGCCTCCCGGTTATTCCCAGTGACAGGCCTCAGCCATGGTGCAAATTCAGTGTCCTCCAACCACTTGTCTGAGAACATGCATTTCCCCATTACATTTGTTAGTTTATAACCCGTAAAGGGACCTTCACCTAGCGTTGTCAAACTGACAGCAGTTGTCATGACAAATTTCATCCCCCCATTCCCTTCCAGGGTTATGTTTCCGGTTACGTTCCTTGATAAGTAAGTTAGCGTCAACTTGACGACCTTGCCTGCGTGGTTGCCAAGCGTTCTCGGTTGGTTGCTAAAGAGAGATCGCTGAGAGATCGCTAGCCTGCTGGCTATCTAGGAAAATAAGCTATTATTATATAAGACTAAGAGGGGGGCGCTATGGAGCCACGAACCAAGATGGCGACTTAATGTGGAAGCTCCGTACAACCTTGCACTAAAAAACTCTAAAACCCTAAGTTAACAATACCAACTGAACTTGAACAATGTCAAAATGACTACAATCAAAGACTGTGATATTTTCACCTGAAAACGTGGTTCCCAGAAAACCGAAAATTAACACTTCATCGACAGAGCAAGACAAGGAAGCTACTTGCAATATGGCGGTTGTAATGGTGGTGCTAGCTGAACTAAAATCACTTCGCTCTGAATTTGGAGGATTCAGATCCAAACTGGACAGTATAGATGACCATCTGGGTAAAATGGCTAGCTCCGTCGCTGCCTTGGAAAACAATGTCAGAGGTGAAGCGGAATGTTGCTTCCAATACCACATGGATGGAAGAGGCTGAAAACCGAATAATGTCGGCAGAGGAGCACCTGGAAAAGAACATGACTGAACTGACTACGGCCATGACACAAATCGCCTACCTGGAATCCAAGATGGAAGACCTAGAAAATCGGGGTCGAAGGAAGAACTTGCGATTGTTCGGTCTCCGGGAGGGCACTGAAGGTAGCCAACCACTACTGGAATTCATATGAGACATGCTACCGCGCTGGCTGGGGCTGGATACTGACAGATCCTTCATCCTAGAGAGAGTTCATCAAACTCTAGCGCCACCGAAACCAAACCAGGACAGAGCGGTTCTCATTTGGTTCCTGAAATTTCAAGATCGGGAGTTTGTGTTCCGCTCCATTAAACAGCGTAACATCACACATGAGGGAAACAAGCTTTTCTTCGCCCAGGACCTCTCAGCTGAGTGTGTTCTCAGAAAAGTGTTCATCGAAAAAGGAACTTGCCGTAGATTCCAGTATAATCCATGCAAGATGAGGGTCCTCCACAATGGGAAAATGCACATATTTTTGTCACCAAAAGAAGCGGAGGATTTTCATCGTAGACACGTCTGAGAGGTCTGATTAAAACAGCGGTGAGCACTGTTTACTTCCTTGCCAATGAGAATCAGCTGATATTGATTGTTCAACAGTTATAAGCCTACACTAACTGAGTCCCAAAAGACATTTTTCTTTCACTAGAACTACCACTTTAGCCTCTTTTATTCTTGAATAGATATATTTAAGAGGTTGTTTATGATGCCAGAATAGCTTCATTATTTTGCTTATTTTTATTATTTATAACATTATTATTATAATTTATTTTATTTTTTTTTAGGATGGAAACTTTAATTCTATTGAGATGGGACTCCATGGACCTGAATGAACATTTACAATAGGCAATACTGATATACAGTTCAGTGGCTACTTTGATTTTATTTTTATGCTATATGGGTTGAGTATATAATGTTCTAAGATATAATAAGGTGCATGGTTGACAGACACCACTAGTTGCCTATGGAGTTAGGTTCGCATAGTTTAGCTCCATAGAGTGGATCAGCACAAGCCATACAGTTTTGAGTAAGAGAGGGGGAGTTCAAGTGTTCAAATGTACAGTTGAAGTCAAAAGTTTACATACACCTTAGCCAAATCCATTTAAACTCAGTTTTTCACAATTCCTGACATTTAATCCTAGTAAACATTCCCTGTCTTAGGTCAGTTAAGATCACGACTTTATTTTAAGAATGTGAAATGTCAGAATAATAGTAGAGAGAATGATTTATTTCAGATTTTATTTCTTTCATCACATTGCCAGTGGGTCAGAAGTTTACATACACTCTGTTAGTATTTGTTAGCATTGCCTTTAAATTGTTTAACTAGGGTCAAATGTTTCGGGTAGCCTTCCACAAGATTCTCACAATAAGTTTCTGGAATTTTGGCCTATTCCTCCTGACAGAACTGGTGTAACTGGTGTATGGGGTGACATAGCTCAGGAGGTAAGAGTGGTTCTCTGGCAGTCGGAGGGTTGCCGGTTCGATCCCCCGCCCTGGGCGTGTCGAAGTGTCCCTGAGCAAGACACCTAACCCCTAATAGCTCCCAACAAGCTGATTGGTACCTTGCATGGCAGCCTTTCACTGTTGGTGTGTGTGTGAATGGGTGAATGAGAGGCATCAATTGTAAAGCGCTTTGGATAAAAGCGCTATATAAATGCAGTCCATTTACCATTTAACTGAGTCAGGTTTGTAGGCCTCCTTGCTCACACACGCTTTTTTAGTTCTGCCCACAAATTTTCGATTGGATTGAGGTCAGGACTTTGTGATGGCCACTCCAATACCTTGACTTTGTTGTCCTTAAGCCATTTTGTCACAACTTTGGAAGTATGCTTTGGGTCATTGTCCATTTGGAAGAGCCATTTGCGACCAAGCTTTAACTTCCTGGCTGATGTCTTGAGATGTTGCTTCAATATATCCACATAATTTTCCTTCCTCATGATGCCATCTATTTAATGAAGTGCACCTGTCCCTCCTGCAGCAAAGCACCCCCACAACATGATGCTGCCACCCCCGTGCTTCACGGTTGGGATGGTGTTCTTCAGCTTGCAAGCCTCACCCTTTTTCCTCCAAATGTAACGATGGTCATTATGGCCAAACAGTTCAATTTTTGTTTTATCAGACCAGAGGACATTTCTCCAAAAAGTAATACCTTTGTCCCCGTAGTCCCCTGTAGTTTTTTTATGGTGGTTTTGGAATAGTGGCTTCTTCCTCGCTGAGCAGCCTTTCAGGTTATGTCAATATAGGACACGTTTTACTGTGGATATAGATACTTCTGTACCTGTTCTCTCCAGCATCTTCACAAGGTTCTTTGCTGTTGTTCTGGGATTGATTTGCACTTTTTGTACCAAAGCACGTTCATCTCTATGAGACAGAACGCGTCTCCTTCCTGAGTGGTATGACGGCTACGTGGTCCAATGGTGTTTATACTTGCGTACAATTGTTTGTACAGATGAACGTGGTACCTTCAGGCCTTTGGAAATTGCTCCCAAGGATGAACCAGACTTGTGGAGGTCCACAATTTTCTTTCTGAGGTCTTGGCTGATTTCTTTTGATTTTCTCATGATGTCAAGCAAACAGACACTGAGTTTGAAGGTAAGCCTTAAAATACATCCACAGGTACACCTCCAATTAACTCAAATAATGTCAATTAGCCTATCAGAAGTTTTTCTAAAGCCATGACATAATTTTCTGGAATTTTCCAAGCTTTAAAGGCACAGTCAACTTAGTGTATGTAACTTCTGACCCACTGGAATTTATTTTAATTTAATTTCTTTTGTTGTTGTTGAAAACACAGCAGTCCAAGTCTGTACATTGTTGTCAGATTCTTTTTAAGACTATACTATGCTGTAAATAGTTGTTGATTTTTTAAAATGTGTGCTGAATAAATGACTTATTTATAATTACATAGTTATATTTTCAAATCTCCAGTCAGCCTTTAGCACTGACTTAAAGTGACAATCTCGAAGATTTCAGTTTCGTTCTCTATGGAGGTGCCAATGGCGAGAAGCGGTAATTGCAGGTGTGTTTTTGGACCTCACTTCCCATAGATCCAGCCGGATCCAACCAGTGTCGCCTGTGTGACGTCAGTCAGTTGGCACGCCAACTATAACACTTACTATTTACTGAATGAAAAATGGTTGTTATAAAAGTAACGTTATGTACGTACTCATTCGTTGTCTAACATTAGGCTAACTCAAGATGTCTTTACACTGCCGAGCTGGGTTAAAATGCCGTAGCAAACCTGGGGTAGAATTAGTGATGATCAATTTCTGCAAACATTCTTTATCCACCTTTTGCCCGGTATGAACATCTTTACACTGCAGAGAAGAATTTGCGGGATTCGCTGTGGCTCGTGCAATTATGTATCTCGTGCACAATAAGCAGTCTTTTTCGTGAATGATTGTTGAGTGGTATTTTTGAAACAACTGCCTTGCAAAATGTTACCCCTGGTATTTGTGGTTTTGCTAGCTAAACTGTTCGAGAATAAAGCTGAGCTGGGTGTTAAATTAGCAATCAGAACAAGAAGAATAAAACAAAAACAAAGGAGATTTCATCAAAAAGGGCATAAAGGCTGAAGGAACATATGAGGAAGCGTAATAAAATAATAACAATGCTAATCCATACTGCCGTATTCTTTTATTTAGTTTTCTCCTGCATGACGTCTTCAGAAATCAGACTTTATTCTGATCATTATAATATATTGATGAACTCGATGGCAATGTAAATAACGGTAATGTTAAGGCCAGTTCAGATCAATGATTCGCAATGAGGCAAAACGGTTTTAGAATGTTGCAGAGAAAATTGCAGCGGTGTGAACTGGTTAGTAGCAGAGCCGTTGCCTGCCC
The DNA here is from genome assembly GCA_039654925.1 of Anguilla pacifica. Taxonomy (NCBI): domain Eukaryota; kingdom Metazoa; phylum Chordata; class Actinopteri; order Anguilliformes; family Anguillidae; genus Anguilla; species Anguilla pacifica. Next base: position 40,264,641 of record CM077292.1, read on the forward strand.
TGAGGTTCTAAAAGACCGTCCTTGTCAAATCGCCAAGTGCAGTTTTAGAACGTTTACAATCAGACGTCTTGGAATTTTGCAAGTTGCACCCAGTCTCATTGCGAATCATTGATCTGAACTGGCCTTAAGTTAGCTACACTGCAACGTTGCAACAAGGTAGCATTGCATTCGAGAGATGGTTTGCGAGGTCGGTAGCATTAGCTAGCGTTTTTTTCTAATTGTTAGCCGACATTAGATTGTGTTAATTACATTAGCTAGCTAGCTAACGCAACGTTACCTGATATGAGAGATGGATACTGTGCGCAACGTTGTCTAAACTAATGTTGTCTTTCTTGACGTGGTCCGCTAGCTAGCGTTAGCTGTGCAAATAGCTATGTAATTTAGTAAAGTTACATTGTCATTTAATGTAATACGAAATCTACATCAACAAATAATATGATCTCTCATGTTACACAAAAACTTTTTAGGGTTCCATAACTCCCTCAACCCCCCCTTTCTCTGTTATTGTAACGCATGCAGACACCGGAAAAAACAGTACGCCGCTCACACACAAGTGAGTTGAAGAGTGAGCCTGTTGCGTTAGTTCCGCCTACCCTCTCTGGCGGACCAATCACTGATGGGTGATGAAAAACGCGTCACTAACGCTTGTGATTTTTTCCCGGGAATGTCGCCACAGACACCAAGTTTTTTAATCATGAATTATGATAATAATAATAGTATAAATTAATATAAAAATAGGCTCAATCACCATTGTTACCCAATGCAGCGATAGATAGTGACTTAAAAGACATTTATTTTAATGATAATCTTCAAGATTATTACTTTAATGTAGGGCCCTATGGAATCTGTGTTATATTAAACTATAGGGCCTTACCTTAACGCTGCCATCAGTCTGTCGCTGGCCCGCGCCGAGCCCTCATCAAAAAAGACACTTGGCCACCGGCCTGCGCCGGGCCGACGGCCCCCGTCAAAAGATACTTGACACCGGGCCTAACAACTTTTCTGGGGGAAACCCTGACTCCTGTGTTCCAATGGCACATTGTGTTAGCTAATCCAAGTTTATTTTGTTAAAAGGCTAATTGATCATTAGAAAACCCTTGTGCAATTATGTTAGCACAGCTGAAAACTTTTGTTCTGATTAGAGAAGCAATCAAATTGGCCTTCCTTAGGCTAGTTGAATATCTGGAGCATCAGCATTTGTGGGTTTGATTCAGTGACTGTAAAAAATATGGACAAAGCTACTGTGACGTCACCCATTGACTCTCCGTGGGTCTCGAAAACATGTTTTGAAGCTCAATGGCTCCATCGAGTTCAGTGGCTCTGTGATTTTTACACAGTGTGATTGACAGTCCGGTGCAGAAAAAAAAAGCCCATCAACCTGAACGAACAATTGCTGAATGAACTTGAGGCAAGCTGACTGTCTGCCGTTATGTTTTAAAATATATTATCAAATGTTCACATTTTTACGTTTTACAGTTTCATTTTCATCCGTGACTACTGTGTCATGTAATCACATTATATGTATGACATTAATAATAGAATAATGTTCAGTTATCGTCAATTTATGTTTCTTAGCAAAACATCACCGAATATGCTCAGCTAGCACATCTGCTTGCCAGTGAGCTAGGTCGCCTAGGCTGTTGGAAAAGGGATGTTTCATATAACATTAACGTTAGCTTAGGAAGCAATACAAGCACTGCGGTGGTTTGTTTGTTGTTCATAAAGTGAATAATCCCAGAATCTATTCATAGTAGGCTATTATCATGACATGTTTTTCCATACAATATGGCGCAATTCCATAGCTCATTGGCCACGATTGTCATTTAATGATAATCACCTGCTATTTGATTACAATCACCTGGCAATCTGATTCCATATATCTTCTTTGCGTACATTGTCTTTATAAAAAGTATTTTGGGGATCATATAATTCTCTATATTTCTCTACTTCTGTTGTTAGCTTAATCTCATCCATGTTTATGTTGTCGGAGAACATGAGGCCAGCGGAGAAAAGCGCAGCTGGTATGAACACAAGGGGGCGGAAAAACGCTGCACAAGCGCTCCGCGTCTGGTGTGTAGCCTGCGTAAATGCCAGTCTTATAATGATGGTTCATTTTGTTAAATTCTGTGTGTGTGATTTCGCCGTATGTTGTATGTGATCCAGCAAATCAAATCATAAACCTTAAGACTCTTCGCTTTGTGAAACTGAAAGTTCTACAGTTTATCCCAAAAATCGGGATTATAATAGCTTTGTCACATCCGTGAAGCATGGCCCAGGTAGACATTTACGGAATGTACACGACTGACAAGCCGTCAAACACGTTTGAGAGATTGAATATTTGCCGGTTAGGGTTAGCTAGCTAGCTTGCTAGTCAAATGGCTTGGTAGCCGAAGTTGTGAACTGTTTTAGCATAGCCTAGTGGACTACCAAATATAGCAAATGAGTGCTAGCTGATTATGCTTTCTGCCAAGTAATTATTTGGTTAAGTAGACTAAAGGAAATGGCGCAAAATGACTTGGCTACCAAAAAAACTTCAGAGGAGGATTATTTTATGGTCGATCAGTGCAGCTGTAAATAACCTAGCAAATGCCATAATGAAATCACTACAAAATGGGATGCCTGCCTTTTCAGGTGCACTGTGGACGATGAGTCGGGGCCGCAATGTCAAGGCCAAGAGGGGCCACCTCCCACCCCAGTGACCATAGACTGTAGCCCCTACTGTAGCTTAGTCCTCTGCAGTAATCAGGAAGTGACGCAAACTGTACCTCATTGGTCCACAACAAATATTATAACAGTGCCCAAATGACACAATAAATCATGAAATCGACCCATGTACAGTCATAAGATGAATAAAATACACATATTGTGACTATTTGTTCTTGTGAGAAAAAATTATTGACTTTGTATTTTGACCGCATTTGTACTGTAGACTTACATGGAAACCGGATGTGGAAACACCTATACTGGAGCCAACCGCAGTGGTGCTAGTGATCAACGTCTCTCAACAAGACCAGGAAGTGAGCTTCAAAAGCAGTCTGGTTTTGGCCGCTTGGTTTGATTATAGTCTCAAAATGGCCAGAAAAAAAGAACTTTCTTCTGAAATTCGTCAGTCTATTCTTGTTCTGAGAAATGAAGGCTATTCCATGTGAGAAATTGCCAAGAAACTGAAGATCTCATACAACGGTGTGTATTACTCCCTTCACAGAACAGTGCAAACTGGCTCTAACCAGAATAGAATGAGAAGTGGGAGGCCCCGGTGCACAACTGAGCAAGAGGACAAGTACATCAGAGTCTCTAGTTTGAGAAACAGACGCCTCACAGGTCCTCGACTGGCAGCTTCATTAAATGGTACCCACAAAACACCAGTCTCAACGTCAACAGTGAAGAGTCGACTCCAGGATGCTGGCCTTCTAGGCAGAGTAGCAAAGAAAAAGCCATATCTGAGACTGGCTAATAAAAGGAAAAGATTAAGATGGGCAAAAGAACACAGACATTGAACAGAGGAAGATTGGAAAAAAGTGTTATGGACAGACAAATCGAAGTTTGAGGTGTTTGGATCACACAGAAGAATATTTGTGAGATGCAGAACAAATGAAAAGATGCTGGTGGAGTGCTTGACACCATCTGTCAAGCATGGTGGAGGAAATGTGATGGTCTGGACAGAATCCAGAAGTGGGCAGAATCCTGGCAAATTAAATTAAATATAACTAAATGTAAAGTTGTACATGTGGGGAAAAAAAACATAGGGCAGGATTTATGGGTGTTACAAAATTTGAATGTGCACAAGTAGAGAAAGACTTGGGAGCAATAGTTGATCAAAGCCTATCAGGGTCTGGTCAGTGTGCTGTAGCACCCTATACATTACCCTTGTCAGACCACACTTAGAGTATTGTGTGCAGTTCCCGGGATCGTACTACAAGAAAGATATAGAGGCACTGGAAAAGGTCCAAAGACAGGCAACCAGGTATAAAAGATAAGTACTATGAGGAAAGGCTTGAGATGCTTGGACTTTTCAAGCTTAGTAAAAGGAGACTTAGGGGAGATATGATTGTGGCTTTTAAATTTATTAAAGGGATTAACAAGGCGCACTACAGGAAACTATTCAAGTTGAGTTTGATTAGCAGAATGAGGGGGCATACATAGAAATTGGCAAAGGGTAAATTTCCTACAGACATTAGGATTAAGCAATAAGCAGTGGCGTCACTAAGGTTGGCAACACCCTGTGCGGTCGACCGTTGGTGTCACCCGATGTTGACGACCGAGGGGGGGGGGGGGGCGCTGTTTGAAGTTTGTTGATGGGGGGGTGCTGGCTCAAGTAATTGTGTGTTATGCATTCAAATGACAAAGCGCTTCTCGTCACATTAATACCGCTAGTTAAATCAACCGGCAGTAAACTGCTTTGGACAAATTCAACTCGTCGCTAACACTGCACAAAAACATTATTGCAAACAATCGCTTAAAAAGAGGTAACTTTTTTAACAGATCAAATTAATGAGGGGAATTAATAGGCTCCTAATGGTTGCTGAACACGTGTTTTAAGTGCATAATATTTCCCTTAAACTAATTAGCACAATATAGGTTTGACTCATTATCATTAGGAGTCCAAGCAGCGAAGCTGGTGGGACCCTATTGTATCTGTTAGGATTATTATTATTATTATTAGGGGTCCAAGCAGCGAAGCTGGTGGAACCCTATTGTATTTGTTCGGATTATTATTAGGGGTCCAAGCAGCGAAGCTGGTGGAACCCTATTGTATCTGTTAGGATTATTATTATTATTAGGGGTCCAAGCAGCGAAGCTGGTGGAACCCTATTGTATTTGTTCGGATTATTATTAGGGGTCCAAGCAGCGAAGCTGGTGGAACCCTATTGTATCTGTTAGGATTATTATTATTCTTATTATTTTTCTCCGCTAAAAGTGTCTGAGGCTCAGCAACCATAAGTCCTAGAGCAACCAAATTTGGCAAGTGGGTTCCTATGGCCCCCCACTACTCAGGCACTAAAAATCACCTATGTCGGCCAGATGGTGGTGCTATAACAAAGGGTTATGTGTAAAAGGCCATAACTCTCACACCATACGTTAGATCAACACAAAACTTCATCGACCTATGCATCTGAATGTGCTCTACAACTTTGCCATTGGGAGCGCCTATGTCCGCCATATTGTTTGCCCGCCATTTTGACCATTTCGTGGGGGCGTGGAAGCTTTCTCCGCTAAAATGTCTGAGGCTCAGCAACCATAAGTTGTACACCAACCAAATTTGGTGGGTGGGTTCCTATGGCCCCCCACTACTCAGGCACTACAAATCACCTATGCCGGCCAGATGGTGGCGCTATAACAAAGGGTCATGTTTAAAAGGTCATAACTCCCACACCGTAAGTCAGATCAACACAAAACTTCGTCGATCGATGCATCTGAATGTGCTCTACAACTTTGCCAGTGGGAGCACCTATGTCCGCCATATTGTTTTCCCGCCATTTTGACATTTTTATTAGTTGGGGTGTGGAAGAGCTGGAGCTCCAAATCTAAGTGTTACGACATCTAGTAAACGTCTTTATGGCAAGCGACATCCATGGCCAAGCAAGTAATCCGACACCATAGGGTCTAGTTTTTATCAGTGAGGGGAGGGTCTGAACGTCGGGGAAGCAATGGAAGACAGTGCCAGCCAGAGTGCATGCTAGGCTATTAAAGGTTTGTTAGTAAAAGCTTTTTGAGAGGGTGAATACTTTTCTTTGGCATGGATCCATCTGAAGACAGTATCGGGTGAGTTTGTTTAGTCTTTAAATCTGTCATTATGCTGAGAAATACCTAAACCATTTTATTGGTAGGTTTTGAGTTTCTGTGCACACGTGCGAAAACACGCTGGTATAATAAAACAATAATGGCAATACATGTATAGTCCGCTTCGTTTTGTTGCTACCATAACATAACAAATTATCTTGTGTCTACAGCTGCAGTTTCTCGCAGCAATTTCTAATATTGAATATAAACAAAAGGCGCAATTTATGCTGTACTCTGCCAATGTCTAAATAAATAATACGGTACTCTGAGTGTAGGAAGCAGGTAGCATGGATGGCGAGTTGATATTTCCTTTTTTGCTACTAAAAGTTTGTTAGTAAAAGCTTTGAGAGGATGAATCATTACTTTTCTTTGGCATGGATCCATTTGAAGACAATATCGGGTGAGTTCGTTTAGTCTTTAAATCCGTTATTATGCTGAGAGAAATCGTATTCTCAATTTAATCTCTAAATTGACTGTAAGCTGAGGGTTGTAACTAGGTAGCTGTTTCATAGGTGACTTAGTTCATGCACTCGTCTTAACTATTGCTTGTATTTTTGCATAGACTGCGTTGTTGCTGTTCTTGTTTGTGTTAGTGTTAATCAGTTAATCAGTTAATCAGGGTCCAAGTTGAACTATGCGGTTGTTCCCTGCACTTGGAACGGTACTTCTTTCTAGGGTTTTCGACACACTTGTTCCTGATTATGATTATACACTTTGTTGTACGTCGCTTTGGTTAAGAGCATCTGCCAAATGCTTGTAATGTAATGTAATGTAATATTTCGTGGCACCAAGATACACCTGACATTAGCCATAAAATATGCCAATACAGCAGTGAAAACGCTGCTCACTGAAAAACGAAATAAACGAGACAAAGTTTTTTAAAATTATACCATGTCATTCTACAGTCAATGTCTGGGACTAAACATTGAATAAATATACAATCTTACCATTGGTTTTACGCGTAGAGATGTCCCTTTTGCGACTGAGTGGTCATATATTGTCTTGGAAAATCTGTTTGTGACACATACGCGCATTTGTGATGCCTGGGTCGGCTACCTTCAAAAATAGCTGTGCATAATACCACACCTGTTGCTTACGGCGTTGTCGCCCTTTTTAGTACAATTTGGCTTGATTGACAGTTCATTTATTCAGTAGGTGAGAGTATAAGCTTTCTAACGATGTATAACATGTCTGATTTTGCTATTGAAATCGTGTTTTATCGGTCAGCGTAACCGAAAATTTTCTTATATGCCAGTGTCTAAAGAAATAATATGGTAGGCTACTCTGCGAGCAGCACGCAGGTCGCTAGTTGATATTTCATCTTTTGTTTCGTTTTTTCTCAATGTCATATTTATTATTTGAAATGAGTACTTATGTGTTATTATTATATATGTCTCTGAGGCGCTCTGAAATGTGCATTCTCTGCTAAGCTGAGCAATGGATTGGAATAGGTATGTGTCTGACGTAATGTTGCACGGTGTACCGAAACTTCAGCACTTTTCGGTACTTAAAAAAAAAAGAAAAAGAAACGGTTCGGTATTAGAATTCTCAGACGTTCGGTAGTTTTGCGTCAAATGTAAAAGCCAGGGAAATGTGTCTACCGCATTACCGAATGAGAGGATGAAAAGTGTAATTTGTCAGAATCTTCGCTAGATGGCAGTAGCAACTAAGGTTGGCAAGTGAGGTGACGTGCGCTTGTGCATTTCCCGTAGTTGATACAGCGGAAGCTTAGACTCAGTTCACTTCAGTAGCAATAGCTGTTCTAATTTGTAAATATTTTATTATAGGAAGATGCTGTTTTTAGATCAATTTTAAAGTGAAAGACCTGTTTAAAGATAATTTACTTTACAATTGTTTAATTTTTTAAATATATTTAATATAGTTTTCTATGGTTTAGTGTTGTAACACTATAGGTCTTTGCTTATTGATGTGTTGAACAGGCTTCAACTGAAAGGTTGTTAATAAACCAGGTTTTTAATAAACCGTGAATTCGAAAATTTCCCTTGTGGACATTATGTTTCTGATCTATTAAGGTAATTTCAGTATTGTTAGGTACCGAGTATTGAATCAGTATCGTTTCAGTATCAATTATCGTGATGCTAAACCTGGTATCGGTATCCAAGTCAAAATTTTGGTATTGTGACAACGCTAGTGTGACACCTTTTTTAGTTGCAGCATGGAAGCGCTGCAGCTCTACATACACACCGGGCCAGCTAAGTGTTACGACATGCCATCTAAATGTTACAACATAGTAAATGCCTTTACGGGAAGCGGCCAGGACACATCCATGGCGACGCAACTAAGTCATCCGCCAGCGTCTCTTAGTACAAAATTGGCCATATTCATCAATCATCAATATTTTATACAATCATTATGATATTCAGTAGATATGTTGGGTGAAGGTATATGATCATGAGGACAAAGCCATTTTAAAATTTCTCCATAGGGGGCGCGATAGTGCCAATGCTTGGACCCCTCCCAACGCCGCTTGCGGCTTTAATTTTCTTTGTTTTTGTATCCTTCGTTATCAATCAAACGTTTAGATTTAGTGGCCAGGTATCCACACTTTCCCCAATTAGGAACCTGTTGATTTGCCTCAGTCTTTATTTTGATTAGTTAAAAAGTTTTTTTAACCTTTTTACGCAATTGTCTACAATATAGCACAATGTGAATATGGGACCTTCATTCTTTATGGCATGCATAGCTATTTCTGACACAAGGTGGCTTAAGTGGGCAAATAATCCCTCTGACATGAGAAGCACCTAATTAAGGAAATATTACATTTTTCCTGATCATTAGCTTACATACTAAATATGCATATACTGTTTCACACACACTTCCGTCTTATATTTCGTCAACCAATCTCATAAATTAATAATATAAAAAGCTATACTCAGAGTGACAATAAAAGTTCCCAAACAATTTGAGAAATCATAATCCGAATTACTCCCAGATGAAATTCCAGTCCCAGCAATAGCTTGACCTGTTTAGAACACCTTAATAGCAGTGAATCATTTGTGGGCTTCCTTCACATGGCCATTAGCACTACGAACACGTTTTTCAGCTTTTAGGATTTCAACCTTAGCTTTAGCATTTTCAAGATCAGTTGCGATCCGCTTGTTAAGTCTGACGTCGCGCATGACGGTTTTGCCATTTCCGGGACCAAATGCTCCTTCAGATCCCGAACCTGTGAACCTTTTCACGATCACTTCCTTCTTTAGTGAGGGTTAAAAAGGGTCTAAATTCTTTCAATTCAAATAAAATCAATGCGCTACAAAATCCAGCATTCAAAAGCAGTTAAAACAGCAACATTATTCTTTCGATTTTGAATTGTTGTTATTGTTGTGTCCCCTCCCCTTTGCCATCTATTGCGAAATTGAACATTGAAATGTTGAATCACGGTTCAAATTACTTCATTTAGGGATGCCAACCATCCCACAAAATATGGAATCGTCCCTTATTTGGACAGTAGAATAGGCATTCCGTATTTAACTCATGGCTACGGGACGCATTTTCATCCGTATCTTTGCAAACGATTCCGTTTGTAGTAACCGCTGTTTTGAATACAATTCAATAGTTAGCTAGCTAGCTAGCTAGCCAGCATAACAAGCATGCTGTGAGATCATTCTGACCTAAAACCCAGAATTTTAATATTGGCTAGGTGACAAGTGACGGCGAACCATAAAGCTAACTCGCATTAAAACCAGGTTTCAGAGTGTCTTGGAAAAACGCAATGTCTACACTGCTAGACCGCAACATTTTAAAAAAGCAAGACAGAGCTAGGGAGATTAATTTGATTGAATTATGGTTTCATTTTTTCTTGATAGAATTGTTGATTTCATAGAATTAACGACCAGAGGTTTTTGCTTAACAACGGTGCAAATAGTAGAACTACCATTATTTTCCAATAATGGGACAGCCTGTTGTGGTTTATTCCTTATATATAATACAGTGGTATGAATATATGGTAGCAGGTGTACAGTAATGATAAACTGTAATGTAGACAGGCTGTGCACTAATGTATATGCATAATGAGAACTGATAAGGACAGGTAAGAACAGGATGTAAACAGCTACCTAATGTAGCACTCACTGGCGCCAAACTGTTTTTCTTCATTTAAGAATTGTAACTTAATTATCAACTGCAGCCATTTCCTCTTCTCTTTCTCATCGCAAGGAAAGCGGTAGAATGACAATTGAATAGTTTTTTTGGACTCAGATCTATTCAAACAACAAGGAACATGGCATTGCGGCACATTGAAAAGACGAGAGCCTCAGCCAACGCAGCAGAGGCTTGGACCCGGAAACAGTATTATCGGAAGGTTGATACATCACGGCTTAACAAGCAGATTTCATGGGCCTTATGCCATCACGTACATTTCCCAGTTATTCTATAATAAATATGTAATTTATTATATATATATATATATATATATATATATATATGTTATTATTATTATTATTATTATTATTATTATTATTATTATTATTTATTCTCACTGACCAATTATGTGGCTCTAAGTGAAAATTAGGAATATGCAGAGTCTGTAAAAGAACTTGTCCCATGCAGGTCAAAGAACAAGGGTTTTGGGTAAAACAGACAGGTCTCATAGAACAATCATTTTCAATAATAATCACTTCACCTGTCCTGCACCAGCAAATATGTGCTAATTTGAACCAGCCGGAGATTTGGGAGTGTTGGTCATTTCAAAACCAGTGGAAAAACCCAAAATGTTAATTTTAGAAACATAAGCAACATTACAAAACATATCTAGGCCAACTTGTTGACAGTGTTAGCAAATCAGTTCATTCTTGTCATCTGTATAAGCCATTTACACCAGTGTTGATAATGGTCTCCACATGGAAATGTGAGAGCAGTTACACAGCACACAGCGCATCCAGGCCTGCAGACTTAAGGACATGTAGCAACACCCTTTAGTGTGTGATGAGAATCAACACCGACCCCCATTACAGGTAGAACTTTGCCTACAATGTGCTATGGAGCTTGGAAGTGTTATGGCAGCCAGAACCTGGCCTGCTATTTCCACGATCCATAATCATAGTGATCCACTCGGCCACAGTGGCTTGTCGTGCTCTGCAACACTGCTGCTCTCGCTCCGCCCTCATCACCATCCTGCTAAATGGAAAACATAAACACTCCAGTTGATAACTTTTACATTCTCACCAAGTATGCCTAGGCTATGTTGTCGCATTAGCAAAACTCGAGGCAACGTTAACAGAAGTGTTGGCTGCTCAATTCACCCACTCACTGGCAGTTAGTAGTTTATGCACTCAGCTATGGTTGTATTCAAATATAGCTTGGGCGAATGTGTTATGTGTTCCTAGACCTAACCAGCCCTCAACTGATCTCCTCTCCCTTTCTCGAGGGCAGGAAGGAAGATGGGCAGGCATTTTTTCACTAATCTCATCAACTAAACCACAAAATACCTTACACATTTTTATCCAAGGCGAAAGGCCCATACCTCAGACACCTGTAATATGCAAAGGGGATAGATTTTATAGCATCTAGAATGTTTTACTAAACCAGTCGCTACAATAGACTTAACTTCTGGACAAAACTCAACCAAATCAAAATGAGTCATATTAACACTAGTATGGTTATCATTAATATCCTTAGATAATATCCCAGAAGGTCCTACCATATAACATTTCCTTGGTGAATGACTATAATATACGATACAATATTGTTTTCCAGTCTGGATTTGCCTCCCATTGTTTTGTTAATTTGTGTTAGATTAAACATTCTTAACAAGAGGATAGTTCCCAATCCTCCTAACGATTTCATTTTCTTGGCTTTCGAATTTTGCAAACTTCAGGTTTCCCTCCTTTTGCAAAGAAAGAAAGTCAAGGCACCTCCACACAACTTGTGTGGTACGTTAAAAAAAGAAAAGAAAAAACTAGAAATACCGCCTCGCGGTTGTATGCCTCCGTCAAACAGTAGCCAGTGCTCTGTTTTTTGCGGTGATGTCCTGGGGTGGTGGTATCAAGGCTTGGAGGCCAGCAGTCTCAACTAGCTGTTAAGGAAGGCCAGCTAGGTGATCACGTAGGAACTGGACAGTGTGGAGGCAGTGGCGGAGAGGACGATGAGTGTGTATATACATATTAATTATTAAATTATAGATAAAATGAACAGAGTGGAAGCATTTTTTTGGGGTTTCAGAATGGTTTTATACACAAGAAATGCAATGGAAGTTGTAGCGGAATTTCACACTTTACAATCTGTGTCTCTGTGGAGTTATCTTTGTAGACGTGATCATCACTATTTGGTCCTTGTGGATGTGTGCCTTACCGTAATGAAAATGTAGTAAAATGTGTGTTGAATAATGGCCAGAAAAGTGTTTTTGCAGAACATTATGATGTCTCAGTGAAGTTGACCTTTGACCGTTTGGAAATAAAATGTCATCACTTCATCATTTTATCCTATTAGCAATTGTGTGAAACTTTGTCGTAATTAGCGTATGAATTCTTGTGTTATGGCCAGAAATGTGTTTTGTGAGGTCACAGTGACCTTGACCTTTGACCACCAAAATCTAATCAGTTCATCCTTGAGTCCAAGTGGACGTTTGTGCCAAATTTGAAGAAATTCCCTCAAGGCGTTCCTGAGATATCGCGTTCACGAGAATGGGACAGACGGACGGGCAACCCGAGAACATAATGCTGCCGGCCACGGCTGTGCCATAGCGGAGGCATAAAAATCTCAGTTGGAGATAGTGGGGCCCATGCTTCTTCGCTGAGAAGCAGATACTGTAAATGTTACCAAAAGGCTACAACAGCATTAGTAAGCACTCAAATGTCCAATTGTGCCCACATTAAAATTAAATCAATAACCATGCAAAATCAAAACAAAAGCCGTGTATACACTTAAATGAAAATAAAAAAGGTTGCAGAAGAAAGCCCCCTTTAAAATAATTGAAAATAAAATATTTATGCAATCCAAAAGGCATCTAAATTTCCTCCCCACTGCCCTGACCAGACGAAGTGTCATTTTTTAGGTTCATCTGGAGGCAGAGGATCGGACGCTGTGCGTGCAAGTTGTGCAGGTGGAACTAACTTCATCTAGCTCCTGTGAATGTACAATCTTATGCCCTGCAGTCTTACTGCTGATGTTACCACTAATAGCAAGACATGTGGTCTGGACCAGGTTGGTTTGAAAGATCCTTTCCTAACCATTAATCATTTGTTTTAGTCAAGTCACATCAAGTTTATTTATATAGCACAATTCATACACTTGAATGCAGTTCAAGGTGCTCAATCAATAAAGTGGACAACAAGACAATTAAAAATAATTAAACAGTATAAGTAGATAAAAAATAGTGCAAGATAAAAAGTAATTAGACAGTATAAATGGATAAAAAATAGTGCAAAGATAAAATAGGGTAGAAATAAAATAACACATGTAAAATAACACATGTAGAATGAAAAACATAATATCAAGAGGGCAGAAAATTAAAAATAAAGTGCAATACAGTTATAGTGGAGCTCAGTCAAAGGCCCTTGAGAAGAGCAGAGTTTTCAATCCGGCTTTAAAAGACAGAACAGTGGAGGCATTACTAAGTTCATAAGGTAGTTGGTTCAATCTATGTGTTGCATAAACACTAAAAGCTGCTTCACCATTTTTTGTTTGGACCCTTGGCACTATTAGGAGGCCAGACTCTGCAGATCTAAGTGTTCTGGTTGGTTCATAATGTTGAAGCATTTCAGAAATGTATTTTGGTCCTGAGTCATTTAGTGATTTGTAAACGAGTAGCAGCACTTTAAAGTCTATTCTTTGACAAACCGGAAGCCAGTGTAGGGACCAGTGGCATAAGGTGGTTACGACGGGCCCCAGTGCACGCTATTATGACAGGCCCTAGTGCACGCTAGTTACTAGTTATGAATGGTAAATGGACTGCATTTATATAGCGCTTTTATCCAAAGCACTTTACAATTGATGCCTCTCATTCGCCAGAGCAGTTAGGGGTTAGGTGTCTTGCTCAAGGACACTTCGACACGCCTAGGGCGGGGTTTGAACCGGCAACCTCCCGACTGCCAGACAATCGCTCTTACCTCCTGAGCTATGTCGTATGAAGCACACACACACGCACACACACACACACACACACACAAACATACACCATTAGGTGTATATATATTTTGCCAACAATGTGTTGGATTTTACAGTCGAATGAGTTACTTAGGCTATTGTATTGGGAAAGTAGAGAGGTCAAAGAGAAAGCTATCAGAACCATGGATAGCGCTGTGACACACGGTAACATAAACAGACAGTCAATCAAATCAACAAGTCAACTAATCAACCAACTATAACTGGAATGTTTCTTACTGCTGCTTCGATGTTTGAAAGGCATGATGATTTCTCACTCAGCTTGCAGATGTGCTCAGCTTGTCAGTCTAGACGTTCAGATTTTGCGCCTAAACTAGCTATATCGTATTGTCTCGTCACATGATCAAATAGAGACTTGACATTGGACAACAACATACATATTACCCAGCAGTCATCATTGCATATCTGTATATGACAAAAATACCAAAGAAAATAAGAAATTATTCATTTAATTGAATAGTTTTTTTAATAGTCTGTTTAAAGTTTTTATAGTTTATGTATAATAAGCATATAATTTTGTTATAGATTGCAACAGACTATTTTGCCAAAAGAAAATGAAAACCATGACGGAGATGGGTTTACCTTTTCGAGGGCATATATAGCAAATGGCACCATTTTTAATTTAATGTGAGTTCTTTGAATACAGGCGTACTTCTGAGGTGGCAATCTGAATCACTCGCAAGGGCCTGTTCTCCGCCCAACACATTGTTGGAGGGCCCGCTCTCTCTATGGGCCCCCCCACCCCCACCCCATGGGCCCCAGTGCAACCGCACTGTCTATATTTACGCCCCTGGTAGGGACCTGAGGATTGGGGTGATATGTTCAGTTCTCTTTCACCTAGTTAAAAGCCTGGCAGCCGCGTTTTGGATAAGTTGATGTCGTTTGATTGACTTTTTGGAGAGACCGGTAAAGAGAGCGTTGCGATAATCGACTCTACTTGAAATAAAAGCATGAATGAGAGCTTCTAGCTCTTTTTTGGACATAAGACCTCTGACTCTAGCTATGTTTTTGAGATGGAAACAGGCGGATTTGGTTATTGATTTAATGTGGTTGTCAAAGTTGAGATGAGTCAATTAGTACACCAAGGTTTCTGACTTGTGCTTTTGTTTGTAAGGCTCGTGACATAAACTGGTCTTAGACATTGACATTGGGGCTTGTTGCAGCTGGAGGTCGTCATCACAGTTGGATCTGGGAAGAGATTGAGAGAGCGTCTTGCAATACATTAGTAATCTGTCGCCCCTAACATACAGTTCTCTACCTTTCAGGCAGAGATCTCCAGGTGTCCTCTCTGGTCAACCTGTCAACATCTGAATAGAGATGTATTTTTTTTATTCTTCATTCATTGAAATATTTTATTACATCTGTGCAATCTTGGTCTCAAAATACACCCACAACATTATTCTTAACTTCAACTGGAAAATGAGCTACTCAGTGTTGCCAACTTAGTTACCACGTCACCAGATGTGGACATTTATACCAACCAGGATAAGCAGCGTACACAAGATGTTCAATGTTTCTCTCTAAGTTGTCCAAAAACAAATATGCGGTATTTTGTTGTACAACATGCACAAAATGGACCTCAGAACAATGAACAACTGCTTCGGGTGACTTCCATCTACAGGACATAATGCTTTGAGGTTTACCTCTCAAGTTTTCTGTAATGCAGGATTGGCAATATTTTGGGCACTTAAACCTGTGCACAGTAAGCCTAAGAAATGCACAATGACATATTAAAATGGTAAACAAAATCTTACGTTCCTTTTCGTAATCAAATTTTGACTTTTATCCACTTGAACATGCATGTTCTGGATCAATTATTCCAGTAGTTATACTAACTCATGTTCCCAAATATAATGTTAAAGTGTAACTTCACCCTAGCACAAACATTTCTCACTATGAGCTGCGGCTACTGTGTAGTAGTAATACAGATTTGTACCTTGAGACTATATGTCGTCCTCATTACTAACATTATGAAAACCCAAAACATTGTGAAATTACAATAATGTTTCTAATGAACCATGATACACTTGCACACGTACCTCTTGCCTTGTTTTAATGAAACTGTAAACTGTAGCATGATCCTTTCCCCAGCTTTCAACGAGACTAGTAATCCAGCCTTATTTTTTCAACAACAAGGTTATTTCTCAATGCTACAAATATTCAGATTTGTGTACAATCTTGAGACTCTCTAGTCTGCACTCTGCAGCTACAGTCGGTTGAGGATTTACAACCACCCCTACCTCCTTGTGCAGCTGTGAGTCCTCCAGTTACTTATTTAAAACATTTTTTTTCTTTTCCTGCACTTACACTGAGCATAGATGGCAGTTTTGCTGCAATACTCTTTCATAGTTCAAAAACACAATATCAACAGCCATATTTTTCTTAACCTTGTGTTTTGCCATTATTTCTTCATAGTATTAACTTGCTTGATTATTGGAGCATGGGGTCCAAACCCTTGTTTGTCATCTTACTTATACTGTTATTAGTTTCACCACCTAGATTCAGAATTCACCCTCTTTTCTGTCTCTTCACTGTCAGTCAAAATCACTTGTAAAGAAATGTATTTCAGTAATGAGATCTTAAACTTATAGTTAACGATGGGTCAAAAGTAAATCATCCCCTTAAAAAAATAAAAATACACAGCGTCCTGTGTTTTCCTAATTTTTGACTGCAGTCTTGCAATTTCTGATTGATGGCCCTTTTAGCTAGCAAAATTCCAAACAGACATAACACATATTGCATGGATCCTAGGGGACTTAAATCCCTTTTACACACATATCAAAGGATCCACCTCCTGGAAACTGCAATTTAGGATAATCTTTTGTATACTAGTTCCACTTTTTCAGATAAGTTTTATATTTATTTTTATGATATAAACATATAAATATTAAATGCCGGCATACTCTTAGGGTGTAACGAGCTCCTGTTTATAAATAATAATAATATTGAAATATTATATTTTAGAACAGGAAAACATAAATCTTCCCTCGAACTGCAAACTGATGGGAAAACAAGTCTAGGGACAGTTTATAGGGAATTTAAAAGGCTCCCTAACTTTTTAGTTTTTCGTGGCAGTTTCTCACAGAGTTGCAATCTCAGCAACTCAGAAGTCATCAGGAGAACATTTCTTACGTGCTACTTTTTCCTCTTTAACTTTGAGTTTAAACATTTTGACTATAAAATTTTATCCGTTATAGATTTTTCTCTATTATATCAATTCATATAGTATCATTTCCGTTAATTTATTTCAATTACATTACATTACATTACATTACAGGCATTTAGCAGACGCTCTTATCCAGAGCGACTTACACAACTTTTACATAGCATTTTTTACATTGTATCCATTTATACAGCTGGATATATACTGAAGCAATTTCGGTTAAGTACCTTGCTCAAGGGTACAACGGCAGTGCCCTACCTGGGAATCGAACCTGCGACCTTTCGGTTACAAGCCCAGTTCCTTACCCACTGTGCCACACTCCGTCCAATTAACTATACCTGGTCTTGCCCTGTCACTTGTCAATAAGGCTTAACACCTTTTTCTACCAACTAGTTTCACTTTACCAATATACACCAACTTCCAGAACCCCATTCTGGTTTTACACCACCATACAAAAAAAAAAAAAGAAGAAAAATAGCAGCCACACCTCCCGATGCAGTCTTACGCAACCGGCCCACCACAGGACTTCCTATGGACTTATTTACTGTAAACAAACAGCAGCCCCACTTCCCAGTGAGGTCTTACGCAACCGGCTTGCCATAGGTCTTCCTATGGAGTTATTTACTGTAACAAACAGCAGCCCCACCTGCCGGTGAGGTCTCACACAACCGCCTATAGGACTTTTATCACCACGTCCATGCGTATAATACTATTTAGTCCTGCTTCAATATCAACAAATCATCAAATCAATACTATATATATAAAACAGAATTACAACAGAATAAGGAATTTCCATAACCTAATGAGGGTGGTATTTTAAATTTACTCACCTCTCCTTGGAATCCTCAGGTTCTATAGCCAAAATGAGAGATTATTTCTAATCCCACCGCTGCCACCAAAAGTAACTGTAGGAACTTCTTAACAAAAGTGATGGTGTTGAAGATAAAGATAACAAACAACAGAGTCAGGAGCTCCTTTATATAATTGAATAATACGACCGATCGGGAAGAGGTACAAGTACAGTCTTCAAAAATAGAAAGTCCAATGAGTTTATATAGTTTACAGAGACAAAGGACAGCCTATGAGATTCATTTAATCACCATATGCAAAGATTCCATTTAGCCAATCATCAGTTAGGATCAGGGAGACCATACCAAGCCTGACCATGCAGGCCTAGAGGTCCTCTAAACCCCTAAATCACTTGATATATACCACAGCTGCATTCTATCTCCTCTAGCTTACATTGCAACAGGAACATGGCATGGGGTGAAACAGCATACACTTAGATGTACAGCCTTTAAAAGTACACTTTCATAAGTATACAATGAAAAAGTTTATGGAACTGCAATAAATGTTTTCAGAAATTGTACATTATCTGATTCACAAAACAAGCCATTGTTAAAGCTGGAAGCAAAGCATGTCACTAACTGTGCCCAGTGAGCAGGGCTTGACATGAACTTTTTGCCTTGCCAGCCACTGTGGCTAGTAGTTTTCTAAAGTCATTAGCCACTCAGTGTTTTCACCAGCCGATAACCTTGCCATGAATATGCTCCATGTATCAGTTAGGACAGCAAAAAGTACATGTATTCACAATTTTATATAATGGTGATGAAATGTGCACAATTTTGTGATGCAAATAAAATTTATTTTATTTCTCACCCACAGCCTAATTGAGGAGACCTGGCTATATCAGATGGTACTGAGCATTGTCAGAATAGAATGTGCTTACATTCATTTAATAATGTCAATGTTGAAGCTCTGCAGAGGCACTTTCATTTATTTCTTTACTCTTATGTTAGTTTTAAACTGCAATTGCAAAATATCATTGGCAGTGAGAAAATTACTACACCTGTGTAGGATCATGCATCGTATGCTACAGGGTTAAACCGAAGCCTACTTTCTTCTTTGGTTTTTCTGTAGTGCCAAATAAACCAAAGCCACTCTTAAATTGTGGACATAAATTTTTTACATAGAAAATGCTACCAAAAGGTCACCAGCCAAAGTGTGACAGAGTTACACGCCACTACCAAATTCTACCTGCATTTGGCGGGTGGCAGGTGTTAATGTCAAGCCCTGCCAGTGAGACCAGGGCGAAGGAATGCCTACCTGTGTCTGTTCTAGTCATTCCTATGTCCATATATAATGACTGGGTCTTGTACCAATCACAAGACAGATTTAAACCTGAACATGCCATGATAAACCTCCTCCCTGGTGTTGTCATAGCTACACCCATAGAGCTTGCCACTTACAACTGGTGAATTAAAGTCTAAATGAGATCATTGGTATCAATGAAACATTTTAACCTCAGGAAAGAAATATCACATCTTCATCATTAACTAAGAAGACAACCACAGCAGAAAGTCAGTCCCCATGTTAGGAGGAAGCCAAAGGTTGATTTGAGTTGGCAGTGTGACAGTCATGCAGAATGAGTCAATTTCCAAAGCAGAGGACATTTAAAATGCATTCCCAGATCATGCAGGCACCCCTCAATTTTAGCTCCAGAAAAAAAACCATTTGGTTTTGGTGGAACAGGTTTTTGTTAAGCCCCATAGGTGGTTTTTTTATAATTTCAATAAACCCTGTAGGCAGTGGTATAGAATTCTAATAAGTGCTGTAGATAAAGGCATCAAATTTTAATAAACCCTATATGTGGTGAGACAAGATTTTAATAAGCCCTTCAGGAACATTTTATTAGGGAATGACAGCTGTACAGAATCATTTCCACAGGGTCATTTTAAGATTCTGGAAGTAATATTAATGATCTATGTTGAAAAATCATAACCAGACCTGAAAATGCAGTAAAAATTATTGTGAATCTTTAGTCCAGTATGATAAAAAGTAACTAAAATACTTTATAAAAATGATAACAAAATGTAGTAATTCTCCCAGTGAATTATACTTAGCCTCAAAAATGGCACAGACTTGAATAGCACACCATGGAAATGTAAATCTGGTGCTTTGTGTGCAATACTCCAAGGAGCCTCTGTCCTTCAATGGGACAAGCTGAAAGTATGACCAATAGCTTCCAGTGAGCCTAGGCAGGAAAACATTCAATTCCCAGTTCTGCTTGCGAAAACTGCAGATCTGCTGGATGATTAGGTATCTAGAGTAGATCTCATTTTCCTGTTGGACTATCCTCTGGCTTTGCTTTCTCTGTGGTTTCCTTGTTCATGCCAGATGGATGGTTTGTCCCTTCTTTTGGGTCCACATCCATATCATTCATTGCCAGGATGGAATCAGCATCAGGTTTCATGGGAATGTTGTATGTGTCATCCTTTACTGAGATGGTGCCAGAGTTTATGGTCACTGTGTCAGTTGTAACTTCTGCCATCACTTCCAGGCTTTTCTTCTCGTCCTCCCTGGAGCTGATTTCTCTAGCACTGACCTCATCAGTGCTGTTGTTCTCCACCTCCTCTCTTGAGTTCAGCGGCAAGGTTTCCACTGGGTCACTGCAACGCAAATGCACATGCATATGAGCATGCACGCAAGCATGTACACACAAACATGCATGCACAGATACAAACACGTGCAGAAGCGCACACACATGAGCAGTCATATATAGAGTCAAATACAGAACTAGAGAATCCATATCAGCGACTTATATCAGCTGCAGCTCCTCAGAGAAACACCCAACCATGCCCTTCAAAGGCAACCACATGATCACAGCGGCTCTAGATAATAAAACAGAGTACACAGCAAAATGTCCAGTGTTAATTCAACTCTAACAGAGTACATATGGTCCCACTCTGGTACATACGTACTCTGCAAGAGTTGATTTAACACTGGCTATTTAACTGTGTAAGCAAATACACTTTGAGTACTAATTTCAAAGTCATTTTATAAATTTTTATTGATTTATTTAAAATATTGGTGCACAAAGTGGGCTGTAAATATCCAATTTCCACCATAATTTGGAATGTCAGGTGCACACCTGACCAGTGGGAGTTGCTAGAGAGTAATGAAATGTGGACCCCTAACCGACTGAACCCTCCCATACCCAGGGCACATCACCTTATGGAGCTACCAGCCACAGTCGGCACTAGCATGGTCCGGATTTGATCCAACAATCTGGGGCTCATCTAAACACCAGAGCGTGGTACCTTAACCAAATGTGCAACCCAGCAGCTCATAGGTATTTCAGTTAATATGTGTGTTCTAAGTATTGATCAGCAATTGGAGAATTTTTTTTCAAGTCTGCTCCTTTTCTCTTCTCAATCAAAGTTCCACACACATTTTTTATTTCCAAATGTTGACAATGCTTTCCTGAATATTGTTGCCTAGTTTTTCATGTTATTTCTTTTTGGGAGGAAAGGCAAGGGCCCAGGTCTGAGACATACCCGAAACACCCACAGCATGAGAATATATAGCAGACAACACATCTCCTCCTGAGAAACCCTAACACACAGGGACAAAAAACAGGAAACTGCAAGATTTTAACCTCTTAAGGCACAAGCCAAATTTTGCCAATCCTTGCCCATTTAGGGGGTACCCTATTTAAAGCTTTATAACTCCAGATGTAAACACCACAGAGACTTGAAAAATGGCTTAAATGAAGCAAGACATTTGTACAATTTACAATACTAACGCAGATTAGTTTATATTCATAATTTTGAAAGAAATAAACTGCCACAAATGCAATTGTTTTGACAAAAAATCAAAAATAAATTTGCACTTTTTAAGTTTGCAGTGAAATACTGAGAGATATGAGATATACAGGAGGTTAAACTACACCTGTGCTGGATCAAAAACTTCTTGACCACAAGTTCATAAAATCTAAGGGTGGATATGTAGAACTACTATAGATGTATGAAGCAAAAACTAAGCAGTGTACCCAGCGTCTCCAAATCTATCCAAAATGTCTAAATTATGCATTGTTGTAAATCACAACATATTCACATATTTCAATACAAATCAATTGTTTTGACTCAAGAAAATCACTGTTGCATAATTTTCAAATGGGAATTACAAGCTTTCAGTCAGTACAGTGGTCTAAAATAGCTAGGTGTCCAGAAACATATCCAAAATCTCTCCAAAATTGAATAAAATGCTTTTTGTCCATTATAAAGCATATAAATGAGCCCCTTATGAAGGTTTAAGATGAAACATTGCTATCAGATTTAAAAAAAATAATGCAAAAATATTGTCACACAATGCAGTACAGTACCTAAATGTGTAATAATTAACTCGTGTGTATTTCTATACTCTGTACTCTCGTATGTTTTCTTGTATGAGGGTAGGACAACATGAAAACAATTTTCGACCGCCCACCACGTTTTGGCAATGGTTCAACTCTGACGTCATCACTGTGGCATGCTTCACAAAAACTATTACGCTATCATCTAACGCTATCATTTACAGTGTGAAATATTCACATTATATAACACCACTTACCTATTTAAAGATACTTAATTTCAAAAATAACGTATATAACCGAAATATTTTGAGCAGTAATACGAGCATAGCAATGATGAAATCTCCTCTATGTTCAGTAGATAGAGACAGAGACAGTATCAATGACGCTGTCCTATTCGCTTCTGTTTTGCTCCAGAAAACGATGTTAGCTAGGTCTATCAGCAAACATATGGCTTAGCTATGTCCAGAAGTCCTCAATAATAATAGTATTTTCCAAGAAATTACGAAATATCGTTGACCACCTTTCGTTAGCTGCAACGTATTTTTATGCTAACATAGAGTGAATGCGCAAGTGAATGCGATGCTAAGAATATTTTCTGTTACGCTGACCTATAAAACGCTATTCCAAAAGCAGAATTAGACATGTTATACATCGTTAGAAAGCTCATACTCTCACCTACTGAATAAATGAATTGTCAATCAAGCCAGACTGTACTAAAAAGGGCGATGACGCCGTAAACAACAGGTGTGGTATTACGCACAGCTATTTTGGAAGATACCCAGGCGTCACAGATGCGCCTATATTTCCCAAACTGATTGTCCAAGACAATATATGACCACGCAGTCTCAAAAGGGACATCTCTACACGTAAAACCAACAGTAAGGATTTATATTTATTTAATATTTAGTCCCAGATATTGACTGTAGAATGACATGGTATCATTTTTAAAAACTTTTTCTCGTTTATGTCGTTGTTCAGTGAGCAGCGTTTTCACTGCTGTATAGGCATATCTTAGGGCTGTTGTCGGGTTTATCTTGTTGCTATGACGGAATATGATTTTTTAGTGGTGAAAGAATATTTTTATGAATGCCAAGATAGACAATATTGTCCATTATGTCAAGGGTGGGGGGTGTTTTTTAGATGAGACTGCAGGGAGGGGGTGCGTGTTAAATGAACGACCAGAGCGACAATGGTGGGGCTGCGAAACTCCGTCTTCGGCATAGTTGTCGTGTATCGTCTACTAATGAAACTAAAACAACGCGTTTCTGTTTTTAACTCACACTTTGGTTGCAGTAGCACCGAATGTTTGAGTTTAGTAATGTAGGCACGCCGGCGTGCCGACCACTAGGGGGTGTGCACTAAGAGGTTAAGTGAACAGTAAGTTGTGAGATATCACATTAGGTGACAATGTTACCAATAATATGACAATGTAGAATTTAAAGAGATAAAAGAATGAGTCTGTGAGGGTGGGGTTGTTTGGTATGTTAATTTGTGAGTATTAACTAGTCATGTAAGCTGTCAGTTATTAATTTTAACTGAGGGATAATTGTTCCCTGTTTGTAAATTTACAGCATAGTGTTTGTTAGTCCACAAATCTAGTCACTAAAGCAGTGACACCCGGCATACAGAACAGGAAGTAAGACTGCCCTTCGTCTGGCAGTGTCCAGGGACACAAAGGCCCAAATGTCTTTGCCCATAAATACAAAACAGACAGAACCAGCATTTCATTCATTGTTGTGAGGCTGAGCTGCTGTCACGTGATGTTGTCAAAGACAAATTATCATGAATATACAATATAAATACACTACATTTCCAAAAGTATGTGGACACCTGAACATCACACCCATATGTACTTATTGAACATCTCATTCTAAAACCATGGGCATTACTATGAAGCCTTTGCTGTTATAACAGCCTCCACCCTTCTGGGAAGGCTGGGGAGCATTGTCATGCTGAAAGAGGAAAGGGCCTTCCCCAAACCGTTGCCACAAAGTTGGAAGTGCACAATTCTCTGGAATGTGATTGTATGCTGTAGCATTAAGATTTCCCTTCGGTGGAAAAAAGGGGCCTAGCCCAAACCATGAAAAACAGGCCAAGACCATTATTCCTCCACCAAACTTCACAGTTGGCACTATTCAGGCCAGTACAGTTGGCACTATGCATTCCACCAAACCCAGATTTGTCCGTCAGGCTGCCAGATAGTGAACTCCAGGGAATGCATTTCCACTGCTCCAGAGACCAATGGCAGTGTGCTTTACACTTGATGAACAGTTCTTGTGTGTCATTGTTTCTAGAGGTAGTTTGGGACTCTGTAGTGAGTCTTGCAACTGAGGACAGATGATTTTTACGCATTACACACTTCAGCACTCGGTGGCCCCGCTCTGTAAGCTTTTGTAGCCTACCGCTTTGTGGCTGAGCTGTTGTTGCTCCTATATTTTGCCACTTCACAGTTACAGCACTTTTTTTTTGCATATGTTAGCAATGGGTGTGGCTGAAATAGCTGAAACCACTAATTAGAAGGGGTGTCCACATACTTTTGGAAATATAGTGTATTTCACAGGAATGTGAAGCACTTGGCAATGTGACTCTGGTTCATTTGCTTTTCGCCTAAGATATTTTCCTGCTTACAAATCTAAACTTGACCTGCATTTTCTAGAAAAATAAACTAAAATTTGCACTAGCATTTGGGCACAGCCATCTTGGAACAAGCTAGGCTTGTGACATTTTAACTTGCTTTGTATTGGCAGCTCAAGCTATTCCTATTACTAGACTGCTGACTTTCAATTAACTCAATGATGGATTATGAAAAAAATAAACTTTTGTATGACTTTTGAATTATCAAACAGATTTTTTTTTTACTTTCACAAGCTACCTCTGATGAGACCACAACTACTGTGCTGCTGGCTGGCTGCTCTGAAATAGTGCACTTGTAGAACAAGGGATGAGGGAGGGGGTGGGTGGAGTCCAAGATGGCTGCAAAAACAGAGCAAAATTTAGTTTATTTTTCTTACAAATATGGGTCAATTTTCAGATTTGAATGCAGGACCATATCTTGTCATATCAGGTAAAAGGCAAATGAACCAGAGTGCTTTACCCACATTTAATATGAATCTCTAAATCTTCAAATTAGTACTTGTCTGGATTTTCATTTGTCTTGCTATTTAAAAAGAGCAGCTTGTTTTTTAACAAAATGAGTAAAATTAATAGAATTGGTGCACGGTAGATGACCATACAAAATACCATAGGCCAGTAGGCGACTATACAAAATAATGTTTAGCCACAGTCTTCTCCTTAGAACAGAACTGAATAGAGCTCTCCATGGACCTGCCACACAAGAGGAAGTATATACAGAATTGTAAAGGAACAGCACAGAATATACAAAGGTACAGGGCGCATAGAAAATCAAAATTTTTCAGAGTAAAATGAAAAGGTTCCAGAGGAGAGCTACAGGTCAAAAATTTACCCAGCTGTTCCCCAGAGGAGGGGGATTTTTAGAGGACTGACAGCAGTGTGTGTATGTTTGAGCGTCCCCTTTCATGCCTCACTGCCTTACCACACAGCAAAGTCCTTCCTGTCACATTGAGGCATCCCCAGTTCCCTCTCCATGCTCCTCCGCCGGCAGAACTTGTACGACACAATGATGGTGAGGATGAGGAGGATCAGCCCAATGGCACCCCCGACAGCTGTAGCCAGAATAGCGATCTCTGAGAAGGAGGCTGCAATGAATGAATGCAACCGGAGTTAAATAATGACACCAAAAAAAGGGCTGCAACAAAGTTCAGGATCTGAAGCCTGTCTTTTTATTGATGCAAATGACTATCTTCCAGTGCCAAATTAGACACAAATCACAGGAACTGTTGTCTACCAAAAGGTCAGAGTAACAAGTGCCTCTGCAGTATCTACTCAGATATTAGTCTAATGTAACTAACATAACAGTACACAATTACATTAATTTAATGTAACTACTTCAACAGTGACATCATTATATTAATCCAAGTACAGTTGAGGCCAAAAGTTTACATACACCTAGGCTAAAGATATTCAAACTCAGTTTTTCACAAATCCGCACATTTCATGATACCATACATTTCTTTTGGAAAGTCAATTAGGGCATCTACTTTGTTCACATCAGAGGTAATTTTAAAACAGTCGATTAGAGACAGATTTATTTCAGCTTTAATTCACTGTATCAAAATTCCAGTGGGTCAAAAGTTTACATATACAGGGTTCATACACTTTTTCACCAATGATTTTCAATGACTTTTCCATGACTTCTCCACAAGAGAAACTGAATTTAACTGAATTTCCATGACCAAAACAAATTACTTTATCCCAGCGGGACGATTTTAAATTATTTGTTGTAACACTAAGTGAAATTAGGTCTGCATCTGAAACATATGGTGCCTCTCTAAAACAAATAAACACCAGACAGACACACTTAGATACATTCTCTCATATTTTAATTCGAATAGTTTAACATTTTCGTCAATGTCTCAAACAGGGCTCAAAATAGCGACCATTTTGGTCGCATATGCTCCCGAAATTTAATCTGTGCGACCTCAAAATATAATTGGGAGCATTTGTGCGAGTGCAAATAACTGTTCTGGTGCAACCTTTTGTTTTCTTTTTCCAGTCGAACGTCTTTCTCTGTACATTCGCTAGTTAGTACACTCAGTATGTCCCTTGTGAGCTGACGGTGACCCTTCTAACCAATCGTGAGCTTGACATTCTTACCTTTAATGCTGATTTTAAATTGGTTAATATTAGCCTTCAATCACTCCCTTTTGCTGCCCTCCACTGTCACGCGACACAGAGAGCTAAACTAATGTTACCTGAAGACAAAAGTTTATGTTCAATTTATTAGCGTTATCAAAAGCTGAAAAGTTGAAGCGAACAATTACGCCATTTTTTTTTGAAACGTTAACGTAGTGTTTTGTGTAGCGACCCGGTTGAAACAGCTAATTTATCCGATGCAGTTTACTGGCGGTTGATTTAATTAGAGGTATTAATGTGACGAGAAGCGCTTTGTCGTTTGAAAGCATAACACACAATTCCTTGAAGAGTCGGCACATTTTAGGTGTGACAGTTTAACTGTTAGGCTACTTGTAAACCGTACTGTTATATTGTCGTTTTTTATCAATAAAAAAATCTATTGCATATATTGTTGGTGCTCCTTACATTTTGGTGGGTGCTCCTAACTTTTTGAAGTTGGGAGCACCAGTGCTACGAAGTAAAAAAGTTAATTTCGAGCCCTGATATATTATTGAAGCTGCACTTCCCTGGCATATTGTCGGGACAGTAGGGCCTACGTTTACTAACTGTTACATTAGTAGAAGCGTGCCTGTTGGGCGTGCCCGTAAACAGACTGAGCCAGACCGAATTAACTTCTCACACCACCAAAATACCGCGAAGGTTACGTGCCAATTTACGTTTTATTACTATACATACTATTTTTATGATTGGATTAATTAGTAATTATATTTGATGCAACTTTAGCTGTGTTTCCATTACTTTTCAAAAAATATTATTTTCCATAACTTTTCCAGGGCCTGGAAATTGCATTTTAAATTTCAATGACTTTTCCAGGTTTTTCATGACCGTATGAACCCTGCATATACCAAGTTGACTGTCTCTTTAAACAGTCTGGAAGATTCCAGAAATTGATGCAATGACTTTTTAGAAGCTTCCGATTGGCCAAATGTCATAAGTATGAGTTAACTAGGAGTTCATCGGTGGCTGTGGTTGTATTTAACCTCTTAGTGCAAAGCCACTAGTGGTCGGCATGCCGGTATGCCGAGATTGCTGAACTCAGCCATTCAGTGCTACTGCAACCAAAGTATGAGTTAAAAACAGAAATGCTTTGTTTTAGTTTCATTAGAGATTATAATGTAAGATATAAGATTTCATCATTGCTATGTAAGTATTACTGCTCAAAATATTTTGGATATATACGTTGTTTTTGAAATTGAGTGTCTTTAATTAGGTTAGTGGTATTTTATAATGAGGATATTTCACACTGTAATGTAAGCGTTCGTTGGTAATTTAGTAGTTTTTGTGATGCATGCAACAGTGATGACATGAGAGTTGGAACATTGCCAAAACGTGGTGGACGGTTGAAAATTGTTTTCATGTCATCCCATCCCCATACAAGAAAACATACCAGAGTAGAGTATAGAAATACATACAAGTTAATTATTACACATTTAGGTACTGTTCCGCATTGTGTGACAATATTTTTGCATTATTTTTAAAATCTGATATCAATGTTTCATCTTAAACCTTCATAAGGGGCTCATTTATATGCTTTACAATGGACAAAAAGCATTTTATTCATTTTTGGAGAGATTTCGGATATGTTTCTGGATCCCTAGCTATTTTAGACCACTGTACTTATGGAAAGCTTGTAATTCCCACTTGAAAATGATGCAATAGTGAGTTTCCTGTGTCAAAACTGTTGATTTGTAATGAAATACGTGAACATGTTGTGATTTACAGCAATGCATAATTTAGACATTTTGGATAGATTTGGAGATGCTGGGTACACTGCTTAGTTTTTGCTTCATAGATCTATAGTAGTTCTACATATCCACCCTTAGATTTTATGAACTTGTGGTCAAGATGTTTTTGATCCATGACATATATAGTTTAATCTGCTGTATATATTCAATCTCTCGGTATTTCATTGCAAACTAAAAAAGAGTTAATTCATTTTTGATTTTTTTTTGACAATTGCATTTGTGGCACTTTATTTCTTCCAAAATGATGAATATAAACTAATCTGCGTTGTATTGTAAATGGTACAAATATCTTGCTTCATTTAAGCCATTTTTCAAGTCTGCGAGGTGTTAACATCTGGAGTTGTAAAGCTTTAAATAGGGTACCCCCTAAATGGGCAAGAATTTGCCAGATTTGGCAGGCATGTGCACAAAGGGTTTAAGGTCATACCTTTAGAGCCACTGCCTTTTTGTCCTTGATACCATGAGAAAATCCAAGCAACTCGGGCGGCAGTGTAGCACAGTGGGTAAGGAACTGGGATTGTGACCGAAAGGTCATAGGTTTGATTCCTGGGTAGGACACTGCCGTTTGTACCCTTGAGCAAAGTACTTAACCTGAATTGCTTCAGTATATATCCAGCTGTATAAATGGATACAATGTAAAAATGCTACAGTATGTAAAAAGTTGTGTAAGTCGCTCTGGGTAAGAGCGTCTGCTAAATGCCTGTAATGTAACTCAGCCAAGACCTCAGAAAAAAATTGTAGACCTCCACAAGTCCGGTTCCTACTTAGGAGCAATTTCCAAACTACTCTAGGTACAAACAATTGTATATATAAAAATCTTGGTACCACACAGACACTGCATCGTTCAGGAAGGAGGCACAAATTAAGTCCCAGGGCTGAACGAACTTTGGTCCGAAAGGTTCAACTGACCCCAAGACAACAACAAAGGAACTGGTGAAGGATATGGAGGCATCAGGTACCAAAGTATCTACATCTACCATTAAGAGAATCCTACATTGCCACGACCTGAATGGCTGTCATGCAAAGAACAAGCCTGTACCTCCAATAAATAAAAAAAGCCAGAATGAAGTTTGCAGGTGATCACCAGGATAAAGACCTAGTCTTTTGGAGGAGTGTTCTCTGGTCAGATGAAACAAAAAATTGAACTGTTTGGCCATAATTATCAGCACTATGTATGGAGGATAAAGGGTGAGGCTTTTAATCCGAAGAACAGCATTCCAGCTGTGAAGCATGGGGGTGGCAGCATAATTTTGTGGGGGTGTTTTGCTGGAAAAGGGACTGGTGCACTTCAGAAAATAGGCATCATGAGGAAGGAGGATTATCTAGAAACACTGAAGCAACACCCCAAGACATCAGCTAGAAAGTTAAAACTTGGTCACAACTGGGTCTCCCAGCAGGACAATAATCCAAAGCACACCTCCAAAGTTGTAACAAAATGACTTAAAGACAACAAAGTGGAAGCACTGTTATGATTGCTAACTATCTGCTTCAGTCAGCAGTGAGACTGGGGGCTGGAATGAGACTCACGTGGGAACTATGTATTGTGTTTCCTTCGTGTGTTGTTTGTTTGGTTGTACCCGTATCGAACGCACAATGAAACCTGTGTGGTTTACAAGGGGTTGTGAACGAAATGGCACAAACCGCTTGTATTGTTTCACTGAGTCGTTTTTTAAAATTTATCTTAAAAACACATTTAATATAAATATTTAGGAAAGTCGAGGAGGATATAACATTTACATAACATTACTGTGAAATCATGGAAAATAATATTGATTTTCAGTGCGCTACAGTAACTGCCAGACCACCCATACCCAGACCCATCAGTCTTGGTTTAGATAACAGATTGTATATCTCAGAATTTCTATAGTAAAACATCATCCTGTTTGGTATGCATTTACTCTGGTCTTTGCTAATCACCAATCTGTTGAAATTTAACTAGTTATAGAAAGATCCTGTGTAACAGAATCCTGAATTTAGTGTTGCCATATAATCCCATATATAGTTTTCTCTAAATTTATACAGAAAACCACGTTATACTTGGCATGCAAATAGTATGGGCCTTGCACATCACAAATCAAGTTAAAGTGCCGACTACTAATAGAAAATCCAGGGTAATGGTCTCAAAGATTGTGTCACTATATATGTAAGGAATAAACCACAACGGGCTGTCAGGTTATTGGAAGGTAATGTCAGACGGGGGTGGTGATGCGGCCGAGGCGAAGCTGAGGTCGCTTAACCACCACCGAAGTACATTATTTTCCAATAACGGGACTTATTCCACTTATACAACGGATTACCAACAATGACTATATATGGTTACTTTAATATTTAGTTGATTTTTATCGACTTGAATATTTCAATATTGAATTGAAATATTCTTCCGCGGCCAAATAGTCTTGCTTTTTAAAATATTGCAGTCACGCAGTGTAGACAGCATTTTTACAAGACCCTCTGAAACCTATTTTGAATGCCAGATAGCTTTATGATAGGTTTGCCGTCACTTAGCCAATATTAAAATTCAGCTGGGTTTTAGGTCAAAATGGTCTCACAGCATGCTTTTTATCCTGGCTAGCTAGCTAACTACTGAATTATATTCAAAACAGCGGTTACTATAATCGCAATTGTTAACAAAGATACAGAAGAAAATGCGTCCCGTAGCCATGAGTTAAATACAGAACACCTATTCTACTGTCCAATTAAGGGACGATTCAGTATTTTGCTGGATGGTTGGCAACCCTAAATGAAGCCAGTAACTAGAACCGTGATTCAATGTTACTATCAATTGTGAAACTGGACATTGAAAAGGGGAGGGGACGTAACAACAATTCAAAATCGAAAGAATAATGTTGCTGTTTTAACTGCTTTAGAATGCTGGATTCTATAGTGCATTGATTTTAGAACTGTTAAAAGGCCGAGGTGAGAATGAATTCCCTTTACTGAGAATTAACGTCCACCCTTGGACCAAGGTGGACCAAGAATCGAGTATTTAGCCAAGCCGTTGTATAAATCTGCATAGTTACAATGACTGTAAATGGGTTACAACGAGCTTTAATGGGCATATCAGAAAATTTTCACAGTAATCATACTTGGAGGGTCACAGACCTCTAGCAGTCACTGCATGGATATGTGACAAAATATTAAACATATTAACCCCTTAAACGCCACTGAAAATCCAGGGTTTTTGTAAGAATCCCCCCATCTTAAATAAACCACATTATGCCCAAAATCATATACAGCTAGGTTCAAAGCTTGAAATAAATAGGACATTTATACCAAAATCACCAGATACCCTCATCCTATGGGAGTCTCGCTCCATAAACATACAGGACATATATATTCTGAAAAACATAAATCCAAAAATCATTTTGTATTTTCTTTATTCTGTAGTGATTGTGTACTTCTGTTACTGGATGAGACCAGATTTATTTTTCCAATGGTACCCCAGGATGTATACGACACCAGGAAAAAAGTTTGGAGTCGACTGAACAAAGCAGTAAAATTTGGCATCCGTTTTCCCAAAGGTGGGCCAAAATCTCCTGAAAACCTCTCCGAATTACACCAAACCTCTCCAAAGAATAGTGTAAATATTTTTTTCCCAGCCATATTCCACTTCCAGATGCAAATTCCACTGAGGGTGGTACCCACTGGAACCCCACAAAACAAATATTCTTTATTCTCTTTTTGTCTAAGCCCTGTATTTCAGTTTAATGCTGTCCTTTTGTTTAAGTACAACATGTGTTCATAATGGTTAGTTATCACACAAACTAAATTCACTGAGAAATTCTTTTTTTTGCTCCCGACTCTACATTTGTCTTGATCTCTGCTGTTGCTTGCCATTTTACCACGCAGTCAGGCTTGGCTACGGGTTGCACCTGCAGACTGTCTGCACATGAGCAGCATAGAGATCGCTAGTCTGAGGGAAGAAATGGAGGTTATCTGCAGACAAATGAGTGAGGTGAAGGGGAAAGTTTCCCAACTCAAACTCTCTCTTGAGGAAGAAAAGAAGCATGCTAACATGCTGGAATTGCGCATTACCGAGATGGAAAGATATTCGAGGCGCTGGAACCTGAAACTACATGGCGTACCCGAGCGGGTGGAAGACAAAGATATTCGGAAAGAAGTGATCCGTATTTGCCAGGTGCTGCCGCCGTCGGATGTTGAATGACTCCCAGATGTTATAGATACTGTGCACCGCATCGGGGTGAAGAAACCAAACGGCACCAGAGGCATCATCCTGCAGTTTTCCTCCCGTGTACACAGAGCAGCTGTGTGGGCTGCTGCAAAGAATTCCTCCTACCTTCGAGACAACGGTCTGCGTTTCGCGGAAGATCTCTGCAAAGCCGACAGAGAGACCAGGATGAAGTTCTGGCCAATTGTGGACAAAGCACGCAAGGCTGGGAAAACAACCTATTTTGTAGGTGGTCATGCCTTTATTGAGAAAAAATAGATTCCTCTCCCAGTCTGAGTTAAGTAGCATGGCAATTATAACCTAACACACCTGCACCTTCTGTTACCTGTGGCCTTTGTTTTGTTTATCGCAAGAGTTTGATGGCTATACCTAAGCTGTTTTTACTTTTTTGTGCCTTAATATGATGCTGTCCTCGTATCATTCCACCATATAGTTTTCAGAATCTAAGCTGTGTGGCTGACGTTTTCGAGTTCATTTTTCTGATACAAATTTGTCATTATCTATAGTTTCTCTCAACGCCAGGGGTTTAAGAGATAATTTGAAGCGAAAAGCTTTATTCTTATTTACGAAACAATGCAAAACCGATTTTTGTTTTTTTCAGGAGACACATACTATCAATGATGATGTGCATTTTTGGAGGTCTCAGTGGGGAAATGAGGCTTTTTTCTCACGTTTGCAATGCTCTGCTGGGGTTTGCACTCTTAAAAATAATTTTACAGGGGGTGTATTGCACACAGACTGTGATAAGAATGGTCACTATATTTGTCAGATTCTTGACACTCACAACACCAACTTAATTATAATTAACATTTATGGATACAACACAATGTCAGATAACAATATTTTGCTTAATAATGTGGAGAAAAGAATTCTCTATTGGCTGGCCAGATTTCCTAATGCTTATCTGCTTATAGGTGGTGATTTTAATATTACATTGGACAACACAATCGACAGGTGGCCACCAGGACCCCAAACTAGTGCCAATGCAAATTTAAAAATGCTAATGCAAAGATTTGATTTAACAGATGCTTGGAGAGACAAATATCCTTATGACAGAACTTTTACCTGGTGCAATAAATCAAGGTCTAGGCAATCTAGATTAGATTTTTGGTTAATTTTGAACATTCTTAAAGATTGTACAAATGTTAATATTCTTTCCACCCCATTAACTGATCACAAGGCCATCCACATTCACTTTTCTTTACTTCCTCCTACTTCTAATTGTCCACAGAATTCATACTGGAAACTTAATAGTTCCATTTTGTGTCATGAGGCAGTTAAACTATTTAATATTGTAGTAATCTTGCTAAGGATAAACAATGTGAGGAAGAAAAGGTGATTTCCATGATAACTGCCTTATCCTCTAAATATCCTGATAAGTTGTCCTCTGAAGAAAAAGAAACACTGTTTGAATATCAAAACAAACTAGATACGCTCTATCAGTCTAAAGCTAAAGGGGCTTTTGTAAGGTCCAGGAGGCGATGGATGGAAGAAGGTGAACAGAACTCGGCGTATTTCTTTAGGTTAGAAAAATCAGTCCAAAAATAATACCATTCATCAACTTAGAATAGACAACATAGTATGTGATGATGCAAACCAGATTGCAAACTTCTGTTCCAACTTTTATAAAAACCTATACAGCTCTCAATATTGCGATGATAATACTGTTTCATTTTTGGATCCTTTAGTTGATGTTAACCAAACCAACACTGCCGACCAAGAATTCTGTGATCGCCCAAGCTCTCTTAAGGAAATAGTAGACTCAATTAATAATGTAAAGAACAATAAATCTCCTGGAGTGGATGGACTCACATCAGAGTTCTATAAATCCTTCTCCGAAGAACTGGCTCCCTGTTTATTAGAAGTATTTTGTGAAAGTATTGCCAAAGGTGTTCTCCCTCCCACTTTAACACAGGGCCTAATAAACCTTATTCCCAAACCTAAGAAAGATTTATTACTTATTGATTATTTAGGAGGCTAATCAGGCGCAAATTATGATTACTTATTTATTTCGTTTATTTAAACAGGGACGGTGTACAAAGAACATTAACCTTATATAAAACAAGGAAAGATGTAATGTACCGGGTTATAGCAATTAGCTAATTTCCACCCGTAGTCCCTAGTCAAAATTTTAGCTATCATTTTCGCTAAGCGCATGTGTGGCAAACACGCCTGCCACAGGCCACCGAAGTGGCTTTCCTTGGGGCCCTCCAGCACAGAGACACAGGGAGTTGATGTTCAAAAAGTCCATGTTTATTTACGAGGGTTTGGCAAGATGTTGCAGCCAAAGGAGCAGATCTAAAACACTGTCATGACAGAGAGGCCCCTAGGTGTGGGTGGGGATGGCAGATTTAACCTGTGCGCAGTGATTACCTCACTACGCACAGGTGCAGCCACTCCTGTTCCTGGGTCCAATTAGCCTGGCCAATTCTCTAATTCCTAACCAATTACCCAATTGGCCAGGTCTAATTAATTTGACCCAGGGCAGGTGTGGCTGCTTAAACCAGCCATCCCCACACCACATACCCCCAACGCCAAACTGAGGCCAGGGAGAATCCCTGGCCGAAGCCTACCCCCCCCCCCCACCACCCCCGCACTCCCAACAAAGCAAAAGACAAACAAAAAAATAAAAACACTAAAAATCTTCAGGGGCAGGTGGCCCCGAAACAGTCCAGTACGCAGTCGTGACCCTCCCCCGGACGACAAGGCAGCCCCTCTTCCTCCTCCCTCCCGGAGCGCAGGAAGTCCTGGGCTGCTCTGCTGGCTGGTGGGGGCGTCACCGGGCTTGGGCTGTTCCAGGGGCTGTGGTGGGGTGGCTGGGCTGGTGGGCTTGCTTCCTGGCGGCGCGGGAGACCAGGAACCCTCGTAGCTGTGGAGGCCGCCAGTCTGCTCTGCTGGCAGGCAGCTGCAGGCTTACCCCCTCCTGGGCTCCGGGCAAACCAACCAGGCCAAAACAACAAGCTAAAACAACCAAACGGACAAAGGAAGCAAAACGGCGCGGCCACCGCTCGTGCGCCGCCCGTAGCTGACCCGCCTTCCCGGCCAAGTCCAGCTCACGGCGCGACCACCGCTCGTGCACCGCCCGTAGCTGACCTGCCTTCCCGGCCAGGTCCAGCTCCTCAGCGTCCCAGCTGAGGATCGCTTCCTTCCCCTCCGTGGTCATCTCCCGCTCCCTGTGTTTGGCCTGGAGGATCCGCCCGAAGCCCTGTCGGGAATACCTCAGCTGCCCCTCCTCCAGTGTGCTTCCTGGCTGGCCCTCCTGTGCCTCTTCCTTGTACTGGAGAAGCCCCACGTTGGGCGCCACTGTGGCAAACACGCCTGCCACAGGCCACCGAAGTGGCTTTCCTTGGGGCCCTCCAGCACAGAGACACAGGGAGTTGATGTTCAAAAAGTCCACGTTTATTTACGAGGGTTTGGCAAGATGTTGCAGCCAAAGGAGCAGATCTAAAACACTGTCATGACAGAGAGGCCCCTAGGTGTGGGTGGGGATGGCAGATTTAACCTGTGCGCAGTGATTACCTCACTACGCACAGGTGCAGCCACTCCTGTTCCTGGGTCCAATTAGCCTGGCCAATTCTCTAATTCCTAACCAATTACCCAATTGGCCAGGTCTAATTAATTTGACCCAGGGCAGGTGTGGCTGCTTAAACCAGCCATCCCCACACCACAGCATGAAAACTGTTTTGGATGGTATCATAGATGAAACACAGTTTGGATTTATGAGGAATAGGCATATTTCCAACAATATTTGGCTTGTACTTGATATATTAGATTACCCAGAGTTAGTCAATAATGAAAGTTTCATCCTTTTCCTGGACTTTTACAAAGCCTTCGATTCAACTGAACATGAATTTATCTTTAAAACACTTAATTTGGTTTTGGCAACTTTTTTTGCAGAACAATTAAAACATTATACACTAATGGAAATAGCTCAGTTAAATTAAAAAATGGCACATCCCGCAGATTTGAGTTAAAACGTGGCATACATCAGGGCTGCCCTATCAGTCCTTATTTATTTTTGCTATCCACTCAGTTATTAACTAATATCAAAGCTAGTGGCCTGAAAGGTAAGTCTATTATAGATAGGGAAATTATTATCAGCCAACCGGCTGATGACACTCCCCTTTTCTTGAAGGACTCCTCTCAAATTCCTCTTGCTCTTGACATAATTAGGGTGTTTTCTAATGCCTCGGGTCTTCATTTAAATGTTAATAAGTGTGAATTGATGGCAGTCAAGAACTGTGAGTTGCCCTCCATCTGTAATATTCCAATTAAGGAGAGAGTCACCTACCTGGGAATAGTCATAACAAAAAACCAGAAAGATAGATGTGATTTGAACTTTATCCCGATTATAGAGAGAACCAGGAAAAAAAAACTTAATCAGTGGCTTCAAAGAGACTTATCTTTAAAGGGTAGAACGTTAGTCTCTCAGGCAGAAGGTTTATCCAGGCTTACCTACGCTGCTATTTCCTTAGATGTTGATAAAAAA
The DNA here is from genome assembly GCA_039654925.1 of Anguilla pacifica. Lineage (NCBI taxonomy): Eukaryota > Metazoa > Chordata > Actinopteri > Anguilliformes > Anguillidae > Anguilla > Anguilla pacifica. The sequence goes on from CM077292.1 coordinate 40,302,036, forward strand.
ATTAGCGAAGAGATTTTTATTATTTGGAAGAACAAAACTCATTATATTAAAAAGTCTAGCCTAATGAATAACTATAATAATGGTGGCCTCAATTTTCTTGATTTTAGTATACTAAACAACACATTCAAGGTTAATTGGATTAGACACTATTTAAAAGACCCTACTTCTGTTTGGAATTTATTTCCCATCGTATGTTTTATAATTTTGGTGGTCTGAAGTTTGTTCTACTTTGTAATTACAATATTGACCAAATTCCTGTCTCTCTCTCAAATTTCCATAAGCAAACACTTTTTGCCTGGTTTTTCTCCAAATAGATATTTTATGTGGAACAACAGGGATGTGTGTTACAAAAAGAAATCTTTATTTTTTGACAATTGGTTCAGGAATGGTTATTTTTCAACTTTTTAATAAGGAGGGAAAGCTTTTTGGTTACCAATAATTTATCTGTCATTATAAGATCCCTGTAAGCCCTAAACAATTTGCTATTGTTTTTGATGCCATTCCATCTGGTGTTGTCATGCTGTATAAGGGTTATGCCTTTCCACCTTCTGCTGTGACACCTTCGCTTGATCCAGTTGACACACCTATAGGAAAATTATGTTTTCTACCAGCTTCCTGTAAAAATAACAAAAAATCCACACCTTATTCCAAATTGATTGTATCTCTGCCCCTTATGTAATTGCATTCTGGAATAAGCTTGTTCAGAACTTATGTTGGGAAAAAATATGGTCTCTTCCTAACAGATATCTACTGGATAACAAAGTTAAAGAAATTTCTTTTTAGATCATTCATCGCTGTTATCCTGTCAAGTCATTTTTAGTAAGATTCAAGAAGGATATTGATGTAACTTGTACTTTTTGTAACATGCACCCAGAGACTGTCTTCCATTTATTTTGCACTTGTGAACACACTCGGAGTCTGTGGCAAGGCATCTGTCGTTTTATATTGGACTATATCTATGATGCTTTTGTACTTTGCTTGAAGGATGTATTAGTTGGTTTCACAAATTATAGGAAAGAATTAGAAAATGAATTTTTTCTCTGTAATCTCATCATATTGCTGGCCAAGTTTTATATCCATAAATGTAAGGTGTTAAAAATTAAGCCCTATTTTTGTACCTTTAAAAAGGAAGCAGAGTCCTACATTAGAACATTATCTACCTCATGCAATAGTAAAGCTGTGAAAACTTTAAATTTGTGCTCCAAATTTAACATACTAATATAATTTTAATATATGTAAATATTTTATTTTTTGATATAATTTTACTGCATAATTCTCATTTTATATTTGTTTACGTCAAACTTTGTAACCCCGGCGTTGTATATTTGTCTGTTCATTATTCCTTATTATTCTCATTTAATTTTATATGGCTGTATTTTGTATTTCTGATGCTGAAGTTGAATTAAAAAAAAAAAAAAAAATTTAAAAAAGCATAGAGATCGCTACCTCCTCCTTCCTATAACATCATTATGTCAACATTCAAAAGCTATGTATCCCGTGTCACAAACATACATATATTTTTACTAGGGCTGTCAAAGTTAACGCAATAACGCGTTAACGCAAATTTGTTTTAACGCCACTAATTTTTTTAACGCACATTAACGCACGTTCTGTTAAATGATGAACGTTTGCCCAACCCTTATGCTGCGTTCAAGACAACTCGAAACTAGTAAAGAACGAGGTCTGACTTGTGAAAAAAGCAACTGAACGGTCGTAGAACTCGGAATTATAGGTCGGAAATTCGAGCATCATTTCTGAGCGCTGACTTTTCCAACTTCCGGATTGATGACGTCACAGTAAGATAAATGATGGCATTTGTAGTTCATAGTAAGAAAAGAAAATGGTATATTTAGGCTTTTCATGCATTTTCATTTGGGTGTGTGATTATGTGATATGCATTGGTATCGTTTATGTTTTCCATTCATTATAGCAATATGTGAAATTTAAAAGTTACGATATCCATCAGCAACTTTTTTCGTTAGCCAGCTTAGCTAGAAAACGTTATTTTGCTCAGAAATAAATTCTGCAAATGATATAACAAAACACCTGACAGTGATACCATATTTACATTTCAGTACTACTGCAACCTAACTAGTTTCACGGTTCCACTATTTACTCATTTAATATACTCCTTAACAATACAATAAATCCACGTTTTCCCGAGTAAAACAGCATGAACACAGTTTTTCATTGTCTAGGAATATTGTTCAGAAGAAGGGAGCTGCCCTGTCGTCCGACAATGTATACAGGCATGTCTGTTTAAGTAACTGGCTCGGTGCAAAGAAATAGAAGTATAGCCTAACTGTTGTATCCAAAGAAATGGAAGTATAGCCTAACTGCAATATCCTAGGTCGAGTCCTAGTTCTGTATTATACTCCCTTTCCACTGTTTCCTGCTCACTTTATTTATTGCTTGTTTTATTTTGTATCATCCTATTTTGATCCACATAGTAGAAGGGGATGTTTTGTGAGCCTTTATTTTCCCCATATGAGGTTGTGTGATTTGCTTTAGAAGTGCGAGGGATCCAGGGAATGATCTTTGAGTAATGGAAAATTTAGCTGACCAATGTACCTGTTGTACAATGTGTCTGTTGTTGCGATGCATTGAGGTCCATCGTTTTGTGTTAATGCTTAAAAAAACGGGATGTTTTAGTGAACCTTTATAAGCATAAAGTTGGACACACTACATTGTGTGAGTACTCATATTACTAAGTAATGTTAAATTTAGTTTTTAAAATCTGTTGTTGCCTGTTGGGTTTGAGTTTGCCATGTTATGATTTGAGCATATTTTGTTATGCTAAATGCAGTACCTTTGAGGGTTTCTGGACAATATTTGTCATTGTTTTGGGTTGTTAATTGATTTCCAATAATAAACAAACATACATTTGCATAAAGCATATTTGTCCACTCCCATGTTGATGAGCATATTGAACACTTGAAAAATATCCCTTTAAGTTACATTTTGAACAGATAAAAAATGTGTGAATAATTTGCAATTAATCACGATTAACTATGGACAATCATGCGATTAATCACGATTAACTATGGACAATCATGCAATTAATCACGATTAAATATTTGAATCGATTGACAGCCCTAATTTTTACATATATTATTTTATATATAAAAATTATAATTATAACAATAAAATAATTAATTTCCGCGGGGCCCTGTGAAGGCGGAGCCTGGTGCGTCCGCACCGGTTGCCGCCCCCTAAAGACGGCCTTGCCCTTCATCGCTAATGCAGTGTCTTTTGTGCAAAGTATTTGCCGATAAACAAAGCAAGCTCCAAGAAAGCGTGCGCTAAGCTTGCACTCTTGTGCTGTGCGAAAACTGAAGTGAAAGTAAGTCAGTACGCAGTAAAATAGCTAAGCCTTAGTTTCGGCTAGTGGGAAGCCATCAGCTACATTCAAAACAGTTTGAAGAACTCGACACTATATGATTACTGTAACGTACACAGGGTTTCCAAGCAGGAGCAAAAGTCACAATAAGTAGATATTAGAGACAGTAGCTGTAGCTTGCGTTTAGGTAATTTACTTGGCACTGGAATATCTAATTAAGATTATTTTTTCACTGTTTGTAAGGTAAGAAGTTTCTTTTTTAGATAAACCACGTTTTGAGTTTGAAATTCTATCTACGTGAATTGAAATGCTCGTTTTCAAATGCACGTGAAAATGCTTTCAGTTCAATGGAAATCATGCATAATGAATGATGACTTTTGCTAGCCTGTATACAAAGAACTGATTGACTGCTTAAGGATCAGAGGGGATTTTAGCGATATCGATGTCATCACTGTAGTTATTTAACTTGTTGTGGACAGGTAATGGATTATAAAATACTATAATAATCAACCTGGGGTGTCCGTTTCAACCGTCCTTTGGGGAAGGGGACTGCCTTGTTATTTCTTTTATCATCTCCAGTGGTTTCACCAATCGAGACAGGTTTATCAAACTGCAAAGAGTCCACACTTTACAACGATGTACAGTTAAGCCCAAAATTATTCATACCCATGCCAAATGTTGAGTTATAGTGAATTTTTATTTGACGAATAGGTTTCTTCTGGCTGGAAATGACATAAGGTGACAAAAGACGGTAAGACATTGTGTTAGAGATAGTAATGAAAAATGTTACCCTTTCTCAGTAATCAATGGCAAAGCCTTTATTTGCCATAATAGCAGTCAAACGGTTCTTATAATTGCCAACAAGCTTTTTACAAGTCTCTACTGGGATTTTGGACCACTCCTCTTTTGCAAAGATCTCCAGGTCCTTGAGGTTGGAAGGCTTCCTTGCCATCACTCTGGTCTTTAGTTCCTTCCACAGATTCTCGATGGGATTCAGGTCTGGACTCTGGCTGGGCCACTCCAAAACGTTGATATTGTTTTCTGTTAACCATTTCTTGACCACTTTGGTTGTATGTTTCGGATCATTGTCTTGTTGGATGGTCCAGTGCTGCCCAAAGCCAAGTTTTTCTGCAGACTGCCTGATGTTTTCCTCCAGAATCTTAATGTAGTCCTCTTTTCTCATGATGCCGTTTACTTTGACAAGGTTGCCTGGCCCATTGGCTGAAAAACACCCCCGAAGCATTACATTCCCACCACCATGCTTGACTGTGGGGATGGTGTTCTTGGGGTTGAATGCTTCTCCTTTCTTTCACCAAACGAAAGCCACGTCCCTGTGTCCAAACAACTCCATTGTCATCTCATCCGACCACAGAATTGATGACAAAAAGCTTGTGCCTGTCTTGGAGAAGTGGAGTCCTCATTACATTACATTACATTTATTTGGCAGACGCTTTTATCCAAAGCGACATACAAAAAAAGTGCATTTCATGGTCATAGACAACTGCTAAACACAGATTCAGTAAGGTACAATACTTATTTTGTACAGCTATTTCTAGCCAAGAACACAGTTCACACAGTGAACACTATTCTGACCTAACCTCTGCAAAGCCAACTAGGCAGAAGAATAAGCTAGAGTATTAGGACAAATACAAATTACCAAGAAGTGCTGGGATGGGGCAACATGTAACAAGTGTCATGAAAAGGGGTTTTTTTTTTTTATTATTATTTTTTTTTTTTAAAAGAGTGAAATATACAGTGTGGTGGTGGTTAGTCTAGGTATAGCCTGAAGAGATGAGTCTTCAGGCCACGGCGGAAGATGGGTAGTGAGGGGGAGGTTCGGAGAGGGACGGGGAGTTCGTTCCACCACTGGGGAGCTAGGGTGGAGAAGCTCTGTGATCCCTTTGGGCGGGTGGGAGGGGCTACAAGGCGCCCTGCTGCTGCAGAGCGGAGTGGTCGAGCAGGCACATAGAATCGAGTCATGTCCTGCAAGTAGATGGGGGCTGTCCTGTTGGCAGCAGTGTAGGCAAGGGTCAGGGCTTTGAACCGGATCCTGGCGGCGACCGGTAGCCAGTGGAGTAATCGCAGCAGAGGAGTGACGTGGGAGAATTTGGGAAGGTTGTAGATGAGTCGGGCAGCGGCATCCTCCTTGGTCAGCGTCCATGGAGGCCAGCCTTGTGCAGTGTCCGCTGGAGTGTCTGCCTTGAGATGTTGGTACCAGAATTGCTCAGATTCTTCAGGACGGCCTTGGTGGTGATCCATGGATTCTTCTTGGCTTCTCGCTCTTCCATTCTTGCCAGCGCAGGCTTCCTACCATGCCCTTTGAGATTTTTCACAGTGTGGAACTCCTTGTATGTTTTGATGATGCTTTGTACTGTGGCCACTGGCACTTGAAAACACTTGGATATGGCTTTGTATCCTTTCCCCTTCTTGTGAGCAGCCACAATGCACAACCGGAGGTCTTCACTAAGCTCTTTGGTTTTAGCCATGACTTGCAATTGACTAGAAACTGACTAGAGAACAATTGCATAAACTGTTCTCAATTTATATTTGATTAGAATGCAATGCTCTATAACATGGTAGAAATTACCAGGACCATTTAGAATGGTATAGAAGCTTGCATTTACTCAAAAAATTTCAACAAATTCAAGGGGTATGAATAATTTTGGACATGGCATTTTTTGTAAAAATGTAAAAAAACATAGAAATAGGTAACATTTTTCATTAATATCTCTAACACAACGTCTTACCGTCTTTTGTCACCTTATGTCATTTCCAACCAGAAGAAACCTAATTGTCAAATAAAAATTCACTATAACTCAATTTAGCATGGGTATGAATAATTTTGGGTTTAAGTGCAGGTGTTACAGCAGTGCACCTTGATTCAGTGACCGATGAAAGCAATAATTTACAAGTATGCTACTTGTAAATGCTTGTCACACAAAATTAAACAGGCTTCAATGGGATGTAAATTTCTTAATTACAAATCTGAAGTTACACAGCAAATGTCAGGGATTCAAAAATCTGGAGTGTTACATGTTAGATTTCTGGAGTTTATTTTCAGACCTACGTGTTCAGGGTCCATCCTTTGCGGTATATTATCTCGGAGTTCATTTATTAGGTGTATATGAACTTGATTCAACTCCACACCACAGCGTTGATTACATACCTTGCACTGTGCTGTGCCCTGTGGACTTCACGTGGTCTTCGTGTTGCAAGCATGCTAAATATAACATTTAATTTTTATATGAATCAGGCACACAATTACACAATGCCAGCACAGCATGGTGGTGCAGTGGGTAGCACTGTTGTCCTTGGTTCAAATCCCAGCCAGCGCCTTTCTGTTCTTCCCGTGTCCATGTGGGTACTCTGGTTTCCGCTCGCAGTCCAAAGACATGCAGAGGTCAGGTTAATTGGAGAGTCTAAATTTCCCCAGGTATGAGTGAGTGAGTGAATGATGTGGGTGTGCTGTGTGATGGACTGCAGACCTATCCAGGGTGTATTCCTGCCTCTCACCCTCCAACCCAGACAAGGATAAGCGGATTAAATAATGGATGTAACATTGATGTAACATTTGCTAGTTAACAGTTAGCTTCAACTTTGGTTGCATTTTCTCCTCCACGATTTCCATAACATTTAACCCGGTATAGCTCAGTAGGCTAACCCTGGTTTGCATACATGTATATTCCTACATGTGTTTAGTTCAATCTTATTTTTAGCTTTATTGTTTTACTTTCATTAGGATTCAAGGCAGACTCTACTCAACACTGAGGAGGATAGCGTTATTGACTCCAGATCAACGAGAAGTCAAGGGAATGACAGGGTAAGCTTGAACTGTTGGTAGCGTTAGCTATGATTTTGCAGGTGTGTTCTGTTATCTAAATATAAAGTTGAACAATCTACAGCATTGGCAACACAGTGGTGTTTGCATGTTCTCCCCCTGTCCACATAGGTTTTCTCCAGGGCGTACTTCTGTCGCTTACCCAATGTATGCTGGGATAGGCTCTCATAATCCTGCCCAGAAAAACGCAGAATAGATAATGGATGGATAGAATCTTCCAAATGGAAGCAATATTTGAACTCCCTTCAGTTTCAACTCCTGAAGAGAGTTAAAAGATAAGCTCCCAGAAAAGAGTTAGTTTAAGTCTATTCGATGGTACACTCAAATCGAGTTGAATCTAACTCCCATGGAGTTTATTCCAAAGACCAAAATGCTGTGCAATGCACAGAGGTAAAGAAAATAATGGTTTCATCATGTTGCCACTCGCTGAGGTCCATCTAAACTCCTCAAAAAAAGTTTGGAAATTTGTGTTGAGGTCGCTCATATCTCTGTTGTTACTGTATTATTAGCATTGTATCTTATATCATTGGAAAGCCTGTTCATTTCCCTGTACAATGATGTCCCATTTGTAAGGATCATGCATTTGTGGGATGAGCAGCACAGCTGTGTATGTGGGTGGGGTCCCAAGTAAAATGTGCCAAATTTCCCTGCCAATGTCAAACAGTGTATTCTCCTGTTGGTATTGACTCTATTGTTTTGAGTTGTTTGGGGGATTGAATGATTGAACTCTCTATCAGTAACAAGGAACAAACAAGACATATTGGTAATTTTAAGCTATTCATTGAACAAACAGTCAGGAGCCTCAGTAGCGGGTGGAAGAACCATACACAGCCACAACAGCCTGGCACCTCCTCCTCATGCTGGTCACCAGAGCCTGGTCACGCGTTGCTGTGGGATGGCATTCCATTCCTCAACCAGGATTCGTCGCAGGTCAGCCAGTTGTGTTGGTCACTCTAGCACATACAGCACACCTGAGCTGATCCCACAAGTGTTCAATTGGGTTGAACTCTGGGCTGTTGGCAGGCCATTCCATTCAACCACGTTGGCTGACCTGCGACGAACCAGCATGAGTGATAAAGCAATAAAGCGTAAAATTACCAATATGTCTTGTTTGTTCCTTGTTACTGATAGAGAGTTCAATCATTCAATCCCCCAAACAACTCAAAACAATAGAGTCAATACCAACAGGAGAATACACTGTTTGACATTGGCAGGGAAATTTGGGACATTTCACTTGGGACCCCACCCACATGATCAGCTGTGCTGCTCATCTCACAAATGCATAATCTTTACAAATGGGACATCATTGTAAAGGGAAATGAACATACTTTCCAATGATATAAGATACAATGCTAATAATAGTGACAACAGAGATATGATCGACCAAACACAAATTTCCAAACTTTTTTTGAGGAGTTTATTTTAGAACCAGAGCAGGCTGGCAGTGGGGAACGACAGGATGTCAGGGAGGAGGGAAAAGGAGATGAGGGGTCTGATGATAATCAGCCATCTAACCTGGCTGATGACTAGGAGGATGCAGGAAAAGAGAGGCCCCCAAAACAGTGCGATGTCATTTGGAATTACTTCACCGGAGGTACAGTACAGAAATACAAATAAATTTAACAAACATTAAGTGAATATGAATTTCCATTGGCTAAACCCTCTTATTTCCTGTACTGTTATACGGCGACTTTATGGTGATACGGCGCTAAATTAATCCAGTGAACTGCATATGCGCTTAAACTAAGTGCGTTTCATTGAATCTAGCCCAGTGTAATCCCGCTTCACATTTTTCCAGTGCACTTTTGTGTTAGGTATGCTATCATACATTTCTCCAGGTGAGTTGGTTTAGACTCACCTGTGCGCACCACCTTTAGTTGCAGCTCTCCCGCCATGCCATGCACATCAGGAGGGTTCTTCACATGGCAGCTGAAGGTTCCATTGAAGGTGAACTTCACGTTGCGCAGCAGAATAGAGGCATCACCCCTGGCAATGTCACCTGCCCACTCCACCTGTTCCTTGAAGCGACCGTGCAATATAGGATATGCCTTCTCTTGGAAGTAGAACACCTGGAGGGAGCAGGGTGAGAACACCCCACTGGTTAAGAACAGGGAAAGTGGCCAAATAGGTAAGCAGTGCAGTGTAATCTGTTATGAACATAGTTCCTTAACTGGTACACTAATATTGCCTCAATACCCAACACATCCTCCTGCTACCTTAATTGCATTTCCCAATTACTCACTGACTCTTCGATCCCACCACCCAGGGGCTGGAAGTTCCAGGTCACAGACGCCATGGACGGCAAGATGGCCACCGTAGACTGGAAGGTACACTTAAGCTTGACATCCGTCCCATTTACCGCCTCTACCTCCTCAGGTGTGTACACAGTCATCCCACGGACCTGGAGCACACCTGGGAACCTCACACACAGAGAATGACCAGTCAAGAATATATACAGGCTGCATTTACACATGAAGTGACACTTTACTCTTAAATATAACACCCAGGACTTTTAAATATGTTAGGACATCTGGCAATGCAATTCAAAAAAGCATTCCGCTTTCATATTCCAGCTGGAATCCTACTGAATAGTTCATATTTGTACTTATTTGTAGCTTAATTATTTGTACTGTACTTATTAAGTAATGTCTCGGACATTCACAAAAGTGATTTAATGGAAGTGAATTTCCTGGAAGATATGTCTCTCTCTGTTGAGTGAGAAATCCCCCGAATCCCTGATTTCACACAATCTGGTATACAGTATAACCTATGCACAACAGGAAAAAATGTTTAAAAACATGGAATTCTCTTCAACAGAACAAGAACTTAAAGGAATATAAACAATCAGTGATTTCCCTTCTGTAACCAAGACAAATAGTGATCACTGGTGAGTAATCTTATATGGAATAGTGATATCCTTTATTTCACAAACCACAATTCTTCATGAAGAAGTATTTGTTGCAACACATTTTATTTCCTGAAATAACATTTAATGAGTTTTACATCAGCTAGTGAGCCTTGATGCTATATCTGATAATGAAAGCAATTTCATTGTTGTAAAATCATTGGGCCTCATTCACAAAATGTTTCTTAAATTCTTCTTACTTTTATTCTTTTGAAAAGTTCTTATGAAAAACCAATGTGGTGTTCATGAAACATGCACAAATCTTCAATTTTCTGTGAGTATCCCAGGTGTAAGGGATGATAATTGCCAACTGTTCATAATTTGGATGTGCATGCCTTTTCATGTGATTAGCAAAGGGAAACACCCTAGAAATCCAATGAAAGGCATGCCGACTTCAATGTCATGTGTAAACATCAGCCATTCATCATTCTCCACAACCATACAGTACCTGTGTGATCCCTAAAACGTGCTTTCTCCCCAAGGCACAATTAGCCAAGTAAGCAGCAAATACAGCATTGCTAAGTGTTGGGTTTGACTGCAGGGTTTCCACCAGTGTACTGCAAGCCCGGCGGCCCACCAGGCCTAAATTGACCCCCCCGCTGGGCCTAAGCATCAGGGATTTTTAAAAATTTTCAAAGTATTTTTAAGATGTTTTTTAAACTACAGTTACAGTGGGGCGGCTCGGTTGGAAAGCTCACCAGCGACATCTGTTGGTTTAAACGTGAACGCACTATAGGAAAACAGCATGTCTGTTCTTTACCCTCATTGTGCATAGAGTGACGTTCAACAATTGATGCTTCCAACTATCACAAACTAACGGTACCTAGCAAGGCACCATTTCTTTAGTAGGCTAACTAACGTCGTTACAAACTGTGTTATCACTTCATCTCGTCTGTAAGTACATTCTTTTTATATTAACTTAAGCAGCGTGTAGGTAACGTTAAACTAGTAGCATGAATGTAACGTTCGATACATTGTAACATTACATGATTTATTAATCGCCATCGAAATAACGACTAGTTTATTAATAACGTTAGCTTGATGACATTGATGTGCACGACAACGTGGTCATTTAGCTAACTTAGCTAGCTAGCCAAACAGTCAGTAACACAGATACATAGATATTGTTGTTGTTGAAATGTACCCAGCATTCCAAGGCTGTACATTGTTGTAAGATTCAGTGGCCAATCAGTAGGCAGTGTTGTGCATATCCTGCTCTTACAGCTCGTTTCCAGCCCAAACCACTGCAAGGAGAGCAAACTTTTTTTTTGTCAGTGACATTTCCTTCTGACATCTACAACGGCAATTGCAAACACAACATTTATTTTGCCTTTTTGTATAGCTATTTCCATGGATAACATCACATTTATTCTTATTATTTATTGGTAAAAACATTTACTTCATATCCAGGGAGATAGCCAACTACTTGCATGTTACATGACATGTGTAGCCATTTAGTAACGATCGCATTTCAGGCTAGAAAATAACCCGGTAATCCAGAGAAATTGCTGAGTTGTCTTAGAATCTTTATCGCAACAGAATGTATCAAGGCTGGCAGCCCGGATCAAATTTGTTGTGACAGCTGCCGTCCAAAACAAACACCTGAGAGAGGCTGCCTGCGTGCGTGCCTCCCCCAAGGCGTTACGTCATTGTTTTGCAATGCGCAGCTGTCGTAAAAACATGCTGGCTTCGATAAGCGGAATCAATAAGCTTGGAGCCATACGATTCCAATGAATAGGACAACTTGGAACCGGTTCGCGATTCCCATCCCTATTTAAATGTGTCCAGCATTCCAAGGCTTGTTGTAAGATTCAGTAGCCAATCGGGACTTGAATACAAGTTTTTTGTACAGTGCAACAATTTTGATAATATTTATTTTAATTTCTTTTGTTGTTGAAATGTGCCCAGCATTCCAAGGCTGTAAGACTCAGTAGCCAATCAGGACTTTTTAAAAGTTTTTTGTAGAGTGCAAAAACTTTGATATTATTTATTTTAATTTAATTTCTTTTGTTGTTGTTGAAAACACAGTGTTCCAAGTCTGTACATTGTTGTCAGATTCTTTGTAAGACTATGCTATGCTGTAAATAGTTGTTGATTTTTTAAAAATGTGTGTTGAATAAATGACTTATTTATAACAACATCCACATTACGTAGTTATATTTTCAAATCTCCAGTCAGCTTTTAGCACTGACTTAATGTAGGGCCCTATGGAATCTGTGTTATAGCTTTTTTAAATTCTGAATTCCGCGATTCCGTCCATGATTATGTTATCACAGAAACTATAGGGCCCTCCCTTAATGCTGCCACCAGTCTGTCGCTGGCCCGCGCCGGGCCCCCATCAAAAAAGACACTTGGCCGTCGGCCCACGCCAGGCCGCCGGCCCCCGTCAAAAGATACTTGCCACCAGGCCTCACAATTTTTCTGGGGGAAACCCTGGACTGTGCACTCGTGGGACTTCATATGTCTTCATCTATCATTATAATCATTCACTTTTATTACTAAATGAAATAAATTAAATGTTACAACAAGGTTATTATCACAAACCAAAAATAGGACTAGGTGTCAAAAACATTTTAAACTGAAAAAAAAACTTTTTTGAAAAAATGAAAACTTGCAAACCACTCTTGAAACATGAATAAAAATTGAAAACTAAAAAACTAGTGAAAGGCCAAGGTTATTCAAATAGGTTAATAAAGTTAATCAATAGCCTATCTAGGCCTGTAATTTTACTGATAAACATTTAGCTGTTACTATGAGGTCTGTAACTATTTAAATTGTTTATTCATATCACTTTTCTTACCTTCACGTTGTTGATTCACATGCAAATTGGCACACTAATAGATGGTACCCCCCAACCACTACTCATTAAATTTGTTGCTAAATGGCTACATGGTAGCACTATAGCAGTTAACTGAATTTCCACAAATTAAAAACCCCTTAGCGCACATGCCAACTATGACAAATCCTTGCCCATTTATGGGGTACCCTATTTAAAGCTTTATATCTCCAGATGTGGGTGTCAGACTTGAAAAATGGCATAAAAGAAGCAAGACATTTGTACCATTTACAATACTAACTTAGATTATTTCTTCCTAAAGTATGAATATAAACTAAAGTGCCACAAATGCAATTGTCTAGGCAAAAAATCAAAAATCAATTTGCTCTTTTTTAGTTTGCAATGAAATACTGAGAGATTGCAAATATACAGCAGGTTAAACTATACATGTCCTGGATCAAAAACCCCTTTGAATCAAAAAGTAAGCAGTGTACGCAGTGTCTCCAAATCTATTCAAAATGTCTAAATTATGCATTGCTGTAAATCACAACATAATCATGTATTTCACTACAAATCAACTGTTTGATAAATGGTAAATGGACTGCATTTATATAGCGCTTTTATCCAAAGCGCTTTACAATTGATGCCTCTCATTCACCCATTCACACACACACTCACTCACACACCAAAGACTGCCATGCAAGGTATCAATCAGCTCGTTGGGAGCAATTAGGGGTTAGGTGTCTTGCTCAGGGACACTTTGACACGCCCAGGATGGGGTATCGACCGGCAACCCTCCGACTGCCAGACAACCGCTCTTACCTCCTGAGCTATGTTGCCCCCTGGTTTGACTGAAGAAAGTGACTGGGAATTACAAGCTTTCAGTCAGTACAGTGGTCTAAAATAGCTAGGGGTCCAGAAACACAACAACACATGAACACAAAAGGAACCTCAGACCCCTCTGATGTAATGAATTATCGACCCGTATCGCTTCTACCCTTTCTGTCCAAAACCCCTGAGCGAGCAGTGCTTAAACAACTAACCTCTTTTCTCCATCAGAACAACCTGCTAGACCCTCACCAGTCTGGCTTCCGATCCAGGCACTCAACAGAGACTGCGCTCCTGGCTGTGACGGAGACACTCGCCACTGCAAGAGCCTCATGCCTCTCCTCTGTCCTGATCCTTCTTGACCTGTCTGCGGCATTCGAGATGGCTGAGATGGGCATTGCTGGGACTGCCCTACTTGGTTCGCTTCGTATCTTACAGATAGGTCCTACCAGGTCACCTGGATGGGGTCTGCCTCTGCTTCTCATCCCCTTGTTACGGGCGTACCGCAGGGATCTGTACTGGGTCCTCTGCTGTTCTCCATTTACACCAAATCTCTTGGTTCAGTTATTAATTCACATAGCTTCTCCTATCATTGTTATGCAGATGACACGCAACTCTTCCTTTCTTTCCCCCACTCGGCCTCCCAGGTCGATAAGATATCTTCCTGCCTGGCTGACATCTCTACCTAGATGGCCAGCCACCACCTGAAGCTCAACCTCAACAAAACTGAGCTGCTCTTCTTCACATACAAGACCTCCTTTCTATGTGAGCTCTCAATCACGGTTGATGGCACCACAGTGACTGCCTCTCACTCTGCTAAGAGCCTGGGGGTGGTCCTGGATGACCAACTGGACCTCAAGGAGCACATCAAGGCAACATCAAGGTCCTGCAGATTCCTTCTGTACAACATCAGAAGGATTCGATCATACCTGACCACACACTCTACCCAGCTGCTTGTCCAGGCTATGGTGACCTCCCGCCTTGATTACTACAACTCTCTCCTTGCAAGCCTGCCAGCCTGTGCCATACAGCCACTACAGATGATTCAAAATGCCGCTGCCCGACTCATCTACAACCCTCCCACTTCACTCCTCTGCTGCGATCACTCCACAGTATTTCCCAAGAAATTATGAATAATAGTTGACCACGTTTCGTGCTGCGTCTTTTACTGCCACCACAGAGTGAATGTGTAAGTGAATGGCGATGATAAGAAAAATTTCAGTTATGCTGACCTAAAAAATGCTATTCCAAAAGCAAAATTAGACATGTTATACATCGTTAGAAAGCTTATACTCTCACCTACTGAATAAATGAATTTTCAATCAAGCCAGACTGTACTAAAAAGGGCGACAACGCCGTAAACAAGGTGTGGTATTAGGCACAGCTATTTTGGAAGGTACCGAGGCATCACAAATGTGCGTATATTTTACAAACGGATTGTCCAAGACAATAAATGACCACTCAGTCAAATAGTTAGCTATCCACAGCCAAAACTAACCTACAACTTACCGCCACATATTTTCTCAAGTTTGAAGTTGAGTTCTTGTAGGCTGAAATGTCCACATTTCTAGGCAGACAAAGAAGGCAGCGCATAATGTAACTACTGTTTTTGGTAGTCTGTAAGTAAAACATAGTTTGAACGTGAGGCCAGGGGTGTTCTGCCTCCTACGAATCACCCGCCGTTGTTTCAGCCATTGTTGTCGCCCACTCATCCTTCTGTGTGCTGTGACTGGCTATGTTTGATTGGTGAAACGGAGTCATGTGGGGCTATGACAGAGCCAAAGCAAAGACCAGTCAGCCTCTTTGGCTGAAGTCTCTCTGAGAGAATGAAACAAACAGAATGTGCATTGAATAAAAAATGGGTAAAAAATAAAAGTAACGAGCGGAATGTAGCCGAATATAACGGAGTAAGTAACATTTTTTCTTCGCAAATATACTCAAGTAAAAGTGAAAAGTATGTTGCATTAAAACTACTCTCAAAAGTACAATTTATTCAAAAAGTTACTTAAGTAAATGTAACAGAGTAAATATAACGCGTTACTACCCACCTCTGGTTGTCGTGTATTGTCTACTAATGAATCTAGAACAAAGCGTTTCTGTTTTCAACTCATATTTTGGTAGCAGAAGCAATGAATGTCTAAGATGAACAATCCGACCACAAGGGAGTGTGTGCTAAGAGGTTAAAGTCAGGTGCTATAATGAGTGTGGTGGAAGAAAAGTATATAAATTATCTGAAAAGCTGTGAAAAAATGAACGGTCATCAATAATTGGGCCATATGTACTAGCTATTGTAATGCTGCAGTTAAGCTATTTGTAGATCTACTGAAAATAATATAACACCCTTCTGGGCCAGTAATGGTGACATTGTGGATTAATGTTATATTTTTATTTATCAGTATTGGCATACCTCTTTTCTTGGAATTATATCATTCTGAGTATGCTTGGTTGCATGTTAGTTTGTAGTGTTTTGTAGACATTTTAGTTTGTAGTGTTTTGAGTTTACCTAGTGTTTTGAGTTTCTTGTAAAAGGCAAATGTCAGCTTAAAGCTTGTAAAAGGGATTTTTCATCTTAGTCTTTTTTTGCCAGTGAATTAATGCCATGAATATTCCAGCTAACAAATTTTGTTGCTGCCATTAATCTTGAGGTGGTGTATCTCATAGTATGTAAGGGATAATCCTAGCTGACCGTCTCGCTTATTGCACAACTAACTGCCTCATACAATGGGAAACTAAAATCTGTGAATTCTTTGCTGATGTGCTGTTTTAATACTTCTTAGCATTCACAAACTACCAAGAAATATATTTTTTAAAGATTCTTGCAAAAAAGTAAAAAAGCCTGTGCCGAAATTGGCTTGCTTTCTCCCTTGGCCAAATGCCAGGTTTTCAGTGGGTATTTGTTACATAAAAGTCCAATGAAATCTTTTCAATATCTAAATGATTTTTACATGTTGAAAAGATTATTTCATCTTTTCTCAAAAATGAAGAGATCTACACGAAATGAGTTTTATTTTTGGAGCCCACAGGGACTGCAATATTATTATAACCCGTACAGATAGTATTTGTAGTGCCTATTTTCATCACAGAACATGGCAGATCGGTAAGAAGGCCTACCGTTACCTAGCAATGATTAAATAGCTTTCAAGTAGACAAGTGGAATCTGAGTTTGAGACTGCAATAGATGGTAATGGACTAATGGTAGTGTACAGTATCTCAGCGTTACAACGTTATTACACACTGAATGATCTTCAGGTTTAACTACATAATGGTAGAGTGAGAGCACCTATTATTGGCAGCCGGGCGGGGCGGGGGTGGGGGGGGGGAGGTTGGGTGCATTGACCACCTGAAACACTAACCTATTTATTTCATATTTATTTGAGAGGACTGGATGCCATTACCTCTTAAAATGCAAGTCCTGTAAAAATACACATAATAAACTTTCTAAATGAAAATAACTTCATGCATATACAAATGACAAATTAAAGGAAAAACTAATATAAAGTATCTTAGTAAGGCACTGGACCACCATGAGCCACCAGAACAGCTTCAATGCACCTTGGCATACAATCTACAAGTCTCTGGAACTCCACTGGAGGGATGGAACACCATTCTTCCAAAATATATTCCTTCCTTGTGCTTTGATGATGGTGGTGGCATTGCCATCCTGGAAGAGACCACTTCCATCAGGATAGAAATGTTTCATCATATGATAAAGGTGATCACTTAGAATGACTTTGTATTGATTTGCAGTGACCCTTCCCTTTAAGGTGACACGTGGACCCAAACCATGCCAGGAAAATACCACCCACAGCATAACTGAACCACTGAACCCCCTCAGTGTAGGGATCAAGTGTGTAGTTGTCGATGGACTGTTCTCACTGATGCGGTCTGACCATGTCCTGGTTTAACATTCTCAGTCACCTGAGTTGCTAATCTGTTTTTCCTTATATATTGCACTAATGCATGAACATCACAGTCATCGAATGTGCGCTTTCGACCAATTTCTGACCCCATTTACTGATGTCTTTCCCATAGATCTAAATGCAGCTATCACTTTATCACTGTTCCTATTGAAACACCACCCAGTTGAGCAGTTTGAAGTGACTGAAGTGACTTTGTGACTGAAGCTCCCGCCATCCATGCCACAATAATGAACCCTCTTTTCAAAGTCACTTAGATCTTTTCTTCTTCCCATCTTGATCCAAAATCGAGGTCAGCTGGGCCTGCTCAGCATTTTTATACATACCACAGAGCATGACAGGATGCTAATTGCTTATGTGTATCATGCCGTACACAATTATGGAAGCATACGCATTCGTTATGTTTCTCCATTTATTTATTAAGGTTTTTCGTTATATTAACAAGGCCTCTTTAACAATATCAACTTTTAGATTACGAAGACACTTGAAATTCCTTAATCGTGACCATTAAGTGTAAGTGTGCAAACATCGCTTCAGTTTCCAAATGCTTTCCTAACGGCTATTTTGCTTCCTGCAATTTGTGTTACAACTGTGAATATGTACGGGTTGCTAGAAATTCTGATAGGGACCACCCTGTCTCATAAGCTCAAATACACAAGGTGGGACACTTTCTGGCTGACTGTCACTCTCCTGACACTGTCAGTGTCATCGACATTCATTTCCTCCCCAGCATCCCTCAACCTCACACCTCTTGTAACAATTCCTAACACTAGGTCAGTTTTCGCTTCACCATTGTAACTCTGACTGAATGTACTGTATAGCTAGCATAAGTCATACAGTAATAACGATTAGAGCCACAAAACACCTGCATAAGATGGCAGGTTTATTGATTTTCTTAAAGTGACAAGAGTCACACTGACAGCTCTGGCACTTCTTTCTCCCGAGGGCTATGAAGACTTCTTGGTTAACGCAGTCTGTTACCCACAGCAGCAGTCATTATACAGAAATATCTCACTGCTGAATGCCTGTGACCAATCAGAATTGAGCATTCAACAAAGCTGTGTAACAAGTGAGACATTTATAATGGTCGTGATGTAGCAACATAATCATTAATTAACCATACCTATGAATATGCACATTCATACACCATTATTTCATAATAACATGTATTTATCCATTACAACAGGTAATGTTTTCATCCTATTGAGATGGCTTTGCGGTAACACATGCATACAAGTTTTATACAGCAGGTGAAGATTTTCCCCTTTCCTCCAAAGTTTTGGATTACATTCACATGTACAACATGGAAAGACATGAGCAAAAACAGAACACACATTAACAAGTATACCAACCCCAGCCCACATATTGAAAGAGAGAGCACATTTGTGAATAAGGTTAGGCTCCTAGAATTACTAACCATTAAGCCAGTAAGAAAACGATTTTCGAAGAGCCAGGGAGTGATTTTGGTGTCACAAAAAAGCTAAACCTCAATGTACACTTTGTCTGCTGAGACAATGGCCCGCCTTCCTTTCTTCTTGCTCTGTTTTAAATATAGGGAAGAGCTTTTTCTGCCTTTCAATAATTTCCTGCTCTTTTTGGTTAGTGCTCGAGGTTCACGAGGATAGGTCTTGGATCTTTGGACGTATTCTTGCATGATCTGCATCGTGAGAAGTGAAATGTTACATGGTTGACAGCATTGAGTGAAAGTTTGCATGAACTGTTTGCATGAACTCTTTGATCTTGCTCTCAGGGTTTTCCAACCGGGACTCTGGAATGCCTGAGAAGATCACACTATCACGCATACTGCAAGTTTGTAAATCCAGAACCGTCTCTTTAATTATCTGATTTTCTTGTGAACATGCTCCATTTCCAAGTTTTGTCACAGCTATTTCAACCCCTTAATCTCAAGCATTAAAAAAGGCAATTTCCACCTGGTTGGCACTGCTCTTAAATAAACCAACTTTGTCGCAACACACAGCAGAGATATATGGCATTATTTGAAGGGCACATCTGTAGCATCAAGACTATGTATCAAAATTTAGGAAATATGTGAGGAATTATTCATGGTATACACAATGTACATAAAATTCAATTCTATTGTTTATTTCAAAAACATAATTCCAGCTAGTGGCAACAAAAACATACACAATTCACCCCAACTTGTGTCCCACCACTGCAAAAAATAAACTAAAAGCAGTGCAATTTTGCAAGGGTTTTTCCAACATGTCCCTAAACCTCTCCAAATAGCACATTTTGGATAATATTTAGAACACGTTATCTACACCACAAAACTAGGTCTTCTTCGGTCAAATTATATTTTGAACAGATAACAGAAGACAATTCTAAAATCTTTTTGAGCGTCTTACAAGAATATCTTACAAGGCATTATGTTGAATGTTGAAATACATATGTTGGCTGGCAGGAATCATAACAGAACACTAATATTAGTTTGGGTTGAATCAAATCAAATCAAAATGTATTTATATAGCACATTTCAAAAACAATTGTCACAATATGTTTCACAAGCAACCCTGGCCTAAAACACCACAGGAGCAAGGTTAAGGCAACGGCAGCAAGGAAAAACTCCCTGAGCTTTGCCACTGCTAATGTTATTGCTGCGTTACACACCTGTTGCCAGAGAATTTGTCTGTTCAAAGCTTGGTAATAGGGAGTCTCTTTTGTCAACAAAAATCCCGTTTTTGCTTTATCGGTGTGTGCATCCGTGAGCAAGAGTCTTCAAATGTGACATGGTCAGAGACTCATCCGATCCAGTCGTAAGCTCATTTGCGACTCTTGCTAGAATACGAAACAGGTTTGATTTTATCTTAAGTCTTTAGGCATGGTTATTGTAGTGTGTGATATACAAACACTCGTATTTCCACGTGGAACCGTCAACAGCCGATGAACTTTTGGCATATAGTCTATAGTTACTGGGTTATATAGTGGACATGGTGAATCAACTAGAGGCATAACTGTTTTTGCCATGGAGCGGAGTGATGTTATTGAGCATTAATATAATGATTCTTGTGTCTGAGGGGGAGATAAGGTGATATCATATCATTGTTGTAGCAGAGAACATGGTGAATCAGACATTTTCTATGTTTACAACAGCACGTCCGTGACAATCAGCATGGCTCATCCCTGTTCTCCTCAACCAAAGATAGCCTAAATAGTTTATCTAGCTTGTTATCATTTTACCTCCAACTCACTTTGAAGGAGGGACAGACCATGTTGTCCCTGTCTTGCCAACCATCTTCTTGTCCAGATGCTTTTTGTTTTTAGAAGCAGTGTTTCCACACACATTAGCACACAGACAAGTACCGCCATCTGCTGCCAATTGTTGTCTTCCATTATCGTTTTTCAGGCGAAGATCCTCGGATGCACATGCGCTGCACATGTTCTAGCGACAACACCACACACCGAGATCTAGTTTATTATGATCATGAATCCTGTAGTGTGTGCCCCCCTGTGATTACTATCTTTTGTAAGTCATGTAGTGTGAGCCTTTCTAGGATGAAAATACTAGTGATTTTTAGGAAAGACAGTCGTTAAGTGTGACATGCTCTCCGCTGTTAGGATTTTTTTAGGATTTTAAAAATTGTGTATTGTGCACTTGGCATAAGTGGTAGCTTGCAACTGCAATCATGTTGTTCCGAACGTGTTAATCAGTGACTAATTGTCTAATGTGTAATCATAAATATCTCAAAAAAATATCTGTGTTATTGACACATCAAACACATGCAACTAGGCAAAGCTACTAGCCAAAATTGGTAGGTCTTGCTGAAAAGCTGTAGGTGTAGCTTACAGAATTTTGATGTGGAATAAGAATAAATAATACGGAGAACACTAAACTAGATTTTTCAGTGAACTTACATACCTACTAGTGGGGCTATAACTTTGTCGAACACCCCCTCTTTGAGTGAATCTCCACTTTATAAATATGAAAATAAAGCCTCTATTTGAGATACACTTTTTCAAGCTCTTCAATTACTTCTGTCTCAGCATAAAACTGTTTCATCCGATCCACCATAATTATAAATTTTAATAATTACATTTTGTAGCAGAATGTTTAGTTGTTTCAAGAAGTAGCTTGCTTCCATGTGCGCACAATCTCTGATTGTCAGCGTGATCTACATTACGCACTGTAAGAAACCCCTCACCAAACGGTGCATGGAGGTCACCAACTGTAAGAAACCCCTCCGCAAACCAAACAGCAGAAGTATCTGAGTAGCAAAGGAAGTGTAGTCTTACCTAGTGCCACTGGAATGGAATTAATTTAATGTTATCTTGATTATCAGACTCCAAAATTGTGTTTTAACCTTTCCTCTGTGATAACAGTTATGCATAGACAGTAGTGTGGCTCTATAAAGATTGCTATTTAACTTGAGTGGTCAAATGTTGTCTTGAACAATCAGTTTGTGAAATATACGCTCATCTGTGACACCTGGGTACCTTCCAAAATAGCTGTGCTTAATACTACACATGTTGTTTACGGTGTTGTCACCCTTTGTAGTACAATCTGGCTTGATCAACAATTAATCTATCCAATAGGTGACAGAATAAGCTTTCTAACGATGTATGTCTAATTTTACTTTTGGAATAGCGTTTTATAGCTCAGCGTAACCAAAGGTTTTCTCTCATCATTGCCTCCTTACGCATTCACTCTGCGGTAGCAGTAAAAGACACTATACCTTGCGAAATTTTATTGATGACTTTCATCATTTCTTGGAAAATATGATTGAAAAATTCTGAGCATGGCTAAGACATATGTTTGCTGATAGACCTGCAGTTGAGGCCAAATGTTTACATACACTTAGGCTAAAGACAATCACTCATTTTTTCACAACTCCACACATTTCATGTTACCATACATTTCCTGTGTTAAGTCAGTTAGGGTATCTACTTTATTTTCATAAGAGGTCATTTAAAAATAATGGCTAAGAGACAGATTTATTTCAGCTTTTATGTACTATATCAGATTTCCAGTGGGTCAAACGTTTACATAAACTTTGTTAGTATTTGGTGGCATTAACTTTTAATTGCTTAACTTGAATCAAACACTTGGGGTAGCCTTCCACAAGCGTCTCACAATACTTTTCCAGAATTTCTGTCCATTCCTCCTGACAGAACTGGTGTAACTCAGTCAGGTTTGGGAGCCTCCTTGCTCGGACACACTTTTTCAGTTCAGTCCACAAATTTTCTCTGGGATTCAGGTCAGGGCTTTGTGGCCACTCCAGATACTTTCAGTTGACTTGTGGTACTTTCTTTCTTCCAAAATTATGAATATAAAATAATCTAAGTTAGTATTGGAAATGGTACAAATGTCTTGCTTCATCAAAGCCATTTTTCAAGTCTCTGTGAAGCTCACATCTGGAGTTATAAAGCTTTAAACAGGGTACCTCCTAAATGGGCAAAGATTGGCCAGATTTGGCATGAGCGCAAAGGGGTTAAATTCTGTCAATGGCATGAACAACCTGGCCGCCAGAAGGGTTTTCGTATAAACTCTTTCTCTCCCAGAAGCAAAAGCCTGATCGCATGACATTTTGGAACATTAACTTGTTCTTCAATGAGTGTGGACATGGCTGATTGCAATGTAATTGCTGCTTTGCAGCGATATTTTCTCCATATTTCAGTGTACTATAAGGGGATGCACATCAAGAATTGAATGTGTTGAGCTTGGAGGCTGCTGTCCAGCAAAATGCAAGCACAATGCAGAGAGTGGGAGAGCTTTCTTGATTTCAAAGGAATCATTCCTTTGATGGCTGATGACCTTGCCCGGCAACTAGTGTGCTTGTTGTGGAGCAGAGGGATTATGGGCAAGGCTCTTTAACGTAGACAGGAATCATGGAGAAATACTGAAACACTTTTCTTTAAAAACCTTTTGGGAAAGAATGATTTGGCACATGTCTGGTTTATCATTGCACAATGACATCTGATTCAATCAAAAAACATTGTGTTACAATAAAAAAGGAGTAATCTTGGCTACAAGAAAAATAGTGATAAGCAAATTGGACAAAAAAATCAGTTAGGATAACAAAGTGGGCTATACGAAATTAAAGTATGGTGAGAAAATGCTGTTGGTCACATTTGGTCAAAATTGCATCTAAATGTTACCTATGTATTATATCTATCTTTAATTCAATTAAAGTAATCCCAGCCATTTTTTAAGATCCCTGGTGAGAACAAATAAAGTGATGAATTAGTACTGACAAACTCATGTAACTGCTCTGGTCCTCTGCCATGAACAAATGAATAAAACTGAATTTAAAAAGTTGTAGAATACATAAACTAGGACAGTGCTATGTCAAAAGCTGGTGTCTATCAAAGTATAAAATTTAAATAGAAGGGGCATAGGTGTTAACTGTGAAGATGCAGCCAGAATGCCTGTACCACCTACACCTCTGAGCCAGAAAAATCCCTGGGGAACAATCATTTCTTCTCCTGTCAGTTACCAACACCACAGTTTAGGTCACATTTCCATAATTTATTTAATATGTCACTGTTACGCCCACATTATTTTATGCATCAAACATCAATGTTGTAGTCTGTATAGCTTCAACAAGAAACTTGGCAAAGACCATTAAAATTGATATTTTTATTTTAAAAGTGTCAATGAAAAACCAAAAATAACATCTAGTCTCCATATTCTATTGAAGTAGCCCTTTAACTGGGATTTCACATGCATGAGATTACTGAACTCAGACATTCAGTGCTACTGCAACCAAAGTACGAGTTAAAAACATAAACGCGTTGTTTTAGTTTCATTAGTGGACGATACACGACAGCAATGC
Source organism: Anguilla pacifica (assembly GCA_039654925.1). Taxonomy (NCBI): domain Eukaryota; kingdom Metazoa; phylum Chordata; class Actinopteri; order Anguilliformes; family Anguillidae; genus Anguilla; species Anguilla pacifica. Next base: position 40,326,431 of record CM077292.1, read on the forward strand.
CGAATACGGAGTTTCGCAGTGCCACCATTGTCGCTCTGGTCGTTCGTTTAACACGCACACCCCCCCCCCCCCCCCCCCTCCCCGCAGTCTCATCTAGAAAGCACCCCCCACCCTTGACATAATGGACAATATTGTCTATCTTGGCATTCATAAAAATATTCTTTCACCACTAAAAAATCGTATTCCGTCATAGCAGCAAGATAAACCCGACAATAGCCCTAAAATATGCCTATACAGCAGTGAAAACGCTGCTCACTGAATAACAAAATAAACGAGAAAAAGTTTTTTAAAATAATACCATTTAAAATAATACAATGTCATTCTACAGTCAATATCCGGGACTAAATATTGAATAAATATACAACCTTACCATTGGTTTTACGAATAGAGATGTCCCTTTTGAGACTGAGTGGTCATATATTGTCTTGGACAATCCGTTTGGGAAATATACGCGCATGTGTGATGTGTGTAGTACAGTCTGGCTTGATTGACAATTCATCTATTCAGTAGGTGAGAGTATAAGCTTTCTAACGATGTATAGCATGTCTAATTCTGCTTTTGGAATAGCGTTTTATAGGTCAGTCTAACAGAAAATATTCTTAGCATCGCATTCACTTACGCATTCACTCTGTGGTAGCTGAACCTAACGAAACGTGGTCAATGATTTTTTGTAATTTCTTGGAAAATACTATTATTATTGAGGACTTCTGGACATAGCTAAGCCATATGTTTGCCGATAGACCTAGCTGACATCGTTTTCTGGAGCAAAACAGAAGCGAATAAAACAATATCATTGATACTGTCTCCGTCCCCATCTACTGAACATAGATGAGATTTCATCATTGCTATGTAAGTATTACTGTTCAAAATATTTCAGTTATATACATTGTTTTTGAAATTGAGTGTCTTTAAATAGGTTAGTGGTGTTATATAATGTGGATATTTCACACTGTAATGTAAGCATTGGATGGTAGTGTAATAGTTAGTGTAATTTGTGAAGCATGCAACAGTGATGATGTGAGAGTTGGAACATTGTCACAACGTGGTGGACGGTTGAAAATTGTTTTCATGTCGTCCCATCCCCATACAAGAAAACATACCAGAGTACAGAGTATAGAAAGTCTCTTTGATGTTCACATCTGGAGTTATAAAGCTCTAAATAAGGTACCCCTTATTTATGGGCAAGGATTGGCAAGATTTGGAATGTGCGCAAAGGAGTTAATTTTTAAAAAGTAAAGGGCAATTTCATTTTAAGCACTAATAATAAAATGAAAAGAAAATAGTAATCAAAAGGACATCACCATAAAATGTATGTTGTCCGCGGGGTCTTAAAAAGTATTAAAAGGTCTTAATACTTTTAATACTTTTCGTCTCGCCATTTTACGAAGTATTACATTTTGTATGCGAATAGCCTATTTGTCCAAAGAGTTTGTATGCTAAAATTTTGTGTGAATTTATGTAAGGAATAAACCACGATAGGCTGTCCCTTTATTGAAAAGTAATGGACGACGGGGGTGGTGATGCGGCCGAGGCAAAGCCGAGGAGGAGGGGTTTATTTCACTTATACAACAGGTTACCCATAATGACTATATGGTTACTTTTATATTTATTGATTTTTATCGACTTAATCAGCTGAAAGTGAAATATTCTTCCGTGGCTGTTTTGGCATATTACTTTACCATTATCAAGCAAAACTCTCATTCATAGTTCTATTTGGACCGCTGATATGCAAAAACACTGGTTGGTAGTTCTATTTGCACCTTTGTTATAACCTAAAGTTACAATCTCAAAGATTTCTGTTTCGTTCTCTTTGGCGGTACCAATGGCGAAAAGCAGTAATTGCAGGTGTGTTTTTGGACCTCACTTCCCAGAGATCCAACCGGATCCAACCAGTGTCGCCTGTGTGACGTCAGCCATTACTATTTACTGAATAAAAAATGGTTGTTATAAGAGTAATGTTATGTACACACATTCATTGTCTAACATTAGGTTAACTTAAGCTGCCTTTACACTGCCGAGCTGGGTTAAAATGCTGTAGCAGACCTGGGGTAGAATTAGGGATGATCAATTTCCACAGACGTTCTTTATCCACCTTTTGCCCGGTATGAACATCTTTACACTGCAGAGAAGAATTTGCGGTATTCGCTGCGGCTCGTACAATCGTGCACACTAAACAGTCTTTCTCGTGAATGATTGTTGTGTGATATTTTTGAAACAACGGCCTTGCAAAATGTTACCGCTGGTGTTTCTGGTTTTGCTAGCAAACTGTTCCAAAATTAAACGGAGCTGGGTGTTCAATTAGCAATCAGAACAAGAATAATAAAACAAAAACAAAGGAGATTTCATCAAAAAAGGGCAAGGCTGAAAGACCATATGAGGAAGCATAATAAAATAATAACGCTAATCCATACTGCTGTATTCTTTTATTTAGTTTTCTCTGGTTTGACATTTTACACTGAAATCAGACCTGGCTCTGCTCCACCTATGCCCCTGGTTAATGCTCTGTGTAAAGACGGCTTTATTCCAATCATTATAATATATTGATGAACTTGATGGCAATGTAAATAACAGTAACGTTCAGGCCAATTCAGATCAATGATTTGCAACGAGATGAAACGGGTTTAGAATGTTGCAGAGAAAATTGCAGCGGTGTGAACTGGTTAGTTGCAGAGCATCTGAAGCCTTTGCCTGGGGTCTCAAAAGACCCACCTTGTCAAATCGCCAAGTGTAGTTAGAACGTTTACAATCAGATGTCTTGGAATTTTGCAAGTTGCATCCAGTCTGGTTGCGAATCATTGATCCGAACTGACCTTTAGTTAGCTAAATTGCAACGTTGCAACAAGGTAGCATTGCATTCGAGAGACGTTTTGCGAGGTCAGTACCAGTCGGTAGCATTTTTTGTAATTGTTAGCTGACATTAAATTGTGTTAATTACATTAGCTAGCTAGCTAACGCAATGTTACCTGATATGAGAGATGGATACTGTTGGCAACGTTGTCTAAACTAATGTTGCCTTTCTTGACATGGTCCGGTAGCTAGCGTTAGCTGTGCAAATAGCTAGGCTATGTAATTTAGTAACGTTACATTGTCATCAAATGTAATACGAAATCTACATCAACAAATAACATGACCTCTTATGTTACACAAAAACTTTTTAGGGTTCCATAACCACCCCCCCCCCCCCCCCCCCTCCCGTTATGTAACGCTAGCAGGCACCGGAAAAAAACAGTACACAAGTGAGTTGAAGAGCGAGCCTGTTGCATTAGCTTCGCCTACCCTCTGGCGGACCAACCACTGATGGGTGATGGAAAATGCGTCACTAACTATGCGGCGCTTGTGATTTTTTCCCGGGAATGTCGCCACAGACACCCAGTTCTTTAATCATAAATTATTATATTAATAATAATATTAATTAATATAATAATAGGCTCAATCACCATTGTGTTACCTAATTCGGCGATAGATAGTGACTTAACAGACATTCATTTTAATGAAAATTTTCGAGATTATTACTTTAAGCAAAAACCTCTGGTCGTTAATTCTATGAAAGCAATGATTCTATCAGGAAAAAATAGTTCCTTCTCGTTTTATACCATACAGTCTTGGTCATTTTTGTCATTACATTATTTAAGAAAGCTGCATGACACCATAACTCAATCAAATTCATCTCCCTAGCTCTGTCTTGCTTTTTAAACCGGTGTGGTCACGCAGTGTAGATATTGTGTCTTTCTATGCCAGCTAGCTTTATGATAGCTAGGTTTGCTGCCACTTGTCACCTAGCCATTAGTAAAATTTAGCTGGGTTTTAGGTCAAAATGGTCTCAGGGCATGCTTATTATCCCAGCTAAAACAATCGTTTACAAAGATACTGAAGAAAATGCGTCCAGTAGCCAGCAGTTAAATACGGAATGCCTATTCTACTGTCGGGATAGTTGGTGACCCTAATTGAAGCCAGCTACAGTAACTAGAACTGTGGTTCAATGTTGCCATCAATTGTGAAATTGGACATTGAAAAGGGGCGGGGATGTAACAACAATTCAAAATAGAAAGAATAATGTTGCTGTTCTAACTGCTTTAGAATGCTGGATTATGCTGCGCATTGATTTTAGAACCGTTAAAATGCAATGAAAAACAAACTGAAAAATTGTTGGAACACAAAGCAACTGAATTGAGGCACATGCCATGAATCTTGATAGGTATTTGTAAGGAGGGAGCCCCCCCAACAGCTCACCGTTTGTTTCATATATTACCATTATCTAAGTTCAAAATTCTGAAATTAATGATAAAACTGTGTGTGTGTGTGTGTGTGTGTGTGTGTGTGGCTTTATCAGTTGTAATTGTAATATAGGCCTAGGAGTGTCCTTCTAATGGCTGAGTTGCCATTCACTGCTGTAGAGCCCCACCTACCCAATAGCATGCTGACGATGTGATTCCCAACAATGTTTTGTGTGAAAATTTGTTAGGCCAAATGCAATGGAAAGTGAATGGGAAAGAGATCAAAGCATGCAAAGACCACAGAGATTTTTGTTAATGACCGTGTTGTGTGTGTGCGTGCGTGCGTGCATGTGTGCATGTGTGTGTGAGTGTGTTACTGTTACTACTTTTAATATTTTCTTGAGCTTTGTTCCCTCCCGGCTTATCTGAAGTTATCGCAAACTAAGACTGTTTGGTTTTGCAATCTCAAAACCAATGTATAGTAAATGTAAGTTAAAGGTGTGTCACTGATGTAACCGGTTACAGCTCGAAGTGGCGTTGAGGTCTTAAAATATACTGAAAAGGTCTTAAAAAAGGTCTTAAAATGTACTGAATTTAACTTCAGGATTCCTGCATATACCCTGATGTAGAAAAGGCACTACATATACTATTATTTACTGTTAGACATGACCAATCAGAGAAGCAATATATCCAGGCAAAGAAAACATGTTTACACTGGAATAAAAGTTCCAGTCTGGAATAAAATTACAGTGAATTGTCATTCTGATCTCTGTGAATAAGTAAGCATTTGGTCTGCATACAAGCCTGCTCGACACACCCTAATAAAAACCACTGCTGTTTTTCATCAACAGTACATGTATGACTCAACTAGCCACAATCCTTGAAGAGAATACTGGAGCTGAATCCATGGAAATTTAGAGAAGAACATTTGGTCTACCAAGGCTGCCAAACAAAATAAAGCCAATAAAAAACCCAACACTCATGTACTGTATCATAATGTTTTACAGGACTGAGCGGCCATAATTTCTTCTCAAAGTGCAACTTGACTTTGCTTATAAAAGCACTAAGCACAAAACCAAATCGTACCATGTAGGTTTCCGCTTGAAACTGTAATTGGTTCTAAAAATTGAGATTTCCACTACCAGGCCCCAACACCTGTATAAACATTAAGATTTTCACTCACTCACTTAAATGTCACACTGCATTCAAACTTAAAGGGGAATTACACTTTATAACACTTCTTCTGCTTCTGATGACTGATATTTTCCTTCTAATGAATGTGTCACCCTTCATTTTCAAATGAGTTATTTCATTTTAAATGTCTAGAAACAAAAACTTTTTTTTTAGTGCAAGTCCACATAGTAGTACGGTTTCCAGTTTTTTCTTCTTCAATTTCGTTTCATGGCAAATCGAGAAGAAGCGAGAAGCAAAACATTCCATTAACTCAGCGTTGAAATCGAACAAACTAACGTCTGCTAGCTTTTGTTTGATGCGATATTGGTGTAATAATGAGGTGCATGTACCCGGTTGTTATAATGCCCCCGTTAAACTTGACTTAAAAGCACATTTTCATAGTTTTCCACACGATGCAACTTTGTGCCAGACATGGTTGGATGTAATCAGACACCCCAACATAATAGCCGAAGAAGTTCGCAAACAAGGACTAAGGGTATGCAGCGACCATTTTGAAGGCACTGACTACCAAGGTGACCGTCTGAATCCTGGAGCTGTACCCACCGTTTTTCCATCGTTGGTTGAACCGCTCGAGGTAGGTACTATGCGGGCTGGCTAACGCTATCGCGTCTGTCTGCGATACATAGGATGTCTACCACCAGTTGCCGTGTGTCCAGGGAATAGCATGTGGTTCCTCAATCACAGTCCGCTCCTGACTTGCTCTCGCACAATCCGCCTTAAAATCAGCCAGCTCTTCTTCTGTGTATTCCGGCTAGATTCGATAGGGCACAACAATCCCATGATCAAAAACAAAATCTCCTTCATCCTCAGACATTTTCGGTTTCGCTAGCTAGTAGTCATACAACGCTATTTCTACGACCAATCTAATGTTATTGTCTGCAGGCACATCTGGAGTTTGAAAGCCTTAAATAGAACAACCCCCTAAATGGGTGAGGATTGGCCAGATTTTGGAAGTCTGCTTTCCTGAGATATCTCTCCATATTTGGTCAAGCAGTGCAGGCACACTGCGCCAGTGAGAGTACATGGAACATTTCAATCCTGGCTCTTCCATAAACAATAAACAAACACCCTCTGTGCACCAGTATGTCAACACAACTAGTTTTATTTATGTAACACAATATGAGCGGGGGGGTTTAAAGTAGAAACAATGACATAGAGAGGCCATTGTGAATCAGACGTGTACAGCAATACTGCTCAGGGAAAAGGCAACACAGATTTTTTTAAAGAATCTGATTGAGGGCCAGCTGAGAGCAGAAAGTGCATGGGATTTGCTGATTTCATTGAGTTTACTCCACTGCTGACTTACATCTAGAACAACCAATAATCCTGGTGAAAGCATGCACTGTATAAGGTTACACACTTAAAACACCGAGCTGTATTGTAACCCTGCCATAAATACAAAATGGATTTGAATTCCCATCACTGGAAAGGTCCCCAGACAACTAATTCTAGCTGTACTAAAGCTCTTTGTGGACATTTGGACATCTACTGGACTGTGCATGTTTGTACATACACACAATGTGAATTTCAGAATTTTAAAAATACCATTATCTCTTTTAATAAAATACATACATACTCATATCACATATTGCTAGACATACAACATAATGTTGGATAGAAGAGGGTTTCTTTTAACTAAACAAAACATAAAATATTATTACTTGTACTCAACAGGTTATGAACACAATATTTTTCATAGTAAAATATATTTAATGGTAAATATTTTTCATGGCAACTTAATCAACTGCTATACAACACTACTGTGAAGTACATACTGAAGTACATATTGATTAGTAAATTCCATAATTTTCAGGGCATACATTCCATGCTGTGGAAGAGAAGGACGAATCAATCTTGTTTGGCCAGTTTTCATTATTGTCATGGTAATAATGCAAGTGAATAGACGTTTTCCTTGAAAGAAAACTTGACACACACTCTCCACAGCCATGAGAAATCTACATCACAATGTGCTTATATTATTATTAGTATATTTGTTAGTATATTCATTACCTTGAATGCTCCCAAATCTCTGCTTAGAATTTAGTAGGGCATATGTTTAAAGCACTCAAAACACCAAGAAAAATAGAAAAATATTATAAAATTAAAAAGTTTTAATGTACTTAGCATTTATCTGCAGATAGCAGCATTTCCTTCCTTCTGTTCAATAGTCCCAGTTTAATAAATTGTCCTCTCCGCACAAATCAAATAAATAAAATTTGTAAAAACTTACATAAGTAAAAAATAAATATATAATGTGAGTGAATACAGTAGCAGCAGCATCTCTTTGTTTTCAGTCAGTAGTTCCAGTAGTTCCAGAGCGGCAGGATTTATTTATTAATGACATCGAAAAGTACATATCACAGTCAGTGTTTGGGCTAAAAACTAAGACATGTCATGTATAATTCCATTATTCAATCCACATTACAATCTAATATACAGTTATCTTAGCCAGTGAAAGGTTGTTTAGATAGCATTCACGTTAATATATGAAAATACGTAATGCTGTATATTTCAGAATGTGACTGCCATTTAAAGGAGACTGGGGGTCAGTTTTTGAGTTAAAAGGCAACGTCATGCAATTGGATTAATTTGTCGACAACATCACAACGAAATATACATTTAAGCAGTACTGGTTTTATATTATATTTACTGTCATTTAGAATAAGAAAAACATGCTAACATTTAGAAAAGTTGATGGTGACTGAGGAAATGTAGGCTGATATTTATAGCAAAACAGTATATCTATATAGGTACTGTTACCATGTGTGACTGGGAGGTAATATTTTTGGGACCTTGCACAGTGTTTGCTAATGCTAGTCAAGTGGGCAAACATCCTTCATCTTTGAAATCTTAGGATTCATTTACCTATCAACAGCAGAGTTTAAGACTGGTCACTCTACCATCATTTGTGAATGTATATCACTGAATTAGCTGACCTGCTGCACTGTTTGTAGCTGGCTAAGTTACATAGCCAGCTGACTTCCCCTCAGGGTACCTATCAAAAGTACCTAATGTTAGCTGAGGAGGTAAATCTTTCAGTGGCTACAACAACAGCTAACACTACTTTGCGAACCAAGACTTGCATCAAACATAATAGTATAGGTTAGCCACTGACTGACTGACTGAACAATTAACACAATAATTGTTCTGAGCATGAGTTTATATTTAGCTAATTAGCAAATTCGCTAATGTTAGCTTTATTGTCTAGCTAGCTTATCTGGTTGATGATAGCTAGTCTTGCACTGGCTAACATTACTTACCGCCAACCAGAAATAGTGTTCTCTTGCTAAAAGACCAGAATCAATCGAATTGTACATAAAATAAACATTGTATATGTTATATATTAAACATGGCCAATTAGGTGGGAGAACTGGGACATGGGGGAGTGCTAACATTTTTGTTAATCGGTCACAGGGGTACAATCATCAGTCGATACTCATGATCTCATCGATTGACCACTAATCACAATGTGCTTCGAAATAACATCCACCAGACACAATGGCTGTTCTAACAACAATGTTAGTTAGAGACCTGGTGTCCCCTCCAATTTACTTTCTCATCTCAAAATGATTCAGAACTCTGCTGCTAGAGCCCTTACCTGCACATGCACTAGTGACCACATATACCCAGGACTGCAAAGTTTCTACTGGCTCTCAGTCAGTTCATGAATAGAGTCTAAGGTCCTTTTCCTGACCTGTAAGGCTCGATCTGCTCTGGGCCTCCATTACATTAAGCCTCTTCTCCATGCCGTGCTGTACCGTACCATGCCGTATTGTTAACTAGTCTTACCATTCTTTGTTTGCAGTGATGAAGCTGTGTCACACTCAAGTCACTGCTAGACTTAATAATTAGTAAAAGTTAATTTCTCTCATGTTCAGACAACAGTAAAACAGGATGAGGACTTCAACCTCCATGCTTGCAGTGATTGTTGTTGTTTAGTTCACAGTATTGCATGCCAAAATTATGTTGGGAGTGCAACCGTTGCTTTTTTTGGTCACACCCTCCAAAATTATCATCATTGCAGTTCTTAAAAGGGTGGTGGAAACAAAACTGGAACGTACTGCAGACACTACTGAGGTTCCGGATAGGTCCGGGTATGGATGGTTCCTGAACTGTTTTGTGAAATGCAAAAGGGGCTTTAGTGAACTCATGAACCCCTACAATTCCAGGCCATCCCCGTTGATTCTGGCACGCTTACAGTACCTTCCACCAAACGTACGTCTATGGGTGGCAGGGCTTTCTGCACTGCTGTGCCCAAGCTCTGGAATTACCTACCAGAGTGCATTAAGGCTGTCAAAAGTGCCATGAAGTTGAGTTTGAATATTAGCTTTTGTGATTAGTTAGAGGTCGAATATATTCGAATACCATTTGCCTATAATTCACAAAAATAAGCTACGCGCAATATGTACGTGACGCTCCCTCCAAACTGGCCTGCGCGTTATTTTCCACAAGTGGGCAGTAGAATAGAGGACATCGGTGAACTTTCATACTAGGTTACTACATCTGGGGCCTCGTTTATAAAACATATTTTCGATCAACTTTGTGGCGCGTACATAGAAAATCATGTCAAAGTAGTGATATATAAAAAATTTCAACATGACTCGATTTAATCGTGGAAACGATTGTAGCTCCACGTCTGGTCTTCACTTCGCGTATGCATGCAAGTTCATTTTATAAATGAGCCCCCTGCAGTTTCTATAGCCTAATGCACAAATGAATAAAACACTTTCTCATGGATGTAATTTGTCACAACTCGGCATTTATTAATCACAATAATAGGGAAATGATTGTTTATAGGAAATCCCTGTTTATTTCTTACCACAAAAACTATTCAAACGGCTAATACCTGTAGCCTAAAACGACATAAGTTACTTACTCTGTTCAATTTGTTTAACTTCTTTCATTATCCAATTTTATCAAAATCTTCAGAACAGAAAGGAAACATAGCCTGCCATGGGACCATTATTTAGCCTAAATTGTTCGCTGACCAGATCTGTTGAACGAAGTGAAAAAAGAGACTGGCTCGCGAGGCTAGCTGACCAGTAATGTTAGGTGTCCATGGAGCTGAAAGTATCACGGTTATTGGCAAGGAAAACCAGACGATCCACTTGCTCTGGATCCAGGGCAGAATGTTTTTTGTTGACAGAGGAAGTAACGTTAGCACAGGAAATGAACTTTGCGTGCATGAACATGATTCGCCGCATGAAATTAAAGCCTGTATATTCATGTTAATTACAAAACGCGGGATCCAAAACTAATATTCGAATGCTCAAATTTAGGTTCGAACTTAAAAAAAAGAAAAGATTTTCGAATAGTTTTTGAACTTCGAATATTTTTTGACAGCCCTAGAGTGCATTAGGTTTTCTAACTCCATCCACTCTTTATTATTAGGCCTATTGCTTTTGTTAGTATTATTATTAGGGGTCCTACGAAGTAGGAACCCTATTGTTTTTGTTAGTAGTAGTAGTATTATTATTATTATTATTATTATTATTATTAGGGGTCCAAGCAGCGAAGCTGGTGGAACCCTATTGTATCTGTTAGGATTATTCTTATTATTTTTCTCCGCTAAAAGTGTCTGAGGCTCAGCAACCATAAGTCCTAGAGCAACCAAATTTGGCAGGTGGGTTCCTATGGCCCCCCACTACTCAGGCACTAAAAATCACCTATGTCGGCCAGATGGTGGCGCTATAACAAAGGGTTAGGCGTAAAAGGCCATAACTCCCACACCATAAGTTAGATCAACACAAAACTTCATCGACATATGCATCTGAACGTGCTCTATCACTTTGCCATTGGCACTACATATGTCTGCCATATTGTTTGCCCGCCATTTTAACTTTTTAGTTGGGGCGTGGCAGTTTTCTCCGCTAAAATGTCTGAGGCTCAGCAACCATAAGTTGTACACCAACCAAATTTGGGAGGTGGGTTCCTATGGCCCCCCACTACTCAGCCACGAAAAATCACCTATGTCGCCCAGATGGTGGCGCTATAACAAAGGATCATACTTTTAAAGGCTATAACTGCCACACCATAAGTCCGATCAACACAAAACTTCATCGACCGATGCATCTGAATGTGCTCTACAACTTTGCTATTGGGACCACCTATGTCCGCCATATGGTTTGCCCGCCATTTGGACTTTTTTATTAGGTGGGGTGCCGAAGAGCTGTTGCTGCAAATTCTAAGTGTTACGACATCGAGTAAACTTCTTTACGGCAAGCGACATCCATGGCGACGCAAGTAATCCGACACCGTAGGGTCTAGTTTTTATCAGTGAGGGGAAGGTCTGACCGTCGGGGAAAGAAAGACAGTGCCAGCCAGAGTGCATGCTAGGCTATTACAGGTTTGTTAGTAAAAGCTTTTTGAGAGGATGAATAATTACTTTTATTTGGCATGGATTTGAAGACAGTATCGGGTGAGTTCGTTTAGTCTTTAAATCTGTCATTATGGTGAGAAATAGCTAAACCATTTTATTGGTAGGTTTTGCGTTTCTGTGCAAACGCGCGAAAACACACTGGTATAATAAAACAATGATATCAATACACGTATAGTCCGCTTCGTTCCGTTGCTACCATAACATAAATTATCTTGTGTCTACAGCTGCAGTTTCTCGCTGCAATTTCTAATATTGAATATAAACAAAATACGCAATTTATGCTTTAAATCGTATTCTCAATTTAATCTCTAAATTGACTGTAAGCTTAGGGTTGTAACTAGGTAGTTGTTTCGTAGGTGACTTAACTCGTCTTAACTATTGCTTGTATTTTTTGCATAGACTGCGTTGTTGCTGTTCTTGTTTGTGTTAGTGTTAATCAGTTTAACCTACAGGGTCCAAGTTGAACTATGCGGTTGTTCCGTGCATTTGGAACGGTAGGCTACTGCCCTCTAGGGTTTTCAACACACTTGTTCCTGTTTATGGTTAAACACTTTGTTGTACGTCGCTCTGGATAGGAGCGTCTGCCAAATGCCTGTAATGTAATGTAATGCAATATTCCGTAGCAACAAGATAAACCCGACATTAGCCCTAAAATATGCCAATACAGCAGTGAAAATGCTGCTCACTGACTAACGGAATAAACGAGACAATTTTTCTTTTAATTATACCATGTCATTCTACAGTCAATATCTGGGACTAAACATTGAATAAATATACAATCTTACCATTGGTTTTACGCGTAGATGTCCCTTTTGCGAATGAGTGGTCATATATTGTCTTGGACAATCCGTTTGAGAAATATAGACGCCTGGGCTATCTTCAAAAATAGCTGTGCGTAATACCACACCTGTTGCTTACGGCGTTGTCGCCCTTTTTAGTACAATTTGGCTTGATTGAATTCGTTTATTCAGTAGGTGAGAGTATAAGCTTTCTAACGATGTATAACATGTCCGATTTTGCTTTTGGAATAGCGTTTTATAGGTCAGCGTAACCAAATTTTTTCTTATCTGCCAATGTCTAAATAAATAAAACGGTAGGCTACTTTGCTCGCAGCACGCAGATCGCGAGTTGATATTACGTCTTTTTTTCCGTTTTTTCTCAATGTCGTATTTATTATTTGAAATGTGCATTCATTTGTTATTATTCTATCTGTCTCTGTGGCGCTCTGAAATGTGCATTCTCTGCTAAGCTGAGTAATGGGTTGGAATATGTGTCTGATGTAGTGTTGCACGGTATACCAAAACTTCAGCACTTTCTCGGTACTTAAGAAAAAAAAAAAAAAAAATGGTTCGGTATTAGAATATTCCGACGTTCGGTTGTTTTGAGTCAAATGTAAAAGCCAGGGAAAATTGTCTCCCGCATTACTGATTGAGAGGATGAAAGGTGTAATTTGCCTGAATCTTCGCTAGAAGGCAGTAGCAACTAAGGTTGCCAAGTGAGGTGACTTGTGCTTGCACTCAGCTCCTTGATACAGCGCAAGCTTTGACTCAGTTCACTTCAGTAGCAATAGGTGTTCCAATTTGGAAATATTTTATTATAGATAGATGCTGTATTGTTATTAAAATATGCTGTTTTTAAATCTATTTAAAGGTGAAAGACCTGTTTTAAAGATTATTTAGTTTACAACTGTTTAATTTTTGAAATATATTTAACATATTTTTCTATTGTTCAGTGTTGTAACACTATAGGCCTATGCATATTAATATGTTGAAGAGGCTTCCACTTAAAGGTTGTTAATGAACCAGGTTGTTAATAAACCATGCATTCGAAAATGAGATCAACCCTTGTGGACATTACGTTTCTGACCTATTAAGGTAATTTCAGTATCGTTAGGTACCGAGTATCGAATTAGCATCGTTTAAGTTTCAAGTATCATGTCAGTATTAAGTATCGTAATACTAAACCTGGTATCAGTATCAAAGTCAAAATTTTGGTATCGTGAGAACACTAGTGTGACGCCTTTTTTAGTTGCGGCGCAGAAACACTGCAGCTGTGCATACACGCCGGACCATCTAAGTGTTACAACATAGTAAAGGCCTTGACGGGAAGTGGCCAGGACATATCCATGGCGACGTAACTAAGTCATCCGACAGCGTCTCTTAGCACAAAATTGGCCATAAGTCATCAATATTTCATACGATCATCATGATATTCAGTAGATATGTTGGGTGAAGGCATATGATCATGAGGACAAAGCCATTTTAAAATCGCTCCATAGGGGGCGCGATGGTGCCACTGCTTGGACCCCTCCCAACGCCGCTTGCGGCTTTAATTATTATTATTATTATTATTATTATTATTCTTTTCCTGGAAATGGTCAAATAACTCAAAAAGTCCTTGACCAAAAATCATATAAATTAAAGCTGCAAGCGGCGTTGGGAGAGGTGCAAACATTGGCACTATTGCGCCCCCTATGGAGCAATTTTAAAATGGTTTTGTCCTCATGATCATATACCTTCACCCAACATATCTACTGAATATCATGATGATTGTATAAAGTATTGATGACTTATGGCCAATTTTGTGCTAAGAGACGCTGTCGGAATACTTAGTTGCTTCGCCATGGATGTGTCCTGGCCGCTTGCCGTAAAGGCCTTTACTACGTCGTAGCACTTTAGATGGCATGTTGTAACACTTAGATGGCCTGGCGTGTATGTAGAGCTGCAGCACTTCCGCACCGCAACTAAAAAAGGCGTTAGACTATTGTGGTCACAATACCAAATTTTGACTTTGATACCAGGTTTAGTATCACGATACTCGATACTGGAATGATACCTGAAACTTAAATGATACTGATTCGATACTCGGTACCTAATGAAACTGAAATTACCTTAAGAGAACAGAAACATAATGTCCACAAGGGTTGACCTTATTTTCGAATTTCGAGGCATATTAACAACCTTTAAGTTGAAGCCTGTTCAACATATCAATAAGCATAGGCCTATTGTGTTACAACACAAAACAATAGAAAACTATATTAAATATATTTCAAAAATTAAACAATTGTAAACTAAATAATCTTTAAACAGGTCTTTCACTTTTTAACAGATCTAAAAAAAACAGCATATTTTGATGACAATACAGCATCTTCCTATAATAAAATATTTCCAAATTAGAACACCTATTGCTACTGAAGTGAACTAAGTCGAAGCTTACGCTGTATCAACGAGTGAGTGCACAAGCGCAATGTCACCTCACTTGACAACCTTAGTTGCTACTGCCAGCTAGCGAAGATTCTGACAAATGACACTTTTCATCCTCTCAATCAGTAATGCAGTAGACACATTTCCCTGGGTTTTACATTTGACACAAAACTACCGAAAGTCGGAAAATTCTAATACCGAACCGTTTCTTTTTTTTTTTTGTAAGTACCGAAAAAGTGCTGAACTTTCGGAATACCGTGCAACACTACGTCAGACACATATTCCAATCCATTGCTCAGTTTAGCAGAGAATGCGCATTTCAGAGCGCCTCAGAGACAGATAGGATAATAATACATATTTCATATAGCCTAATAAATACGACATTAAAAAAAACGAAACAAAAAACGAGATAAACTCGACATCCCTGCTAGCATGCGTGCTGCGCGAAGAATACCTTATTATTTATTTAGACATTGGCAGACTACAGCATTTGCGTCTTTTGTTTGTATTCAATAGTAATTGCAGCGAGAAACTGCAGCTGTAGACACAAGAAAGTTTGTTATATTATGGTAGCAACGGAATGAAGCGGACTACATATATAGGCTATATTTACCGTCATTGTTTTATTATACCAGCGTGTTTTCGCACGTTTGCAGAGAAACTCAATTACTATCAATAAAAAAGGTTTAGCTATTTCTCAGCATAATGACGGATGGAGATGGGACGAAAATAATTTTCAACCGTCCACCACGTTTTAGCAGCCTTCCAACACTCGTCATCACTGTTCCATGGGTCACAAAAACTATTACACTAACGCTTACATTGCAGTGTGAAATATCCACATTATATAAAACCACTAACCTATTTAAAGACACTCAATTTCAAAAATAACGTATATAACCGAAATATTTTGAGCAGTAATACTTACATAGCAACATGACATTTTATCTGTGTTTAGTAGTATAGAGACAGAAAATCAATGACAAAGTCCTATCCGCTTCTGTTTTGCATCAGAAAACGATGTCAGATAGGTCTATCAGCAAAGAAATGGCTTAGCTATGCCCCGAAGTCCTCAATAATAATAGTACTCTCCAAGAAATTATGAAAATCGTTGACAACGTTTCGTTAGGTGCATCGTCTTTAATGCTATGCCACAGTGAATGCGCAAGTGAATGCGATAAGAAAATATTCCATTACGCTGAACTATAAAACGCTATTCCAAATGCAAAATCAGACATGTTATACATCGTTAGAAAGCTTATACTCTCACCTACTGAATAAATGAACTGTCAATCAAGCCAAATTGTACTAAAAACGGCGACAACGCCGTAAGCAACAGGAATCACAAACGGATTGTCCAAGACAATATATGACCACTCAGTCGCAAAAGGGACATCTCTACGCGTAAAACCAATGGTAAGATTGTATATTTATTCAATGTTTAGTCCCAGATATTGACTGTAGAATGAGATGGTAGAATTAAAAAAAACTTTGTCTCGTTTATTTCGTTATTCAGTAAGCAGCGTTTTCACTGCTGTATTGGCATATTTTAGGGCAAATTTCGGGTTTATCTTGTTGTTACGGAATATTACATTACATTACATTACAGGCATTTGGCAGACGCTCTTCTCCAGAGCGACGTACAACAAAGTGTATAACCATAACCAGGAACAAGTGTGTTGAAAACCCTAGAGAGCAGTAGCCTACCGTTCCAAGTGCAGGGAACAACCGCATAGGTTAAACTGATTAACACCAACACAAACAAGAACAGCAACAACGCAGTCTATGCAAAAATACAAGCAATAGTTAAGACTAGTTAAGTCACCTACGAAACAACTACCTAGTTACAACCCTAAGTTTACAGTCAATTTAGAGATTAAATTGAGAATACGATTTCTCTCAGCATAATGACGGATTCAAAGACTAAACGAACTCACCCGATATTGTCTTCAAATGGATCCATGCCAAAGAAAAGTAATGATTCATCCTCTCAAAAAGCTTTTACTAACAAACTTTTAGTAACAAAAAACTAAATATCAACTCGCCACCCCTGCTACCTGCGCTCGGAGTACCGTATTATTTATTCAGACATTGGCAGATTACAGCATGAATTGCGTCTTTTGTTTATATCCAATATTAGTAATTGCAGCGAGAAACTGTAGCTGTGCACACAAGATAGTGTGTTATGTTATGGTAGCAACGGAATGAAGCGGACTATACATGTATTGCCATCACTGTTTTGTTACACCAGCGTGTTTTTGCGCGTTTGCACAGAAACTCAAAACCTACCAATAAAATGGTTTAGCTATTTCTCACCATAATGACAGATTTAAAGACTAAACAAACTCACCTGATACTGTCTTCAAATGGATCCATGCCAAAGAAAAGTATTCATCCTCTCAAAAAGCCTGTACTAACAAACCTTTAATAGCCTAGCATGCACTCTGGCTGGCACTGTCTTCCATTGCTTCCCCGACGTTCAGACCCTCCTCTCACTGATAAAAACTAGACCGTACGGTGTCGGATTACTTGCGTCGCCATGGACGTCGCTTGCCATAAAGAAGTTTACTAGAGGTCGTAACACTTAGAATTTGCAGCAACAGCTCTTCCGCACCCCAACTAATAAAAAATTCCAAATGGCGGGCAAATAATATGGCGGACATAGGTGGTCCCAATAGCAAAGTTGTAGAGCACATTCAGATGCATTAGTCGATGAACTTTTGTGTTGATCTAACTTATGGTGTGGGAGTTATGGCCTTTTACGCAAAACCCTTTGTTATAGCGCCACCATTTGGCCGACATAGGTGATTTTTAGTGCCTGAGTAGTGGGGGGCCATAGGAACCCACCTGCTAAATTTGGTTGCTCTAGGACTTATGGTTGCTGAGCCTCAGACACTTTTAGCAGAGAAAAATAAGAATAATAATAATCCTAACAGATACAATAGGGTTCCACCAGCTTCGCTGCTTGGACCCCTAATAATTACCAGGTCGAAAATAAAGACCATGAGTAACTATGCCAGAAAGAATGACCGTGATTCATCTAGGTGGTGCTATAGTAACCGATTCAAAAAGCAAATTTCAAAATGCTGGCATTTCCACCCCGTTTGATGAAAATTCATGAAACCAGGTGTACTTGTGTCATTCCTCATGAGGAACAAATATACCTCAAGAACCCATTAAGTCCGCCGTGATGGATTTTTCTGCAGATTGAAAATTTGGCAAAACCTATAAAAAGTTTCTTCTGATAAACCGTAAGTCAGATTGGTCCGAAATTGCCCATGAAAGTGTATGGTGCATGTCTCCCTATAGGTATGTAGATTGTCCAATATCATCTCTAGTATATCTGTGACAGAACATTTGCTGGGTTAAAAGATGACTGCAATACAGGGTAGATGGCACTGTCATATAAACAAGTCTGTAACCGTGAAACTGTTGAGTGGCGAGTGGTACAATTTAAAACCTTGGGCTGCTTGCCCATCTCCTATATCCTGCAGTCTATGCTGCTTGGAATCTTTTCTCCTTCACCTAGTATTTACCCTGCTTGGACATGTTCGTAGGGCCCCGCATTGCTGCTTGCAGCTATATTTATTCTTATTATTGTTGTTGTTTTATTTCAAATCCAGTGTGCTGGAGTACACAGCCAAAACAACAAAAATGGTTTTACTGTCAAAATACTATTGCATTTCACTCTGTGTAACATCTTTCATGAGGAAAAACGATATAAAAATATATGAAAACGCATTTACAGGTCTCGGGGATTATTATTTTTGTAAAAAGTTTCCAGTGTTTGGCAGTTGTAATCACACTTGCGGGCCAGACTAACCCAAATTAACACTATAAACACCGCGTAGCCTAGGAGTCCGCCCGCACAAACCATTCGGAAAATATTGAAATCACTAGAGAACTGCTGTAAACCGCGAATTTATGCCCTAGTGTATTATGCTCGATATTTTTAAAAGCATGTCTTTCTTCAATATTATTATTGCAACTAAAAACAGTTTGTAAAGGTGCTCAAAAAAAAAAAGAAAACATGGAGACCGAAAAATTCGCTCACCTGAGCCTGCAAGTACAAGCAGCAGGGCGATGATCGGAAGGCGTCTCTTTTCCATTGGAATCCAGTTCACACAGTTAACAGCCCACACCGCACTTATTTTAGGTTATCTAAAATGTTGTCTAAAATGTCCGACTATGAAGTAGGGGGAATGTTTAGTTTTGCTTACTACAAGAAACAGACATCCTGGGTGCACGAATGCCGATTCTCGACGGTTCGTAGTTTGCGTAATTCCAGCCTTTGTCGTGGAGTTACAACGCCTTCCTCGTTCCCTTCCGGGGGAGTAACATTAACTTCTTTTTGAATTGGAAATCGTTTACTTCACCTTCATTACACTGCAGCGTATTATTGCACGTTCATTGTTACATTTAGCATTTCGCACTGTAAAAGACAACACAGTCATGGGATAACCCTGCTCCCAAATAATGTAGTTGACTAAATTATTTTTTATTAGTTTGACGTCATACATAGCCTATAAACCTTTTTTGGCTACAGGCAAAAAAAAAAAAAAAAAGAACCGGAGCGAAATAGTTCACATGGATTTGTAACTGAAACAACGTAATGGTGTCTAAACTTGATCAAACAAATTTCCATTTCAATTGCAGGGAAGTTCAAGACTCGTTTTTCGCATTGTGGCTTTACTTGGATTACACTAAATGTGCGCTTCTCTCCGATTTGCAGATTAAACGTGGTAGGCTGATAGATAATTGTGGACATTTTCCCAGTTATGATTTGGGACAAATTAATACCCACAACTGCGCTACTGTCCATAAATTGACGTAGATTATCCACGGGAGATTGGATCTCTACGGAAAAACAGGTTACATGATTTCACCATTTTACAAAACAGGAAAGCACAGTACTTTATAGTATAGTTCGTGTCGAAAGCAATATGGGCGTGTCAAAAACACGTTTCTATTGTCAGATAATTCAGTGAGTCACATAGCCTACATCATCCAATCAAAAGCATCATCCAATGACGTAGATGTATCAAACCCGTTTAGGCGTTTCTGGGAAAGTATCCTACATCTGTTTTTTGTTGTCGGTCCTGTAGACGAGCATGTCAGTGCTGGAAAACAAAGGTTGTGGTATTTGTGTAAACTGTTTCGTTCATTAACGCGTTTAACCGTCAGTGAATTATACAACATGTATTTTATTACACTTTGCAGCAGCCAAAACTATTGAAAGTGAAGCTAAGAATTTAACGTTGGCTGAATATTATGTGGTAGGTTACATCAAAAATGGAACAGGCCACTTAATTGTTTACGTTATTTGAAATTATCAGCGCTGCCAAGGTCCCCGGAGTCCCAGACAACACAATCTCATACATACATTTTGAATGTTGGAATTTCAAAAATACCATTATCTGTTTTAAGAAAATACCTACTTGCTCCTGTCGAATATTCTACATGCTAGATATACTACATATTTTTGTATAGAAGAGGGTTTCGTTTAACAAAACAGTGCTAAATATGTACTAAACAGTGTATGAAAACAATATTTTTCATAGTAAAATATATTTAATGGTAAATATTTTTCATGGTAACAAATTAATCAACTGTTGTATAACACTATTGTGAAGTACATACTGGCGTAAATATTGAATAGACTAGTACATTCCATAATTTTAGGGGCATGCATTCCATGCTGTGGAAGAGAAGGGTGAATCAATCTTGTTTGACCAGTTTTCATTGTTGTCATGGTAATGATGGAAGTGAATCGGCATTTTCCTTGAAAGACAACTTGCAACACGCACTCTCCACAGCCATGAGAAATCTATACATGCAACTTGCTTTTATCAGTATATTTGTTGGATTACCTTGATTGACAGCTCCCAGATCTCTGCTCAGAACACAACAGGACATATCTTTAAAACTAAATGAAATCCTTTTCAGATAATTGTTGAAATATAACATAATTGTGTATGAATAATATTATATCAAAATTGGCAGTCAACCAATATGGGGTTTTCAATGGGCGATTGTGATACTGACAGGGTGGCCAATGTCTGATATAATGCTGATATAATGATTTCTTACATGCCACTTAATTGTTCCTCTTATTTTGTTTAATAGAAACATGTTACAGTTCAGCATTTCAAGGCCAGTGGCCATCCACAAAGAGCTGTGCATTGGTGATATGCTTCACAGCTGCCCATTTTGCTCAGTAACTGTGTACCAACCAAGCCAGAGGCACAGACCGCATGGAAGTAGTGTAGGAAATCACGTTTTCTTCCCCATTATGGTGAAGTTTGTTGTGACGCTAATTGCTTTACACTTTTCATCACAAGTAGGTCAGATATCAATATTGGCTATTTTTTGTGGACACATGATGAGTGGTCCGTAAAATTATTTTGCACAGAGCAGGTAGCACCACAACATAAGTCCAACAGCCCCATCCAGGAGTCATTATCTCCGCCAGGCGATAATGATTGGCCCAGGCGATTATGCGTTTGGTCGCGCGTGGGTGTGTGTTTGAGTATCTGTCCGCAGCTAATCTCGCATACTACTGGGCCAATCAGCCTAATAATTGTTGTGCATGCTGACAGCAGGCCAAGGACCTGAATTCTCAGATATTTTGCAAATCGGTCAACGACAAGTATTTTATTTGAATTAAGTTCCTTCATTGCCCATTGAAATACATTGAGTGCTCACTCCTCACAACCGGCCGGTAGGGGCCGCAAGTGATCAACAACTGCTTCCGTTTCGAATGAAAGACCAGCAATTTAAAATGTCGATTTCAACGTTAAAATCGCAACAAAATAATCCGCCAACTAACAGGGTACGTTAATGTTTGAATCTGTGGCAATTATTTTGTTGTTATTTTCACATTGAAATTGATATTTTACATCGCTGGTCTTTTGTAATTGTTCCTTTCCAGATTTGAAACAAAAGTGCCAGACTATAACGTCAACGTTAGCACTGTCTAACACATCGTGGCTGATATGAATGAAATTAACTAACATTTCACCACCGCATTACTTCACTGAATTGGCGTTTTTGGGATTTTCAGTGGCACATGGTAAAAACTTGTAATATTGTATTTGTCTGGTTGCATTGATTGTGTAGCCTCTATTGTTGCATCAGCAAAGCTAACACGCCTGGTGGAGATCTGCACTCTACTGAGTGCACTCTTCTAGTTTGTAATTAGTTGGATGTCAGCAAAAGGACACAACTTGTATCTAATAACACACAAACCAACTGTAAACCTGAAGTATATGTCAGTATGTTTACCCACTGTTCATTTTAGAAAGATAGATTGTCCAGTCAATAGTAAATACAAATTTACCCAGCTGGAAGGTTAAGCAGATAGAAAGTGGTTAACAGTATTGTTGGACTAGAGTTTTGTATTAGTTTTATTGGGGCAAGTCAACAGGGTGTTGAGGTCTCTTTCCTGTTGGTGATTGTTATCTCAGATTCCTAGTATACATTAGTGTTTTGGGGATCAGGACTATGATTCACTGTCTTTGTCTGAACTACCAATGTACTAATGTGCTGTAACATAGTTAAACGAATATGCAGTAAAGTCACGTTTGGTGTTGTTGGATAGCTAATATCATGAGCAGTAAGATGGTCTCACTTGTAATGTGGTTCTGTGAGTGCTTCATAAAGTTTTCAGAAAACTGTCCAAAAGTAAATGCATATGAGTATTCCACACCTTATAGCCCACAGAGCCACTATGTGAAGCTGACTTGGTTCCAGGTTCTTCATTCTATATTTGGTTAATATACGTCCTTTTTTCTTCTTATGATTTGTACAGGGTGTTCCAGAACAAAGTGGAGAACTGGAATTTCGGGTTTTCATTGTGATGGTGACAGGGTTCTACTTCATTTCTTATTTATTTTAAAGAATATATTTCCCTAGTTAGTTACACTGTTTTTGTTTTAGAGGTATGAATTCTACCTGGTCCAAGAGTAGGTCTTTGATTTCATAATGGTAAATACATACTGAAGCATTAAGATACAACATATTGAATGCAGATAGTAGAATGTGGAAAGAAAATGTCTTTTTTTATCCCCCTACAGAGGGACATGCCTGCAATCAGGAGATGGTGGTTCTAAAAACATCCTGTGTAAAGATTGTACTTTGCATGAACTCATTTTCATTAAAAAAGCCAAGATGGAAATATCATACAGACAACTGCAGAGGGTGACTGACATCAACAGCAAAACAAAAGGCTTGGCCAGTCTTCCACAATTGTTGTTACTTCTAAACTCAGACAACAGCCACATACATTGGAAAAGAAGGGAAATGTAGTCCACCTCCAAATAGACCATATAAATTAATAACAGATGGAGTAGTAGCCTACTTCAATGATTGTTCTATTAGATACACTTAAATAGTGTATGTCCTTAACACTACACAGTTATGTTAATGTTGTTTTTCTTTTATTCTTTTAATGTGTTGCATTATCAACCGGATCCATCACATTTTTACACTTTTAAGTTTTTTTCCCCCAAAATATATCAGACTAATACATGCAGGACCAAGTCACAGCTTGGACCTTTTGTTACTCAATTCTGGTGCTCTTTTTTATATCATAGTTGTCCAAAGAACTGTTACAGAAAATTCTGTCAGATGTAGTCTACAAAGCTGGAGACAGCACTTTCCTCAAAGTATCTCTGTTGTACGAACAGTTGCGGAATATTGTCACCATGCCACAGTTTAGAAGAAAGGCTCACAGCCTGACTGGACAGTAAGTTATGTCCTTTAATTATCCTTTACTTAGCAATATATTTATTTACCTTTTAATAATGTTAAGCTTATTTATTATGCAAGCTGCATTTTAGACTATAATGGAATTTGTTTTCTTTATGGCATTAAACTGTGGGTACTGTAAATTAACATTTCTTGTATGCTATGCACTATTTATGTATACCATTAATTTAAACATTGTCTTACACCCTTAAATCCAGATCCTTCACCCGGCTCCTCTAAACTGCACTATTCCTGTTAGCTTTCACCTCAGCTATAACCTGTTTAGCCCATTTTATTTGCTGTGTTAGATCCCCTACATTCCATCCTACTGCTACTTTACACTAGGCTGGCGAGTGGAGGATGGGCTCCCGACCTATAGCCGGGTTCCTCTCGAGATTTCTTCCTATTGGGGAGTTTTTTTTTTATCCCCACCTTTTGAGGGTTTTTTTTTACCTTATTTACTTGCTATTTGGGGGTTCAGGCTTGGTATTTGCTCTGTTTTCCCTTTTTGTTGTGCTTCTTGCCTTGCTACTCTGTAAAGCGTCTTTGTGACAGTTCTCTGTAAAAAGCACTATAAAAATGAAATTGAATTGGAATTTAATTGAAATCCCTGTAATTTCCCTGTAATTTTAAATGTGATTTCTGATTCATTTTTCATCTAAGTGGCTGTAATTTATGGGTTTCAATTCATACAAATCTCATAGAAGCAGTATTCCTCTTCCTGTGTGGGATGAGGTGTAAAACATCTGGAGCCATATATTCATTTTTATTAAAATGCAAAAGTGAAACTTTCTTGTGATTTTCCCCCTAAACATTGATGCTGAAACAAGAGCAGCAATTGGCGGATTACTCAGTTTCATTTGTATCTGTTAAACTGTATCTTGTTCTTCGTGTGCACGCTTACTGACACTCTGATGTTTGACAGAAGAAAATGAAATATTGCAATATTTTTTTACTGACACAGATTGCTTTAGTTTACTTGTGACTCACAATCAATCTATTCAACTTGGCAACCGCAACACTTGGTGATTTTGGAATGCTAGGAAAGTATAGAAGGGGGTGGAAAGAGAGTCAGAAGGTAAGGGGTTAATCATGGCCTAATGATGCCAAAACAGTGGGATCTGTAAGGTGTACCTCTATCCATGAGACAGCCTTGGGCCCTGGAACAAAGTGCCCTGGAACAAAGTGCCCTGTTAGTTCCTCAGTAGCATCATTATATGATGACTAGTGGGCTCCAACAAGGCATGTAATAAATGGTATAGCTAAAGTGAATCATCTTTGATTAATGCTTAAGTTTCAGACATAACTTTTATTTTATCAGCATCATCAAATAAAGAAAATAAATATTGAACATAACAGGAAAGAGAAGTTCATCAACATTATAAATAAAAAACATTTGTCGCTCTACTTTGTAAGAAAGCTCCAGTAATTTCATGTTTGCAATATAATACTGAACCAAACAAAATACAATGTGTTAACTTTTTATGCTGCTGGAGTAATGTGATATATCGGTGATATGAATGAGGTAATGAAAAAGTCAGATTCATTGGTCATATGGTTAAAAATCAAAAGAAATATGTAAAGGAAATCCCACATACAGTTACTCAAAAAAAGATAATTAGGCTGATTTGGTGTGCAATCATCATTTGATGCTTTTCCTAGGTTTTACAACAACACTAACAACAATAATTTTGCCTAGCTAATTAGCTAATTGAGATGGATTGTTTCAGGGAATGGTTATTAATATTATTTCCTATTAAAACATGAATAGGAGGAGGATTCAGTTATGATACAACAATAATACATTTTATTATAGAATGTATCATACAACACTAGCATCATAAGGTATAAATCTAACAACCAATACTTGAAGTGCACCAGAGTGGAACTGTATGCCATACTGGGACTTCTGTGTTTTTCTCATTTCCAAGCATGTTCCTCCACAAACTAAAGTTATTGGTAGCTGAAGATTTGTATGTCTAAACAACACTTTGATATTAATTTAACGGTTCTCTGTTCTGAGACGTATAAGCACAGAAAAAAATGCTTTTGATATGCCTACTTCTCTGGAGGGTGCTTTGGATTGGACAGATAGGTTGTAACTGACCCTAATTATTGACCAACAGAAACATGGTTTTGAAACTTCCTTTGCTTTCGACACACCCCTTGCTTTTGACATCCCATAGGAAAGCAAAATCCAAGAAGAGATCTCATAGTTGTTTCTTTCATTTCTCCTAGACACAAATGAGCTATTTTTAATACTAAGGTGAGACCAAAGGCTTTTTCTCCTACTTCTCAAATTCAACTCAGGAGAAACAACCACATATAATCTCATTTATGTCTTACTCTGATCAAAACAAGAGATCTCTAAATGATCTTAAATAAGTCTAATATAAGTCTCCTGAACCTGGGCCCATGAGATCAGAGAAAGAGCTCAAAGAAAAACTCAGCTATGACTCCTAGGATCTCATGATTCTTCTCAAATATGTCTCAGTTTTCTCATAGTGACCTCATGAGAAACAACCGCATCTCAATTCAATATCCATTCCTTTTACTGAAGTCTCAAATTCATTCTCTCATTATCTCTTTTCTCCTAAGGGGGTTTTAGGAGCAACAATTCAGATTGAAGTGATCTCAAAAAGATGTTCAATTGAGATCTTATTACTTTCTTAAGAGTTAAAGAAAAGACTATCCTGAGCAAAGGATTTTTCCTCTGGGATGCCCTGTACTCTGGTCTCCAAAATACTGATCCTTGAGAAAACACGCCCTCAGCCTGTCATGGTTTTGGGTGGATGTATCAACTCGATTCCTTTCCACTCCTGCTTCACTATTTCGAGTGTGCCTCGTCAGTTTATCCAAATGGGTCTTAAGCGTGCAGATTTTGCTATGCCTGCAGGTCCTCCTGTGCTCATTGGTTAGAGGTCTGCAGGCGTGTTTAGTGCATTCGCGGTTGCACCTGTCGAACCTCACTTATATATATAGTGTCGCCTATACATGAGAGCCGGTACTTGTACTGAACGAACTCCGAATAGCCGGGTTAGTCTCAGGAGGTATTCATTGTAGAGAGAGAGAACTGCGGGTGTAGTTTCGCCCAAGCTTATGTTAGCTAACTCTAGTTCTCTTAGTTCCAGCTCCTTTGAGGGGAACTGTCACTTAATTCACCTTTGGGTGCATTTGTTTTCTCTGTTTGTTCTCTATAGGTTTTCGTATACTCCTTCTCCTCAGTTCGGCATTTTCCGGTTTAGCGGATTGCCTTATTTATTTGGGATAGTCTCCCGTGGAGTGAAGCCTTTTCTTTTCTATTTTTCTCCCATATCCCTGTGTCTCTCTTCGAGACTTGGTAGTTATTCTCTTATTGGGGAATAGCTTTTTGAAACCTTGTTCTGTTGCGTCTGGTCTTCCTAATTCCCTACTCCGTCACAAGCCAACCTGAGCTGCGAAGCCCCAGAGGTAAGTATGTACTGCATACACTTGCACTGTGAGCTCACCATGTAAGTGAATGGGGAATATCAGAGTTTTGAAGGTAAAATAATACTTGCCCGATCGTATTTGAAAAGCAGATTGTGAAAATATGTTTTTGTTTTTTTTTTAGGTAAATACACAATAAATAATTTGTATATCTTTTTCCCAGTATAAAGCATATGCAGTGTGCCAGAGTATCTCCTAGTATTTCATAGATGGCCAAATTGGTTTAGTAAACATTGCATTGCCCCAAATCAGTTGAACTGGTGAATCTTAGCAAAAAATGAAATATCCCAACTTGCACTGTATTTCAAGGCATTCCAGATATTTGTGTAACAGAGAAGGGAGAAAGAACTATAGCCAGCTAATAAAAATGTGTTTGTGTATGGCATACGACTGCACAAATCAGTCTTTATATAAGGGATAAAACAGCCGACTTTCCAGAAGGAAGGTCTGTAAGAAAATTAGCTGAAAATGCTGTTATTTCACAATGTTATTTCAAAGTGGCAGCTGAGTCTACCTAGTTGTTGCTGTTTTTGCTAACAAGCTAAATGATATGCAGTGAACTTCCAAAGATGGCTATGTAAGAAGGTTAACTGAAATTGTGTACTATTGTAAATTATTTACTATTGTAGCCTAAATTATATTGCAAACTAGCTAATAATCTTCATGGTGTTTGATTTCCCATTTTAACTGCTGCAATATCCCATGACCGAGGTATCGACAAAATATACCCATTATTTATTTCCATATGGGGCGACATAGCTCAGGAGGTAAGACCGATTGTCTGGCAGTCGGAGGGTTGCCGGGTCAAACCCCGCCCTGGGCGTGTCGAAGTGTCCTTGAGCAAGACACCTAACCCCTAACCTCTAACTGCTCTGGCGAATGAGAGGCATCAATTGTAAAGCGCTTTGGATAAAAGCGCTATATAAATGCAGTCCATTTATATGTTTCATTGTGACATTACTACCATAATGTCATATCTACCATACACACTGTAGCGGGATCCGGGGTGTTGAGTTTCAACTCCGTCAAATGAGTAATAATAAAATCAACAAGCACAAGCCAAATATAATCAACAGGGTTTTTTATTGAGGGAAATGTTCACAGGGGGGAGGGTGTTCATTCGTTGTTAACCACACTCAAGCTGTGAACCTCCCACGGTGTGATAGCTTCGGACTGCGCCAGCTCGGCGCCTAGATAATACTCCTATAATATTCCGCTCCATGTTCTTATAGAGCACCACCGACGACTAGCGGGAACCCTAGGTATTTCAAGGCTGCTCCATTCATGCCAACGAATGGAGAAGGGTCAAATCATATTAAGCACAATTAGCAAATGCTATTCCGATATGCAACTGGTCTGAAAAACTGAAAGTGAGTGCAGGCTATTAGAATCTTACAGTAGCGTGTTTCTGATTTCCCTAGCCTGTACGACTACAAAATAATTCTTCATCTTCCTGTAACCTGAAATGAAAGTAATCATGTAGGTATGGTTATCTTTTAATACTCACAACGAAGGTCGGGGGACAAAGTATATTCACCTTTCTTGCACTGCTAAATAATTATCCAGCTAGATCAAAATCGAGTAAATATTTTACAAAGGTTATTGAAACCAGCCCCCCAATGGGAAAGGTGGATGTGATATGAAGGTGCACCCTCCAAACAGCCTATGACAGCTCAGACCACTCTCTCACCTGGCCAGGTATTTTAAATCGATGACAAGGTATTTTAAATCGATGACCACTCTTCTTCTTTCTCCTTTTTCAAATTTTTCCTTTTTCATTCGTACCAAAGCCTTGGCTCATGTATATTTTTGAAGAAGTATTCAACAGTGTGAGGAGAATACCCTGCACTTCTGGCCCAGGCTGGGGCCTGTTTTTCCCACACATGCAAAATGGACATATATATCTGTGGTAAGGGGGGCGTGGTTTGTGCGTTGGCTGCAGAGAGAGAGTACCTTGACAGTGAGCCTGGGTGCTTAAAAGGCGTTCTCGGAGACAGATGGGGGCTGGTGACGGAGGATGTGCTGCACGGAGGAAGTGCGGCATAAGGAAAAAACTCTTGTTAAATATATTGTCGGAAAAGCCGGGTGTTCGGCTAAAAATAAAAAGACGTGCACCATACAAACTCGTCTCTCTCTCTCTTTATATCCCGAGCAGTGGCACTCACCTTGCCACAATATCTTTTGCCAAAAAGATTTGCAGCAGCTACTAAGCTGGTGATTCTGTGATAATGCGCTTGCCTATGGGACCATCAAATCTTTGGATCAAATCCCACCTAAGGCTCAGGCAAATCTCTAATTCGTTATGCAAGTTAATTTGTTTACTAATATAGTTACCTATTACTTTAAAACTATTGCTTTTGCAACTGTATAATCCTTGTGGGAACTTTATATTCCTGAAATCCATTATCTATTGTTTCACATGTGAACTTCATATAGTATTGTTTCCTGACTACGAATGAATATCGTTCATCTCCCAGTGAGTGCATGACCGAATACAAAAAGTAGGCAAGCTAAGCACCTGAAGGGATGTATGATAAATAGGTTAACAGTTGTTTTCACTTAAAGCCTCTAGGTCAGCTCTATTTACCACTAATTCGCTCATCTTTTACCATGATATGGCATGCCTATGTCTTAACCGGTTAGAAAACTCATATTTCAACCAGATGTAGCTGGTCTTTCACTGAAAATATAGACTGTATTATGCCATACCAGTTAACCGACTAGATTTGGTTCAGTGTGAAAGTTTTCCTTCCGCCTAGGATATACAGTCAGGTCCATAAGTATTTGGACAGTGACACAATTTTCTGAATTTTGGCTCTGTACTCCACCACAATGGATTTGAAATGAAACAATCAAGACCTGATTTAAGTGTAGACTTTCAACATTAATTTCAGGGTTTTGTCAAAAGTATGAACAATGAAGGAATTACGACCACTTTTATACAACCCCCCCCCCCCCCCCCCCCCAATTTCAGGGGCTCAAAAGTAATTGGACAAACTAACATAATCATAAATTAAATTGTCATTTTTAATACGTGGTTGCAAATCCTTTGCAGTCAATGACTGCCTGAAGTGTTGAACCCATACTCCTCACCAGACACTGTGTTTCTTCCTTAGTGATGCTCTGCCAGGCCTCTACTGCAGCTGTCTTCAGTTGCTGCTTGTTCTTGGGGCGTTTTGCCTTCAGCAAGTGAAATGCATTCTCAATTGGATTCAGGTCAGGTGATTGACTTAGCCATTGCAGAACATTCCACTTATTTGCCTTAAAAAAGTCTTGGGTTGCTTTCGTGGTATGCTTCGGGTCATTGTCCATCTGCACTGTGAAGTGCCGTCCAATGAGTTTTGAAGCTTTTGGCTGAATCTGAGCAGATAATATAGCCCTATACACATCAGAATTCATCCTGCTGCTTTTGTCAGCAGTCACATCGTCAATAAATACAAGGGAACCAGTTCCAGTGGCAGCCATACATGCCCACGCCATAACACTACCTCCACCATGCTTCACAGATGAGGTGGTATGCTTTGGATAATGAGCAGTTCCTTCCCTTCTCCATACTCTTCTCTTCCCATCATTCTGGAGCAAGTTGACCTTTGTCTCATCTGTTCATAGGATGTTGTTCCAGAACTGTACAGGCTTTTTTAGATGTTTTTTTGGCAAACTCTAACCTGGTCTTCCTGTTTTTGAGGCTTACCAATGGTTTACATCTTGTGGTAAACCCTCTGTATTTACTCTGTTGAAGTCTTCTCTTGATTGTTGACTTTGACACAGATACGCCTACCTCCTGGAGGGTGTTCTTGATCTGGCCAACTGATGTGAAAGGGTTTTTCTTCACCAGGGAAAGTATTCTTCTGTCATCCACCACAGTTGTTTTCCATGGTCTTCCAGGCCTTTTGATGTTCCTGAGCTCACCAGTGCGTTCTTTCTTTTTAAGAATGTACCAAATAGTTGATTTGGCCACACCTAATGTTTTTGCTATCTTTCTGATGGGTTTTTTAAATTTTTATTTCAGCCTAATGACGGCTTGCTTCACCGACAGTGACAGCTCTTTGGACTTCATATTGAGAGTTAACAGCAACAGATTCCAAATGCAAATGCCACACTTGAAATAAATTCTAGACCATTTATCTGCTTACTTGTAAATGAAATAATGAGGGAATAACACACACCTGGCCATGGAACAGCTGAGCAGCTAATTGTCCAATTACCTTTGGTCCCTTAAAAAGGGGGGGGACCACATATAAAAAGTTCTGTAATTCCTATACCGTTCACCCATTTTGGATGTAAATACTGTAGCAGGACCAAGGGTGCTGGGTCTCAACGCCACCAAGGATCAGTAACAAAAATGCAGTACACAAGGGAAATGGTGCTCCAAGTTTATTAGGGATTTTAACAAACTCGGGGAAAAGGGGGAGGGGGGGGGAAGTCCACAAAACCGTTCTCGTAAACTAAAGTCAGTAATCGAAAGTCCGTATTCCAAAGTCAGTTCCTCGTCCAAAAAGTGGTCGTTCCACGCGCAGGGTTGTCCGTTCGTTCCAATCAAATCCGTGTATCAAAGCCAATTTTTTTTCTCCACTCACTCTCTCCAACGTTTTTCCCTCTTCACAGTGAATTCGAGAGTTGTTCTCCTTTTAACGCTGGTGTTGCCGCTGGTTGAATGTGATGCAGGTGCGCCTGGTTAGCCCCGGAACTTCCAAGTAAGGCTCTGGGTTGGATCAATCACCACTCCCCTGTCCGTCTCCGTGCGTCTGCCACAATACTTTAAAATTAAAGCTGAAGGTCTGCACTTTGAGCTCATATTCATTATTTAATTTCAACTCCAATATGCTGTGGTAGACAGCTAAAATAACAATAACTTTGTCAATGTCCAAATATCTATGGAGCTGACTGTAGAAGTCTTCTAACCGGCCATATGGAAATAAAACCTGAGCTGAATTATGGTTGAATTGAGCTAACCTAGTCCTTGATATGAAAACATGTCAGCTTAGATTTCCCCCCCTTTAGACGTCCACATTCCATCTTTATTCGGGCTTGTGCTTACTGGACTACCTTCTTTAAAAGCACAAGCAAATGATGGCATTAAAGAATGTCTTCATATTGCAAAGCCATTCATTGACATTTAACTAAGTAGGTGTTTATAACTTCATTTGCTTATGCAATATTGATATTCAAATTATATCAGAATGTTCAATATGTTCAATACATATGTTTAACAAAAGTCACAAACGGGAAGCCATATCCATTTAATGAAGGCAGATTTATTGATTTTCTTAAAAAGTGATAACAGCTGACTGCTCTGGCATTTCTACTGTTTGGCTACTTTTTTTCACTAGGCTACTGTAGTTAACATTGCCTGCAAATGCTGTTTATAATTTAATGTTAGTGTCACATACTGTGACCACCCTGGTAGGGACAGAACAGCTGGACACAGGGAGATTCGGAAATTCCGGATAAATCTGGCCGTCTATTTGGAGTAGCGAGAGAGAGCGTATTCAGCCACAAACAAACAGAAAAACCATCGCCTGTCACCCTTGTGGGATCTGAGCAAAAACAATAAACTGAAACAACAAAAAAAATTAAATCATGTGGTCGCTTTTAAACCTTTCCCGGTCAGTACGTGCTCTCTCTCGCCGTTGTGGGGGATCCCTGGTCTCAGACGCCTACTGTGGAAAGAAGCACACTTCTAAATCCTGGACTGATTCGTAACATAATCCAGGTATGTGCCCACTTAACCAGTAGGTGTGGTCCTCTAATTGCCCTGAATTCCTCCTGCAAATCGAGCCCTACCACAGTTAAATAGCCTCTATTCTCTACTGAGATACAAACAATTAGAACGTCTATCTTGTCTACAACACCCCATTAAAAACTCTTCCATTTAAAAACATGATAAACACGATCATACCTAACAGTACTCCACGTGGAAACAGTACATTTACGCATGACATCTTAAGTGCATTAAAAACCCTTGTTCATTATCAGATGATATGATAAAATTATGAGTGCCATCTATTTTATATATTGTTCAATAAGCAAACTCATCTCAGTCATGGTTATTATGCTTTCTTAGTACAATAGTCTGTGGTTATGTCAAACTTAATTTACATGCCCATTCTGCAGAAAACATATTGTTTAATTTGTGGTCATTTCTTTGGTACTACTGTTATTTTCTGATATGCAGATATTGCTGGGGAATATGCCTGTGTATGCTATTGTCCAATGTCATGTGTCTATTTGCCACAACTGTTAGCTATACTTTTGCCAGTCAAACTGTAAGGTCAGCTAGCTAGCTGAGGAAGACAGCAAAGAGGAGTCCTAGCCTCTCATAACCTACATTTATATACATTATTGTTATCACTCACTCATAATAAACTCATTAAAAAAAGAAATAATATCTGAAAAAACACGTTTACAATGTACAAAAATTCTCACAAATTACTCACACATACAAAGCAATGTCTATATGTCATTAAGACTTGCAAAATCTAGGCCTGCCCCTAAAAGTACTGATATCAAAATTAGGCCAAGTTACAAGAAACAATATTGGCTATCTTAGCTGACACAAATTTAAAATGCCCAATTCCAAAGCAGTGCTGCTACCCAATTTTTCCTAAATTATTTCAGGTAACTTGGCCCTCTGTTTTTTCATCTTACCATCTGAACACATTGTGCGGAAGGAAAATTGAGCAAAAACAAGGTCTGAATCCCTAAAAAGCAAGCAAAGTAAAAAAAAAAACACTCAAGCAGTGACAAGGACAAACGCCCTAATGGGAAGAAATCTTGGGAGGAACCTGGCTAAGGGGAAGCCGACCATCCTCCATTGCCTGGCTGGGTGTAAAATAGAGGTAGAATTGATCGTAACACATATGTTGTCAGGAATGGCGAGGGCATGGATCCAAAAGCAAATGAACTCAAAGAACAATCAAACCAGAAAAAGAAGGGATAACAAGACACAGGTGGGAACAATGATAGAATAATTAAAACCAATAATACAATTAACACAGGGAGGGAGAACAAACTAAAACACAAAACTGAAGCGCCGCCATCTGGCGGCCCAACAAGGAAAAACAAAGACAGAAACACAGAACCATGACATATGTAAGGGATCTATCACAACAAATAGGGTTTAGCACGTTACAGATAAGGTGTTAAACTAGCTGGTAAATTATAAAGTCCAAATGAAGGGATTTATAATATGCAGTTCAGAGGGGTGGGGTGATGCATTTGGGGCTCTAGGTTGCATCAAGGCGTGGGCTTAAACCAAGGGAGGAACAGGGCTGGAGCAGTCTATGAACTTGGGGCAAGGGACAGGGTTAGAGCAGTTCGCAAACTGTGGGTGAGGGAAGGTTAGGCACTATAGAAATTAGGAGAGTAACAATTGCAATTTTGGAGGCCATTTTTTTCGGAGTGCAATATGTAAAGCCCCATGGCGATCTGCTATGGCAGCATCTAAATCTAAAAGATTTACAGAGAGAAGTGCACATAACCATAAGAGTGATCCTGGACGGACAATACCTCAACACCACACAGAACAGCAAACCGGTGTGTTCACATGCAGTGGCAGGGCAAAAACACAGTCTGCTCAGCTCACATAACTGCTCTATGGTCCTAATTTACCCTTACCAGATATTATGCCTGTGTTATTTCCCTTATTTGTTTGCTATTCTCATTAGTAGTTAGGATTACACTTATTCTAGTGGTGTGGTTAAGTGAAATGGAACTGGGAACATGCCCTTGAGTTTGATTGGGTAACGACCACTGGAGATTAAAGGAGCACAGAAGGAGATGGCGGGGTCTGTAAAACAATTTTTGGGGTTCACTGCTGCGTTGCACCTCTCTTGGGCCTACTCTGCATTCTCTATCTCATCGCGTCCATCCGTTTTCCATTGCTTTCCCCGTTTATTAATTTTGCACAAAACCGTACTTCAAGATACAAATTTTAACAAAACTGAACCATAGCGACACAACTGGGCTGTTTGCTACTGAGCCGGTGCTTGGATCGGTCGAAGCAAAACAGATAGTGAATGGCGGTGAGTGCCCTGGGATATTTGCTTGGGTGATTTCTATCTTGCAACTGATTTCAGAAGTGGAGTTTTGAGCACTGGACTGACATGTTGGAGTTAGAGATGTTTCAGGGCTGAATTGTATGGAAAGAGATTGGTCTCAAAATTTTATTGACAAATGTGTGTATTATAATCCACAAATAAGAGACACACAACAAATGTGACGGGTGCTGGAGAAAAGGTCCGCAAGTCGGAAATCTTGAAATCGCGCTAGGAGGCAAAAAAGGTTTTTAATTTTTTTTTTTACTATTTTCCTTTTTTTCATATTACGAAAGTTAAAGTGTTGAAGAAGGCACTCAATAGAATAAAAAACATTTTTAGGGTCACTAAATACTTATAATTTGTCAGCAAAGTCGGCTTGTTTTAGTGATTCTTACAGCCGGGTTTTGGAGGCGTGATAGGGGTGCAGTTTAATTAGCATGTTTGATTTCGTTGGCTATTGTCACTTTGTTTCGGTCACGCCACCGCCCATAAATAAAGCCGTGTGGTAGTAGCCTATGTTTGTTTACTCTGTGAGGTTGCTACAATGGCGGACGCGCAATCAGTAGGTGAGAGTATAAGCTTTCTAACGATGTATAGCATGTCTAATTTTGCTTTTGGAATAGCGTTTTATAGGTTCGCGTAACCGAACATTTTCTTACCATGGCATTCGCTCTATATATGGTAGCATTAAAAGACGTCGCACCTAACGAAACATTGTCAACGATTTTTCGTAATTCCTTGGAAAATACCATTATTATTGAGGACTTCTGGGCATAGCTAAGCCATATGTTTGCTGATAGACCTACCTGACATTAATTTACTGTCTGTGTCTCCATCTACTGAACATAGATAAGATTTCATCATTGCTATGTAAGTATCACTGCTCAAAATATTTCGGTTATATAGGTTATTTTAGAAATTGAGTTTAAATAGGTTAGTGGTATTATGTAATGTTTAAATTATATCTATGTTTCATCTTAAACCTTCGTAAGGGGCTCATATGCTTTACAATGGACAAAAAGCATTATATTCCTTTTTGGAGAGATTTTGGATTTGTTTCCTTAGCTATTTTAGACCAGTGTTAATAATTTAGACATTTTGGGTAGATTTGGAGATGCTGGGTACACTGCTTAGTTTTTGCTTCATAGATCTTTAGTAGTTCTACATATCCACCCTTAGATTTTATGAACTTGTGGTCAAGAAGTTTTTGATCCAGGACATGTATACTTTAACCCCCAATCTCACAGTATTTCATTGCGAACTAAAAAAGGAGCAAATTCATTTTAGATTTTTTGCCTTGACCATTGCATTTGTGGCACTTTATTTCTTACAAAATTATGAATCTAAAGTAATCTAAGCTAGTATTATAAATGGTACAAATGTATTGCTTCATTTAAGACATTTTTCTAGTCTCTGGTGTTCACATCTGGAGTTATAAAGCTTTAAATAGGGTAACCCCTAAATGGGCAAGGATTTACAGGTACTCTAGTGGGGGAGTGGTTGGGGTGGAGTTAACTAGCTATTGTTCCCACCCATTATCTCCCTGTGAGAAGTGTGAAAAGTTCAAGATCTTTCAAGGGGATTTTCTCTGCTACTTGATTTTAGGAGTACCAACATTCAAATAAGCATATCTTCTTAAAACCTTTTCAGATTTCAATGTATGACACATCATTTGAAAGCTTACAATCTGCACTTTCATAATCTGTAAAAAACTGAAAAATGACCTTGCCCTACTTGCGGACCAAAACACCAGCACCTGTCACAAATGTGTTTTACTATCCACAAACAAATATCTCTTAATTTGTGTCTTGTAAATTGTCATTT
The DNA here is from genome assembly GCA_039654925.1 of Anguilla pacifica. Classification (NCBI taxonomy): domain Eukaryota; kingdom Metazoa; phylum Chordata; class Actinopteri; order Anguilliformes; family Anguillidae; genus Anguilla; species Anguilla pacifica. The sequence goes on from CM077292.1 coordinate 40,363,500, forward strand.
GAATTGTGTGCTGATTTGGACATGTTCGCACATATACTTTTTTTCCCTTTAGCACAAATACCTCATTCATTGTATACAAAAAAGAAATATATGTTTCCAATATCTGCATGTTTTTTTTTTTGCAATAAGACATTCCAAAATGTAAAAACTGGCCTGTGAAGTTTGTTTGCATTTGCAAGTGACATTAAGTGACGTAGGTTTTAGGGTTCCTGTGCAATACACATGCAAGTAGCTGCAGATCCAAACACAAACTGATGGCTGTCTTCTCCTTTTGTGGTGGTGTTTCTGCTCTACCAGTCTTTCTGGGTCATGTTCTTTCCATGCCAGGATGGAAGAGCATTAAAGGATCAGGTTGGTGGTTTTAGTTTTTAGATTATCACCTTTGAGAAACAGACAATGTAATTTGTGTGACCATATCTGTTTATTCTCCACCACCTCCCTGTTTGGGCAGGTACGGTCATCCCGGAGGTCTTTTAAAAGGGGAAATTTTTTTCTTCTTTAAAAGTTTATGGTTTTATTGCCTTATGGAGGAAACTCAAACACTCAGAGACCCTGTGTGGCTACATGCCACATAAAGAGAATGTTCCTTTTGATGAAGTCTGAATGCAATCTGTGATACTGAAATCACTGAGTGAAGATCTTAATGTCTATATAGATGATGGTTGTTGAGGCATGACAGTTGAAATCTACAAGTGGAAGTGGAAGTGGAAGTTTCAAGTGGAAACCATTTGGTTTTGTTACATGGAAAATATTTTACCTGAAGGTGGAGATCACAACTTCTGAGACTGAACAATTATTTGTCTATACAAAAATTCACCTCTTGTTGTCAGGAGCAGTAGTAAACTTCCATGTTTCTTTCTTTGATAGCTGAGCTGGAGTACCTCCCAAAATAGTCATGTTTGATGTTTTTATAAAGGGCCAAAAACCAGGAATCTGTTAATAACAATATCATAGTGCTCAGTCCTGTTTCTAACAACATAAAGCAACTTTCATTTGCAAATTTGTCAGTTTTCAGATAAGACAGTCCCTGTCTGCAACCACACCCTCACACTTCACACCTCATCAAATCAGTGCAACTAGGTTGCCCTCCTCTCTCTGAAACATGCCCCCCCACCCCCAACCCCCCATAGAACCCCTTAAAAGGCAGGCTTTTTAAAATCTATTTAGTCAGAATCAGGAGGAAGAAAGTAGTTACTGAGGGGGCTTAATATCAGCCAGTAACATCTGTTGTGGTGGAAATTCTAGCGTGGATATCGGCTGTTGCCATCCGAGGAATCTGAACTTTGCATGTGGGCCTGGTGTTTGGGAGTATTTGGTGTGTGCAGGTTCTGACATTTCTGTCTTGCAGCTCACCTGCCATTTTTACATTGTCATCACTGGCTTTTTGGAATATTCGTTCTTTTGGTTTTTGAGCTTTGATTTGGTTTCCTATGGGACTATTTTTGGAGAAAGCTGTGGTTTGGTATTTTCTTTCATTCATTTCTTGTGTGACTAACCTGTCCATGTCGACAACATTTGTTAAGGTAGTTAGACGATTATATTAGATGTGAATATTTGATGTCATTTAATAAATGTATTCATTTTAATCTGGTTGTGAGTTGTACATTTGATAAAGGTTGATCCAACTGGTTGCTCTGCCTATCAACAAATCTGACGATTTAATTAATAATTGATATCTTTGCAAATAATTAACAAATTAAATTGACAAAATGTATTTTACTTGTTGGGTACGTGAGGGGTTTTAACTGTTGAAAACTTGTTCAGCATTCAGAGTGCTGAACGAGAAACGAGAGTCTCAGTGGTTAATACTACTGGGTTCAGAAAATGAAACATATTTCACTTAATCCTTACTTTGTCGAAAAATGCTTCTGCCTGACTCAATTTCTGATGATCAGGAAGCCATTTGTTCAAATTGTGTGCTAAAATCATTAAATACAGCTCAGAATGTGGGACTTAAAGGAGAGATGTGAATCAACAGTTATGTCAGGGTTTTTAATAAGTGCAGTGGCAGAGACAGAAGCCATATAAATTTTAAGAAAACTAAGAATTTATCTCTAAGACCTACTACTAATATCTCAGTCTTATCTGAATTCAATAAGAGGACATTTTAGGTCATATATGCCTTTACATCTTTAATACAGGACTCTCTTGGTTAAATGGTCAACTTCAACTGGTTTATGCACTGTATGAAATTGTTTATCATCTGCATAGCTGTGGTAGTTTACAGCATGTCAAGTCAACTTCATTTATGAAGCACATTTAAATACTGATGTTGACCAAAGTGCTGTACAACTTCCATAAACAAAAGCGGGTACATAAACATTGCACAAAGACAATACACCCTGATGAAGAGAATACTGGATTTAAGGGAATTGTGTAATAATACTGGGTTTAAGGGAATTGTGTAATAATACCTCAACTTCACATGCTGATCTTGATTTACCTGACATGGTATATCTCCAAATGCAAGCCTGAACAACTGGCACAGTTGTAAGCAACACAACTGTGATTTTGACAGAATAGCTTAGCCTACTTAATACAAATGCACCAACAATGAACAATGTGAATGGCATAACTCTGATTGAGGCTATCTGACATACTGCAGTATTCACAGCCAGGATATTGAACAATATTACATTTAAAAGAACAGGACAATAAACAGTGAAAAAGCAGTTGGTTTATTTGGCATTAAAAACTACAAGCATTGTTTCTCCTGAATATTTTTTCCATTGAGTTCAGCAGGAAAATTAATCAGGAGAAACAATGCTTGTAGTATCTACTGCATATCTGGCAGCAGCACGGTGGTTTGAGGCTCATTTGATACCTTGGACCCTTGATGACTTAAAGCCATTTAGCCAACAAATGTGTTCCATACTATATCAGCATAATTTACAGCTGAATCAAGTCCCACCCCCAATTCCCATAGAGATCCATTCAAATGCAAAGAGTTTTGTATCGCTTGTAGGACAACCTGAAAATAAGATATCCAGACTCTGATGATGTTGATAGGTCACAGACATCAGGAAGTCATGGCATGTAAATGATATGCAACCAAATACAAAACATGACTCTTTTATTTGACACTATGACACTATTTGTCTAAAAACACTGAAATGGGGGACTACGTATAAAAAGTGCTGTAATTGTTATGTTCCTGCTGTCACTTCACTTTCTAGTTGGTTATCTGTTTCTCTCCCGCACGATCTTTGCTTCGGTTTGTAGTATAGGCGTGGTTTCCTCTAACTTTCTCTCCCCTCAGCTGATCATTCTCACCTGTTCTGGTCGCATTCTCACGTACTGGTTAATCACTCGCATTTCATTCACCTGTTCCCTGTTTGCATTCTCACGCTCTGTTCAATTATCTCTAAATTCATTAACCTGGTTCACATAGTATATATTCTCTGTTCACCTGCTCTTCAGTGCCAGATTGTGCCTCTGTTTACAGTGCCTTTCCAGCATTTACTCCTGTCAGTTTGTCTCGTGCTTGATCTTGCCTGTTTCCCAACCACCGTTTTCTGCCTGCCGTCTTTGCTTTGTTGATTTCCTTTTTTTGACCTTTGTCTGTTTTTCAACTTTGATTTTGCCTACTGTTTTGTACTTTTGCCCTAGTGGATTTTTCTGTTTTGATCTTTTGCATAAACTGACTGACTGCCTGCTGTATTGTGTGCTGTTGCGTTCAACATCTCCGACGGAAGTTTCGCCACTCCGCTGTCTGAGTCTGTATCTGGGTTCACCAAACTTTGACTTGTGACAGTAATTACTACATGGTGAAACCAGAATTTATAAGAATACCCTTTAGTAAAAGCTCTGAGTCTGCACTTTGACCACATGTGAATTGTTTGATTACAAACAAAGAAAATAAAATATTAAATCAGAAAAATGCAGGTGTTTTAATTAGAGCCCGACCGATGCCAGATTTTTGGGTCCGATGCCGAACCCGATTTTGGAGAGTCCTAGCCCATCGATTACTGATGTTTTGACCAATATTTTGTCAAAAAGTGCAACATTTTCAAATCAATTTGAAAAACTTATTTCATTGAAGCTTCTATATTTAAGAACATTTAACTTATAAGCAACCAAATAAAAATTAAAATAAACACACATAACTTTAGATGAAAAATGTAAAAGATATTAAATTAAATATACATATTAACACCATCTTTAAGTGTGCGAAATCAAAATAACTCCACACTTTGCTTTTACTCCTTTCTTTTCCAGCCATCTATAAAAAATGAATTTTAAAAAATCAGTTTTCCAGTTTCAAACATGTATTTTTATGAATATTATTATTGTTGTTATTAATTTGTTATTATTTCTTAGTATATATTCTCAGTAAACTAATTATATTTTCTTATTTTATCCCTACTACATGATCTCAAAGAGCAAGACATTATCTAGCGGAGCTAATGAGTGAATCAAGTGTAACGTTAGATGAAATTAAATTGACTGGATGAAATACGTGAAAAAAACTACAATGCGCTTTTGTGCAGGTTACCCGCACTAACTGGTGGTTGATTCACTTCTCCAACAGCAATCCTTCTCATGTTATCACGACAAGGCTAGATAACATGGCTTAAAATGATCCACGTTAGAAGTGTTTTATCGGCGTTTTTACTGTCTGGTTAGCTTGCTACGATGACGCGTGACTAGATGACACACTCGCTTGCAATAACGCGTTGGCTATTGACACAGCATCATATAGTAGCTAATATCATTATCTCAGATAAAAGAACAAATGTGTGATGCACTCAATCACCATTTTATTTTGGCTGGTTATTTATTTGAGAATACAGCGATGTCCTCTGGAAATGTAGATCCTAGCTGCATGTGTGCTCACTGCCACTTCATAAAGGCTTGCTAGCCAGCTAGCTTGCTAAAGTGAACGAAATATGTTAGCTAGCTCGCTCGCTTGATAGTGATGATTGATAAACATAGTGGTCGTATAAACGCATTTAATTAAAAACTTTCACTAAATATACATACGTTTATTGCGGCAATCGAATCTGTGCAGACAAGTCTTGCAGTGGAGAATATTGGATGAGGCACGAGTAACAAACGTCTTATTACAGAAGTAGCATGTCAGCTGCTGCAGTTCACACTTGTATTAGAGCTCCCTCTACTGGATAATTCTAGTAAATAGCAATTTCAACTTTCGAACAGACGAGTACAGATAAATAATCAATGTTTTTTTTGTTTATTATACTTATTTAAAAATCGGGACACATCGGCTGCATAACTGCCGATCCCGATGTCCTCAAAAAAGTCAAATAATGGCCGATATATCGGCCAAACCGATATATCGGTCAGGCTCTAGTTTTAATGTTGTGGCTGATCGGTGTATATCTGCACCAATCCCAGGGGAGGGAGGACTATTTGAATCTGTTTTCAGCTTTGGTATGAGAACTGCTGGGTATTCTGGATCTTTTCCTTTGATGTGGCAAAGTCTATTGTTTCGATAGTCAGGCGTTAGAATAGTATAGAATAGCAGTTTCTTGCCTTTTTAGCCATTTTCATTTGCAGAGAAGTCAGTTAGAAAACTAACTCTTTAGAGGAGACTAGTTAGCTGTTTTTTTGTTGTTGTTATTGTCTTGTTTTCATCTCCTGCTTATGGTCATGCACTCTGGTATGATATACACTCACCGCTCAGTTCATTAGGTACACCTGTTCAACTGCAAACTGCACCCATTAACGCAAATATCTAATCAGCCAATCACGTGGCAGCAACTCAATGCATTTAGGCATGTAGACATGGTCAAGACGATCTGCTGAAGTTCAAACCAAGAATCATAATGGGGAAGAAAGGTGATTTAAGTGACTTTGAACATGGCATGGTTGTTGGTGCCGGACCAGCTGGTTTGAGTATTTCAGAAACTGTTCATCTACTGGGATTTTCACGCACAACCATCTCTAGGGTTTACAGAGGATGGTCCGAGAAAGAGAAAATATCCAGTGAGTGGAAGTTCAATGGGCAAAAATGCCTTGTTGACGGCAGAGGTCAGAGGAGAATGGCCAGTCTGGTTCGAGCTGATAGAAAGGCAACAGTAACTCAAATAAGCACTCGTTACAACCGAGGTGTGCAGAAGAGCATCTCTGAACGCACACCACGTCGAATCTTGAAGCAGATGGGCTACAGCAGCAGAAGATCACACCGGGTGCCACTCCTGTCACCTAATGAAGTGGCCGGTGAGTGTATATATATATATATATATGGTTGCTGGTGTCATATACCCATATAAACTTATATCATCCAAACTGAATCATTGTGTTGAGGTGCTGTTTATGGTAATTTCTCAGTAACTTGCTAGTTAAAGTAATAATTTCAAAGATTTTCATTAAAATAAATGTCTGTTAAGTCACTATCTATCGCCAAATTAGGTAACACAATGGTGATTGAGCCTATTATTATATTAATTTATATTATTATTATTATTATAATTTATGATTAAAGAACTGGGTGTCTGTGGCAACATTCCCAGGAAAAAATCACAAGTGGCGCAGTTAGTGATGTGTTTTCCATCACCCATCAGTGGTTGGTCCGCCAGAGAGGGTAGGCGGAGCTAACGCAACAGGCTCACTCTTCAACTTACTTGTGTGTGAGCAGCGTACTGTTTTTTTCCGGTGTCTGCAATAACAGAGAAAGCGGGGGGGTTATGGAACCCTAAAAAGTTTTTGTGTAACATGAGAGGTCATATCATTTGTTGATGTAGATTTCGTATTACATTTGATGACAATGTAACGTTACTAAATTACATAGCTATTTGCACAGCTAGCGCTAGCTACCGGACCATGTCAAGAAAGGCAACATTAGTTTAGACAACGTTGTGCACAGTATCCATCTCTCATATCAGGTAACATTGCATTAGCTAGCTAGCTAATGTAAATAACACAATCTAATGTACGCTAACAATTACAAAAAACGTTAGCTAACGCTACCGACCGGTACCGACCTCGCAAAACGTCTCTCGAATGCAATGCTACCTTGTTGCAACGTTGCAGTGTAGCTAAATAAAGGCCAGTTCAGATCAATGATTCGCAACCAGACTGGATGCAACTTGCAAAATTCCAAGACGTCTGATTTTAAACGTTCTGAAACTGCACTTGGCGATTTGACAAGGTGAGACTTTTGAGACCCCAGGCAACAGCTTCAGATGCTCTGCAACTAACCAGTTCACACCGCTGAAATTTTCTCTGCAACATTCTAAAACAGTTGCATCTCGTTGCGAATCATTGATCTGAACTGGCCTTAACGTTACCTTATTTACATTGCCATCAAGTTCATAATGATCGGAATAAAGCTGGGGTATAGGTGGAGCAGAGTCTAATTTCTGTGTAAAGATGTCAAGCCGGAGAAAACTAAATAAAAGAATACAGCAGTATGGATTAGAGTTGTTATTATTTTATTATGCTTCCTCATGTTTTTCAGCCTTGATTCCCTTTTTTGATGAAATCTCCTTTGTTTTTGTTTTATTCTTCTTGTTCTGATTGCTAATTTAACACCAGCTCAGCTTTATCCTCGAACAGTTTAGCTAGCAAAACCAGAAACACCAAGGGTAATATTTTGCAAGGCAGTTGTTTCAAAAATATCACACAACAATCATTCACGAAAAAGTTTATTGTGCACGAGATACATAATTGCACGAGCCACAGCAAATCCCGCAAATTCTTCTCTGCAGTGTAAAGATGTTCATACCAGGCAAAAGGTGGATAAAGAACATTTGTGGAAACTGATCATCACTAATTCTACCCCAGGTCTGCTACAGCATTTTAACCCGGCTCAGCAGTGTAAAGACAGCTTAAGTTAGCCTAATGTTAGACAATGAATGAGTATGTACATAACGTTACTTTCATAACAACCATTTTTTATTCAGTAAATAGTAACTGTTATAGTTGGCATGGCCCAGGTGCCAACTGACTGACGTCACACAGGCGACACTGATTGGATCCGGTTGGATCTATGGGAAGTGAGGTCCAAAAACACATCTGCAATTACCGCTTCTCGCCATTGGTACCGCCAAAGAGAACAAAACGGAAATCTTTGAGATTGTAACTTTAACATGTTCATTCTAACTCCCAGTTAGTGTAATGCGAGTTTTCAGAGTGGTTACATCCAGCCACAAAAATGCTCAGCAAGAGAATTCCCTCCCTTCTTCAGCCGCAGAAGGCTTATGTAGAGCCACAGGCAGGTTAAGCCAATCAGGCAATCAGCAGCTCATTAAGGTGGAGCTCCATGTCACAGGTGGAGGAGAGAAGCACAGATCACCTACGGGGTTAGTCTAAACACCATCCATAGGGAAACGTGAAAGGAACCTCCACGTTTCCACAAAACAAAAATTTACTTATTTGCTGAAAATGAGAATTTGTATCATCTCCCACCCCTTTATACAGGTATTACTTTTCTTGTGGCTGTGTCAAAATGTGCCGTGAAGCTGTTGGAACCCTATTCTTTTTGTTGTGTTTTTTCTATTTTATTAGGGGTCTAAGCAGTGTAGCCACAGGAACCCTATTGTTTTTGTTGTTTTTTACAGGGTCCAAGCAGTGAAGCTGCTGGAACCTATTGTTTGTACTCTGTTTATTAATATTGCTGTTGTTGTTGTTGTTAGGGATCCAAGCAGCAAAGCTGTTGAAACCATATTGTTTTTGATCTGTTTTTAATTATTAGGGGTCCAAGCAGCGAAACTTCTGGAACCCAATTGTTTTTATGTTTTATTATTAGGGGTTCAAGCACTGCAGGTTCTTGTACACCATCAATTTCACATACTTTGTCTAACAGTGGCTTAAGTTCAGGGTCAGACCTTTCTGCAACATTGTTTCTTAGTTTTCCTTGGTTTCCCACCCCTGGTAGACAACTCATCAGCCATGTTTGGTAGTGGTTCAAGACCTTACTTTGCCTGAGATCTGGTCACCACGGCACATGTTGCTGGCACTGAGTAACCAAATCATCCAGAACAGGAAGATCATCACCAAAGAACCAACTACTTCTACTCTCACGTTAGAAATAGGGTAACTGGTATACTGACCATGTGTGCAGAAAATGGAAATGGGTTTGGTGACATTTTGCTGACTAGCATCCACATAATATGCCTTTACTGTAGACCGAGTACAGTGTCAATTATGAGGTTGTCCATTCACCTTAACAGATGCCAATTATCAGTCTTGGTTCCAACACAAAGTTCAACTTCTAATTCAGGTCTTGGATCATAAAGCATAGTCTTGGGGGTTTTCAGTGCCAAGTGAGGACATTTGGATTAAGCACATGGGGGAACATGAAAATGGCCTTACTATAGGTGTGTTTTACCGACCACCAGCTTCAGACAGTTGTGTGAACTCAATGTTCTTTGGAAACATAAAACAGACTTATCAGGAAGGTATGACAGTTATTATGGGTGACTTCAATTACCCTGCTATTAATTGGGAATTGATAACAGGACATGGAAAAAGTGAGGAACAATTTTTAGATGTTATAAATGACCTTTTTTGGCACCGTAGGTCAGTCAGACTACAAAAGGTAAATCAATTCTGGATCTGGTGCTATCTAATGATCCTGACAGAATTGGCAGCATAGAGGTATTCGAACCACTTGGGACAAGTGATTATTCTGCAGTTAGTTTTGATTTTGTCAAACTACAGGTCTGTCCGTTTAACTTGCATCACATGTAAAATACTGGAATGTATCATTAGTGGCAAGTTATAATTGTTTCTTGAAAATGACAACATCCTAAGGGATAGCCAACTGACAAAACTGTTTGTATTTTTTGAAGAAGCTACCAAGTGTTTTGAATATGACAAGGCTTATGATATTATCTACTTAGATTTCCAAAAGGCATTTGATAAGGTGTTGCATGAGAGACTTGTTAGTAAAATGAAGATAGTAGGAATTACAGGGTGCATTTCAGAGTGGGTTCAGAACTGGCTACAGGGTTGAACACAAAAAGTCCCACAATGATTGCTGCTGTGACCACTGCTCTTCCTCATTTATGTCCATGACCTTGACAGGGACATTGAAAGTACATTAGTCAAATTTGCAGATGATACCAAACTGGGAGGCCCAGCTAATAGTTTGGAATCTACTAAAGTAATCCAAAAATATTTAAACAATCCAGAAGTGGGTGGAAACATGGCAAATGAAATATAGTTCTACATGTGGGAAATAAAAACATTAGTCAGAATTACTTAATGGGAGGAACAAAACTGGAATGTGCTCAATTTGAAAGACTTGGGAGTAATTTTAGATCAAAATCTTTCAGGTTCTAGGCACTGTGCTGTAGCAGTAAAAAAGGACCAACAGGATGCTGGGATATATAGCTAAATGTATTGAGTATAAATCAAAGGAAGTTATACTTATTTTATAAAGTACAGTTGTCCAACAACATTTGGAGTATTGTATGCAGTTCTGGAGACTCTACTACAAGAAAGATATAGAGGCTCTGGAAAGGGTCAAAGAAGGGCAACCAAATTGATTCCTGGTATGAAAGACAAAAGCTATGAGGAAAGACTTAAGATGCACAAGATCAGATTGGCTGTTCTTAAGGAGACATCGTCAGAGTGTTAGAGTAGAGGAAAGTTCCATAAATGTAACAGTTTTTGTATTTTTTCATTTATGCATGCAGTCCTATTTTACATTCAAACCACCTTGTCCGTATGATTACTTTAGACCTGCAGAATAATTGAAAATGCCCCATAATGTGCATAAACAGGTTTTTTTTGCACATGCTAATGTTAATCAAGGAAGCACGTTTTCATTGATAATGTGAGACCAGCCACATCCTCAGATTATGAAGCATGGGAGAGCAGTCAATGTGTGGAATAGCCTGCCAGGTCACGTGGTAGAGGCAGAAACTCAAGATTTTCAAGACTAGGCTTCATACGGTGTTAGACACTACCTAGCCTGTAGGTAATCAGAGCACTAATTTAGTCATATAAATGGCAAGCATTGTTGGGCTGAATGGCCCGTTCTCAACGTTATATTATGCTATTTTATGTTATTCATGAAAAAAAGCTATACATAAAAAACAGACGCACAAGCAACTTCCTAAATTACCGTGAAGCAACCAGAAGATGACACTACAATATGTCAACACAGCAAGCAAATTAGCTGAACCCATTTAAAATTAAACACCTAACTAACTTAAAGAGTAATTGCACTCACTGTTTCAGCCTGGCTCTGCCTACTATACAGTTCAGAAAAATGAGTCCTGGGGTGGGTGGAGTAGGTGTGTCCATCTCATTTGCATAAAGTATTCTATATGCAAATTATTTGTAACCGTAGGCTCATGAAACACGGATCAAACTGTCAAAACAAGGCTTTGCCGATTAAACAGGAAACAAGATTCAGCTCTTTCTTGCCAGCAATGTTTTCAGAAACATATTTTAGTGGACCATTTAGATGGAATATGAGAAAGTATATGAACAGTCTGCCATGTTTTCTCCAGTTTGAAAATCGCTGGGCTTAAACCATTCTAACCAATTAGGTGCTGGCAGTGTTCCATTGTAATAAAGTAAACAGATTGGATGTCTTGATTGACATCTACGTGACGTAGTTGTATCTCCAAATGGGTACTCAGATATCATGGTTGGGGCTGGGCCAGAGCTGGATGCAGAAAGCATTTTTCAAATGTTAGAGGGCAGCAACAAGATGTTTTCTACCAGTTTTCAGAAGTGTTGAAATAAAGGCATGGATGAAAATGTTTCATTATGGAGTAGGCATACAAACACCTTTACAGCTTAAAAAAAGTAATGTAGGGTGTAATTACTCTTTAAGTCAAACATGATGAGCAAAATGTCATTCAAAAAATTAAAGGACATTTTAAAATGCAAGCATTTTAAATGCCTAAGGTCTCCCCCAAACGGCACTGTATGTAGATGGTTTTCAACACCATCTAGTGTCCCTAATCTCCACATCTCAAGCCCCCTCCATGAACTCTCTGGGTACCAACTCTTCTACTCAGTTCTTCGTTTTCGCTAGATGGCATTCTGTAAACATATAACAGCAAAAAAGCAGGCTGTTTGTTATAGCAACTCAGAGGTGAACTCTAACAGCTGCTACATTTAAACATTTATGTGGACATCATGTTTTTTGTCACCTAGCATTCATTTTTGTCACCGCTAGAATACACTTTGAAAACTACTCTAACTTTTCAAGGACAGCTGATTTTGAAAAATGTTTAGCACAAATAAAAATAGAGCTTTACACTTCCGAGAGTTTTTTTTTTTTGCTCGCTCAAAAGCTATTTTTTGGAAATATTTCCCACAAAGGTTATCACATTGCTACATTTCTTTGGGAGGTGGTAGAGGACTGAATTGCGTAAGTACAAGCCTGAAATGGCTATGGTAGCCGCATTGTACGTTATGTAATTGATCGTGTTACCTATAACAAGCGTGACATTTCTGGCAAGTCTTGCCTACGTTTGCAAAAGGAAAGAAACTTTAAAAATCTTTTTCAAACACATGGCTCCATCTTCAGGAACAGTTGTCTGTTAGAGAAGTTGAGAGACAGTGACAGTACCTGGAGGAAACCCAGGCGAACACAGGGAGAACATGCGAACTCTGTACATAAAGGCTCAGGCTGGATGTATGAAACATTTTGCTAAATATATATGTACAAAAGTCAGATCAATGTATAAAATATTCAGGTATGTACAGTGCCTTCAGAAAGTATTCAGACCCCTTCACTTTTTCCACATTTTGTTACGTTACAGCCTTATTCTGAAATTGATTAAATTAATTTTTATTCTCATCAATCTACACACAATACCCCATAATGACAAAGTGAAAACAGGTTTTTAAATTTTTTTGCAAATTTATTAAAATAAAAAACTGAAATATCACATTTACATAAGTATTCAGACCCTTTGCTCTGACACTCAAAATTGACCTCAGGTACATCCTGTTTCCAGTGATCATACTGAGATGATTCTACAACTTGATTGGAGTCCACCTGTGGTCAATTCATTTGATTAGCCATGATTTAGAAAGGCACACACCTGTCTGTACCAGGTCCCACAGTTGACAAGTGCATGTCAGAGCAAAAACCAAGCCAATGAAGTCGAAGGAATTGTCCGAAGACCTCTGAGACAGGATTGTGTCGAGCTAAAGATCTGGGGAAGGGTACAAAAAAATTTCTTCAGCATTGAAGGTCCCGAAGAACATAGTGGCCTCCATCATTCTTAAATGGAAGAAGTTTGGAACCACCGGGACTCTTCCTAGAGCTGGCGGCCTGACCAAACTGAGCAATCAGGGGAGAAGGGCCTTGGTTAGGCAGGTGGACCAAGACAGCAATGGCCACTCTGACAGAGTTTCAGAGTTCCTCTGTGGAGATGGGAGAACCTTCCAGAATGACAACCATCTCTGCAGCACTCTACCAATCAGGCTTTTATGTTAGATTGGCCAGACGGAAGCCACGCCGCAGTAAAAGTCACATGACAGCCCGCTTGGAGTTTACCAAAAGGCACCTAAAGGACTCTCAGACTATGAGAAACAAGATTCTCTGGTCTCATAAAACCAAGATTGAACTCTTTGGCCACAATGCCTAGCGTCTCGTCTGGTGGGAACCAGGCACCGCTCATCACCTGGCCAATACCATCTCTACAGTGAAGCATGGTGGTGGCAGCATCATGCTGTGGGGATGTTTTTCAGTAGCAGGAACTAGGAGACTATTCAGGATTGAGGAAAAGATGAACGGAGCAAAGTACAGAGAGATCCTTGATGAAAACCTGCGCTAGAGCGCTCAGGACCACAGACTGGGGTGAAGGTTCACCTTCCAACAGGACAACAACCCTAAGCACACAGCCAAGAACGCAAGAGTGGCTTTGGGTCTGTGAATGTCCTTGAGTGGCCCAATCAGAGCCTGGACTTGAACCTGATCAAGCATTTCTGGAGACACCTGAAAATAGCTGTGCAGCAATGCTGCCCATCCAACCTGACAGAGCTTGAGAGGATCTGCAGAGAAGAATGGGAGAAATACCCCAAATACAGGTGTGCCAAGCTTGTAGCGTCATACACAAGAAGACTCGGGGCTGTAATCACTGCCAAAGGTGCCTCAACAAAGTACTGAGTAAAGGGTCTGAATACTTATGTAAATGTGTTATTTCAGTTTTTTATTAGGGGTACACGCAGCGAAGCTGGTGGAACCCTATTGTATCTGTTAGGATTATTAGGGGTCCAAGCAGCGAAGCTGGTGGAACCCGATTGTATTTGTTAGGATTATTCGGGGTCCAAGCAGCGAAGCTGGTCGAACCCTATTGTATCTGTTTGGATTATTATTATTATTATTATTATTATTATTATTATTATTATTATTATTATTATTTTTCTCCGCTAAAAGTGTCTGAGGCTCAGCAACCATAAGTCCTACAGAAACCAAATTTGGCAGGTGGGTTCCTATGGCCCCCCACCACTTAGGCACTACAAATCACCTATGTCGGCCAGATGGTGGCGCTATAACATAGGGTCATGTTTAAAAGGTCATAACTCCCACACCATAAGTCAGATCAACACAAAACTTCATCGACCGATTCATCATGTGCTCTACCACTTTGCTATTGGGACCACCTATGTCCGCCATATTGTTTGCCCGCCATTTGGACTTTTTTATTAGTTGGGGTGCGGAAGAGCTGGAGCTCCAAATCTCGGTGTTACGACATCTAGTAAACTTCTTTACGGCAAGCGACATCCATGGCAACGCAAGTAATCCTACACCGTAGGGTCTAGTTTTTATCAGTGAGGGGAGGGTCTGAACGTCGGGGAAGCAATGGAAGACAGTGCCAGCCAGAGTGCATGCTAGGCTATTAAAGGTTTGTTAGTAAAAGCTTTTTGAGAGGATGAATAATTACTTTTCTTTGGCATGGATCCATTTGAAGACAGTTTCGGGTGAGATTGTTTAGTCTTTGAATCTGTCATTATGCTGAGAAATAGCTAAACCATTTTATTGATAGGTTTTGAGTTTCTGTGAAAACGCACAAAAACACGCTGGTATAATAAAACAATGATGGTAATACATATATAGTCCGCTTCGTTCCGTTGCTACCATAACATAACACACTATCTTGTGTCTACAGCTGCAGTTTCTCGCTGCTAATATTGAATATAAACAAAAGACACAATTTATGCTGTAGTCTGCCAATGTCTAAATAAATAGGCTAATACGGTATTCTGAGCGCAGTACGCAGGTAGCAAGGATGGCGAGTTGATATTTAATTTTTTGCTACTAGAAGTTTGTTAGTAAAAGCTTTTTGAGAAGATGAATCATTACTTTCTTTGGCATGGATCCATTTGTAGACAATATCGGGTGAGTTTGTTTAGTGTTTGAATCTGTCATTATGCTGAGAAATAGCTAAACCATTTTATTGATAGTATTTTATGCTGAGAGAAATTGTATTCCGTAGCAACAAGATAAACCCGACATTAGCCCTAAAATATGCCAATACAGCAGTGAAAACGCTACTCACTGAATAACGAAATAAACGAGACAAAGTTTTTAAAAATTATACCATGTCATTCTACAGTCAATATCTGGGACTAAAACATTGAATAAATATACAATCTTACCACTGGTTTTACGCGTAGAGATGTCCCTTTTGAGACTGAGTGGTCATATATTGTCTTGGACAATCCGTTTGTGAAATATAGGCCTATGCACATTTGTGATACCTGGGTAGGCCACCTTCAAAAATAACTGTGCGTGATACCACACCTGTTGCTTACGGCGTTGTCGCCCTTTTTAGTACAATTTGGCTTGATTGACAATTCATTTAATCAGTAGGTGAGAGTATAAGTTTTCTAACGATGCATAACATGTCTGATTTTGCTTTTGGAATAGTGTTGTATAGGTCAGCGTAACCGAAAATTTGCCAATGTCCAAATAAATAATACGGTAGGCTACTCTGCGCACAGCATGCAGGTCGCGACTTGATATTTCATCTTTTGTTTCGTTTTTTTCTCAATGTCGTATTTATTATTTGAAATGTGTATTTATGTGTTATTATTCTATCTGTTTCTGAGGCGTTCTGAAATGTGCATTCTCTGATAAGCTGAACAATTGGATTGGAATATGTGTCTGACGCCTATTTTAGTTGCCGCGCGGAAGCGCTGCGGCTCTACATACACATCGGACCATCTAAATGCTGTTTTATAATTTTGCATAGTCTGCATGGTTTCCGTTGTGTGCGGCACTCGCTAAGGGCCAAATCATTTGTGCCGAATATTGCACAGGTTGAGCAGGCCACGTAATTAGATTTTGTTACTGACCGTTATAGTTCAAAAGACAACACCTTCATTCATATTTCCAAACCTACTAAATACTGCACCAGTGACCACAAAAATGCTCAGCTAGATGTAACTTGTTGCAACGAAGACATTCACCTGACAAAAGCGCTTTTAGTCGCATATTACTGAGTATACTGCCAGCTTAAGTAGGCAGTATACTTTGTACGAAGTAGACCTTTTTGAGCAAAATGAAGCAGTCAGAACAACTGATGAACAAAAAGACGCAGTGTTGTGTGTTCGTACGGCGCAGTGTGCGACGGCCTCCAGGGAGAACTTCGAAAAGTTTTTTCTTGTTCTCCGACCTCTCCCTCTCAGCTATTGGCCCAAATATCACATAGTTGGTTACATCACGGTTGAGTTCAGAGGGATGAATTCACCTGCTAATGTACGGAGAGTCAACGCCAATCTCTCTTCTGTAGAGATGGGAATTCTATGAGTTCCCGCATGTTTGATGAATGGTGCTACTCGTTTCAGAAAGTCATCAAAACGCCTAGCACACATTCGGAAATAAGAGAAAGTGGACCCCTTCGTCTAAACTCGCATTTGCCGAATGTACAGACAAAACTCTACATTCTCTGTCCTACTCTGATTTAGAAGGCAAACGTACCATCTTGGGCTCGCATAGACACACGACACACCTCCTAAGTAGCCTAATCACACACACACACACACAAGCTCAGCAGTAACAATTCACAATTAAACAGATAGCCTACCTTTTCTTGTAACCTGATAAAAAAATCCATTGCAAACAACTCTGAGAAATTAAATCCACGACATGAGTTTTGAGCATTACTCACTTCAACATGTTAAATCCATAACATGAATCGTATCCTACTCTGGAATTCATCCAATTCAATCCAAAAAATGAGTTTTGTATCCTTTACTATTCGTTGCGTTAGTAAACACTGCACTATAAATTGGTTGTAAAACGTTATCCTCCCACATGCAAAACTGTTTTGTTCTGTTTTGATCAATGTCATCTGTGTCTACGTTTGTCATGTCAGAAAAACAATAAATCCAATCATGTTACTCCATTTACAGTCATAAATTGTCAACATGTATCCAATTGGCCAATCCAATCCGTCAACTAGACTATATACAGCTTGGAGCAGTTTTGGTAGTGTCGGTTAGTAATTAAAATAGATCGCATGCAAGATATGTTCTGTGCGTGACATATATTAAAACTAACGCAGCGCGATGGATAGCTTAGAGCCAGCTGAACAAATGGAACGTTTACATTAATAATTAAACACAATAATCGGTAGTGCGTGGCTCTCCTGGTTCTTCGCCTCTAAAAATAGCGCTTCAAAGTGCCTTGTTCCACCAGCAGCCACCAAGGATATTCGGGCCTTGCAAACTCTTCCTGGCGTGTGGACTCACGCGGGAGGGAGATGGGAGAAAGGTGGGAGTCCAGGAAGAGGACAATGGGAGCGAGAGCAGAATGGGAAAGAGAGATGAGAGAGCTAGTGTTCGCGAACGATTCGTTCAAAAGAACGAATCTTTTGGGTGAACGAAGTGTACTGAATCACTTCGTGAAACGATTCGTTCGCGAATGTGTACTGGTGGTTCACTGACTGACTATCATTTGCAGTTCAGTGATTCGTTCACTGAACGTACTACGCCCGCCCAGAATCGTTCGCGAACGACAGTACACTTGCCCGAATCGTTGGCGAACGACACAACACAGTACACTTGCCCGAATCATTCGCGAACGACACAACAATAGTGTGTTCCTCTTGCTGTAGCGAAAGAGGAGTCTCTGGTGAAGAAAGTGGGTACAGTATGGAAATAGGCTATAGATAATAAATGGATAACAATCAAACATCACTGTCAAGTGTGCTGTTTATTTTCAATGAAATAACAAGCCTTTTTTTAAAAACATGTCTCAAAGTAGGCTAGCCAAGGATAGTACTTTATCGACTACATTTTATGAAAAAACGATAGCCTACCCTACTAACAAAATGTGGTTGTGGCGACGTACTATTAACGTCTTCTATTGGTCTCGTAACATCCGCGTTACGTCTCAATTTACGTAGTATTACCGTAAAAACGTAAGACCAGCGCCCCGTCGCTGCAACATCGCAAAACAACGTTGTGGATACGTAATAGTTATGTCTTTACAACTTTACGTTTGACAATGTAATAGAATAACCTTACCCCGACGTTGTGATAGGCCTATTTCACAAGATGGCGACCAAAACCGGATGTAGGGATACTTTGTTTCTGGTTACCATTGCTATGGACGCAAGTCCATTTCTGACAGCAAAAAATTGAGGCTAAACAGCGACGTGTGTTCTCACAGTCCCTAATAGCTCTGCCAAAGTTCACTGTCCGATGTTATCCGCATTGTCAAAGCATTGCCAGTGAACGTTAAGCGGTCTAAACTAGACAAGGGCTATAAAAGTTTAGAGAAGTTTATATTCGGTTATGAAGGTAAGTATAACGTTAGCTCTGGTTTGCCAGAAAGCTAAATATCTAGCTTGCTAACCACAGCAAGTTAGCCGATTAGAGATATTTCACTTCGACATAGCATGAACTATTTTCTGGAGGCGACTCCATTGTGTTTTCATAGCGTGAAGCAACATCTACTATCCGTTAACGTCTCTGTTCCTCTCGGTTGTCCCGAAAATGAATGAATAGGGAGCCTGACAACTGTGAGGAAAAGCGATTCTGTTAACGTTGACGGTCAGCAGGGGAGGCAGAGCTATGTAACTACAATGTGTTAGGCTCCACAAAATTACTTGTTATACTGAAGTGAAATATCTCTGAACTAAGTTTTGTACTACCGTTAGTATTTTGTGACATGTTGTTTGTGCTGTAGTTGTTCTAATAAAGATTTATATTGCTTGTCAGATCGCCTGTGTAATGGTGTTCAGTTTACTACCGAGCTGTTTGTTTTCACTGCTGATGAAAACTACCCACACATTTTAAAATCAGCTCATATATCTTAAGTAGGCTTGTTGCGATGTCCGTCAGTACATTTTGTAATTACAATTAACAACTAAAATAAACGTGCATCTGCAGTTTCAACATTGAATATCCAAATATGTGCTTGCTAACAATCCAGCTGGCTAAAACGTAATTTGCTAATCATAACATAAAATATAGCTAGCTAACTGATTTTATGACATTCTTGAGTAACAAATGCCACATGACTGAAACTGCGTTTGTTCTCAATGAACGATAAAAAACAAAGGAGTTGGTAGTGGACTCAGACTTTTGGACCCAAATGTATGTGAGGAGAAAAGTTTAATATCGAGTGTAATCTTATTGATTCACAAAGCAGTAGCTAACTAGCTAGCTATCGTAACGAGTTAGTTTATGTTAGTTTGCGACAGTCATGCTACTTAGCAAGTTTTCTTATTATTTTGGAGCACATCTGTGGGAAAGCTGTGAAAGGGCAAATAAATTCTTCTTCGAATTGGAACACAGGGGAACCCAACAAAACTGGTTGCTCTTCGTCGCTGCCATTGTTTTGGTGGCTGTTAAGATAACCGGAAATGAGAGACCCCTACATCCGGTTTTCATACCCGGAAATGTGAAATAGGCCTATTACGTTGCTAGGCAGTCATCCGTCGTAACGATTTACGTCGCTGACACGTTGTTTAAACTTCTTTATTACGTTATTTACCTTTCCACAACGTTGCGGATTGGTCACTTACTTACTAAACCCTGACCATACATTTTGATTTTGTGTGTTAAAAAAAGGTATATCATGGTGTTGTAATTTTGATCTCCATTCTATCCTACCAATTAAATGCCATTGCTTCTGTAATTCATATCTTCAAAATTTAAGATACTTTAAGTGCAGCAATAAAAAATGTACACATATCAAGCACAAATAGAATAGAAAGCCTTTATTGTCATTGTATAGAATACCATTGAGATCAGGTTCAAGTTACATTTCTAGGTAGGCAATATTTGCAAGCATAATTATGGTACAGAAGATGAGACAAACATACAAAACTAGATACAAAAACATAAAAAGGGCAAAGGGTCGTTTCAGGACAGTAATAACCATAGACCAATGATTTCAACATTAATAGTGTTGAGTATTTTTGTCTTTTTCAAGCGGTGAACTACATTTAAGTTAGGATCACCTTGGATCAACTTGGAATACAGTCACTCTTGTCTCAGGCATGTCTTGAGCGGGGAAGGCTGGACCTCGGGTTCTTCACTGGGGCAACAGTCATAAGGCCATGTGTGGGAGCTGAAAGGATATGAAATTGGACCAAGTAAGAAAAATACATTGAGTAACACACGCAGCAGGCTAAAATCGTAATTGTGTTTTGACAATGAGCAAAGAGCTGTTTCCATATAATATCCATAACTACCTTCATTCTGATCTTGTGCTGTAGTTTTCATTTGAGCCAAATGTAGAGAACTCTGCAAAAGAAAATCAATTTAAGTCAGTATTTGGTGAAAATACAGACAAATACTCTTGATTAATATTGATTACACAATGCACTGACGCGAAGCCAAAGCCAATTTTTTTTTTTTACACCAGGTATAGAGTAATAATGCTAGAGGATTTTGATGAAAAAAAGTTGAGTTTTTGTATTTCTAATGGAAATAATGTTTAGCTAAATGCTTTCAAAAGAGCGCAAAAATAGCTTTCAAAAAAGGCGCCAACAATGCTAGCTTGAAAAGGCTTGCTAGCTCCAGTTTGTCAAACACCAAAAACCAAATGAAGACCACACAACTATTTTATATCATATTTATGATGCATATTTTAACCAACATGTTGATATCTCATTAGGACGTGGACAAGGTGAATTACAGCTTTCAAAAGAGCGCCACATACGTTAGCTTCAAAAAGAGGCGCTGGCAAAAATGCTAGCTAAAAGGACATGAACAAAGGTGCTTTACGGACAGCCGTTTATACATGTCGAATTAGCTCAATTGTTAGCTAACTAAACAGGCCATCGCCGAGATCAGCTAGGTAATGTTAGCTGGTCTTACATTACATTTGCACTGGGCTATTAGCGTTAAATGCTCAAAGTAGCAAATATGATATCTAACAGAACACTAACTCAAATTAGTCCCAAACAGACGCCAGGTCTGAACAGACGCCATTTCACCTACTAACTTAAAGCATTAGCAACATTAAGCTAGAACTGCAAACATGCATGTTGAAAGTAGGAATCCATCATTACATTGCAAATACTACTAATTGAAAAGGTCTCCAATGCATTCAGTTCTTCTTGTTAGCTTTTACGGCAGTTGGCATCCAGTATTGTTGCATTAATACATTCAGTTAAAAATATAAAGGCATAATGAAACGCTTACCTGCTCTTGAACACCGTCAAACCCAGATTTTCCCACGGAGAATTTGAAATCACAACGACCTTCTTCCAAGAGCACGTCACAGCAACATGCGCATGTGATTGGATATACAGTCTTCTTCTTGTTTTACAGCGGGTGGTACACAGCTTATTGGTGAATTACCGCCATCTTCTGCTCCGGAGTGTGTATCAGACAATAGATTTACACTCAAAAATCCCTTCACCCTAAGCTATTTTTTATCCTCCATGCTTTACACCGAGTCCTACTATAAAATCCCTATCCATGTCAGCTACCCTAGAACCCCATACCTGCATATCCATCATATCCTATATTAAAATAAATAAATAAATAAATAAATAAATAAATAAATAAATAATAATAATAAACCCTGCATTAGATATAACGTGTTAATGGTCCAAGCGTAAACGCGCAGACAGATAGACAGATAGATATTTTACTGTAAACCAATACATCATTTACAAACGTTCTGACAACCTACCAGTAACGTTTCAAATTAAGTAAGGATGAGGACTGTGATATAATGTAATTGTTACATTATTAAATTACATCGTATTTATGTAATTCTATAACGTTACTGCAACGTTGCAGAACAGTCTCCATGAGGTTTGGTTATTTTGCGACCATAGAGCAATGTTGTCACAACGTCACAACGTGAGTCACAACGTAATGTTGCGACTTACCACATTACGACCAAAGTGTAACGTTGTTATTACGTAGTGTGTTTGTAGGGTATATCTACTTAGCCAACGTATATTAGCACTTTCTCTTTCAAGCAGCTGTTAGAACAAGTCACGGTAAATAAATCAGCATCTAGGGCTAAAACAACACATTTTGGGAAATTTAGTAAAATAAAATGGCTATATCAAACACATTCTTTCAAACTACATTGTTTAGAATAAAATTGAAAAAAAAAATTATTAAAAATAGGGAAAGAAAGTGGTTATTAAATATTCTGTGGGAAAATGCTCTGTCTATAGCCTACTTTTTAAATTGGAAAACCTACATTCAATTAAAATAAAATAATGTGCTAATATATGAACCGCGGTTTGCCTGTTTTCATTTTCGGTAGGCTACTAACCGTCAGCTGTTTTTGGTACAATATTTCGGTAGGCTACACTGGGTTTTTTACACACCCCTAATCTTTATCCAACTAAATTCTCAGCTCACTGCCTTATCTTTCACAATTGACCATTCTCAGCTGAGCTCACTAGTTAGCGGGCTGAACTGCGATTCAGTGCAGAGGCGAACGAAATGGCCATTTCAAACACATTGTTTAAAACAAAATAGTTTAGAAAAAAATGGAAAGGAAAACATTATAAAAAAATCGGGAAAGAAAGTGTTTGGTTCTCTGTCGAACCCCCCCCCCCCCCCCCCCCGGTTGCCCACATCCAAGTGCTGCCCCCAACCCCCCCACCCCCCACGTCGGGGAACGAATCTTTTGAACGAATCTTTTTAGTGAACTGATTCTACTGATTCAGTACACTGAAAAGAACTGTTTTGCCCATCACTAGAGAGAGCGAAACAACAGCAAACAAAACAACCGCTTTACTGAAGGCTGCGCGTTTCAAATTTACAGTAAAGGCCAATTCATGTTCCAGACGTAGCATGCACGGACTCCGCTGGGGTCCGCGCAGTCAAAATGACGAAATAGCGGACCTCAGCGCACGTCCGTGCGAAGCTCAATTTTTGTGACCGCGCGTACCTAGCATACGCGTACCTGTGTCACACAAATCATGGCTCGGTATGAAACTGTTTTACATCGACATGCATTTCATGTGGCACCGGAAACACACGGTGATGCGGAATACACAAAATAGACATGGAGTGGACATTTGAAGAGAGACTAGCTGAAGAGGTGAGAAGGTACAGGCACCTATGCGATTCATCCCAACGGGATTATAAAGATTTTCAGAAGATCAACAATTCATGGAGAGAAATAAGCACAACGCTGGGCAAGGACGAGGCCATGTTGTTTATAGTCTAACTTCCGGCAGAAAAGGAAAACAACGCGCAAACACTGTGGGAAATGTAGGGCTTGGGTATGCGGTGGTACGACTGGAGTATGAAAGGGCGAACGACTGCGGACTGTCCGTCTGTAGTAGGGGCATGGTTATGTGAGTCACTCTGAGGTAGACATATGGGCTTTGTAGTTCACTGTCTTTTGTAGGCCATGGTACCTATAGTAGCCTTGGTATAGAATAATCAGGGGTTAAATTGGGGGTGGACGCGGGTGGACGGCGTCCACCCACCTTTGGTAAATAAATAAATAATTTTGACCGGCAGTTTTACAAATAACCATGACAATCCAGTCCATTTTTCATATGCTCCAGTCCATGTGTTTCCTCTAGCCAGTTACTCGCTCAACCAATCAAAAATCTGAAGAAAAAAAACTCAGGAGGAACAGTCGTTCATATAGACAGGCGCAGAAAGAAAAATATTGTTGATTGTCTTGATTGTTTGGAAGCAGACGCGGTAGGTAATTTCATTAACATGAAATTTCATCTATGCAACATTTTAAAGAGCGATTAATAAACAGCCCCCACGAATGCCGGCTATTATTAACAGCAACTTTGATTGCTTGAGCAAAATCAGCAGGTTGCTGGTCAGCAGCTAAGCTAGGATTGAATATTTCCCACATACATAACGTTTTATTCAGCGGCGACTGGTGAGCTGAAAATTAGTGGGGCGCAAAACTTTCCTTTAAACTAATCATTGATCTCAACCTGTTTTCATTAGTAATTTTTCCTTTATTATCAAGCGTGCCAACGATCGGTCTAATCAAATGGCAAGTAGCCTAACACACAGCGTCTTCATACCGTGCTAGGGGGATTTAATCATAAATTCAATTTATTCATTAAAAATCTGTTTTAATCACGAAGTAGTCTACACTTAACAAACAAGATACACCAGTCTGTTATCTACCATGTTAGCTTTCAGAATAACCAGCAAAAACCAAATCTGCACTTCAAAAAAAATTCTCAGCATTAATGACACTCAATAAACCTGAAATATTTTATGTAAAAGCTTGCATCAACAGTATACATTCTTTTTAAAACATTGTTTTCCTTAATTACAATTATGTGCACAATACATTAAAGATACTACTATTTTGAGCTGAGACATTCAATGGATTGTACCTTTTTTCACCCACCTCCCACCGGATCTCAGGGTCCACCCACCTCCCAAATCCCAATTTAACCCCTGAGAATAATAACATACCTTGTACAATGATTAAACAGTGGTTTTAGGCCTATGCCCAATTTGTTAAGATTGACATTGATGAATCAAATATTGATCAAATGTTTGTGGAAAAAACACAATGTATATTAAACATACACTCACTGGTTAGAGTGTGGATACCCGACCTGGGCCCAACGGGACCCGACAGGTTTGGGTCAAGTCGGACCGAATATTTACTGTTAAAGCTCGGACTCGGTCGGGTTCGGTTACGATTGTATTCATGTTCAAGCTATATTTATTTAAAGTAATAATCTCGAATATTTTCATTGAAATAAATGTCTTTTAAGTCACTATCTATCTCTGCATTGGGTAACACAATGGTGATTGAGCCTATTTTTATATTAATTTATACTATTATTATTATCATAATTCATGATTAAAAAACTTGGTGTCTGTGGCGACATTCCCGGGAAAAAATCACAAGCAGCGCACAGTTAATGATGCGTTTTTTATCACCCATCAGTGGTTGGTCCGCCAGAGAGGGTAGGCGGAACTAACGCAACAGGCTCGCTCTTCAACTCACGTGTTTGTGAGCGGCATACTGTTTTTTTCCGGTGTCTGCATGCGTTACAATAACAGAGAAAGGGGGGGGGGGGGGGGTTGGGGGAGTTATGGAACCCTAAAAAGTTTTTGTGTAACATGAGAGATCATATTGTTTGTTAATGTAGATTTCGTATTACATTTAATGACAATGTAACTTTACTAAATTACATAGCTATTTGCACAGCTAACGCTAGCTACCGGACCATGTCAAGAAAGACAACATTAGTTTAGACAACCTTGCGCACAGTATCCATCTCTCATATCAGGTAACGTTGCGTTAGCTAGCTAGCTAATGTAATTAACACAATCTAATGTCGGCTAACAATTAGAAAAAAAGGATAACTAACGCTACCGACCGGTACCGACCTCGCAAACCGTCTCTCGAATGCAATGCTACCTTGTTGCAACGTTGCAGTGTAGCTAACTTAAGGCCAGTTCAGATCAATGATTCGCAACGAGACTGGGTGCAACTTGCAAAATTCCAAGACGTCTGATTGTAAACGTTCTAAAACTGCACTTGGTGATTTGACAAGGACAGTCTTTTAAAACCTCAGGGCAGGCAACGGCTCTGCTACTAGCCAGTTCACACCGCTGCAATTTTCTCTGCAACATTCTAAAACCGTTTTGCCTTGTTGCGGATCATTGATCTGAACTGGCCTTAACGTTACCGTTATTTACATTGCCATCGAGTTCATCAATATATTGTGGGGATCTTGCCTGTGTTGTATTCCCTGCCTGTCTCCCGTTTTCCCTGTTTTGTGTGTGTCTCGCGCTGTTTGTTTCCTGCTGTATGCAAATTTATCCGACCTTTGTGTGGTGTGACGTTAAGGCTGCGTGATTGGTTTGTCTACTGTCCCTTGGTAGCCAATCATGGCGAACCTGGGGTTTTGACAAAAGCAGGTTTTGCCCAGCTATCTTGGTCAGTCTACGAATTGCTGTTGTAAAGATGTCACAAATAAAGCGAAGCTCCCCGGGAGCGATTCGAAAGCAGCCAAGCCCGTCTCCGTCTCTGCTTCCTCGCGAAACCGCCACAATATTATAATGATCGGAATAAAGCCGGGGTATGTGGAGCAGAGCCGGGTCTGATTTCTGAAGACGTCATGCAGGAAAAAACTAAATTAAAGAATACGGCAGTATGGATTAGCATTGTTATTATTTTATTACGCTTCCTCATATGTTCCTTCAGCCTGTATGCCCTTTTTGATGAAATCTCCTTTGTTTTTGTTTTATTCTTCTTGTTCTGATTGCCAATTTAACACCCAGCTCAGCTTTATTCTTTAACAGTTTAGCTAGCAAAACCAGAAACACCAGGGGTAACATTTTGCAAGGCAGTTGTTTCAAAAATACCACACAACAATCATTCACGAAAAAGACTTTTATTGTGCACGAGATACATAATTTCACGAGCCACAGCGAATCCCGCAAATTCTCTCTGCAGTGTCAAGATGTTCATACCGGGCAAAATGTGGATAAAGAATGTTTGCAGAAATTGATCATCACTAATTCTACCCCAGGTTTGCTATGGCATTTTAACCCGGCTCAGCAGTGTAAAGACATCTTGAGTTAGCCTAATGTTAGACAACGAATGAGTATGTACATAACGTTACTTTTATAACAACTGTTTTTTATTCAGTAAATAGTAAGTGTTATAGTTGGTGCGCCAACTGACTGACGTCACACAGGCGACACTGGTTGGATCCGGTTGGATCTATGGGAAGTGAGGTCCAAAAACACACCTGCAATTACCATTCTCGCCATTGGCACCGCCATAGAGAACGAAACTGAAATCTTCGAAAGTAATTTCACTTTAAAGTAATAATCTCAAAGATTTTCATTGAAATAAATGTTAAGTCACTATCTATCGCCGAATGTGGTAACACAATGGTGATTGAGCCTATGGCCCACTGATGAAAGCCCTTGCATTTTCAGTATTACCAAGTATTATGAACTGGGTGTCTGTGGTGACATTCCCGCGAAAAATCACAAGCGGCGCACAGTTAGTGACGCGTTTTCCATCACCCATCAGTGGTTAGTCCGCCAGAGAGGGTAGGCAGAGCTAACGCAACAGGATCGCTGTTCAACTCGCTTGTGTGTGAGCGGCGTACTGTTTTTTTTCCGGTGTCTGCTAGCATTACAACAACAGAGAAATTCGATGACAATGAAACGTTACTAAATTACACAGCTATTTGCACAGCCAACGCTAGCTACCAACCATGTCAAGAAAGGCAACATTAGTTTAGACAACGTTGCGCACAGTAGCCATCTCTCATATCAGGTAACGTTGCGCTTTGCTTTAGCTAGCTAGCTAGCTAATGTAATTAACATAATCTAATGTCAGCTAACAATTAGAAAAAACACTAGCTAACGCTACCGACCGGTATCATAGACCGTATAAAAATATGGATGATGTGCTTCATGACGTCACCCACTGATATGCTATTGAGCTTGTAAGTCAAACTGCCTCCAGGGGGCGTCTGGTTCGTGACATCACAGCTCAATGTTAAAATCCTATTGGCATTGTAAAAAATATCTATAGCGATTAGAAATAAAAGATTTCTTACGTTTTTTTGGGACCGTCATTCTCTACCGTAGCATGTGCTTGGTTATATTTATTTCAATCTCTGGAGGGAAAAAAACGGATTTATGTCGATTTACGATGTGCTGGTGGTCCTGAACTACACTAAATCAATCAGTCGCATGGATACACGTCACAACCACGTGTGCTTGTAAGTCTACCCACCAAGTGCGGTGCCTTGGCTACCCCTAACTGCTGGTCTGGGATCAGATTTCCCTTCCCAGGTCCTAACTTTAACCTCTTAGTGCACACCCCCTAGTGGTCGGCACGCCGGCGTGCCTACATTACTAAACTCAAACATTCGGTGCTACTGCAACCAAAGTGTGAGTTAAAAACAGAAACGCGTTGTTTTAGTTTCATTAGTAGACGATACACGACAACTATGCCGAAGACGGAGTTTCGCAGCCCCACCATTGTCGCTCTGGTCGTTCATTTAACACGCACCCCCTCCCTGCAGTCTCATCTAAAAAACACCCCCCACCCTTGACATAATGGACAATATTGTCTATCTTGGCATTCATAAAAATATTCTTTCACCACTAAAAAATCATATTCCGTCATAGCAACAAGATAAACCCGACAACAGCCCTAAGATATGCCTATACAGCAGTGAAAACGCTGCTCGCTGAACAACGACATAAACGAGAAAAAGTTTTTAAAAATGATACCATGTCATTCTACAGTCAATATCTGGGACTAAATATTAAATAAATATAAATCCTTACTGTTGGTTTTACGTGTAGAGATGTCCCTTTTGAGACTGCGTGGTCATATATTGTCTTGGACAATCAGTTTGGGAAATATAGGCGCATCTGTGACGCCTGGGTATCTTCCAAAATAGCTGTGCGTAATACCACACCTGTTGTTTACGGCGTCATCGCCCTTTTTAGTACAGTCTGGCTTGATTGACAATTCATTTATTCAGTAGGTGAGAGTATGAGCTTTCTAACGATGTATAACATGTCTAATTCTGCTTTTGGAATAGCGTTTTATAGGTCAGCGTAACAGAAAATATTCTTAGCATCGCATTCACTTGCGCATTCACTCTATGTTAGCATAAAAATACGTTGCAGCTAACGAAAGGTGGTCAACGATATTTCGTAATTTCTTGGAAAATACTATTATTATTGAGGACTTCTGGACATAGCTAAGCCATATGTTTGCTGATAGACCTAGCTAACATCGTTTTCTGGAGCAAAACAGAAGCGAATAGGACAGCGTCATTGATACTGTCTCTGTCTCTATCTACTGAACATAGAGGAGATTTCATCATTGCTATGCTCGTATTACTGCTCAAAATATTTCGGTTATATACGTTATTTTTGAAATTAAGTATCTTTAAATAGGTTAGTGGTGTTATATAATGTGAATATTTCACACTGTAAATGATAGCGTTAGATGGTAGTGTAATAGTTTTTGTGAAGCATGCCACAGTGATGACGTCAGAGTTGGACCATTGCCAAAACGTGGTGGGCGGTCGAAAATTGTTTTCATGTTGTCCTACCCTCATACAAGAAAACATACGAGAGTACAGAGTATAGAAATACACATGAGTTAATTATTACACATTTAGGTACTGTACTGCATTGTGTGACAATATTTTTGCATTATTTTTTTAAATCTGATAGCAATGTTTCATCTTAAACCTTCATAAGGGGCTCATTTATATGCTTTATAATGGACAAAAAGCATTTTATTCAATTTTGGAGAGATTTTGGATATGTTTCTGGACACCTAGCTATTTTAGACCACTGTACTGACTGAAAGCTTGTAATTCCCATTTGAAAATTATGCAACAGTGATTTTCTTGAGTCAAAACAATTGATTTGTATTGAAATATGTGAATATGTTGTGATTTACAACAATGCATAATTTAGACATTTTGGATAGATTTGGAGACGCTGGGTACACTGCTTAGTTTTTGCTTCATACATCTATAGTAGTTCTACATATCCACCCTTAGATTTTATGAACTTGTGGTCAAGAAGTTTTTGATCCAGCACAGGTGTAGTTTAACCTCCTGTATATCTCATATCTCTCAGTATTTCACTGCAAACTTAAAAAGTGCAAATTTATTTTTGATTTTTTGTCAAAACAATTGCATTTGTGGCAGTTTATTTCTTTCAAAATTATGAATATAAACTAATCTGCGTTAGTATTGTAAATTGTACAAATGTCTTGCTTCATTTAAGCCATTTTTCAAGTCTCTGTGGTGTTTACATCTGGAGTTATAAAGCTTTAAATAGGGTACCCCCTAAATGGGCAAGGATTGGCAAAATTTGGCTTGTGCCTTAAGAGGTTAACCATTAGTAGGAGAAGAAAATAACTGACTCTGGACCAGCAGATAGGGCCGACTGCACCCAACACCGGTGGCTAGCTAGCTATACCCACGACAGATGCGGTGTCACTGGTTAGCTTAATGCATTTTTTCAATGGTCAGGACAATAATGTTAAGAAGGGAGAAAATCATTCCAAATCCAACCATGTAGAGCAGGTCATATACAGCCAGGGTAGACTAGGGGGTCTGTCAGCGCCAGCATGAAAGATATCGTTGATAAAGTTTTGGTTAGCTAACGTTAACGTTAGGAAAGGCTGGATCAGCAGGTAGCTAGCTAGCTGTCAAAATCTGGTTTATTTGTCATTACAAACCATATGCTGTACAGTACACGATGTAACGAAACTTCGTTTCGCAAAGCTTCGGTGTAACAGACTTTCAGTCTGCTCCCAGCACTTACAAAGGAATACACACATTGTGAAAATCAGAATCACAGTGCACTTAGACAAGACAGGTGCAGTAGGTAAGAGATAGACAATTTCTAATAAATAGTTTTATTAAAACATAGTAAGTAGTAAATATATTGTCAATAATTTATCGAAAACCATGCTGGCTAGCTATCTTGTTGTTGTGTTGTGATAAAAATATATATGACGTTATATTCCATTTGAAATTACGTCTTAAGTTAGTTAGGTTAGGTTGTACTCTTTTATACGGTCTATGGTTGTACTTTATAGATCCCTGAAAGGAAATCCTGTTGTCATCACGACCGTACAATTATGATGTGAAATAAACAATATAACTTAATAGTAACAAATCTGTTATTTCCAGTAATTAGGGGTCCAAGCAGTGAAGCTGGTGGAACCCTATTGTATTTGTTAGGATTATTATTATTATTATTCTTATTTTTCTCCGCTAAAAGTGTCTGAGGCTCAGCAACCATAAGTCGTAGAGCAACCAAATTTGGCAGGTGGGTTCCTATGGCCCCCCACTACTCAGGCACTAAAAATCACCTATGTTGGCCAGATGGTGGCGCTATAACAAAGGGCCATGTTTAATAGGTCATAAGTCCCACACCGTAAGTCAGATCAACACAAAACTTCATCGACCGATGCATCTGAACGTGCTCTACAGCTTTGCCTTTGGCACTACCCATGTCCGCCATATTGTTTGCCCGCCATTTTAACTTTTACGTTGGGGCGTGGAAGCTTTCTCTGCTAAAATGTCTGAGGCTCAGCAACCATAAGTCCTAGAGCAACCAAATTTGGCAGGTGGGTTCTTATGGCCCCCCACTACTCAGGCACTAAAAATCACCTATGTCGGCCAGATGGTGGCGCTATAACAAAGGGTCATACTTTAAAAGGCCATAACTCCCACACCATAAATCAGATCAACACAAAACTTCATCGACCGATGCATCTGAATGTGCTCTACAACTTTGCTATTGGGACCACCTATGTCCGCCATATAGTTTGCCCGCCATTTGGACTTTTTTATTAGTTGGGGTGCGGAAGAGCTGTTGCTGCAAATTCTAAGTGTTACAACATCTAGTAAACTTCTTTACGGCAAGCGACATCCATGGCGACGCAAGTAATCCGACACCATAGGGTCTAGTTTTTATCAGTGAGGGGAAGGTCTGAACGTCGGGGAAGCAATAGAAGACAGTGCCAGCCAGAGTGCATGCTAGGCTATTAAAGGTTTGTTAGTAAAAGCTTTTTGAGAGGATGAATAATTACTTTTCTTTGGCATGGATCCATTTGAAGACAGTATCGGATGAGTTCGTTATGTCTTTAAATCTGTCATTATGGTGAGAAATAGCTAAACCATTTTATTGGTAGGTCTTGAGTTTCTGTGCAAACGCGCGAAAACACACTGGTATAATAAAACAATGATGGCAATACATGTATAGTCCGCTTTGTTCCATTGCTACCATAACATAAACTATCTTGTCTACAGCTGCAGTATCTCGCTGCAATTTCTAATATTGAATATAAACAAAAGACGCAATTTATGCTGTAAATTGAATTCTCAATTTAATCTCTAAATTGACTGTAAGCTTAGGGTTGTAACTAGGTAGTTGTTTCGTAGGTGACTCGTCTTAACT
This sequence comes from Anguilla pacifica, assembly GCA_039654925.1. Classification (NCBI taxonomy): domain Eukaryota; kingdom Metazoa; phylum Chordata; class Actinopteri; order Anguilliformes; family Anguillidae; genus Anguilla; species Anguilla pacifica. The sequence goes on from CM077292.1 coordinate 40,395,804, forward strand.
ATTGCTTGCATTTTTGCATAGACTGCGTTGTTGCTGTTCTTGTTTGTGTTAGTGTTAATCAGTTTAACCTACAGGGTCCAAGTTGAACTATGCGGTTGTTCCCTGCACTTAGAACGGTAGGCTACTGCCCTCTAGGGTTTTCGACACACTTGTTCCTGTTTATGGTTAAACACTTTGTTGTATGTCGCTCTGGATAGGAGCGTCTGCCAAATGCATGTAATGTAATGTAATGCAATATTCCGTAGCAACAAGATAAACCCGACATTAGCCCTAAAATATGCCAATACAGCAGTTAAAACGCTGCTCACTGAATAACGAAATAAACAAGACAGTTTTTTAAAAAATTATACCATGTCATTCTACAGTCACTATCTGGGACTAAACATTGAATAAATATACAATCTTACCATTGGTTTTACGCGTAGATGTCCCTTTTGCGAATGAGTGGTCATATATTGTCTTGGACAATCCGTTTGTGAAAAATACGCGCATCTGTGATGCCTGGGTTGGCAATCTTCATAAATAGCTCTGCGTAATACCACACTTGTTGCTTACGGCGTTTTTAGTGCAATTTGGCTTGATTGACAACTCATTTATTCCGTATATGTATAAGTATAAGCTTTCTAACGATGTATAACATGTATGATTTTGCTTTTGGAATAGCGTTTTATAGGTCAGCGTAACCGAAATATTTCTCATCTGCCAATGTCTAAATAAATAAAACGCTAGGCTGCTCTGCGGCCAGCACGCAGGTCGCGAGTTGATATTTCGTTTTTTGTTTCGTTTTTTCTCAATGTCGTCTTTATTCTTTGAAATGCGTATTCATGTGTTATTATTCTATCTGTCTCTGAGGCGCTCTGAAATGTGCATTCTCTGCTAAGCTGAGCAATGGATTGGAATATGTGTCTGACGTAGTGTTGCACCGTATATCGAAACTTCAGCACTTTTTCGGTCCATAAAAAAGAAACTGTTCGGTATTAGAATATTCCGACGTTCGGTAGTTTTGAGTCAAATGTAAAAGCCAGGGAAATTTGTCTCCCGCGTTACTGATTGAGAGGATGAAAAGTGTCATTTGTCAGAATCTTCGCTAGATGGCAGTAGCAACTAAGGTTGCCAAGTGAGGTGACGTGTGCTTGTGCCTTCACTTCGCTGATACAGCGCAGGCTTCGACTCAGTTGACTTCAGTAGCAATAGGTGTTCTAATTTGTCAATATTTAATTATAGGAAGATGCTGTATTGTTATTGAAATATGCTGCTTTTAGATCTATTTTAAAGTGAAAGACCTGTTTAAAGATAATTTACTTTACAATTGTTTAATTTTTGAAAGTATATTTAATATAGTTTTCTGTGGTTTAGTGTTGTAACACTATAGTCCTATGCTTATTGATATGTTGAACAGGCTTCAACTTAAAGGTTGTTAATAAACCAGGGTTTTAATAAATTGTGAATTCGAAAATGAGGTCAACCCTTGTGGACATTACGTTTCTGATCTATTAAGGTAATTTCAGTATCGTTAGTTACCGAGTATTGAATCAGTATTGCTTCAGTATCGAGTATCGTGATACTAAACCTGGTATCAGTATCAAAGTCAAAATTTTGGTATCATGACAACACTAGTGTGACACTTTTTTTTAGTTGCAGCATGGAAGCGCTGCAGCTGTACATACACGCTGGGCCATCTAAGTGTTACGACATCCCATCTAAGTGTTACGACATAGTAAAGGCCTTTACAGGAAGCGGCCAGGACACATCCGTGGCGACGCAACTAAGTCATCTGACAGCGTCTCTTAGCACAAAATTGGCCATAAGTCATCAATATTTTATACAATCATCATGATATTCAGTAGATATGTTGGGTGAAGGCATATGATCATGAAGGAATAGCCATTTTAAGATCGCTCCATAGGGGGCGCGATGGTGCCAATGCTTGGACCCCTCCCAACGCCGCTTACAGCTTTAATTTTAAATTGAAATACGATATCAAAGTGACACTAGAAGTAGAAGAGCGCAAGCGTGTTCCAGCTGAGCCGTGACGATATAAGCGTGCGTCGTGAGCACAGTACCGGTATGTGTAGTTCCTAAGCGTACTAAACGTACACAACGTTGTACCTTGTACTTCTCATGGGTCAATCGTGCTGCTGACATTATATTTCATGAGTCATATATGTCATGAGTACCACATAATAATAGCTAACTGGTTCCCGACTTGTAACTAAAAATATCGCTTATTGAAAATTGCCCCGTTCATTTTCCCATTGCGGGAAAACGAGGGGAGTGGCTTGGTGACGTTTTCACTTACAAGCTCTACGGTTAGTGCTCACTGGCACATGAAGCCCAAACTAGGGCACAGTCACATTGCCCCGTTTTTTACAGTCTCTGGTTGCAACCAACGCAAGCACAGTGGAGCAAAAGAGTGGAGCCCATGACTACAGGAAAATCCACCCCGAATACCTTATGGTAATTAGACACGCCCACGTCTGGACAACAAGAGTGGCCTTGCAACCACAGAACCGTACTGTCATCACATTTCAAAACACTTAATTGTGCAAGATACGTTTACTGTTAAGATATTTACATAGAAAAATAAGTAAAATAGATCACTAGCTAACTAGCTAGCTAGTCATATAGATTGATAGATAACAGAACTCTAGATACCTAGACAGATATATCACGAGATAACTAGCTAGCAAGTTAGCTAGATAGAGATCGATAGCAAGACAATAAGCTTGCTCCCCCTAGCAAAGTAAATACCCCTAGCTTGTCTTCTTAAAGAAGCTTCAAAACTGCTTACAAATCTGATTTCACCAACAACATATACAAATAAAAAAAGACGAGACTTTATGAGAATCAACTGAAACTGCAAAATGGTCTGAAATTGCGTTTTGACATAGAAACTTGTTTATTTGAAAATGTCTCAAATGTATTAACCGAAAGAACTGGAGAGAAGAATCCTTAGAATAGCGGTTAGTACAGTTGAACGCAGCACACAACATTTTTGGACCTTGCACTTTTACATGGTGAGATCGTATGTAGCTAGCAAATCGGAATAAAACGACGCAGCATCACACCTGCCGCTGAAGCACTCTGCCTGTCTGCGAGGATGGGGAAATCCTTATATGGTCATATGGTAGTAGGACAAGCCACATTGCACACACTGAAATTAACCCAGATTTGGGAATTATGGCTAATTATTTTTTTAAAAATCAGACCCAGGGGAGACATTACAAGGGATGGGATTAACTAGTTAAACCATCATTTCTTATGTAAAAAATTAATTGACTTTATATTTTCTCTGAAAAAATTGGCCTCTTTTCAGCCTTTCCCCATTGACTTAACATTGGGTGGGCGGGGTTTCAAGTTGTTTTTGCAACCAGGCATTGCAGTTCACACAGTAGCCACTGGGGTAAAAGGCTTCACTAATAGAGGCGAGTTGTTGCCCCTTGACGGGTACAGACCTCGCGAACTGTCTGTCAAATTCAGCGTTACATTGTAACATTGCAATGTAGCTAACTATACCATTATTTACATTGCCATCAAGTTCATCAATATATTATGATGATCAGAATAAAGCCGTCTTTACACAGAACATTAACCCCGGAGAACAGGTGGAACAGAGCCCGGTCTGATTTCTGTGTACAGATGTCAAGCCGAAGAAAAGGTGGATTAAACTAAGCCGGGTCTGACCCACCTCACCACCTAGGAGAAAAGCCAGAGCCGGTGTTTGTTCTGTGTAAAGTAGAGCCGGAGAATAGCCGGAGCAAGTGCCATGGTAACCATCTCGCGCGACACTACAAGCATTCCATAACAGCTTGTGGAAGTTAGGCTGTCAGCCGGAAACTGGCAAAACAGTCACTTGGCATTAATTCAAGTGACGGAGAACCATAATAAAGTGGAGCTAGCTTGCTAATAATATTGTTAAGTTAATAGGCTGCGATAGCCTGCAGCGAGAGGGGCAACACCTGGGGGGACAGCGAGGTGAGGGAGCTGTTGATAATTGGAAAAGAAAACTAAATAAAATTAAAGCTGCAAGCGGCGTTGGGAGGGGTCCAAGCATTGGCACCATTGCGCCCCCTATGAAGCAATTTTTAAATGGCTTTTTCCTCATGATCATATGCCTTCACCCAACATATCAACTGAATATCATGATGATTGTATAAAATGTTGATGAGTTATGGCCAATTCTTTGCAAAGAGACGCTGTCGGATGACTTAGTTGCGTCGCCATGGATGTGTCCTGGCCGCTTCCCATAAAGGCCTTTACTTTGTCGTAACACTTAGATGGGATGTAGTAACGCACATATGGCCTGGCGTGTTTGTACAGCTGCAGCGGTTCCATGCTGTAACTAAAAAAGGCGTCACACTAGTGTTGTCATGATACCAAAATTTTGGCTTTGATACCGATACCAAGTTTAGTATCACAATAATTAATACTGAAACGATACTGATTCAATACCCGGTACCTAACGATACTGAAATTAACCTAATGGATCAGAAACATAATGTCCACAAGGGTTGACCTCATTTTCAAATTCACGGATTATTAAAAACCTGGTTTATTAACAACCTTTAAGTTGAAGCCTGTTCAACATATCAATAAGCATAGGCCTATAGTGTTACAACACTAAACCATAGAAAACTATATTAAATATATTTCAAAAATTAAACAGTTGTAAAGTAAATTATCTTTAAACAGGTCTTTCACTATAAAATAGATCTAAAAACTGCATGTTTCAATAACAATACAGCGTCTTCCTATAATAAAATATATACAAATTAGAACAGCTATTGCTACTGAAGTGAACTGAGCCTAAGCTTGCGCTGTATCAGGGAAGTGAATGCACAAGCGCAGGTCACCTCACTTGGCAACCTTAGTTGCTACTGCCATCTAGCGAAGATTCTGACAAACTACACTTTTCATCCTCTAAATCAGTAATGCGGGAGACACGTTTCCCTGGCTTTTACATTTGAGGCAAAACTACCGAACGTCGGAATATTCTAATACCGAACCGTTTCTTTTTTTCTTCTTTTTTTTTTAAGTACCGAGAAAGTGCTGAAGTTTTGGTATACCGTGCAACACTACGTCAGACACATATTACAATCCATTGCTCAGCTTAGCAGAGAATGCACATTTCAGAGCGCCACAGAGACAGATAGAATAATAACACATGAATGCACATTTCAAATAATAAATACGACATTGAGAAAAAACGGAAAAAAAGACGTAATATCAACTCGCGATCTGCGTGCTGCGCACAAAGTAGCCTACCGTTTTATTTATTTAGACATTGGCAGATAAGAAAATTTTTGGTTACGCTTACCTAGAAAACGCTATTCCAAAAGCAAAATCAGACATGTTATACATCGTTAGAAAGCTTATACTCTCACCTACTGAATAAATGAATTGTCAATCAAGCCAAATTGTACTAAAAAGGGCGACAACGCCGTAAGCAACAGGTGTGGTATTACGCACAGCTATTATTGAAGATAGCCGACCCAGGCGTGACAGATGCGCATATATTTCGCAAACGGATTGTCCAAGACAATATATGACCACTCATTCGCAAAAGGGACATCTCTACGCGTAAAACCAATGGTAAGATTGTATATTTATTCAATGTTTAGTCCCAGATATTGACTGTAGAATGACATGGTATAAGTTTTAAAAAACTTTGTCTCGTTCATTTCGTTATTCGGTGAGCAGCGTTTTCACTGCTGTATTGGCATATTTTAGGGCTAATGTCGGGTTTATCTTGTTGCTACGGAATATTGCATTACATTACATTACAGGCATTTGGCAGACGCTCTTATCCAGAGCGACGTAGGCTACAACAAAACGTATAACCATAACCAGGAACAAGTGTGTCGAAAACCCTAGAGGGCAGTAGCCTACCGTTCTAAGTGCAGGGAACAACCGCATAGTTCAACTTGGACCCTGTAGGTTAAACTGACTAACACTAACACAAACAAGAACAGCAACAACGCAGTCTATGCAAAAATACAAGCAATAGTTAAGACGAGTGCATTAACTAAGTCACCTACGAAACAGCTAACTAGTTACAACCCAAATCTTACAGTCAATGTAGAGATTAAATTGAGAATACGATTTACAGCATGAATTGCGTCTTTTGTTCATATTCAATATTAGTAATTGCAGCGAGAAACAGCAGCTGTAGACACAAGATAGTTTATATTATGGTAGCAACGGAACGAAGCGGACGACATAGGCTATGTATTACCGTCATTGTTTAATTATACCAGCGTGTTTTCGCGCATTTACACGAAACTGAAATACTATCAAAAAAAATGGTTTCGCTATTTCTCAGCATAATGACAGATTCAAAGACTAAACGAACTCACCAGATATTGTTTTCAAATGGATGCATGCTCAAGAAAAGTAATTATTCATCCTCTGAAAAAGCTTTTACTAACAAACATTTGGTAGCCTCTTCCAGTGCTTCCCCGACGTTCAGACCCTACCCTCACTGATGAAAACTAGACCCTACGGTGTCGGATTACTTGCGTCGCCATGGATGTCGCTTGCCGTAAAGAAGTTTACTAGATGTCGTAACCGTTTAGATTTGGAGATCCAGCGCTACCGCACCCCACCTAATAAAAAAGTCCAAATGGCGGGCAAACCATATGGCAGACATAGGTGCTCCCAATGGGAAAGTTGTAGAGCACATTCAGATGCATCGGTCGATGAAGTTTTGTGTTGATCTGACTTACGGTGTGGGAGTTATGGCCTTTTAAAGTATGACCCTTTGTTATAGCGCCACCATCTGGCTGACACAGGTGATTTTTCGTGGCTGAGTAGTGGGGGGCCATAGGAACCCACCTACCAAAGTTGGATGGTCTACAATTTATGGTTGCAGAGCCTCAGACATTTCAGTGGAGAAAACTGCCACGCCCCAACTATAAAGTTAAAATGGCGGGCAAACAATATGGCGGACATAGGTGGTCCCAATGGCAAAGATGTAGAGCACGTTCAGATGCATAGGTCGATGAAGTTTTGTGTTGATCTAACTTATGGTGTGGGAGTTATGGCCTTTTACGCATTACCCTTTGTTATAGCGCCACCATCTGGCCGACATAGGTGATATTTAGTGCCTGAGTAGTGGGGGGCCACAGGAACCCACCTGCCAAATTTGGTTGCTCTAGGACTTATGGTTGCTGAGCCTCAGACACTTTTAGCGGAGAAAAATAATAAGAATAATTAAAGCCGCAAGCGGCGTTGGGAGGGGTCCAAGCATTGGCACCATCGCGCCCCCTACGGAGCGATTTTAAAATGGCTTTTTCCTCATGATCATATGCCTTCATCCAACATATCTCCTGAATATCATGATGATCGTATAAAATATTGATGACTTATGGCAAATTTTGTGCTAAGAGACGCTGTCGGATGACTTAGTTGCATCGCCATGGATGTGTCCTGGCCGCTTCCCGTGAAGGCCTTTACTATGTCGTAACACTTAGATGGCATGTCGTAACGAACATATGGCCTGGCGTGTTTGTACAGCTGCAGCGCTTCCATGCTGTAACAAAAAAAGGCATCACACTAGTGTTGTCACGATACCAAAATTTTGACTTTGATACCGATACCAAGTTTAGTATCACAATAATTAATACTGAAACGATACTGATTCAATACTCGGTACCTAACGATAGTGAAATTGCCTTAATAGATCAGAAACTCAATGTCCACAAGGGTTGACCTCATTTTCGAATTCATGGATTATTCAAAACCTGGTTTATTAACAACCTTTGAGTTGAAGCCTGTTCAACATATCAATAAGCATAGGCCTATAGTGTTACAACACTGAATAACAGAGAAATATATCAAATATATTTCAAAAAGTAAACAGTTGTAAACTAAATAATCTTTAAAACAGGTTTTTCACCTTTAAATAGATTTTAAAACTGCATATTTAAATAACAATACAGCATCTATCTATAATAAAATATTTGCAAATTGGAACACCTATTGCTACTGACGTGAACTGAGTGAAAGCTTGCGCTGTATCAAGAAGCTGAGTGCACAAGCGCAAGTCACCTCACTTGGCAACCATAGTTGCTACTGCCTTACAGCGAAGATTCTGACAAATTACACTTTTCATCCTCTCAATCAGTAATGCGGGAGACAATTTTCCCTTGCTTTTACATTTGACTCAAAACTACCGAACTTCGGAATATTCTAATACCGAACCGTTTCTTTTTTTTTAAGTACCGAGAAAGTGCTGAAGTTTTGGTATACCGTGCAACACTGCGTCAGACACATATTCCAATCCATTGCTCAGCTTAGCAGAGAATGCACATTTCAGAGTGCCACAGAGACAGATAGAATAATAACACATGAATGCACATTTAAAATAATAAGTACGACATTGAGAAAAAACGGAAAAAAAGACGTAATACCAACTCGTGATCTGCTTGCTGCGCGCAAAGTAGTCTACCGTTTTATTTATTTAGACATTGGCAGATAAGATAAATTTTGGTTACGCTGACCTATAAAACGCTATTCCAAAAGCAAAATCAGACATGTTATACATCGTTAGAAAGCTTATACTCTCACCTACTGAATAAATGAATTGTCAATCAAGCCAAATTGCACTAAAAAGGGCGACAACGCCGTAAGCAACAGGTATGGTATTACGCACAGCTGTTATTGAAGATAGCCGACCCTGGCGTCACAGATGCGCGTATATTTCGCAAACGGATTGTCCAAGACAATATATGACCACTCATTCGCAAAAGGGACATCTCTACGCGTAAAACCAGTGGTAAGATTGTATATTTATTCGATGTTTAGTCCCAGATATTGAATGTAGAATGACATGGCATAATTTTAAAAAACTTTGTCTCGTTTATTTCCTTATTCAGTGAGCAGCGTTTTCACTGCTATATTGGCATATTTTAGGGCTAACGTCGGGTTTATCTTGTTGCTACGGAATATTACATTACATTCCATTACAATACAGGCATTTGGCAGACGCTCTTATCCAGAGTGACGTACAACAAAGTGTATAACCATAACCAGGAACAAGTGTGTCGAAAACCCTAGAGAGAAATGCCGTTCCAAGTGCAGGGAACAACCGTTAGTTCAACTTGGACCCTGTAGGTTAAACTGATTAACACTAACACAAACAAGAACAGCAAGAACGCAGTCTATGCAAAAATACAAGCAATAGTTAAGACGAGTGCATTAACTAAGTCACCAACGAAACAGCTAACTAGTTACAACCCTAAGCTTACAGTCAATTTAGAGATTAAATTGAGAAAACAATTTCTCTCAGCATAATGATTTAAAGACTAAACGAACTCACCCGATATTGTCTTCAAATGGACCGTATTATTTATTTAGACATTGGCAGACTACAGCATAAATTGCGTCTTTTGTTTATATTCAATATTAGAAATTGCAGCGAGAAACTGCAGCTGTAGACACAAGATAGTTTGTTATGTTATGGTAGCAACGGCACGAAGCGGACTATATGCATTACCGTAATTGTTTCATTGGACCAGCGTGTTTTCGCGCGTTTGCACAGAAACTCAGAACCTATCAATAAAATGGTTTAGCTATTTCTCAGCATAATGACAGATTCAAAGACTAAACGAACTCACCCGATACTGTCTTCAAATGGGTCTATGCCAAAGAAAAGTAATTATTCATCCTCTCAAAAAGCTTTTACTAACAAACTAAGCCTAGCATGCACTCTGGCTGGCATTGTGTTCTATTGCTTCTCCGACGTTCAGACCTTTCCCTCACTGATAAAAACTAGACCCTACAGTGTCAGATTACTTGCGTCGCCATGGATGTCGCTTGCCGTAAAGAAGTTTACTCGATGTCGTAACACTTAGAATTTGCAGCAACAGCTCTTCCGCACCCCACCTAATGAAAAAGTCCAATTGGCGGGCAAACAATATGGGGGACATAGGTGGTCCCAATGGCAAAGTTGTAGAGCACGTTCAGATGCATAGGTTGATGAAGTTTTGTGTTGATCCAACTTATGGTGTGGGAGTTATGACCTTTTAAAGTATGACCCTTTGTTATAGCGCCACCATCTGGCCGACATAGGTGATTTTTAGTGCCTGAGTAGTGGGGGGCCATAGGAACCCACCTACCAAATTTGGTTGGTCTACAACTTATGGTTGCTGAGCCTCAGACATTTTAGTGGAGAAAACTTCCACGCCCCAACTAAAAAGTCAAAATGGCGGGCAAACAATATGGCGGACATAGGTGGTCCCAATGGCGAAGTTGTAGAGCAGGTTCAGCTGCACAAGTCGATGAAGTTTTGTGTTGATCTAACGTATGGTGTTGGAGGTATGGCCTTAAACGCAAAACCCTTTGTTATAGCGCCACCATCTGGCCGACATAGGTGATTTTTAGTGCCTGAGTAGTGGGGGGCCATAGGAACCCACCTGCCAAATTTGGTTGCTCTAGGACTTATGGTTGCTGAGCCTCAGACACTTTTAGCGGAGAAAAATAATAAGAATAATAATCCTAACAGATACAATAGGGTTCCACCAGCTTCGCTGCTTGGACCCCTAATAATAATAATAATAATAATAATAAGAATAATAATAATAATCCTAACAAAAACAATAGGGTTCCACCAGCTTCGCTGCTTGGACCCCTAATAATTAAAGCCGCAAGCGGCGTTGGGAGGGGTCCAAGCATTGGCGCTATCGCGCCCCCTACGGAGCGATTTTAAAATGGCTTTGTCCTCATGATCATATGCCTTCACCCAACATATCTACTGAATATCATGATGATCATATAAAATATTGATGACTTATGGCCAATTTTGTGCTAAGAGACGCTGTCGGATGACTTAGTTGCGTCGCCATAGATGTGTCCTGGCCGCTTCCCGTAAAGGCCTTTACTATGTCGTACGCTTAGATGGGATGTCGTAACACTTAGATGGGAAGTCGTAACACATATATGGCCCTGCGTGTATGTACAGCTGCAGCGCTTCCATGCTGTAACTGAAAAAGGCGTCACACTAGTGTTGTCACGATTCCAAAATTTTGACTTTCATACCAATACCAGGTTTAGTATCACGATACTCAATACTGAAACAATATTGATTCAATATTCGGTACCTAACAATACTGAAAATACCTTCATAGATCAGAAACCTAATGTCCACAAGGGTTGACCTCATTTTCGAATTCACAGTTTATTAAAAACCTGGTTTATTAACAACCTTTAAGTTGAAGCCTGTTCAACATATTAATAAGCATAGGCCTATCGTGTTACAACACTAAACAATAGAAAAATATATTAAATATATTTCAAAAATTTAACTATTGTAAACTAAATAATCTTTAAACAGGTCTTTCACTTTTAAATAGATCTAAAAACAGCATATTCTAATAACAATACAGCATCTTCCTATAATAAAATATTTACAAATTAGAACACCTATTGCTACTGAAGTCAATCGAGTGGAAGCTTGCGCTGTATCACGGAATGAATGCCCAAGCGGCAGGTCACCTCACTTGGCAACCTTAGTTGCTACTGCCGTCTAGCGAAGATTCTGACAAATTACACTTTTCATCCTCAGTAATGCGGGAGACAATTTTCCCTGGCTTTTACATTTGACTCAAAACTACCGAACGTCGGAATATTCTAATACGGAACCGTTTCTTTTTTAAGGACCGAAAAAGTGCTGAAGTTTTGGTATACCGTGCAACACTACGTCAGACACATATTCCAATCCATTGCTCAGCTTAGCAGAGAATGCACATTTCAGAGCGCCACATAGACAGACAGTATAATAACACAAATACACATATCAAATAATAAATACATTTAAAAAAACGAAACAAAAAACGAAATACCAACTCGACAACCCTGCTAGCATGCGTGCTGTGCGAAGAATACCTTATTATTTATTTAGACATTGGCAGACTACAGCATTTGCGTCTTTTGTTTATATTCAAGAGTAATTGCAGGGAGAAACTGCAGCTGTAGACACAAGACAGTTTGTTATATTATGGTAGCAACGGAATGAAGCGGACTACATATATAGGCTATATTTACCGTCATTGTTTTATTATACCAGCGTGCTTTCGCGCGTTTGCAGAGAAACTCAATTACTATCAATAAAAATGGTTTAGCTATTTCTCAGCATAATGACAAAAATAATTTTCAGCCGTCCACGTCGTTTTAGCAACGTTCCAACACTGTCGTCGTCACTGTTCCATGGGTCACAAAAACTATTACACTGACGCTTGCATTGCAGTGTGAAATATCCGCATTATATAATGCCACTAACCTATTTAAAGACACTCAATTTCAAAAATAACGTATATAACCGAAATATTTTGAGCAGTAATACTTACATAGCAACATGACATTTTATCTGTGTTTAGTAGTATAGAGACACAAAATCAATGACAAAGTCCTATCCGCTTCTGTTTTGCGTCAGAAAACGATGTCAGATAGGTCTATCAGCAAAGAAATGGCTTAGCTATGCCCCGAAGTCCTCAATAATAATGGTACTCTCCAAGAAATTATGAAAATCGTTGACAACGTTTCGTTAGGTGCATCGTCTTTAATGCTACGCCACAGTGAATGCGCAAGTGAATGCGAGAAGAAAATATTCCGTTACGCTAAACTATAAAACGCTATTCCAAATGCAAAATCAGACATGTTATACATCGTTAGAAAGCTTATTCTCTCATCTACTGAATAAATGAACTGTCAATCAAGCCAAATTGTACTAAAAACGGCGACAACGCCGTAAGCAACAGGAATCACAAACGGATTGTCCAAGACAATATATGACCACTCAGTCGCAAAAGGGACATCTCTACGCGTAAAACCAATGGCAAGATTGTATATTTATTCAATGTTTAGTCCCAGATATTGACTGTAATATGAGATGGTATAATTAAAAAAAAACTTTGTCTAGTTTATTTCGTTATTCAGTAAGCAGGGTTTTCACTGCTGTATTGGCATATTTTAGGGCAAATGTCGGGTTTATCTTGTTGTTACGGATTATTAGCCTACATTACATTACAGGCATTTGGCAGACGCTCATACCCAGAGCGACGTACAACAAAGTGTCTAACCATAACCAGGAACAAGTGTGTTGAAAACCCTAGAGGGCAGTATCCTACCGTTCCAAGTGCCCCAAGACCGTCCCCTCACTGATAAAAAAAACTAACCCTACGGGGTCAGATTACTTGCGTCGCCATGGATGTCGCTTGCCGTAAAGAAGTTTACTAGATGTCGTAATCGTTTAGATTTGGAGCCACAGCTCTTCCGCACCCCACCTAATAAAAAAGTCCGAATGGCAGGCAAACAATATGGCTGACATATGTAGCCCCAATAGGAAAGTTGTAGAGCACATTCACATGCGTCGGTCTATGAAGTTTTGTGTTGATCTGACTTACGGTGTGGGAGTTATGACCTTTTAGGCAAAATCCTTTGTTATAGCGCCACCATCTGGTCGACATAGGTGATTTTTAGTGCCTGAGTAGTGGGGGGCCATAGGAACCCACCTGCCAAATTTGGTTGCTCCAGGACTTATGGTTGCTGAGCCTCAAACATTTTAGCAGAGAAAGCTTCCACGCCCCAAGGAAAAAGTTAAAATGGCGGCCAAACAATATGGCGGACATAGGTGGTCCCAATGGCAAAGTTGTAGAGCACGTTCAGATGCATAGGTTGATGAAGTTTTGTGTTGATCCAACTTATGGTGTGGGAGTTATGGCCTTTTACGCAAAACCCTTTGTTATAGCGCCACCATCTGGCCGACGTAGGTGATTTTTAGTGCCTGAGTAGTGGGGGGCCATAGGAACCCACCTGCCGAATTTGGTTGCTCTAGTACTTATGGTTGCTGAGCCTCAGACACTTTTAGCGGAGAAAAATAATAATAATAATAATTAAAGCCGCAAGCGGCGTTGGGAGGGGTCCAAGCATTGGCACCATCGCGCCCCCTATGGAGCGATTTTAAAATGGCTTTTTCCTCATGATCATATACATTCACCCAACATATCTACTGAATATCATGATGAACAATGGATTGGAATATGCGTCTGACATAGTAAAATATTGATGACTTATGGCCAAATTTATGCTAAAACATGCTGGCGGATGACTTAGTTGCATTGGCATCGGATGCGTCCTGGCCGCTTCTCGTATAGGTCTTTACTATGTTGTAACACTTAGATTAGATGGCATGTTGTAACACTTAGATGGCCCGGTGTCTGTGTACAGCTGCAGCGCTTCCATGCCGCAACTAAAAAAGGCGTCACACTAGTGTTGTCACGATAGCAAAATTTCGACTTTGATAACGATACCAAGTTTAGTATCATGATAATTGATACTGAAACAATACTGATTCAATACTCGGTACCTAACGATACTGAAATTACCTTAATTGATCAGAAACGCAATGTCCACAAAGGCTGACCTCATTTTCGAATTCACGGTTTATTAAAAGCCTGGTTTATTAACATCCTTTAAGCTGAAGCCTGTTCAACATATCAATAAGCATAGGCCTATAGTGTTACAACACTAAACCATAGAAAACTATATGAAATATATTTCAAAAATTAAACAATTGCAAAGTAAATTATCTTTAAACAGGTCTTTCACTTTTAAATAAATCTAAAAACAGCATATTTCAATAACAATACAGCATCTTCCTATAATATAATATTTACAAATTAGAACACCTATTGCTACTGAAGTCAACTGAGTGTAAGCTTGCGCTGTATCAACCACAAAGAATGCACAAGCGCAGGTCACCTCATTTGCCAACCTTAGTTGCTACTCCCGTCTAGGGAAGATTCTGACAAATTGCACTTTTCATGCTCTAAATCAGTAATGCGGGAGACAATTTTCCCTGGCTTTTACATTTGACTCAAAACTACCGAACGTCAGAATATTCTAATAGCGAACCGTTTATTTATTTATTTATTTTTTTAATTACCGGGAAAGTGCTGAAGTTTTGGAATACCGTGCAACACTACGTCAGACACATATTCCAATCCATTGCTCAGCTTAGCAGAGAATGGACATTTCAGAGCGCCACAGAGACAGATAGAATAATAACACATAAATACACATTTCAAATAATAAATGCGACATTAAGAAAAAACGAAACAAAAGACGAGATATCAAGTCGCGACCTACGCGCAGAGCAGCCTACCCTTTTATTTATGTAGACACTGGCATATAAGAAAATGTTCGGTTACGCTGACCTATAAAACGCTATTCCAAAAGCAAAAACAGACATGTTATACATCGTCAGAAAGCTTATACTCTCACCTACTGAATAAATGAATTGTCAATCAAGCCAAATTGCACTAAAAAGGGCGACAACGCCGTAAGTAACAGGTGTGGTATTACGCACAGGTATTTTTGAAGATAGCCCAGGCGTGACAAATGCGCGTAGCCTATATTTCTCAAACGGACTGTCCAAGACAATATATGACCACTCATTCGCAAAAGGGACATCTCTACGCGTAAAACCAGTGGTAAGATTGTATATTTATTCGATGTTTAGTCCCAGATATTGAATGTAGAATGACATGGCATAATTTTAAAAAACTTTGTCTCGTTTATTTCCTTATTCAGTGAGCAGCGTTTTCACTGCTATATTGGCATATTTTAGGGCTAACGTCGGGTTTATCTTGTTGCTACGGAATATTACATTACATTCCATTACAATACAGGCATTTGGCAGACGCTCTTATCCAGAGTGACGTACAACAAAGTGTATAACCATAACCAGGAACAAGTGTGTTGAAAACCCTAGAGAAAAATGTCGTTCCAAGTGCAGGGAACAACCGTTAGTTCAACTTGGACCCTGTAGGTTAAACTGATTAACACTAACACAAACAAGAACAGCAACAACGCAGTCTATGCAAAAATACAAGCAATAGTTAAGACGAGTGCATTAACTAAGTCACCAACGAAACAGCTAACTAGTTACAACCCTAAGCTTACAGTCAATTTAGAGATTAAATTGAGAAAACAATTTCTCTCAGCATAATGACGGATTTAAAGACTAAACGAACTCACCCGATATTGTCTTCAAATGGACCGTATAATTTATTTAGACATTGGCAGACTACAGCATAAATTGCGTCTTTTGTTTATATTCAATATTAGAAATTGCAGCGAGAAACTGCAGCTGTAGACACAAGATAGTTTGTTATGTTATGGTAGCAACGGCACGAAGCGGACTATATGCATTACCGTCATTGTTTCATTGGACCAGCGTGTTTTCGCGCGTTTGCACAGAAACTCAGAATCTATCAATAAAATGGTTTAGCTATTTCTCAGCATAATGACAGATTCAAAGACTAAACGAACTCACCCGATACTGTCTTCAAATAATGTCTGGCACTGTCTTCCACTGCTTCCCCGACGTTCAGACCGTCCCCTCACTGATAAAAACTAGACCCTACGGTGTCGGATTACTTGCGTCGCCATGGATGTCGCTTGCCGTAAAGAAGTTTACTAGATGTCGTAATCGTTTAGATTTGGAGTCACAGCTCTTCCGCACCCCACCTAATAAAAAAGTCGAAATGGCAGGCAAACAATATGGCGGAGATATGTAGCCCCAACAGCAAAGTTGTAGAGCACATTCACATGCGTCGGTCTATGAAGTTTTGTGTTGATCTGATTTACGGTGTGGGAGTTATAACCTTTTAGGCAAAATCCTTTGTTATAGCGCCACCATCTGGCCGACATAGGTGATTTTTAGTGCCTGAGTAGTGGGGGGCCATAGGAACCCACCTGCCAAATTTGGTTGCTCTAGGACTTATGGTTGCTGAGCCTCAGACATTTTAGCAGAGAAAGCTTCCACGCCCCAACGTAAAAGTTAAAATGGCGGCCAAACAATATAGCGGACATGGGTGGTGCCAATGGCAAAGTTGTAGAGCACGTTCAGATGCATAGGTCGATGAAGTTTTGTGTTGATCTAACTTATGGTGTGGGAGTTATGGCCTTTTACGCAAAACCCTTTGTTATAGCGCCACCATCTGGCCGACATAGGTGATTTTTAGTGCCTGAGTAGTGGGGGGCCATAGGAACCCACCTGCCAAATTTGGTTGCTCTACGACTTATGGTTGCTGAGCCTCAGACACTTTTAGCGGAGAAAAATAATAAGAATAATAATAATAATAATAATAATAAGAATAATAATAATAATCCTAACAAAAACAATAGGGTTCCACCAGCTTCGCTGCTTGGACCCCTAATAATTAAAGCCGCAAGCGGCGTTGGGAGGGGTCCAAGCATTGGCGCTATCGCGCCCCCTACGGAGCGATTTTAAAATGGCTTTGTCCTCATGATCATATGCCTTCACCCAACATATCTACTGAATATCATGATGATCATATAAAATATTGATGACTTATGGCCAATTTTGTGCTAAGAGACGCTGTCGGATGACTTAGTTGCGTCGCCATAGATGTGTCCTGGCCGCTTCCCGTAAAGGCCTTTACTATGTCGTACGCTTAGATGGGATGTCGTAACACTTAGATGGGAAGTCGTAACACATATATGGCCCTGCGTGTATGTACAGCTGCAGCGCTTCCATGCTGTAACTGAAAAAGGCGTCACACTAGTGTTGTCACGATTCCAAA
The DNA here is from genome assembly GCA_039654925.1 of Anguilla pacifica. Taxonomy (NCBI): domain Eukaryota; kingdom Metazoa; phylum Chordata; class Actinopteri; order Anguilliformes; family Anguillidae; genus Anguilla; species Anguilla pacifica. The sequence goes on from CM077292.1 coordinate 40,413,410, forward strand.
ATTTTGACTTTCATACCAATACCAGGTTTAGTATCACGATACTCAATACTGAAACAATATTGATTCAATATTCGGTACCTAACAATACTGAAAATACCTTCATAGATCAGAAACCTAATGTCCACAAGGGTTGACCTCATTTTCGAATTCACAGTTTATTAAAAACCTGGTTTATTAACAACCTTTAAGTTGAAGCCTGTTCAACATATTAATAAGCATAGGCCTATCGTGTTACAACACTAAACAATAGAAAAATATATTAAATATATTTCAAAAATTTAACTATTGTAAACTAAATAATCTTTAAACAGGTCTTTCACTTTTAAATAGATCTAAAAACAGCATATTCTAATAACAATACAGCATCTTCCTATAATAAAATATTTACAAATTAGAACACCTATTGCTACTGAAGTCAATCGAGTGGAAGCTTGCGCTGTATCACGGAATGAATGCCCAAGCGGCAGGTCACCTCACTTGGCAACCTTAGTTGCTACTGCCGTCTAGCGAAGATTCTGACAAATTACACTTTTCATCCTCAGTAATGCGGGAGACAATTTTCCCTGGCTTTTACATTTGACTCAAAACTACCGAACGTCGGAATATTCTAATACGGAACCGTTTCTTTTTTAAGGACCGAAAAAGTGCTGAAGTTTTGGTATACCGTGCAACACTACGTCAGACACATATTCCAATCCATTGCTCAGCTTAGCAGAGAATGCACATTTCAGAGCGCCACATAGACAGACAGTATAATAACACAAATACACATATCAAATAATAAATACATTTAAAAAAACGAAACAAAAAATGAAATACCAACTCGACAACCCTGCTAGCATGCGTGCTGTGCGAAGAATACCTTATTATTTATTTAGACATTGGCAGACTACAGCATTTGCGTCTTTTGTTTATATTCAAGAGTAATTGCAGGGAGAAACTGCAGCTGTAGACACAAGACAGTTTGTTATATTATGGTAGCAACGGAATGAAGCGGACTACATATATAGGCTATATTTACCGTCATTGTTTTATTATACCAGCGTGCTTTCGCGCGTTTGCAGAGAAACTCAATTACTATCAATAAAAATGGTTTAGCTATTTCTCAGCATAATGACAAAAATAATTTTCAGCCGTCCACGTCGTTTTAGCAACGTTCCAACACTGTCGTCGTCACTGTTCCATGGGTCACAAAAACTATTACACTGACGCTTGCATTGCAGTGTGAAATATCCGCATTATATAATGCCACTAACCTATTTAAAGACACTCAATTTCAAAAATAACGTATATAACCAAAATATTTTGAGCAGTAATACTTACATAGCAACATGACATTTTATCTGTGTTTAGTAGTATAGAGACACAAAATCAATGACAAAGTCCTATCCGCTTCTGTTTTGCGTCAGAAAACGATGTCAGATAGGTCTATCAGCAAAGAAATGGCTTAGCTATGCCCCGAAGTCCTCAATAATAATGGTACTCTCCAAGAAATTATGAAAATCGTTGACAACGTTTCGTTAGGTGCATCGTCTTTAATGCTACGCCACAGTGAATGCGCAAGTGAATGCGAGAAGAAAATATTCCGTTACGCTAAACTATAAAACGCTATTCCAAATGCAAAATCAGACATGTTATACATCGTTAGAAAGCTTATTCTCTCATCTACTGAATAAATGAACTGTCAATCAAGCCAAATTGTACTAAAAACGGCGACAACGCCGTAAGCAACAGGAATCACAAACGGATTGTCCAAGACAATATATGACCACTCAGTCGCAAAAGGGACATCTCTACGCGTAAAACCAATGGCAAGATTGTATATTTATTCAATGTTTAGTCCCAGATATTGACTGTAATATGAGATGGTATAATTAAAAAAAAACTTTGTCTAGTTTATTTCGTTATTCAGTAAGCAGGGTTTTCACTGCTGTATTGGCATATTTTAGGGCAAATGTCGGGTTTATCTTGTTGTTACGGATTATTAGCCTACATTACATTACAGGCATTTGGCAGACGCTCATACCCAGAGCGACGTACAACAAAGTGTCTAACCATAACCAGGAACAAGTGTGTTGAAAACCCTAGAGGGCAGTATCCTACCGTTCCAAGTGCCCCAAGACCGTCCCCTCACTGATAAAAAAAACTAACCCTACGGGGTCAGATTACTTGCGTCGCCATGGATGTCGCTTGCCGTAAAGAAGTTTACTAGATGTCGTAATCGTTTAGATTTGGAGCCACAGCTCTTCCGCACCCCACCTAATAAAAAAGTCCAAATGGCAGGCAAACAATATGGCTGACATATGTAGCCCCAATAGGAAAGTTGTAGAGCACATTCACATGCGTCGGTCTATGAAGTTTTGTGTTGATCTGACTTACGGTGTGGGAGTTATGACCTTTTAGGCAAAATCCTTTGTTATAGCGCCACCATCTGGTCGACATAGGTGATTTTTAGTGCCTGAGTAGTGGGGGGCCATAGGAACCCACCTGCCAAATTTGGTTGCTCCAGGACTTATGGTTGCTGAGCCTCAAACATTTTAGCAGAGAAAGCTTCCACGCCCCAAGGAAAAAGTTAAAATGGCGGCCAAACAATATGGCGGACATAGGTGGTCCCAATGGCAAAGTTGTAGAGCACGTTCAGATGCATAGGTTGATGAAGTTTTGTGTTGATCCAACTTATGGTGTGGGAGTTATGGCCTTTTACGCAAAACCCTTTGTTATAGCGCCACCATCTGGCCGACGTAGGTGATTTTTAGTGCCTGAGTAGTGGGGGGCCATAGGAACCCACCTGCCGAATTTGGTTGCTCTAGTACTTATGGTTGCTGAGCCTCAGACACTTTTAGCGGAGAAAAATAATAATAATAATAATTAAAGCCGCAAGCGGCGTTGGGAGGGGTCCAAGCATTGGCACCATCGCGCCCCCTATGGAGCGATTTTAAAATGGCTTTTTCCTCATGATCATATACATTCACCCAACATATCTACTGAATATCATGATGAACAATGGATTGGAATATGCGTCTGACATAGTAAAATATTGATGACTTATGGCCAAATTTATCCTAACAAAAACAATAGGGTTCCACCAGATTCGCTGCTTGGACCCCTAATAATTAAAGCCGCAAGCGGCGTTGGGAGGGGTCCAAGCATTGGCGCTATCGCGCCCCCTACGGAGCGATTTTAAAATGGCTTTGTCCTCATGATCATATGCCTTCACCCAACATATCTACTGAATATCATGATGATCATATAAAATATTGATGACTTATGGCCAATTTTGTGCTAAGAGACGCTGTCGGATGACTTAGTTGCGTCGCCATAGATGTGTCCTGGCCGCTTCCCGTAAAGGCCTTTACTATGTCGTACGCTTAGATGGGATGTCGTAACACTTAGATGGGAAGTCGTAACACATATATGGCCCGGCGTGTATGTACAGCTGCAGCGCTTCCATGCTGTAACTGAAAAAGGCGTCACACTAGTGTTGTCACGATTCCAAAATTTTGACTTTCATACCAATACCAGGTTTAGTATCACGATACTCAATACTGAAACAATATTGATTCAATATTCGGTACCTAACAATACTGAAAATACCTTCATAGATCAGAAACCTAATGTCCACAAGGGTTGACCTCATTTTCGAATTCACAGTTTATTAAAAACCTGGTTTATTAACAACCTTTAAGTTGAAGCCTGTTCAACATATTAATAAGCATAGGCCTATCGTGTTACAACACTAAACAATAGAAAAATATATTAAATATATTTCAAAAATTTAACTATTGTAAACTAAATAATCTTTAAACAGGTCTTTCACTTTTAAATAGATCTAAAAACAGCATATTCTAATAACAATACAGCATCTTCCTATAATAAAATATTTACAAATTAGAACACCTATTGCTACTGAAGTCAATCGAGTGGAAGCTTGCGCTGTATCACGGAATGAATGCCCAAGCGGCAGGTCACCTCATTTGCCAACCTTAGTTGCTACTGCCGTCTAGCGAAGATTCTGACAAATTACACTTTTCATCCTCAGTAATGCGGGAGACAATTTTCCCTGGCTTTTACATTTGACTCAAACTACCGAACGTCGGAATATTCTAATACCGAAGCGTTTCTTTTTTTTTTCTTTTTTTTAAGTACCGAGAAAGTGCTGAAGTTTTGGTATACCGTGCAACACTACGTCAGACACATATTCCAATCCATTGCTCATCTTAGCAGAGAATGCACATTTCAGAGCGCCACAGAGACAGATAGAATAATAACACATAAATGCACATTTCAAATAATAAATACGACATTGAGAAAAAACGGAAAAAAGACGTAATATCAACTCGCGATCTGCGTGCTGCGCGCAAAGGAGTCTACCGTTTTATTTATTTAGACATTGGCAGATAAGATAAATTTTGGTTACGCTGACCTATAAAACGCTATTCCAAAAGCAAAATCAGACATGTTATACATCGTTAGAAAGCTTATACTCTCACCAACTGAATAAATGAATTGTCAATCAAGCCAAATTGCACTGAAAAGGTTGACAACGCCGTAAGCAACAGGTGTGGTATTAAGCACAGCTGTTATTGAAGATAGCCGACCCTGGCGTCACAGATGCGCGTATATTTCGCAAACGGATTGTCCAAGACAATATATGACCACTCATTCGCAAAAGGGACATCTCTACGCGTAAAACCAGTGGTAAGAATTTATATTTATTCAATGTTTAGTCCCAGATATTGAATGTAGAATGACATGGCATAATTTTAAAAAACTTTGTCTCGTTTATTTCCTTATTCAGTGAGCAGCGTTTTCACTGCTATATTGGCATATTTTAGGGCTAACGTCGGGTTTATCTTGTTGCTACGGAATATTACATTACATTCCATTACAATACAGGCATTTGGCAGACGCTCTTATCCAGAGTGACGTACAACAAAGTTTATAACCATAACCAGGAACAAGTGTGTCGAAAACCCTAGAGAGAAATGCCGTTCCAAGTGCAGGGAACAACCGTTAGTTCAACTTGGACCCTGTAGGTTAAACTGATTAACACTAACACAAACAAGAACAGCAACAACGCAGTCTATGCAAAAATACAAGCAATAGTTAAGACGAGTGCATTGACTAAGTCACCAACGAAACAGCTAACTAGTTACAACCCTAAGCTTACAGTCAATTTAGAGATTAAATTGAGAAAAAAATTTCTCTCAGCATAATGACGGATTTAAAGACTAAACGAACTCACCCGATATTGTCTTCAAATGGACCGTATAATTTATTTAGACATTGGCAGACTACAGCATAAATTGCGTCTTTGTTTATATTCAATATTAGAAATTGCAGCGAGAAACTGCAGCTGTAGACACAAGATAGTTTGTTATGTTATGGTAGCAACGGCACGAAGCGGACTATATGCATTACCGTCATTGTTTCATCGCGCGTTTGCACAGAAACTCAGAATCTATCAATAAAATGGTTTAGCTATTTCTCAGCATAATGACAGATTCAAAGACTAAACGAACTCACCCGATACTGTCTTCAAACAATGTCTGGCACTGTCTTCCACTGCTTCCCCGACGTTCAGACCGTCCCCTCACTGATAAAAAGTAGACCCTACGGTGTCGGATTACTTGCGTCGCCATGGATGTCGCTTGCCGTAAAGAAGTTTACTAGATGTCGTAATCGTTTAGATTTGGAGCCACAGCTCTTCCGCACCCCACCTAATAAAAAAGTCGAAATGGCAGGCAAACAATATGTCGGAGATATGTAGCCCCAACAGCAAAGTTGTAGAGCACATTCACATGCGTCGGTCTATGAAGTTTTGTGTTGATCTGATTTACGGTGTGGGAGTTATGACCTTTTAGGCAAAATCCTTTGTTATAGCGCCACCATCTGGCCGACATAGGTGATTTTTAGTGCCTGAGTAGTGGGGGGCGATAGGAACCCACCTGCCAAATTTGGTTGCTCTAGGACTTATGGTTGCTGAGCCTCAGACATTTTAGCAGAGAAAGCTTCCACGCCCCAACGTAAAAGTTAAAATGGCGGGCAAACAATATGGCGGACATGGGTGGTGCCAATGGCAAAGTTGTAGAGCACGTTCAGATGCATAGGTCGATGAAGTTTTGTGTTGATCTAACTTATGGTGTGGGAGTTATGGCCTTTTACGCAAAACCCTTTGTTATAGCGCCACCATCTGGCCGACATAGGTGATTTTTAGTGCCTGAGTAGTGGGGGGCCATAGGAACCCACCTGCCAAATTTGGTTGCTCTACGACTTATGGTTGCTGAGCCTCAGACACTTTTAGCGGAGAAAAATAATAAGAATAATAATAATAATAATAATAATAATAATTAAAGCCGCAAGCGGCGTTGGGAGGGGTCCAAGCATTGGCACCATCGCGCCCCCTATGGAGCGATTTTAAAATGGCTTTGTCCTCTTGATCATATGCCATCACCCAACATACCTACTGAATATCATGATGATCGTATAAAATATTGATGACTTATGGCAAATTTTGTGCTAAGAGACGCTGTCAGATGACTTAGTTACGTCGCCATGGATATGTCCTGGCCGCTTCCCGCGAAGGCCTTTACTATGTCGTAACACTTAGATGGCATGTCGTAACACTTAGATGGTCCGGCGTGTATGCACAGCTGCAGTGTTTCTGTGCCGCAACTAAAAAAGGCGTCACACTAGTAATGTCACGATACCAAAATTTTGACTTTGATAGTGATACCAGGTTTAGTATTACGATACTCAATACTGAAATGATACTTGAAAAATAAACAACGTTAATTCGATACTCGGTACCTAACGATACTGAAATTACTTTAATAGATGAGAAATGTAATGTCCACAAGGGCTGACCTCATTTTCGAATTCATGGTTTATTAACTACCTGGTTCATTAACAACCTTTAAGTTGAAGCCTCTTCAACATATTAATATGCATAGGCCTATAGTGTTACAACACTGAACAATAGAAAAATATGTTAAATATATTTCAAAAATTAAACAGTTGTAAACTAAATAATATTTACAACAGGTCTTTCACCTTTAAATAGATTTAAAAACAGTATATTTTAATAACAATGCAGCATCTATATATAATAAAATATTTCCAAATTGGAACACCTATTGCTACTGAAGTGAACTGAGTCAAAGCTTGCGCTGTATCAAGGAGCTGAGTGCAAGCACAAGTCACCTCACTTGGCAACCTTAGTTGCTACTGCCTTCTAGCGAAGATTCTGACAAATTACACTTTTCATCCTCTCAATCAGTAATGCGGGAGACAATTTTCCCTGGCTTTTACATTTGACTCAAACTACCGAACGTCGGAATATTCTAATACCGAAGCGTTTCTTTTTTTTTTTTTTTTAAGTACCGAGAAAGTGCTGAAGTTTTGGTATACCGTGCAACACTACGTCAGACACATATTCCAATCCATTGCTCAGCTTAGCAGAGAATGCACATTTCAGAGCGCCACAGAGACAGATAGAATAATAACACATAAATGCACATTTCAAATAATAAATACGACATTGAGAAAAAACGGAAATAAAAGACGTAATATCAACTCGCGATCTGAGTGCTGCGCGCAAAGTAGTCTACCGTTTTATTTATTTAGACATTGGCAGATAAGATAAATTTTGGTTACGCTGACCTATAAAACGCTATTCCAAAAGCAAAATCAGACATGTTATACATCGTTAGAAAGCTTATACTCTCACCTACTGAATAAATGAATTGTCAATCAAGCCAAATTGCACTAAAAAGGGCGACAACGCCGTAAGCAACAGGTGTGGTATTAAGCACAGCTGTTATTGAAGATAGCCGACCCTGGCGTCACAGATGCGCGTATATTTCGCAAACGGATTGTCCAAGACAATATATGACCACTCATTCGCAAAAGGGACATCTCTACGCGTAAAACCAGTGGTAAGAATTTATATTTATTCGATGTTTAGTCCCAGATATTGAATGTAGAATGACATGGCATAATTTTAAAAAACTTTGTCTCGTTTATTTCCTTATTCAGTGAGCAGCGTTTTCACTGCTATATTGGCATATTTTAGGGCTAACGTCGGGTTTATCTTGTTGCTACGGAATATTACATTACATTCCATTACAATACAGGCATTTGGCAGACGCTCTTATCCAGAGTGACGTACAACAATAACCAGGAACAAGTGTGTCGAAAACCCTAGAGAGAAATGCCGTTCCAAGTGCAGGGAACAACCGTTAGTTCAACTTGGACCCTGTAGGTTAAACTGATTAACACTAACACAAACAAGAACAGCAACAACGCAGTCTATGCAAAAATACAAGCAATAGTTAAGACGAGTGCATTAACTAAGTCACCAACGAAACAGCTAACTAGTTACAACCCTAAGCTTACAGTCAATTTAGAGATTAAATTGAGAAAACAATTTCTGTCAGCATAATGACGGATTTAAAGACTAAACGAACTCACCCGATATTGTCTTCAAATGGACCGTATTATTTATTTAGACATTGGCAGACTACAGCATAAATTGCGTCTTTTGTTTATATTCAATATTAGAAATTGCAGCGAGAAACTGCAGCTGTAGACACAAGATAGTTTGTTATGTTATGGTAGCAACGGCACGAAGCGGACTATATGCATTACCGTCATTGTTTCATTGGACCAGCGTGTTTTCGTGCGTTTGCACAGAAACTCAGAACCTATCAATAAAATGGTTTAGCTATTTCTCAGCATAATGACAGATTCAAAGACTAAACGAATTCACCCGATACTGTCTCCAAATAATGTCTGGCACTGTCTTCCACTGCTTCCCCGACGTTCAGACCGTGCCCTCACTGATAAAAACTAGACCCTACGGTGTCGGATTACTTGCGTCGCCATGGATGTCGCTTGCCGTAAAGAAGTTTACTAGATGTCGTAATCGTTTAGATTTGGAGCCACAGCTCTTCCGCACCCCACCTAATAAAAAAGTCCAAATGGCAGGCAAACAATATGGCGGAGATATGTAGCCCCAACAGCAAAGTTGTAGAGCACATTCACATGCGTCGGTCTATGAAGTTTTGTGTTGATCTGATTTACGGTGTGGGAGTTATGACCTTTTAGGCAAAATCCTTTGTTATAGCGCCACCATCTGGCCGACATAGGTGATTTTTAGTGCCTGAGTAGTGGGGGGCCATAGGAACCCACCTGCCAAATTTGGTTGCTCTAGGACTTAAGGTTGCTGAGCCTCAGACATTTTAGCAGAGAAAGCTTCCACGCCCCAACGTAAAAGTTAAAATGGCGGGCAAACAATATGGCGGACATGGGTGGTGCCAATGGCAAAGTTGTAGAGCACGTTCAGATGCATAGGTCGATGAAGTTTTGTGTTGATCTAACTTATGGTGTGGGAGTTATGGCCTTTTATGCAAAACCCTTTGTTATAGCGCCACCATCTGGCTGACATAGGTGATTTTTAGTGCCTGAGTAGTGGGGGGCCATAGGAACCCACCTGCCAAATTTGGTTGCTCTACGACTTATGGTTGCTGAGCCTCACACACTTTTAGCGGAGAAAAATAATAAGAATAATAATAATAATAATAATAATCCTAACAAAAACAATAGGGTTCCACCAGCTTCGCTGCTTGGACCCCTAATAATAATTAAAGCCGCAAGCGGCGTTGGGAGGGGTCCAAGCATTGGCACCATCGCGCCCCCTATGGAGCGATTTTAAAATGGCTTTTTCCTCATGATCATATACATTCACCCAACATATCTACTGAATATCATGATGAACAATGGATTGGAATATGCGTCTGACATAGTAAAATATTGATGACTTATGGCCAAATTTATGCTAAAACATGCTGGCGGATGACTTAGTTGCATTGGCATCGGATGCGTCCTGGCCGCTTCTCGTATAGGTCTTTACTATGTTGTAACACTTAGATTAGATGGCATGTTGTAACACTTAGATGGCCCGGTGTCTGTGTACAGCTGCAGCGCTTCCATGCCGCAACTAAAAAAGGCGTCACACTAGTGTTGTCACGATAGCAAAATTTCGACTTTGATAACGATACCAAGTTTAGTATCATGATAATTGATACTGAAACAACACTGATTCAATACTCGGTACCTAACGATACTGAAATTACCTTAATTGATCAGAAACGCAATGTCCACAAAGGCTGACCTCATTTTCGAATTCACGGTTTATTAAAAGCCTGATTTATTAACATCCTTTAAGCTGAAGCCTGTTCAACATATCAATAAGCATAGGCCTATAGTGTTACAACACTAAACCATAGAAAACTATATGAAATATATTTCAAAAATTAAACAATTGCAAAGTAAATTATCTTTAAACAGGTCTTTCACTTTTAAATAAATCTAAAAACAGCATATTTCAATAACAATACAGCATCTTCCTATAATATAATATTTACAAATTAGAACACCTATTGCTACTGAAGTCAACTGAGTGTAAGCTTGCGCTGTATCAACCACAAAGAATGCACAAGCGCAGGTCACCTCATTTGCCAACCTTAGTTGCTACTCCCGTCTAGGGAAGATTCTGACAAATTGCACTTTTCATGCTCTAAATCAGTAATGCGGGAGACAATTTTCCCTGGCTTTTACATTTGACTCAAAACTACCGAACGTCAGAATATTCTAATAGCGAACCGTTTATTTATTTATTTTTTTTTTTAATTACCGGGAAAGTGCTGAAGTTTTGGAATACCGTGCAACACTACGTCAGACACATATTCCAATCCATTGCTCAGCTTAGCAGAGAATGGACATTTCAGAGCGCCACAGAGACAGATAGAATAATAACACATAAATACACATTTCAAATAATAAATGCGACATTAAGAAAAAACGAAACAAAAGACGAGATATCAAGTCGCGACCTACGCGCAGAGCAGCCTACCCTTTTATTTATGTAGACACTGGCATATAAGAAAATGTTCGGTTACGCTGACCTATAAAACGCTATTCCAAAAGCAAAAACAGACATGTTATACATCGTCAGAAAGCTTATACTCTCACCTACTGAATAAATGAATTGTCAATCAAGCCAAATTGCACTAAAAAGGGCGACAACGCCGTAAGTAACAGGTGTGGTATTACGCACAGCTATTTTTGAAGATAGCCCAGGCGTGACAAATGCGCGTAGCCTATATTTCTCAAACGGACTGTCCAAGACAATATATGACCACTCATTCGCAAAAGGGACATCTCTACGCGTAAAACCAGTGGTAAGATTGTATATTTATTCGATGTTTAGTCCCAGATATTGAATGTAGAATGACATGGCATAATTTTAAAAAACTTTGTCTCGTTTATTTCCTTATTCAGTGAGCAGCGTTTTCACTGCTATATTGGCATATTTTAGGGCTAACGTCGGGTTTATCTTGTTGCTACGGAATATTACATTACATTCCATTACAATACAGGCATTTGGCAGACGCTCTTATCCAGAGTGACGTACAACAAAGTGTATAACCATAACCAGGAACAAGTGTGTTGAAAACCCTAGAGAAAAATGTCGTTCCAAGTGCAGGGAACAACCGTTAGTTCAACTTGGACCCTGTAGGTTAAACTGATTAACACTAACACAAACAAGAACAGCAACAACGCAGTCTATGCAAAAATACAAGCAATAGTTAAGACGAGTGCATTAACTAAGTCACCAACGAAACAGCTAACTAGTTACAACCCTAAGCTTACAGTCAATTTAGAGATTAAATTGAGAAAACAATTTCTCTCAGCATAATGACGGATTTAAAGACTAAACGAACTCACCCGATATTGTCTTCAAATGGACCGTATAATTTATTTAGACATTGGCAGACTACAGCATAAATTGCGTCTTTTGTTTATATTCAATATTAGAAATTGCAGCGAGAAACTGCAGCTGTAGACACAAGATAGTTTGTTATGTTATGGTAGCAACGGCACGAAGCGGACTATATGCATTACCGTCATTGTTTCATTGGACCAGCGTGTTTTCGCGCGTTTGCACAGAAACTCAGAATCTATCAATAAAATGGTTTAGCTATTTCTCAGCATAATGACAGATTCAAAGACTAAACGAACTCACCCGATACTGTCTTCAAATAATGTCTGGCACTGTCTTCCACTGCTTCCCCGACGTTCAGACCGTCCCCTCACTGATAAAAACTAGACCCTACGGTGTCGGATTACTTGCGTCGCCATGGATGTCGCTTGCCGTAAAGAAGTTTACTAGATGTCGTAATCGTTTAGATTTGGAGTCACAGCTCTTCCGCACCCCACCTAATAAAAAAGTCGAAATGGCAGGCAAACAATATGGCGGAGATATGTAGCCCCAACAGCAAAGTTGTAGAGCACATTCACATGCGTCGGTCTATGAAGTTTTGTGTTGATCTGATTTACGGTGTGGGAGTTATAACCTTTTAGGCAAAATCCTTTGTTATAGCGCCACCATCTGGCCGACATAGGTGATTTTTAGTGCCTGAGTAGTGGGGGGCCATAGGAACCCACCTGCCAAATTTGGTTGCTCTAGGACTTATGGTTGCTGAGCCTCAGACATTTTAGCAGAGAAAGCTTCCACGCCCCAACGTAAAAGTTAAAATGGCGGGCAAACAATATAGCGGACATGGGTGGTGCCAATGGCAAAGTTGTAGAGCACGTTCAGATGCATAGGTCGATGAAGTTTTGTGTTGATCTAACTTATGGTGTGGGAGTTATGGCCTTTTACGCAAAACCCTTTGTTATAGCGCCACCATCTGGCCGACATAGGTGATTTTTAGTGCCTGAGTAGTGGGGGGCCATAGGAACCCACCTGCCAAATTCGGTTGCTCTACGACTTATGGTTGCTGAGCCTCAGACACTTTTAGCGGAGAAAAATAATAAGAATAATAATAATAATAATCCTAACAAAAACAATAGGGTTCCACCAGCTTCGCTGCTTGGACCCCTAATAATAATAATAATTAAAGCCGCAAGCGGCGTTGGGAGGGGTCCAAGCATTGGCACCATCGCGCCCCCTATGGAGCGATTTTAAAATGGCTTTGTCCTCATGATCATATGCCTTCACCCAACATATCTACTGAATATCATGATAATTGTATAAAATATTGATGACTTATGGCCAATTTTGTGCTAAGAGACGCTGTCGGATGACTTGGTTGAGTCGCCATGGATGTGTCCTGGCCGCTTCCCGTAAAGGCCTTTACTATGTCGTAACACTTAGATGGCATGTCGTAACACTTAGATGGTCCGGCATGTATGCACAGCTGCAGTGTTTCTGTGCCGCAACTAAAAAAGGCGTCACACTAGTAATGTCACGATACCAAAATTTTGACTTTGATAGTGATACCAGGTTTAGTATTACGATACTCAATACTGAAATGATACTTGAAAAATAAACAATGTTAATTCGATACTCGGTACCTAACGATACTGAAATTACTTTAATAGATGAGAAATGTAATGTCCACAAGGGCTGACCTCATTTTCGAATTCATGGTTTATTAACTACCTGGTTCATTAACAACCTTTAAGTTGAAGCCTCTTCAACATATTAATATGCATAGGCCTACAGTGTTACAACACTGAACAATAGAAAAATATGTTAAATATATTTCAAAAATTAAACAGTTGTAAACTAAATAATATTTACAACAGGTCTTTCACCTTTAAATAGATTTAAAAACAGTATATTTTAATAACAATGTAGCATCTATATATAATAAAAGATTTCCAAATTGGAACACCTATTGCTACTGAAGTGAACTGAGTCAAAGCTTGCGCTGTATCAAGGAGCTGAGTGCAAGCACAAGTCACCTCACTTGGCAACCTTAGTTGCTACTGCCTTCTAGCGAAGATTCTGACAAATTACACTTTTCATCCTCTCAATCAGTAATGCGGGAGACAATTTTCCCTGGCTTTTACATTTGACTCAAACTACCGAACGTCGGAATATTCTAATACCGAAGCGTTTCTTTTTTTTTTCTTTTTTTTTAAGTACCGAGAAAGTGCTGAAGTTTTGGTATACCGTGCAACACTACGTCAGACACATATTCCAATCCATTGCTCAGCTTAGCAGAGAATGCACATTTCAGAGCGCCACAGAGACAGATAGAATAATAACACATAAATGCACATTTCAAATAATAAATACGACATTGAGAAAAAACGGAAATAAAAGACGTAATATCAACTCGCGATCTGCGTGCTGCGCGCAAAGTAGCCTACCGTTTTATTTATTTACACATTGGCAGATAAGAAACATTTTGGTTACGCTGACCTATAAAACGCTATTCCAAAAGCAAAATCAGACATGTTATACATCGTTAGAAAGCTTATACTCTCACCTACGGAATAAATGAATTGTCAATCAAGCCAAATTGTACTAAAAAGGGCGACAACGCCGTAAGCAACAGGTGTGGTATTACGCACAGCTATTATTGAAGATAGCCGACCCCAGGCGTGACAGATGCGCGTATATTTCGCAAACAGATTGTCCAAGACAATATATGACCACTCATTCGCAAAGGGACATCTCTACGCGTAAAACCAATGGTAAGATTGTGTATTTATTAAATGCGTAGTCCCAGATATTGACTGTATAATGACATGGTATAATTTTTAAAAAAACGTTGTCTCGTTTATTTCGTCATTCAGTGAGCAGCGTTTTCACTGCTATTGGCATATTTTAGGGATAATGTCTGGTTTATCTTGTTGCTACGGAATATCACATTACATTACATTACAGGCATTTGGCAGACGCTCTTATCCAGAGCGACGTACAACAAAGTGTATAACCATAACCAGGAACAAGTGTGTCGAAAACCTTAGAGGGCAGTAGCCTACCGTTCCAAGTGCAGGGAACAACTGCATAGTTCAACTTGGAACCTGTAGGTTAAACTGGTTAACACCAACACAAACAAGAACAGCAACAACGCAGTCTATGCAAAAATACAAGCAATAGTTAAGACGAGTGCATTAACTAAGTCACCTACGAAACAGCTAACTAGTTACAACCCTAACCTTACAATAAATTTAGAGATTAAATTGAGAATACGATTTCTCTCAGCATAATGACAGATTTAAAGACTGAACGAACTCACCCGTTATTGTCTTCAAATGGATCCATGTCAAAGAAAAGCAATGATTCATCCTCTTAAAGCTTTACCGTAGCATATTATTTATTTAGACATTGGCAGAGTACAGTATAAATTGCGTCTTTTGTGAATATTCAATGTTAGAAATTGCAGCGAGAAACTGCAGCTGTAGACACAAGATAGTCTGTTATCTTATGGTAGCAACGGAACGAAGCGGACTATATATGTATTAGGCTACCGTCATTGTTTCATTATACCAGCGTGTTTTCGCGCGTTTGCACAGAAACTCAGAACCTATCAATAAAATGGTTTAGCTATTTCTCAGCATAATGACAGATTCAAAGACTAGACGAACTCACCCGATACTGTCTTCAAATAATGTCTGGCACTGTCTTCCACTGCTTCCCCGACGTTCAGACCGTCCCCTCACTGATAAAAACTAGACGCTACGGTGTCGGATTACTTGCGTCGCCATGGATGTCGCTTGCCGTAAAGAAGTTTACTAGATGTCGTAACCGTTTAGATTTGGAGCCACAGCTCTTCCGCACCCCACCTAATAAAAAAGTCGAAATGGCAGGCAAACAATATGGCGGAGATATGTAGCCCCAACAGCAAAGTTGTAGAGCACATTCACATGCGTCGGTCTATGAAGTTTTGTGTTGATCTGATTTACGGTGTGGGAGTTATGACCTTTTAGGCAAAATCCTTTGTTATAGCGCCACCATCTGGCCGACATAGGTGATTTTTAGTGCCTGAGTAGTGGGGGGCCATAGGAACCCACCTGCCAAATTTGGTTGCTCTAGGACTTATGGTTGCTGAGCCTCAGACATTTTAGCAGAGAAAGCTTCCACGCCCCAACGTAAAAGTTAAAATGGCGGGCAAACAATATGGCGGACATGGGTGGTGCCAATGGCAAAGTTGTAGAGCACGTTCAGATGCATAGGTCGATGAAGTTTTGTGTTGATCTAACTTATGGTGTGGGAGTTATGGCCTTTTATGCAAAACCCTTTGTTATAGCGCCACCATCTGGCCGACATAGGTGATTTTTAGTGCCTGAGTAGTGGGGGGCCATAGGAACCCACCTGCCAAATTTGGTTGCTCTACGACTTATGGTTGCTGAGCCTCAGACACTTTTAGCGGAGAAAAATAATAAGAATAATAATAATAATAATAATCCTAACAAAAACAATAGGGTTCCACCAGCTTCGCTGCTTGGACCCCTAATAATAATCCTAACAAATACAATAGGGTTCCACCAGCTTCGCTGCTTGGACCCCTAATAAAATATTTCCAAATTGGAACACCTATTGCTACTGAAGTGAACTGAGTCAAAGCTTGCGCTGTATCAAGGAGCTGAGTGCACAAGCGCAAGTCACCTCACTTGGCAACCTTAGTTGCTACAGCCTTCTAGCGAAGATTCTGACAAATTACACTTTTCATCCTCTAAATCAGTAATGCGGGAGAGAATTTTCCCTGGCTTTTACATTTGACTCAAAACTACCGAACGTCGGAATATTCTAATACCGAACCGTTTCTTTTTTTTTTTTTTTTTTAAGTACCGAGAAAGTGCTGAAGTTTTGGTATACCGTGCAACACTACGTCAGACACATATTCCAATCCATTGCTCAGCTTAGCAGAGAATGCACATTTCAGAGCGCCACAGAGACAGATAGAATAATAACACATGAATGCACATTTCAAATAATAAATACGACATTGAGAAAAAACGGAAAAAATACGTAATATCAACTCGCGAAATGCGTGCTGCGCGCAAAGTAGCCTACCGTTTTATTTATTTAGACATTGGCAGATAAGAAAACTTTTGGTTACGCTGACCTATAAAACGCTATTCCAAATGCAAAATCAGACATGGTATACATCGTTAGAAAGCTTATTCTCTCATCTACTGAATAAATGAACTGTCAATCAAGCCAAATTGTACTAAAAACGGCGACAACGCCATAAGCAACAGGAATCACAAACGGAGTGTCCAAGACAATGTATGACCACTCAGTCGCAAAAGGGACATCTCTACGCGTAAAACCAATGGTAAGATTGTATATTTATTCAATATTTAGTCCCAGATATTGACTGTAGAATGCCTTGGTATAATTTTTTTTAAAAGTTAGTCTAGATTATTTCGTTATTCATGGAGCAGCGTTTTCATTGCTGTATTGGCATATTTTAGAGCTAATGTCGGGTTTATCTTGTTGCTACGGAATATTGCATTGCATTACATTACAGGCATTTGGCAGACGTAGGCTACAACAAAATGTATAACCATAACCAGGAACAAGTGTGTCGAAAACCCTAGAGGGCAGTAGCCTACCGTTACAAGTGCAGGGAACAACCGCATAGTTCAACTTGGACCCTGTAGGTTAAACTGATTAACACTAACACAAACAAGAACAGCAACAACGCAGTCTATGCAAAAATACAAGCAATAGTTAAGACGAGTTAAGTCACCTACGAAACAACTGCCTAGTTACAACCCTAAGCTTACAGTCAATTAAGAGATTAAATTGAGAATACGATTTACAGCATAAATTGCGTCTTTTGTTTATATTCAATATTAGAAATTGCAGCGAGAAACTGCAGCTGTAGACACAATATAGTTTATGTTATGGTAGCAACGGAACGAAGCGGACTACATATGTATTACCGTCATTGTTTCATTATACCAGCGTGTTTTCGCGCGTTTGCACAGAAACTCAGAACCTATCAATAAAATGGTTTAGCTATTTCTCAGCATAATGACAGATTCAAAGACGAAACGAACTCACCCCATACTGTCTTCAAATAATGTCTGGCACTGTTCCACTGCTTCCCCGACGTTCAGACCGTCCCCTCACTGATAAAAACTAGACCCTACGGTGTCGGATTACATGCGTCGCCATGGATGTCGCTTGCCGTAAAGAAGTTTACTCGATGTCGTAACCGTTTAGATTTGGAGCCACAGCTCTGCCGCACCCCACCTAATAAAAACGGCCAAATGGCGGGCAAACCATATGGCGGACATAGGTGGTCCCAATAGTAAAGTTGTAGAGCACATTCAGATGCATCGGTCGATTAAGTTTTGTGTTGATCGGACTTACGGTGTGGCAGTTATAGCCTTTAAAAGTACGACCCTTTGTTATAGCGCCACCATCTGGTCGACATAGGTGATTTTTCGTGCCTGAGTAGTGGGGGGCTATAGGAACCCACCTACCAAATTTGGTTGGTCCACAACTTATGGTTGCTGAGCCACAGACATTTTAGCGGAGAAAACTTCCACGCCCCAACTAAAAAGTCTAAATGGCGGGCAAACAATATGGCGGACATAGGTGGTGCCAATGGCAAAGTTGTAGAGCACGTTCAGATGCATAGGTTGATGAAGTTTTGTGTTGATCTAACTTATGGTGTGGGAGTTATGGCCTTTTACGCAAAACCCTATGTTATAGCGCCACCATCTGGCCGACATAGGTGATTTTTAGTGCCTGAGTAGTGGGGGGCCATAGGAACCCACCTGCCGAATTTGAGTGCTCTAGTACTTATGGTTGCTGAGCCTCAGACACTTTTAGCGGAGAAAAATAATAATAATAATAATAATAATTAAAGCCGCAAGCGGCGTTGGGAGGGGTCCAAGCATTGGCACCATCGCGCCCCCTATGGAGCGATTTGAAAATGGCTTTGTCCTCATGATCATACGCCTTCACCCAACATATCTACTGAATATCATGATTATTGTATAAAAAATTGATGACTTATGGCCAATTTTGTGGTAAGAGACGCTAGCGGATGACTTAGTTGCGTCGCCATGGATGTGTCCTGGCCGCTTCTGGTGAAGGCATTTACTATGTCGTAACACTTAGATGGCCCAGCGTGTATGTACAGCTGCAGCGCTTCCATGCTGTGACTAAAAAAGGCGTCACACTAGTGTTCTCACGATACCAAAATTTTGACTTTGATACCGATACCAGGTTTAGTATCATGATAATTGATACTGAAACAATACTGATTCAATACTCGGTACCTAACAATACTGAAATTGATCAGAAAGGTAATGTCCACAAGGGTTGACCTCATTTTCGAATTCACGGTTTATAAAAAACCTGGTTTATTAACAACTTTTAAGTTGAAGCCTGTTCAGCATATGAATAAGCATAGGCCTATAGTGTTACAACACTAAACCATAGAAAACTATATTAAATATATTTCAAAAATTAAACAATTGTAAAGTAAATTATCTTTATACAGGTCTTTCACTTTAAAATGTATCTAAAAACAGCATATTTCAATAACAATACAGCATCTTCCTTTAATAAAATATTTACAAATTAGAACAGCTATTGCTACTGAAGTGAACTGAGTCTAAGATTGCGCAGTATCAACCACGCAAAATACACAAGCGCAGGTCACCTCACTTGCCAACCTTAGTTGCTACTGCCATCTAGCGAAGATTCTGACAAATTACACTTTTCATCCTCAGTAATGCGGGAGACAATTTTCCCTGGCTTTTAGATTTGACTCAAAACTACCGAACGTCGGAATATTCTAATACGGAACCGTTTCTTTTTTAAGGACCGAAAAAGTGCTGAAGTTTTGGTATACCGTGCAACACTACGTCAGACACATATTCCAATCCATTGCTCAGCTTAGCAGAGAATGCACATTTCAGCGCGCCACAGAGACAGACAGAATAATAATAAATACATTTAAAAAAACGAAACAAAAAACGAAATATCAACTCGACAACCCTGCTAGCATGCGTGCTGTGCGAAGAATACCTTATTATTTATTTAGACATTGGCAGACTACAGCATTTGCGTCTTTTGTTTATATTCAAGAGTAATTGCAGGGAGAAACTGCAGCTGTAGACACAAGACAGTTTGTTATATTATGGTAGCAACGGAATGAAGCGGACTACATATATAGGCTATATTTACCGTCATTGTTTTATTAAACCAGCGTGCTTTCGCGCGTTTGCAGAGAAACTCAATTACTATCAATAAAAATGGTTTCGCTATTTCTCAGCATAATGACGAAAATAATTTTCAACCGTCCACCTCGTTTTAGCAACGTTCCAACACTGTCGTCGTCACTGTTCCATGGGTCACAAAAAATATTACACTAACGCTTGCATTGCAGTGTGAAATATCCGCATTACATAATGCCACTAACCTATTTAAAGACACTCAATTTCAAAAATAACGTATATAACCGAAATATTTTGAGCAGTAATACTTACATAGCAACATGACATTTTATCTGTGTTTAGTAGTACAGAGACAGAAAATCAATGACAAAGTCCTATTCGCTTCTGTTTTGCGTCAGAAAACGATGTCAGATAGGTCTATCAGGAAAGAAATGGCTTAGCTATGCCCCGAAGTCCTCAATAATAATAGTACTCTCCAAGAAATTATGAAAATCGTTGACAACGTTTCGTTAGGTGCATCGTCTTTAATGCTACGCCACAGTGAATGCGCAAGTGAATGCGAGAAGAAAATATTCCGATACGCTGAACTATAAAACGCTATTCCAAATGCAAAATCAGACATGTTATACATCGTTAGAAAGCTTATTCTCTCATCTACTGAATAAATGAACTGTCAATCAAGCCAAATTGTACTGAAAACGGCGACAACGCCGTAAGCAACAGGAATCACAAACGGATTGTCCAAGACAATATATGACCACTCATTCGCAAAAGGGACTTCTCTACGCGTAAAACCAATGGTAAGATTGTATATTTATTCAATGTTTAGTCCCAGATATTGACTGTAGAATGACATGGTATAAGTTTTAAAAAACTTTGTCTCGTTCATTTCGTTATTCGGTGAGCAGCGTTTTCACTGCTGTATTGGCATATTTTAGGGCTAATGTCGGGTTTATCTTGTTGCTACGGAATATTGCATTACATTACATTACAGGCATTTGGCAGACGCTCTTATCCAGAGCGACGTAGGCTACAACAAAACGTATAACCATAACCAGGAACAAGTGTGTCGAAAACCCTAGAGGGCAGTAGCCTACCGTTCTAAGTGCAGGGAACAACCGCATAGTTCAACTTGGACCCTGTAGGTTAAACTGATTAACACTAACACAAACAAGAAACTATAAAACGCTATTCCAAATGCAAAATCAGACATGTTATACATCGTTAGAAAGCTTATTCTCTCATCTACTGAATAAATGAACTGTCAATCAAGCCAAATTGTACTGAAAACGGCGACAACGCCGTAAGCAACAGGAATCACAAACGGATTGTCCAAGACAATATATGACCACTCATTCGCAAAAGGGACTTCTCTACGCGTAAAACCAATGGTAAGATTGTATATTTATTCAATGTTTAGTCCCAGATATTGACTGTAGAATGACATGGTATAAGTTTTAAAAAACTTTGTCTCGTTCATTTCGTTATTCGGTGAGCAGCGTTTTCACTGCTGTATTGGCATATTTTAGGGCTAATGTCGGGTTTATCTTGTTGCTACGGAATATTGCATTACATTACATTACAGGCATTTGGCAGACGCTCTTATCCAGAGCGACGTAGGCTACAACAAAACGTATAACCATAACCAGGAACAAGTGTGTCGAAAACCCTAGAGGGCAGTAGCCTACCGTTCTAAGTGCAGGGAACAACCGCATAGTTCAACTTGGACCCTGTAGGTTAAACTGATTAACACTAACACAAACAAGAACAGCAACAACGCAGTCCATGCAAAAATACAAGCAATAGTTAAGACGAGTGCATTAAGTAAGTCACCTACGAAACAGCTAACTAGTTACAACCCTAATCTTAGTCAATTTAGAGATTAAATTGAGAATACGATTTCTCTCAGCATAATGACGGATTTAAAGACTGAACGAACTCACCCGATATTGTCTTCAAATGGATCCATGCAAAAAAAGTAATGATTCATCCTCTCAAATAGCTTTTACTAACAAACTTTTAGAAGCAAAAAATGAAATACCAACTCGCCATCGATGCTACCTACGCGCAGAGTACCGTGTTATTTATTCAGACACTGGCAACTACAGCATAAATTGTGTCTTTTGTTGATATTCAATATTAGTAATTGCAGCGAGAAACTGCAGCTGTAGACACAAGATAGTTTATATTATGGTAGCAACGGAACGAAGCGGACTACATATGTATTACCGTCATTGTTTAATTATACCAGCGTGTTTTCGCGCGTTTACACGAAACTCAAAGACTATCAATAAAATGGTTTAGCTTTTTCTCAGCATAATGACAGATTCAAAGACTAAACGAACTCACCAGATATTGTCTTCAGATGGATGCATGCTCAAGAAAAGTAATTATTCATCCTCTGAAAAAGCTTTTACTAACAAACTTTTGGTAGCCTCTTCCAGTGCTTCCCCGACGTTCAGACCCTACCCTCACTGATAAAAACTAGACCCTACGGTGTCGGATTACTTGCGTCGCCATGGATGTCGCTTGCCGTAAAGAAGTTTACTAGATGTCGTAATCGTTTAGATTTGGAGCCACAGCTCTTCCGCACCCCACCTAATAAAAAAGTCCAAATGGCAGGCAAACAATATGGCGGAGATATGTAGCCCCAATAGCAAAGTTGTAGAGCACATTCACATGCGTCGGTCTATGAAGTTTTGTGTTGATCTGACTTACGGTGTGGGAGTTATGACCTTTTAGGCAAAACCCTTTGTTATAGCGCCACCATCTGGCCGACATAGGTGATTTTTAGTGCCTGAGTAGTGGGGGGGGCATAGGAACCCACCTGCCAAATTTGGTTGCTCTAGGACTTATGGCTGCTGAGCCTCAGACATTTTAGCAGAGAAAGCTTCCACGCCCCAACGTAAAAGTTAAAATGGCGGGCGAACAATATGGCGGACATGGGTGGTGCCAGTGGCAAAGTTGTAGAGCACGTTCAGATGCATAGGTCGATGAAGTTCTGTGTTGATCTAACTTATGGTGTGGGAGTTATGGCCTTTTACGCAAAACCCTTTGTTATAGCGCCACCATCTGGCCGACATAGGTGATTTTTAGTGCCTGAGTAGTGGGGGGCCATAGGAACCCACCTGCCAAATTTGGTTGCTCTACGACTTATGGTTGCTGAGCCTCAGACACTTTTAGCGGAGAAAAATAATAAGAATAATAATAATAATTAAAGCCGCAAGCGGCGTTGGGAGGGGTCCAAGCATTGGCACCATCGCGCCCCCTATGGAGCGATTTTAAAATGGCTTTGTCCTCATGATCATATGCCTTCACCCAACATATCTACTGAATATCATGATGATCGTATGAAATATTGATGACTTATGGCCAATTTTGCGCTAAGAGACGCTGTCGGATGACTTAGTTACGTCGCCATGGATATGTCCTGGCCACTTCCCGTCAAGGCCTTTACTATGTTGTAACACTTAGATGGTCCGGCGTGTATGCACAGCTGCAGTGTTTCTGCGCCGCAACTAAAAAAGGCGTCACACTAGTGTTCTCACGATACCAAAATTTTGACTTTGATACTGATACCAGGTTTAGTATTACGATACTCAATACTGACATGATACTTGAAACTTAAACGATGCTAATTCGATACTCGGTACCTAACGATACTGAAATTACCTTAATAGGTCAGAAACGTAATGTCCACAAGGGTTGACCTCATTTTCGAATGCATGGTTTATTAACAACCTGGTTCATTAACAACCTTTAAGTGGAAGCCTCTTCAACATATTAATATGCATAGGCCTATAGTGTTACAACACTGAACAATAGAAAAATATGTTAAATATATTTCAAAAATTAAACAGTTGTAAACTAAATAATCTTTAAAACAGGTCTTTCACCTTTAAATAGATTTAAAAACAGCATATTTTAATAACAATACAGCATCTATCTATAATAAAATATTTGCAAATTGGAACACCTATTGCTACTGAAGTGAACTGAGTCAAAGCTTGCGCTGTATCAAGGAGCTGAGTGCAAGCACAAGTCACCTCACTTGGCAACCTTAGTTGCTACTGCCTTCTAGCGAAGATTCAGGCAAATTACACCTTTCATCCTCTCAATCAGTAATGCGGGAGACAATTTTCCCTGGCTTTTACATTTGACTCAAAACAACCGAACGTCGGAATATTCTAATACCGAACCGCTTTTTTTTTTTTTTTTTAAGTACCGAGAAAGTGCTGAAGTTTTGGTATACCGTGCAACACTACATCAGACACATATTCCAACCCATTACTCAGCTTAGCAGAGAATGCACATTTCAGAGCGCCACAGAGACAGATAGAATAATAACAAATGAATGCACATTTCAAATAATAAATACGACATTGAGAAAAAACGGAAAAAAGACGTAATATCAACTCGCGATCTGCGTGCTGCGAGCAAAGTAGCCTACCGTTTTATTTATTTAGACATTGGCAGATAAGAAAAAGTTTGGTTACGCTGACCTATAAAACGCTATTCCAAAAGCAAAATCGGACATGTTATACATCGTTAGAAAGCTTATACTCTCACCTACTGAATAAACGAATTTTCAATCAAGCCAAATTGTACTAAAAAGGGCGACAACGCCGTAAGCAACAGGTGTGGTATTACGCACAGCTATTTTTGAAGATAGCCCAGGCGTCTATATTTCTCAAACGGATTGTCCAAGACAATATATGACCACTCATTCGCAAAAGGGACATCTACGCGTAAAACCAATGGTAAGATTGTATATTTATTCAATGTTTAGTCCCAGATATTGACTGTAGAATGACATGGTATAATTAAAAGAAAAATTGTCTCGTTTATTTCGTTAGTCAGTGAGCAGCATTTTCACTGCTGTATTGGCATATTTTAGGGCTAATGTCGGGTTTATCTTGTTGCTACGGAATATTGCATTACATTACATTACAGGCATTTGGCAACGGAACGAAGCGGACTATACGTGTATTGATATCATTGTTTTATTATACCAGTGTGTTTTCGCGCGTTTGCACAGAAACGCAAAACCTACCAATGAAATGGTTTAGCTATTTCTCACCATAATGACAGATTTAAAGACTAAACGAACTCACCCGATACTGTCTTCAAATCCATGCCAAATAAATGTAATTATTCATCCTCTCAAAAAGCTTTTACTAACAAACCTGTAATAGCCTAGCATGCACTCTGGCTGGCACTGTCTTTCTTTCCCCGACGGTCAGACCTTCCCCTCACTGATAAAAACTAGACCCTACGGTGTCGGATTACTTGCGTCGCCATGGATGTCGCTTGCCGTAAAGAAGTTTACTCGATGTCGTAACACTTAGAATTTGCAGCAACAGCTCTTCGGCACCCCACCTAATAAAAAAGTCCAAATGGCGGGCAAACCATATGGCGGACATAGGTGGTCCCAATAGCAAAGTTGTAGAGCACATTCAGATGCATCGGTCGATGAAGTTTTGTGTTGATCGGACTTATGGTGTGGCAGTTATAGCCTATAAAAGTATGATCCTTTGTTATAGCGCCACCATCTGGGCGACATAGGTGATTTTTCGTGGCTGAGTAGTGGGGGGCCATAGGAACCCACCTCCCAAATTTGGTTGGTGTACAACTTATGGTTGCTGAGCCTCAGACATTTTAGCGGAGAAAACTGCCACACCCCAACTAAAAAGTTAAAATGGCGGGCAAACAATATGGCAGACATATGTAGTGCCAATGGCAAAGTGATAGAGCACGTTCAGATGCATATGTCGATGAAGTTTTGTGTTGATCTAACTTATGGTGTGGGAGTTATGGCCTTTTACGCCTAACCCTTTGTTATAGCGCCACCATCTGGCCGACATAGGTGATTTTTAGTGCCTGAGTAGTGGGGGGCCATAGGAACCCACCTGCCAAATTTGGTTGCTGTAGGACTTATGGTTGCTGAGCCTCAGACACTTTTAGCGGAGAAAAATAATAAGAATAATCCTAACAGATACAATAGGGTTCCACCAGCTTCGCTGCTTGGACCCCTAATAATCCTAACAAAAACAATAGGGTTCCACCAGCTTCGCTGCTTGGACCCCTAATTAAAGCCGCAAGCGGCGTTGGGAGGGGTCCAAGCATTGGCACCATCGCGCCCCCTATGGAGCGATTTTAAAATGGCTTTGTCCTCATGATCATATGCCTTCACCCAACATATCTACTGAATATCATGATGATCGGTTGAAATATTGATGACTTATGGCAAATTTTGTGCTAAGAGACGCTGTCGGATGACTTAGTTACGTCGCCATGGATATGTCCTGGCCGCTTCCCGTCAAGGCCTTTACTTTGTCGTAACACTTAGATGGCATGTCGTAGCACTTAGATGGTCCGGCGTGCATGCACAGCTGCAGTGTTTCTGCGCCGCAACTAAAAAAGGCGTCACACTAGTGTTGTCACGATACCAAAATTTTGACTTTGATACTGATACCAGGTTTAGTATCACGATACTCAATACTGAAATGATACTTGAAACTTAAACGATGCTAATTCGATACTCGGTACCTAACGATACTGAAATTACCTTAATAGATTAGAAACGTAATGTCCACAAGGGTTGACCTCATTTTCGAATTCATCGTTTATTAACAACCTGGTTCAATAACAACCTTTAAGTTGAAGCCTCTTCAACATATTAATATGCATAGGCCTATAGTGTTACAACACTGAACAATAGAAAAATATGTTAAATATATTTCAAAAATTAAACAGTTGTAAAGTAAATAATCTTTAAAACAGGTCTTTCACCGTTAAATAGATTTAAAAACAGCATATTTTAATAACAATACAGCATCTATCTATAATAAAATATTTCCAAATTGGAACACCTATTGCTACTGAAGTGAACTGAGTCAAAGCTTGCGCTGTATCAAGGAGCTGAGTGCAAGCACAAGTCACCTCACTTGGCGACCTTAGTTGCTACTGCCTTCTAGCGAATATTCTGACAAATGACACTTTTCATCCTCTCAATCAGTAATGCGGGAGACAATTTTCCCTGGCTTTTACATTTGACTCAAAACTACCGAACGTCGGAATATTCTAATACCGAACCGTTCTTTTTTAATTTTATTATATATTTTTTTAAAGTACCGAGAAAGTGCTGAAGTTTTGGTATACCGTGCAACACTACGTCAGACACATATTCCAATCCATTGCTCAGCTTAGCAGAGAATGCACATTTCAGAGCGCCACAGAGACAGATAGAATAATAACACATAAATGCACATTTCAAATAATAAATACGACATTGAGAAAAAACGGATATAAAAGACGTAATATCAACTCGCGATCTGCGTGCTGGGCGCAAAGTAGCCTACCGTTTTATTCATTTAGACATTGGCAGATAAGAAAAATTTTGGTTACGCTGACCTATAAAACGCTATTCCAAAAGCAAAATCAGACATGTTATACATCGTTAGAAAGCTTATACTCTCACCTACTGAACAAATGAATTGTCAATCAAGCCAAATTGCACTAAAAAGGGCGACAACGCCGATAGCAACAGGTGTGGTATTACGCACAGCTATTATTGAAGATAGCCGACCCAGGCGTCACAGATGCGCATATATTTCGCAAACGGATTGTCCAAGACAATATATGACCACGCATTCGCAAAAGGGACATCTCTACGCGTAAAACCAATGGTGAGATTGTATATTTATTCTATGTTTATTCCCAGTTATTGACTGTAGAATGACATGGTATAATTTTTTAAAAAGTTAGTCTCGCTTATTTCGTTATTCAATGAGCAGAGTTTTCACTGCTGTATTGGCATATTTTAGGGCTAATGTCGGGTTTATCTTGTTGCTACGGAATATTGCATTACATTACAGGCATTTGGCAGACGCTCCTATCCAGAGCGACGTACATCAAAGTGTTTAACCATAACCAGGAACAAGTGTTTCGAAAACCCGAGAGGGCAGTAGCCTACCGTTCCGAGTGCAGGGAACAACCGCATAGTTCAACTTGGACCCTGTAGGTTAAACTGATTAACACTAACACAAACAAGAACAGCAACAACGCAGTCTATGCAAAAATACAAGCAATTGTTAAGACGAGTTCAGACTAAGTCACCTACGAAACAACTACCTAGTTACAACCCCAAACTTACAGTCGATTTAGAGATTAAATTGAGAATACGATTTCTCTCAGCATAATGACGGATTTAAAGACTAAACGAACTCACCCGATATTGTCTTCAAATGGATCCATGCCAAAGAAAAGTAATGATTCATCCTCTCAAATAGCTTTTACTAACAAACTTTTAGTAGCAAAAAATGAAATACCAACTCGCCATCGATGCTACCTATGCGCAGAGTACCGTGTTATTTATTCAGACACTGGCAACTACAGCATAAATTGCGTCTTTTGTTTATATTCAATATTAGTAATTGCAGCGAGAAACAGCAGCTGTAGACACAAGATAGTTTATATTATGGTAGCAACGGAACGAAGCGGACTACATATGTATTACTGTCATTGTTTAATTATACCAGCGTGTTTTCGCGTGTTTACACGAAACTCAAATACTATCAATAAAATGGTTTAGCTATTTCTCAGCATAATGACAGATTGACAACGCAGTCTATGCAAAAATACAAGCAATTGTTAAGACGAGTTCAGACTAAGTCACCTACGAAACAACTACCTAGTTACAACCCCAAACTTACAGTCGATTTAGAGATTAAATTGAGAATACGATTTCTCTCAGCATAATGACGGATTTAAAGACTAAACGAACTCACCAGATATTGTCTTCAAATGGATGCATGCTCAAGAAAAGTAATTATTCATCCTCTGGAAAAGCTTTTACTAACAAACTTTTGGTAGCCTCTTCCAGTGCTTCCCCGACGTTCAGACCCTACCCTCACTGATAAAAACTAGACCCTACGGTGTCGGATTACTTGCGTCGCCATGGATGTCGCTTGCCGTAAAGAAGTTTACTCGATGTCGTAACACTTAGAATTTGGAGGTACAGCGCTACCGCACCCCACCTAATACAAAAGTCCAAATGGCGAGCAAACCATATGGCAGACATAGGTGGTCCCAAAAGCAAAGTTGCAGAGCACATTCAGATGCATCGGTCGATGAAGTTTTGTGTTGATCGGACTTATGGTGTGGCAGTTATAGCCTTTAAATGTATGATCCTTTGTTATAGCGCCACCATCTGGGCGACATAGGTGATTTTTCGTGGCTGAGTAGTGGGGGGCCATAGGAACCCACCTACCAAAGTTGGTTGGTCTACAACTTATGGTTGCTGAGCCTCAGACATTTTAGCGGAGAAAACTGCCACGCCCCAACGAAAAAGTCTAAATGGCGGGCAAACAATATGGCGGACATAGGTGGTGCCAATGGCAAAGTTGTAGAGCACCTTCAGATGCATAGGTCGATGAAGTTTTGTGTTGATCTAACTCATGGTGTGGGAGTTATGGCCTTTTACGCAAAACCCTTTGTTATAGCGCCACCATCTGGCCGACATAGGTGATTTTTAGTGCCTGAGTAGTGGGGGGCCATAGGAACCCACCTGCCAAATTTGGTTGCTCTAGGACTTATGGTTGCTGAGCCTCAGACACTTTTAGCGGAGAAAAATAATAATAAGAATAATAATAATAATAATAATAATTAAAGCCGCAAGCGGCGTTGGGAGGGGTCCAAGCATTGGCACCATCGCGCCCCCTATGGAGCGATTTTAAAATGGCTTTTTCCTCATGATCATATACATTCACCCAACATATCTACTGAATATCATGATGAACAATGGATTGGAATATGTGTCTGACATAGTAAAATATTGATGACTTATGGCCAAATTTATGCTAAAACATGCTGGCGGATGACTAGTTGCATTGGCATCGGATGTGTCCTGGCCGCTTCTCGTATAGGTCTTTACTATGTTGTAACACTTAGATTAGATGGCATGTTGTAACACTTAGATGGCCCGGTGTCTGTGTACAGCTGCAGCGCTTCCATGCCGCAACTAAAAAAGGCGTCACACTAGTGTTGTCACGATAGCAAAATTTTGACTTTGATAACGATACCAAGTTTAGTATCATGATAATTGATACTGAAACAATACTGATTCAATACTCGGTACCTAACGATACTGAAATTACCTTAATTGATCAGAAACGCAATGTCCACAAAGGTTGACCTCATTTTCGAATTCACGGTTTATTAAAAGCCTGGTTTATTAACATCCTTTAAGCTGAAGCCTGTTCAACATATCAATAAGCATAGGCCTATAGTGTTACAACACTAAACCATAAAAAACTATATGAAATATATTTCAAAAATTAAACAATTGCAAAGTAAATTATCTTTAAACAGGTCTTTCACTTTTAAATAAATCTAAAAACAGCATATTTCAATAACAATACAGCATCTTCCTATAATATAATATTTACAAATTAGAACACCTATTGCTACTGAAGTCAACTGAGTGTAAGCTTGCGCTGTATCAACCACAAAGAATGCACAAGCGCAGGTCACCTCATTTGCCAACCTTAGTTGCTACTCCCGTCTAGCGAAGATTCTGACAAATTGCACTTTTCATGCTCTAAATCAGTAATGCGGGAGACAATTTTCCCTGGCTTTTACATTTGACTCAAAACTACCGAACGTCAGAATATTCTAATAGCGAACCGTTTATTTATTTTTTTTTTTTTTTAATTACCGGGAAAGTGCTGAAGTTTTGGTATACCGTGCAACACTACGTCAGACACATATTCCAATCCATTGCTCAGCTTAGCAGAGAATGCACATTTCAGAGCGCCTCAGAGACAGATAGAATAATAACACATAAATACACATTTCAAATAATAAATACGACATTGAGAAAAAACGAAATAAAAGACGAGATATCAACTCGCGACCTACGCGCAGAGCAGCCTACCGTTTTATTTATGTAGACACTGGCATATAAGAACATTTTCGGTTACGCTGACCTATAAAACGCTATTCCAAAAGCAAAAACAGACATGTTATACATCGTTAGAAAGCTTATACTCTCACCTACTGAATAAACGAATAGTCAATCAAGCCAAATTGCACTAAAAAGGGCGACAACGCCGTAAGCAACAGGTGTGGTATTACGCACAACTATTATTGAAGATAGCCGTCCCAGGCGTGACAGATGCGCATATATTTCGCGAACGGATTGTCCAAGACAATATATGACCACTCATTCGCAAAAGGGACAACTCTACGCGTAAAACCAGAGGTAAGATTGTATATTTATTCAATGTTTAGTCCCAGATATTGAATGTAGAATGACATGGCATAATTTTAAAATAATAACACGTAAATGCACATTTCAAATAATAAATACGACATTGAGAAAAAACGGAAATAAAAGACGTAATATCAACTCGCGAATGCGTGCTGCGCCCAAAGTAGCCTACCGTTTTATTTATTTAGACATTGGCAGATAAGAAAAATTTTGGTTACGCTGACCTATAAAACGCTATTCCAAAAGCAAAATCAGACATGTTATACATCGTTAGAAAGCTTATACTCTCACCTACTGAATAAATGAATTGTCAATCAAGCCAAATTGCACTAAAAAGGGCGACAACGCCGTAAGCAACAGGTGTGGTATTACGCACAGCTATTATTGAAGATAGCAGACCCAGGCGTGACAGATGCGCGTATATTTCGCAAACGGATTGTCCAAGACAATATATGACCACTCATTCGCAAAAGGGACATCTCTACGCGTAAAACCAATGGTAAGACTGTATATTTATTCAATGTTTAGTCCCAGATATTGACTGTAGAACGACATGGTATAATTTTTTAAAAAGTTAGTATCGCTTATTTAGTTATTCCGTGAGCAGCGTTTTCACTGCTGTATTGGCATATTTTAGGGCTAATGTCGGGTTTATCTTGTTGCTACGGAATATTGCATTATATTACATTACAGGCATTTGGCAGACGCTTCTATCCAGAGCGACGTACAACAAAGTGTTTAACCATAAGCAGGAACAAGTGTGTCAAAAACCCTAGAGGGCAGTAGCCTACCGTTCCGAGTGCAGGGAACAACCGCATAGTTCAACTTGGACCCTGTAGGTTAAACTGATTAACACTAACACAAACAAGAACAGCAACAACGCAGTCTATGCAAAAATACAAGCAATAGTTAAGACGAGTTAAGTCACCTACGAAACAACTACCTAGTTACAACCCTAAGCTTACAGTCGATTTAGAGATTAAATTGAGAATACGATTTACAGCATGAATTGCGTCTTTTGTTTATATTCAATATTAGTAATTGCAGCGAGAAACTGCAGCTGTAGGTCGTTATGTTATGGTAGCAACGGAACGAAGCGGACTATATATGTATTAGGCTCCCGTCATTGTTTCATTATACCAGCGTGTTTTCGCGCGTTTGCACAGAAACTCAGAACCTATCAATAAAATGGTTTAGCTATTTCTCAGCATGATGACAGATTCAAAGACTAAACGAACTCACCCGATACTGTCTTCAAATAATGTCTGGCACTGTCTTCCACTGCTTCCCCGACGTTCAGACCGTCCCCTCACTGATAAAAACTAGACCCTACGGTGTCGGATTACTTGCGTCGCCATGGATGTCGCTTGCCGTAAAGAAGTTTACTAGATGTCGTAACCGTTTAGATTTGGAGATCCAGCTCTTCCGCACCCCACCTAATAAAAACGGCCAAATGGCGGGCAAACCATATGGCGGACATAGGTGGTCCCAATAGTAAAGTTGTAGAGCACATTCAGATGCATCGGTCGATGAAGTTTTGTGTTGATCGGACTTACGGTGTGGCAGTTATAGCCTTTAAAAGTACGACCCTTTGTTATAGCGCCACCATCTGGTCGACATAGGTGATTTTTCGTGCCTGAGTAGTGGGGGGCCATAGGAACCCACCTACCAAATTTGGTTGGTCTACAACTTATGGTTGCTGAGCCTCAGACATTTTAGCAGAGAAAACTACCACGCCCCAACTAAAAAGTCTAAATGGCGGGCAAACAATATGGCGGACATAGGTGGTCCCAATAGTAAAGTTGTAGAGCACGTTCAGATGCATACGTTGATGAAGTTTTGTGTTGATCCGACTTATAGTGTGGGAGTTATGGCCTTTTACGCAAAACCCTTTGTTATAGCGCCACCATCTGGCCGACATAGGTGATTTTTAGTGCCTGAGTAGTGGGGGCCCATAGGAACCCACCTGCCGAATTTGGTTGCTCTAGTACTTATGGTTGCTGAGCCTCAGACACTTTTAGCGGAGAAAAATAATAATAATAATAATAATAATTAAAGCCGCAAGCGGCGTTGGGAGGGGTCCAAGCATTGGCACCATCGCGCCCCCTATGGAGCGATTTAAGAATGGCTTTGTCCTCATGATCATATACCTTCACCCAACATATCTACTGAATATCGTGATAAGCAATGGATTGGAATATGTGTCTGACGTAGTAAAATATTGATGACTTATGGCCAATTTTTGCTAAGAGACGCTGGCGGATCACTTAGTTGCGTCGCCATGGATGTGTCCTGGCCGCTTCCCGTAAATGTCTTTACTATGTTGTAACACTTAGATGGCATGTCGTAACACTTAGATGGCCCGGTGTGTGTGTACAGCTGCAGCGCTTCCATGCTGCAACTAAAAAAGGCGTCACACTAGTGTTGTCACGATACCAAAATTTTGACTTTGATACCGATGCCAGGTTTAGTATCATGATAATTGATACTGAAACAATACTGATTCAATACTCGGTACCTAACGATACTGAAATTACCTTAATTGATCAGAAACGTAATGTCCACAAGGGATGACCTCATTTTCGAATTCACGGTTTATTAAAAACCTGGTTTATTAACAACCTTTAAGTTGAAGCCTGTTCAGCATATCAATAAGCATAGGCCTATAGTGTTACAACACTAAACCATAGAAAACGATATTAAATATATTTCAGAAATTAAACAATTGCAAAGTAAATAATATTTAAACAGGTCTTTCACTTTTAAATGAATCTAAAAACAGCATATTTCAATAACAATACAGCATCTTCCTATAATCAAATATTTACAAATTAGAACACCTATTGCTACTGAAGTCAACTGAGTCTAAGCTTGCGCTGTACCAACGAGTGAGTGCACAAGCGCAAGTCACCTCACTTGACAACCTTAGTTGGTACTGCCATCTAGCGAAGATTCTGACAAATTACACCTTTCATCCTCTCAATCAGTAATGCGGGAGACACTGTTCCCTGGCTTTTACATTTGACGCAAAACTACCGAACGTCGGAAAATTCTAATAGCGAACCGTTTCTTTTTTCTTTTTATTTTAAGTACCGAATAAGTGCTGAAGTTTCGGTATACGGTGCAACACTACGTCAGACACATATTCCAATCCATTGGTCAGCTTAGCAGAGAATGCACATTTCAGAGCGCCTCAAAGACAGATAGAATAATATCACATATTTCATATAGCCTAATAAATACGACATAAAAAAACGAAACAAAAAACGAAAAATCAACGCGACATCACTGCTAGCGTGCGTGCTGCGCGAAGAATACCTTATTATTTATTTAGACATTGGCAGACTACAGCATTTGCGTCTTTTGTTTAATATTCAATAGTAATTGCAGCCAGAAACTGCAGCTGTAGACACAAGAAAGTGTGTTATATTATCGTAGCAACGGAATGAAGCGGACTAAATATATAGGCTATATTTACCGTCATTGTTTTATTATACCAGCGTGTTTTCGCGCATTTGCAGAGAAACTCAGTTACTATCAATAAAAATGGTTTAGCTATTTCTCAGCATAATGACGGATGGAGATGGGACGTAAATAATTTTCAACCGTCCACCACGTTTTAGCAACGTTCCAACACTCTCGTCATCACTGTTCCATGGGTCACAAAAACTATTACACTAACGCTTACATTGCAGTGTGAAATATCCACATTATATAATACCACTAACATATTGAAAGACACTCAATTTAAAAAATAACGTATATAACCGAAATATTTTGAGCAGTAATACTTACATAGCAACATGACATTTTATCTGTGTTTAGTAGTATAGAGACAGAAAATCAATGACAAAGTCCTATCTGCTTCTGTTTTGCGTCAGAAAACGATGTCAGATAAGTCGATCAGCAAAGAAATGGCTTAGCTATGCCCCGAAGTCCTCAATAATAATAGTACTCTCCAAGAAATTATGAAAATCGTTGACAACGTTTCGTTAGGTGCATCATCTTTAATGCTACGCCACAGTGAATGCGCAAGTGAATGCGATAAGAAAATATTCCGTTACGCTGAACTATAAAACGCTATTCCAAATGCAAAATCAGACATGTTATACATTGTTCGAAAGCTTATACTATCAGCTACTGAATAAATGAACTGTCAATCAAGCCAAATTGTACTAAAAACGGCGACAACGCCGTAAGCAACAGGAATCACAAACGGATTGTCCAAGACAATATATGATTACTCAGTCGCAAAAGGGACATGTCTACGCGTAAAGCCAATGGTAAGATTGTATATTTATTCAATGTTTAGTCCCAGATATTGACTGTAATATGAGATGGTATAATTTTAAAAAACTTTGTCTCGTTTATTTCGTTATTCAGTAAGCAGCGTTTTCACTGCTGTATTGGCATATTTTAGGGCAAATGTAGGGTTTATCTTGTTGTTACGGAATATTAGCCTACATTACATTACAGGCATTTGGCAGACGCTCATATCCAGAGCGATCTACAACAAAGTGTATAACCATAACCAGGAACAAGTGTGTCTAAAACCCTAGAGGGCAGTATCCTTCCGTTCCAAGTGCCCCAAGACCGTCCCCTCACTGAGAAAAACTAGACCCTACGGTGTCGGATTACTTGCGTCGCCATGGATGTCGCTTGCCGTAAAGAAGTTTACTAGATGTCGTAACCGTTTAGATTTGGAGCCACAGCTCTTTCGCACCCCACCTAATAAAAACGGCCAAATGGCGGGCAAATAATATGGCGGACATAGGTGGTCCCAATAGTAAAGTTGTAGAGCACATTCAGATGCATCGGTCGATGAAGTTTTGTGTTGATCGGACTTACAGTGTGGCAGTTATAGCCTTTAAAAATACGACCCTTTGTTATAGCGCCACCATCTGGCCGACATAGGTGATTTTTCGTGCCTGAGTAGTGGGGGGCCATAGGAACCCACCTACCAAATTTGGTTGGTCTGCAACTTATGGTTGCTGAGCCTCAGACATTTTAGCGAAGAAAACTTCCACGCCCCAACTAAAAAGTCTAAATGGCGGGCAAACAATATGGCGGACATAGGTGGTGCCAATGGCAAAGTTGTAGAGCACGTTCAGAGGCATAGGTCGATGAATTTTTGTGTTGATACAACTTATGTTGTGGGAGTTATGGCCTTTTACGCAAAACCCTTTGTTATAGCGCCACCATCTGGCCGACATAGGTGATTTTTAATGCCTGAGTAGTGGGGGGCCATAGGAACCCACCTGCCGAATTTGGTTGCTCTAGTACTTATGGTTGCTGAGCCTCAGACACTTTTAGCGGAGAAAAATAATAATAATAATAATCCTAACAGATACAATAGGGTTCCACCAGCTTCGCTGCTTGGACCCCTAATAATAATCCTAACAGATACAATAGGGTTCCACCAGCTTCGCTGCTTGGACCCCTAATAATCCTAACAAAAACAATAGGGTTCCACCAGCTTCGCTGCTTGGATCCCTAATAATAATCCTAACAAAAACAATAGGGTTCCACCAGCTTCGCTGCTTGGACCCCTAATAATAATCCTAACAGATACAATAGGGTTCCACCAGCTTCGCTGCTTGGACCCCTAATAATCCTAACAGATACAATAGGGTTCCACCAGCTTCGCTGCTTGGACCCCTAATAATCCTAACAGATACAATAGGGTTCCACCAGCTTCGCTGCTTGGACCCCTAATAATAATCCTAACAAAAACAATAGGGTTCCACCAGCTTCGCTGCTTGGACCCCTAATAATCCTAACAGATACAATAGGGTTCCACCAGCTTCGCTGCTTGGACCCCTAATAATCCTAACAAATACAATAGGGTTCCACCAGCTTCGCTGCTTGGACCCCTAATAATAATCCTAACAAAAACAATAGGGTTCCACCAGCTTCGCTGCTTGGACCCCTAATAATAATCCTAACAGATACAATAGGGTTCCACCAGCTTCGCTGCTTGGACCCCTAATAATAATCCTAACAGATACAATAGGGTTCCACCACCTTCGCTGCTTGGACCCCTAATAATAATCCTAACAGATACAATAGGGTTCCACCAGCTTCGCTGCTTGGACCCCTAATAATCCTAACAGATACAATAGGGCTCCACCAGCTTCGCTGCTTGGACCCCTAATAATCCTAACAAAAACAATAGGGTTCCACCAGCTTCGCTGCTTGGACCCCTAATAATAATCCTAACAGATACAAT
The DNA here is from genome assembly GCA_039654925.1 of Anguilla pacifica. Classification (NCBI taxonomy): domain Eukaryota; kingdom Metazoa; phylum Chordata; class Actinopteri; order Anguilliformes; family Anguillidae; genus Anguilla; species Anguilla pacifica. Next base: position 40,450,921 of record CM077292.1, read on the forward strand.
AGGGTTCCACCAACCATTTTTTATTCAGTAAATAATAAGCGTTATAGTTACCGTCTCAGAAAACATCATTCCCTTTTCGCTTTCATGTGTACTAGTGACCTTGAATTGAGGCATGGCCCAGGTGCCAACTGGCAACGTCACACTGGTGACACTGTTTGGATCTCTGGGAAGTGAGGTCAAAAAACACACCTGCAATTACCGCCTATCGCCATAGATGCCGCCAATGACAATGAAACGGAGATCTTCGGAATTGTAACTTTAAACTATTTTAAGATTAATTTGAATTGCGTGGCTTATTTAATTCAATAAAATGACTTTATCTTGAATGAGCTGCTGCCTGCCTGTGCGTGCGACGTGGGTGTGTGTTTTGTGGAATCTGTGTCACTATCTCTGCTGCGCATGTTTTTGGCGGAAAAGATAAAAGAAAGCGTTCGGATGAAGTCAAGCGAAAGTTCTCATCGGGAGAGCTAATTATTATGGAAAATCACCAGTATGGAAACACTTCCACTTGGTCGTAACTGCGGAAGCAGAACAGCCAATTGGTTTTGTTAAATGCAAAACATGCAGCGTTGTAATGAAATATGACATCAAAAAGACAGGAAATTCGTCCCTGCAGCGTCATCTGGACCGAGGGTACACTGTTGAAGCAGGTACAAGTCAAACTGCAATCACAGCCTTCATTACTGCCTCAAAGCAAATAACTTCAAAATCGAAATCCGAAATAATCGACAAATACGTCGGGTTCTGTTGCAAGTGCATTACATACTTTTGGCATGTTTAGCTAACGTTAGCAACAATGTTTTACCTTATCGATAGCAGCTAGCTAGCTAAGCAAGGCTAGAATGGTTTGCTGATGGTGGTTACTTAACAACTGAATCAGTTAGTCTGCTGTTTACAGCCAGCAGGAGCGCGTCGGAAAGTGACAGACGTCTTTCCCCCACGCACTCCGTTGTTTGCAACGTAGCTAGCATTACATACTTATGTACTTAACATCAATGAGCTATGCATATTTAAAATTGCGTCGGGTTCGGTTCGGACACCAAAATACAGGTCAGGGTCGGGTCGGGTACTATTTTCTGGGGCTCGGTTCGGTTTCGGACGCACATATCCGGCCTGAACTGACTGCACTCTATCACTGGCCACAATATTAGGAACACCAGTTTTCCATAAAACATAGAAGGTGTCACATGTTTATTAAGCAAAAACTGCACACTTAATGTTATTATCTACAGAAATCGTGTTGTTTTGTTTCAATTCAATACACCAATGGGGTTATAAAATAGGTCCTAATGATGTGTGAGTTGGTAATGCACCTTTGTGACCTTCAAATACACATTAATTCATTCTCATTTACATTATATTTATGTTTATATTATATTTATTATCATATACTGATTTTATATAGTGATCAGCAACCAAGTGAGCGATCAAATGGAAGTTAATGCCTTTTGCCTTGGCATGACCCCTTATTATTTTGCAAACAATGTAAAGGCAGAGTACATTAACTTCTGAATAAGGGTCAAAAGTCAAGTTTGAGCTCAAGATTTTTATGTATGCTATTGCCACATTTCCAATATTCTGCCTACAATTCATTTGGGTGGACAACAAAACAACTTTAAAGTCATTTTTGTCAGTTCTACACTGGCGAGTTAAGGTCTTCTGCCTTTGTAGGGCAGAATTGTTGGGAACCTGAATTCACAGAAATGACTGTATAATGTTAAAAATATGGGTCTGTAGTTTAAATGTATCGTCTCTTTCATTGGGTAACAATTTTTAGTTTTTGCAGTAATCGGGTATGCAAATGAGTCAGTACTGAACTGTCAGTGTATGGCAATGCATGCCCAGGCTACAGTAAAACACCAGCAAATGACTGTATAATCTTTTTGATATTAGTAAATTATGTGCAATTATATCCAGCTGTATTTGTTACAAGAAGAGAAACGACAAAATTACACTTAAGAAATAATTTCATTTACCAAGCTTTTATTTGAAATACTCTAGCTGGAAGTGTCCAATTATTGCCAGCAACGATTACCGGCAACATTGACAAGTGGGGAAGAGGAGGTTGTCTGGAAGGGATAGGAAAAAGGAATCCATGATATCAAGGATGAGGTTGGGGCATACAGGACTGAATTGGACAATGAAAATTATGGGTAAATGTCTGATGTGGCTGTGTGATTACTACCGGGAATGGAAATAAGTGACCCACATTTTGGAGGAGTGTCGTAAATATGTTAGGGAGTGGGAGAGGCTATGTAGTGCCCTGAGGGAACATGGCATTCAGGATTTAAAACGTGGAGGACTGTTGAAGAAGGCATCTGGAAATGTGCTAAACAGGCATCTCTTTAGCTTCTTTAGGAAAATGGGACTAGTTAGGAGAGTGTATGATAAGTTATTTCGGTCATAGTGTAGTTGCTTTTCTGTTTAAATTATTGATTGCTGGTTAAGGTGAGTTTGGGTATGTTTATTCTATTTGTTTATTTGTTTTCTTTCTTTGAGTAGGATGGTGTTGTTTTGCGGATAGTTATGTTTTTTTTAAACTTCTGTGTATTATTCATTTGGGGGGGGGGGTAGTCACAGCTGTCTTTGTGTCACACTCCACCCCACTAGGTGGCGGTAATACGCCAATGGACGAGGAGGAGGAAGAAGAAGAAGAAGCAGAAGAAAAAGAAGAAGAAGAAGAAGCAGCAGCAGCAGCATCATCATCATCATCATCATTATTATAATCATCTTCTCGTGTGTTTCACAGCGCTATAGTCCTGCTCACGCTTCATTGTATTTTGCTGAGCTGGAATTTTCACTGTAGTAGCATTTTAGTGGCGGTTGTCTTGTTTCCATTTTTGTAACTTCCGTGTGCAGTGCTTATCTTATTTAGCTAGCTGACATTGGACACGTACAATCCTTTGGGACCCATAGCCCGTGAAGTATGTAAGTATCACATTTTAAATTAACCAAGACTGCAGCTTATAGCCAGCACGAGCAAACATTTCTTTATATATACATTCTCTTGTCCATTTGTTTATCTGTTTCGCTAACGTTATCTAGATGTGTAGATAGTGCTTGACATCAGTAGTATATTGTCTACTTCGGTAACTGCTTTTAGAAGACCACTAGGTGTTTTTCAGTAGTAGGGAGGTCGAACGTTCTGCCTAATTGTAATCATAATGGGAGTTCCACGCACAAACGTAAAACAAAATTGGCATCTGGGCTCACTTGAACAGGTAATTTGACAGGGTAATATACAAAATCGGAGTAGATAGAGCAATCAGATCGTTTCAAAAGTGCACTGATAGTTCAGCGATGTTAGTTTTTACTTTAGAAATCAGGAATTATAATGCGAACGTGGCTCTGTTTACGAGCATTTATGCCTGTACTTAACGGGGTCATTATAAAAAATCTAAACACATTATAGGCATTATTGCTCATTTCACCACAAGAAAAACTCAGTGAAATGTTTACAGTGTTAACTGGTTATTAGTTATTGATACGTTGTCATAAAAATTTTCCCGACCGTGAAGAATGCCTTTTTTACATTTTGAACAAATATGGCTCCAGAGTAATTCTATCGTTTCCGTCGCAACACTTTCGACACAAGCAATATCGGAAGCGCTATCCTAAAATTTATTCTTACCGTGGAAAGTGCCTGACCAGCAATCGTAGAAATGTGTTAACACGGCGGCATAATTGTATCGAGAAATACCAGCGTTGGGAAACAGGCTATATGTTGTAAATGCATTTAGATAAAACTTACTACGCATCAGATTAAATAAATAAAAAACATTTGTCAGTCACGCTGAATCTGTTTATAGTACCATCATAGCGAGGAGTGTTTTAAACCACATAGCGCTGCATCCCCTTAGAAAGAAAAGGGGAAATAAAAAGTGTAGGCTATATGAGAACTTTAAATATAGACCCACTAACCAGACTTTGACAACTTTGGGACTAAACTGGCTCACGTTTTAGTTAATAAAACTCAAAAGTAACTTGAGTTTTATTAACTCAATCCAGTCAGAACTAGTGGCTTAATAGCCTACTAGTTCTGTAATTTAGTATCATTTTCTGGAGCATACATCAGTATACTTCATGTTCTAAAAGTTGTAAGTTGTCCAAGTGTAATTCAGGGGTGTATCCATAGTTAGTACATAAGAAATTGAAGTGAGCCTCAGCTATGTTCTTGGATTCACGAAACTGTCTGCACAGGCAAACATGTTGTTATAGAGAAATCATTGAAAATGAATGGAAATAGTACAGCACCTTATTCCTGAACTCCCCTCAGTTTCAGAAACAACACAGATATACATCCCAGTTCAGTGCTTTGGTAACTTTATGTACTAAGAGACATGAATATGTAGTTACCAATATGTCATTGTCTACTTCTAAATCTTTTGGAACTGCTCAGGTGTCTGAACCATTTGTACTGGTTGGGATGGATCTTGCTGGGAAACTGGCAGCAACTCCAAGAGGCAATATGTACATATGCCTCATGGTTGACCACAAAACAAAGTGGGTTGAGGCATATCCACCAAAGTTATATGCCTCACCAAGCTCAGGATGCATTGTGAAATTTTTCTATAGGATTGGAGGTCTTAAAGGAGTACCATGGTGGTTGAACGTGACACTTCCCAGTTGTCTTTAGGCAACAACAAAACAAATGTGCATAATTTTTTTATTATTCAGTCATTTCAATGTACTTTAAAACGTATTTTTCTAAGCCTAAATTTCCCACTATAAAAATTCACCCGAACCGTCTGGGCGTGGTAATGAGAACTGTCAGTTAGCTATGGTTGACAGACTGTGCCCCGTTACCACAGCTACCCCCATGATACGCGCTCTTTTTGGGAGACTGAATTTTCACAAGCTAGCTAGCTTAGTAGTATATCAAGTATCGATAGATAACTAAGGTAAGGACGTTGACTTATATCCAATTATAATTTTTGCTATCTAGCTAGCCAAGTTAAGATAAAAGCACAATATAACGTCCTCATAAAAGCAAACTAGCAAGCTAACGTTATCGATAACACTGCCTTATGAAAGCAAACCTCCTAGCTAGCTAACGTTACCTAGCTAGCTAAATGAATATAACCAGAAATAATCTAAAGGCACTCTAATTTAAGTGAACCTAACGTTAGTCAAATATTTGCATTGTCTTGCCTGTAATCCAGCGGCGCAAACCATGGGTCTCGAGTTATCCATGGGTCCCCAAACGATTTAGAATTAGATTTCTTTACGGGGCGTGGAAATGGGAGTGGTTACTGTATTCGTGACGTAGCAAAATGACAACTTTCTCAACCGGTTGAAAATAGGACGATGAATTTAAAACGCATATTTCTCCAAAAATACAGAACGGACATATTTAATACTTTGCTCATTGTGTTTCTTCAATGCCTCTTGTGCAAATAGCACATAAAACCGAGAAAGTGTGAAAATCACCATGGTACTCCTTTAAAAGAATTCACACTGATAAGGAGGGGGATTTGGGAATTTGGTGCTGTCCTATTATCCTACAATTTGTATGAAGGAACTTTGACAAGGCCCTATAAAGTTTTATAAGCAAAATAATATAGCGTTCTTTCTTAGTGACAATCTCAAAGATTTCAGTTTCGTTCTCTATGGCGGTGCCAATGGCGAGAAGCGGTAATTGCAGGTGTGTTTTTGGACCTCACTTCTCATAGATCCAACCGGATCCAACCAGTGTCGCCTGTGTGACGTCAGTCAGTTGGCACGCCAACTATAACACTTTCTATTTACTGAATAAAAAACGGTTGTTATAAAAGTAACGTTATGTACATACTCATTCGTTGTCTAACATTAGGCTAACTCAAGATGTCTTTACACTGCTGAGCCAGGTTAAAATGCCATAGCAAACCTGGGGCAGAATTAGTGATGATCAATTTCTGCAAACATTCTTTATCCACCGTTTGCCCGGTATGAACATCTTTACACTGCAGAGAAGAATTTGCGGGATTCGCTGTGGCTCATGCAATTATGTGTCTCGTGCACAATAAGCAGTCTTTTTCGCGAATGATTGTTGTGTGGTATTTTTGAAACAACTGCCTTGCAAAATGTTACCCCTGGTGTTTCTGGATTTGCTAGCTAAACTGTTTGAGAATAAAGCTGAGCTGGGTGTTAAATTAGCAATCAGAACAAGAAGAATAAAACAAAAACAAAGGAGATTTCATCAAAAAGGGCATAAAGGCTGAAGGAACATATGAGGAAGCGTAATAAAATAATAACAATGCTAATCCATACTGCCGTATTTTTTAATTTAGTTTTTTCCTGCATGACGTCTTCAGAAATCAGACCCTGCTCTGCTCCACATACCCCGGCTTTATTCCGATCATTATAATATATTGATGAACTTGATGTCGATAACGGTAACGTTAAGTTCAGATCAATGATTCGCAACGAGGCGAAACTGTTTTAGAATGTTGCAGAGAAAATTGCAGCGGTGTGAACTGGCTAGTAGCAGAGCCGTTGCCTGCCCTGAGGTTTTAAAAGACCGTCCTTGTCAAATCGCCAAGTGCAGTTTTAGAACGTTTACAATCAGACGTCTTGGAATTTTGCAAGTTGCACCCAGTCTCGTTGCGAATCATTGATCTGAACTGGCCTTAAGTTAGCTACACTGCAACGTTGCAGCAAGGTAGCACTGCATTCGAGAGACGGTTTGCGAGGTCGGTACCGGTCGGGAGCATTAGCTAGCGTTTTTTTCTAATTGTTAGCCGACATTAGATTGTGTTAATTACATTAGCTAGCTAGCTAACGCAACGTTACCTGATATGAGAGATGGATACTGTGCGCAACGTTGTCTAAACTAATGTTGTTTTTCTTGACATCGTCCGGTAGCTAGCGTTAGCTGTGCAAATAGCTATGTAATTTATTAAAGTTACATTGTCATTAAATGTAATACGAAATCTACATCAACAAATAATATGATCTCTCATGTTACACAAAAACTTTTTAGGGTTCCATAACTCCTCCAACCCCCCTTTTCTCTGTTATTGTAACGCATGCAGACACCGGAAAAAACAGTACGCCGCTCACACACAAGTGAGAGAAGAGCGAGCCTGTTGCGTTAGTTCCGCCTACCCTCTCTGGCGGACCAACCACTGATGGGTGATGAAAAACGCGTCACTAACTGTGCGCCGCTTGTGATTTTTTCCCGGGAATGTCGCCACAGACACCAAGTTTTTTAATCATGAATTATAATAATAATAATAGTATAAATTAATATAAAAATAGGCTCAATCATCATTGTGTTACCCAATGCAGCGATAGATAGTGACTTAAAAGACATTTATTTTAATGAAAATCTTCGAGATTATTACTTTAAAATAAGAAAGTCTGGTATAAAGCATTTGAGTTTTACAAATGGGTGTTTTTTGTACACAGCTATAACCTGCTACTGGTGTATTATTTCTGGTGGCTAAGTCACTGGGAAAAGTCGTTTGAACAACAATTTTCTTACATGTATATCTTTGCAAAGATCTTATCTACAGTGTGGTATAAAGCATTTGAGTTTTACGAATGGGTGTTTTTTGTAATTACAATGAAAAGGAGACATTCTCCATCTCTGGATTCCGAATTCCCATTAGATAGAATAGTTTTCCATAGCCAGCTTAACCTGCTTTCTCCAAGATTGTGTCTACAGTATGGTATAAAGGATTTTAGTTTTATGAATGGGTGTTTTTTTTTTTATTAGGGTGAAAAAAGGGACATGAGCCTGGTCGATTCCAGTCACAAACTGCAATGGCGTTTTGAAGCCAGGGGGCTGCTGTTTGAAACGGAGACATTTTGGCACGTATTGCGTTTTGAGAGTACACTTTTCATTAAATAACGCATCCCTCAACAATACCTACCAGTAAATGTGTACAGTATAGTAGTTTTACTGTACGAATACCACAAAATATTGGTTCATGTTGTTGAAGGAAAACCGATAACTCCACCATAAATGTCGCACAGGTGATGATGTGTTTCCCTCCAACGACAGTGATTACATGCAGAGGGAAGCAGCTAATTTTTAAAATCGTATTATAGGAAACAACAGTTATATTCTGGCACATTGGTAATTTATATGTTGTTATTTCATTATACTGTAGCATTTATGAAATTATGAATGAAGAATAAACTGTCAAAATATGTTTTCTGAAAGATCGCCAAAACTGGTTTTACCTCCCTATTTTCATTTGACGTCATGCTAACTTGGCTTGTAAGCGCGTTTGCATAAAATAATAAGGAATAACATTTAGTGGGCTTAGCCTAGCAAATTTAAGGAGGAACTACAATGTTTGTGACTTTTGGGTAATTTAAACACATAAATGGGTACTGTAATCACAGCCATTAAAAATGTAAGAGAACGAGTAAAATTAGTTTGAGATTAGAGACTAGCGAGCTCGCTGCATAGATATGCACATTTAACTAGACAGGCAAACACGCCTTCAGCTAACCCATTATGTGGATTATGTGGTGGTGTGTCATTCACAAACGATTTGTTCCTTTTCAACAAATCTTTTTGGAAACAAATGGAACTGACTCACCTCCATGTTGGGATTTGTTCTTTTTGTTCAGCTTTCAGTAAGTTAAATTGGGAACTTGCCATTCGCTGAAGCTGCAGCTACTCCTCCTATTTAACCTTTTTCACCTTTGGGCTCGGTTGTCTGTAGTAGCCATTAGCCAACAACAGCATAATCTGCTTGAGCAGGGCGTGCTTTACTCTCTGAGCTCCTCCCGTTGGTGTGACTGAAGCAACAACAGTTCAGTTCCTGAACTTAAAGCGGTGGGGATCGAATCCGGGAAGGAACTGAACATCCAATTCCTTGGGTCCTGGTACAGAACTGGAACGAGTTTAAGACTAGTCTTTGCAGCTATATGTCTTTTCCTCCCCCTAATGCCTTTGTATTGCAATGACGAACTTGCTTGAGTAATGAGTAGATCTAAAAGCAATTGGTTTACACTAGCTTGTTATTCCGGGTACATTTGAGAAACGCTATGGGCTACGAGTAGTCTACTCTATTATTTGCATGATGTAAATAAACCATCGAAAGAGGCCATCAATGTATCATGAAGGAAACAGACACAACTCAGTTACCCAACACAAATGCAAAGCTATTTTACAGTCCATTTGATCCACTATATTACATACGCACCACTATAGCCACAAATGAATAAGAAATTGTCCCACACTACTAATTAATGTGCTTTTCTTAATAAAATGAATAGCCTATAGCTACATTATATTGTCATCAGCCTTCTGTCCTTTGCAAAATGTTTAGTAGGCTAACTCATGTCACTTATTTGTGTGCTAACCGTAAACGCTACTTGAGTAAATGTCACGAAGACATCCCCAAATAAGCTTTATATTTTTTAAATTGGTGAAATGTTTCAGAAATATCTGTGAATCCCATAACAGTGACGACCTAGGGTTCCTGTAGGAATTCAACAGCACAGTCGCATTTCTTTCTCTAGGAACTAGAGTTAGAAGACGGAATGAGTCACTGCATGACTCGTTCTCGTTCTTGTTCTTGGGAGTCAGGATTAGAGCTATGAAGGAATCAGTGAACTTTCTGGGAACTAATCCTTTTAGGGAACTAAGTCAAAAGATTTGTGTCCCTGAAAGGAACTGGAACGCCCACCAATATAACCTAAGCTAGTGAAGTCCAGGGAGTAAGCCTGTATTGTGTGTGTTGAGGGAAAAACATTTGAGCTGCCATTAAAGTGAATGGGGAATATAATTACATTGCATTTATTTCGCAGACGCTTTTATCCAAAGCCACCACGTACAAAAAGTGCAAATCATGGTCATTAGACAACTACAAAACAGGTTCAATAAGGTACAATACTAATTTTGTACAGCTATTCATAGCCAAGAACACAGTTCAGTTCACGCAGTGAACATTATTCTGACCTAACTTATGCCAAGCCAAACTAGGGAGAAGAACAAGCTACAATATTAAGACAAATACAAAGAAGGGTAGTGAGGGAGAGGTTCGAAGTGGGGCAGGGAGTTTGTTCCATCACTGGGGAGCTAGGGTGGAGAAGCTCCGTGATCCCTTTACTCGGGTGGGAGGGGGTGCAAGGCGCCCTGTGGCAGAGCAGAGTGGTCAAGCAGGTGTATAGAATCATGTCCTGCAAGTAGATTGGGGCCATCCTGTTGGCTGCAGTGTAAGTGAGGGTCAGGACTTTGAACGTGATCCTGGCAGTGACCGGTAGCCAGTGGAGTGACCTCAGCAGAGGAGTGATGTGGGAGAATTTGGGAAGGTTGAAGATGAGTCGGGCAGCAGCATTTTGAATCAACTGTAATGGCTGTATGACACATTACATTACAGGCATTTGGCAGATGCTCTTATCCAGAGCGACCTACAACAAAGTGTATAACCATAACCAGAAACAAGTATGACAAAAACCCTAGAGAGAAGTACCGGTCCAAGTGCAGGGAACAACCGCATAGTTCAACTTGGACCCTGAAGGTTAAACTGTTTAACACTAACACACACGAGAGCAGCAACAACGCAGTCTATGCAAAACACAAGCTGGCAGGCTTGCAAGGAGATAGTTGCAGTACTCAAGGCGGGAGGTCACCATAGCCTGGACAAGCAGCTAGGTGGAGTGCGTAGTCAGGAATGGTGTTGTACGGAAGGAATCTGCAGGACCGTGATTTTGCCTTTGAGATCCAGCTGGTTGTCCAGGACCACCCCCAGCCTCTTCGCAGAGTGAGAGGCAGTCACTGTGGTGCTATCAACCGTGATTGAGAGCTCACATAGTAGGGAGGTCATGCATGGGAAAAACAGCAGCTCAGTTTTGTTGAGGTTGACCTTCAGGTGGTGGCTGGCCATCCAGGTTGAGAGGTCAGCCAGGCAGGAAGATAGTTTATTATCAACCTGTGAGGCAGTGGGGGGGAAAGAGAAGAAGAGTTTTGTGTCGTCTGCATAACAATGATAGGAGAAGCCATGTGAATTAATAACTGAGCCAAGAGATTTGGTGTATATGGAGAACAGCAGAGGCAGACCCCATCCAGGTGACCTGGTAGGACCTATCTGCAAGATGGGAAGCAAACTAAGACAGGGCGGTCGCAGAAATGCCCATCTCAGCCAAGGTGGAGAGGAGTATTGTGTGGTTGACAGTGTCGAATGCTGCAGACAGGTCAAGGAGGATCAGGACAGAGAAGAGGCGTGAAGCTCTTGCAGTGGCGAGTGCCTCCGTCACAGCCAGGAGGGCAGTCTCTGTTGAGTGCCCAGATCGGAAGCCAGACTGGTGAGGGTCTAGCAGGTTGTTCTGATGGAGAAAAGAGGTTAGTTGTTTAAGCACTGCTCGCTCAAGGGTTTTGGACAGAAAAGGTAGAAGCGATATGGGTCGATATTTCATTACATCAGAGGGGTCTGAGGTGGGTTTCTTGAGGAGTGGGGTAACGCGAGCCATCTTAAAATCAGCGGGAACATGACCAGAGGCAAGGGAGAAATTAACAATGGAGGACAGATAGGGAAGAATCTCTCCGGATATAGATTGGAGGACTGTAGATGGGATGAGGTCAAGTGAATAGGTGGTTGTGTGATGAGCAATGATGAGTTCGAGTACATTGGAGTCCTCCAGCCTCTTGAAGGAGGTCAGTGTGGCCATGGGTTTGTCCCGGGGGGTAGGGGGGCTGACATGATGGGCAAAGAAGTTCCAGATTTTAGCCGCCTTCCCTTCAAAGGTGGCCAGAAAGTCATCTGCGGACAGGGAAGAGGGAGATGAGGGTGGAGGAGGAATGAGGCCAGAAGAGAAGGTGGAGAATAGTTTACATGGATCAGAGACACATGCACTGATCTTTCATTGGAAAATGAGGTTTTAGCTGATAATATCAGACTTTTGAAAGCAAAATAAAATGTCCTCGATGGTATTTTGTAACTCAATTGACAACCGTCACGTTTCATATGAAAAAATTATTGAAAAATATGCATTATGAAATCAGTGTATTTTGGAGAATTGCTAGAGTCGCAGGACCCCAGAACACCCAAAACACTGAAATGGGGCCATATTTAAAACTTGTAGCTACTCACAAGCAGCACTGTTTAGCAGTACTGTTCTTACTTTCTGCTGATCTTTATTATAGAAATGGATCATGAAGTTGTGTGGGCATTTGTTTTAGAAGAGGACTTGCCTGATTTTGACATCAGGTGATTGAAACCATGATGTTCACAGATGTGCAGTACTATCCTGTGTAATTTTAAAATATTCTTCTTTCTCACAGTGAGTTTTCCGCAATGGAGAGCCATGAGCAGCCATACCAGTGGCACATACCCAATCCCTGGGTCTCCACCCCCAGCTTTCAGCTCGACTCACAGAGTAACTTGTTGCCCACAACCTTGACTGCAGTGGATAAACCGTACGATATTCTGGTCCCCAGCCAGGATACTGAAAGCAAACAGCATTGGGAGCATGGTGTACAGGTATGATCAAGGAATCTACCAACAGGCAGGCAGATAAACTTGTGTATAGCATGAATAAGATATTCCGTGGGAGTTTGCCAAAAAAAAAAAAAAAACAATCTCTATATCAGGTCTTCCTGAAATATTCCCTAAAGAAACTTCCTATAAATGATTTATATATATATATATATATATATATATATATATATATATTTATAAATCATTTATTTATTTATTTATTTATTTATTTATTTATATTTGCCACAAATTTGTAATTTTGGTCATAAATACTTATTCAGGGACTTGTAATCAAAGTGCCCTTTTTTGGTTATCTTTGGCCTTATAGCTGAATCATCAATCAATCAATTAAACTTCATTTATATAGAAACTTTCATACAATTAAATGCATTTCTAAGTGCTTTTCATACAAATTAAAATGATTTAAAAGTAACAATATAAAACAAGAATAAAAAAGTAAATCAAAACAATGGAGATTAGTGCACTAGTGCATCATGTAAGACCCTGTAAAATTTTAATTGTGCATGGTTTTGATCTTGGCATTGTTATAATCCTGATGTGTGATGTGTTCTAAAACTTTCACCCATAATAGACCTGAGTGAACTAGGATACGCAGCATCAAGTGGATTGAGGGTACTGGCAAATGCATGCATGTAGATTATATCCATATAATCCAGCACAGATAAAAATATTTTTGTACAACTTATAATCAGGATGCCCTTATTAAGTAGTGTTTGATCCTTTAGAAAAACCCAGTTTATATTCATTTTTTGTTTTTTACCAACTCTACAATATGTGTTAAAATGTAAATATTCATCTAGACAGATACCGTAATGCTTAAAACACTGGGTTCTCTGAATTTTGAAATCATCCATAATATAAATATTTTTAAATTGCTGTGAAGTTTCCCTTTAGATTTACTAAAGAGCCAAACTCTTGGTGTTGTATAGGTATGGGGAATGCCCTGCCAAGGCGTAAATTGGCTGGATGGCATACCTGCCATCCCAATAACACTGCCCAATTCGATCAACATACTCGATCAACATAGAAACATTTAGTAGGTTTGTCGTGTGCACTAGCCCATTAAAAACACTTCCATTTAAAAAATATGGCACGCACTTTCATTTATTTGTCGGTTATGGTAAAGGAATGTCGATCTGGTCAACTTAAAAAAATCATACACAGCCATTCGGAACTTTTGAAGTGTTTTTCTTAAAACCTGAAGGTATGATGATACAGAATTTTATGAAGTTTACCAGTGGCTTGTTTGCAGCTTGACGGCAAGCTGCAGTAGATGGTATGGTATGGTAATTAGGTGGGAGTTTAAATTGTCATTTACCGTGTTATAACTTGACATTTTGGACTTGACTTAACAATTTTCTCTGAAAGAATGGATGTCTCTTAAGGATATTTAATTAAAATATTGACGTGACAAGTTTATTGCATATTGTTGAATTAATGTATAAGTTATCCATCGGGTCTGCGTTATCAGTAGGGGGTGTTTGGTATGAAGTGGTTTAAAGGTAGCCTGTTATAGAAATGGAAAAATAGTGGGCTCTCAAACTTCATGAGCTCGGGATTGGTGATCTCTAATTTAGCTAATCCAAACAGCCCATGCCACAATTGCAATAAAGTGAGCCTGTGAGAAGTGCATAGATGCCTGAGGTGGGGTGCTGAGGAGGCTAGTAATAAGACTTAAATGGCAGTCACTGATTCTTAACATTTGTTCACATTTAAAAAATAGTGAATGCAATTTGCCTACGTTTGTGACCCAGTTACAGAGTTGAAATGGAAATAGAATTTAATGTTGTTTATCTTTAAGAAATTGTGCCGTTACAGGCCTAAACATATCCCATCCAACGAATATTATATAGAGCTATGAGAAATAGTTAAATGGCAGTTGTGGCAACACAGCAACTGGCTTTCGGGGGAGCAATAAGGGCTGCTTCTGCACATTGGCAGAAGGAGCAAAAGCCTACCTGTGTGTGCATCTTGCGAAAGTATTGACAGCGAACAGCTGTTCAGTAGCTACAGCAGCGCATATTGTGGATGAAAAAAACTGGGAAAATAGTAAAAACTGAGGGAGAGATAGAGGGTTTATACGCAGTAATGTTAACATTAATGTTAAGCTTGTTGTTGTCTGCCTTTGATATCAAGTCATAGTTAACGTTAGCTAGCATAAAGTTGGTCCTAGACGAGCTGACAATTCTCAACCAACAATTACCCATTAAAAAGTTATCTTCATGCAAGCGACTAATCAAATATGTTTACGTTTGATCATTATATTCGGCATGAATACATTTTAATTAGATATTAGCTACTCACCTGAGCATCCGCCATGCTTCATCAGCTCCCGTCCTCTCCAAGTATGGGCCGCAAAAGGCTATTCCTTGCTGCTCACTGATTGGTTGTGAGCTCCTCTTCCTCTGATTGGCTGTAGGCACCATAACTCTGATTGATGCATACATGTGTGGATTTTTTGCTACACGGAAAAATAGTGCCAAAATGATTTGTATTTTCGTGTGTCCACAGCTTGAGATTTGTATTTTGCAATTTGCAGTTTGAGATTTGTAAAACAGGATTTGTAGTTTTACAATGCGTAAAACATGTTTTGTGTGTCCACAGCTTGAGATTTGTATTTTGCAATTTATAGTTTGAGATTTGTAAAACAGGATTTGTAGTTTTACAATGCGTAAAACACGTGTGAGTTGTGAAACACGTGTAAATAATATTGGCACTAAATTCACTCCATATGGATACATTCAATTATGATGTCTGTTGAACGCCTGGTGGCGCTGTAGTGTATCTGACAAAATTTTGACCTTCAGGAGCCCAGCCCCCTTTAATTCCAGGCTTGGACTTCAGCCTTGGTCTTCAGCCTGAATTGAAGGGTGCATTATTCTGAACAAGGCAAAACATTCAATAACATGAATAACTTGCCTGCCACCTGGGTTATAATATTTTACATTCATAGGTGTTCTGGGGTGTTCAGGTTTTTGGCTTGCTGGGCTTTAAATCCATGAAAATGCATGGTGTTGTTAAATGGACATGGCTGACTTGCAGCAAATCCAAATTTGAATGGTGTTGATGGCTTGAAACCATTGGGATGGCAGGTATGCCATCCCACCAAGTTACGCATGCCCCATACCTATACAGAACCGAGAGTTTAGCACTTTTCAGGGTTCCCCACAAAAATAATAATTCTTCTTCCTGCTACCTAGCCCACAAACAAAATGTCTCCCCACTGGACATTTTACCAACACCAGCCAATCATTCACCTACATGAGCCAATCAGAATCTCGCAAAATAGACATATCTTTTTACTCTAAAATGGTCATGGTCTATGGATCATAGGGTCCCAGGTTCAAGCCCCTCCTGGAACAAGTTTCTTTAACCCTAATTCTCTATTACTTCTCAATTATTTATTTTGCACCACATCTACCTAGCGTTCACGGAACGTGTACACTGCATTATGACGTACCATCTACACGTTCAGTTAACCATCTACAATATTGCCAGGCCATGTGGATTCAACAGGAGCTCTTCTATTATCACCCAAGAAATTTCCCAGTTGTAATAGCAAGTCCGTTCATGGCTGAGTGGTAAATTTCACAGTCTACGGATCATGAAGTCACAGGTTGAAGCCCCGCCGGAAGTAAGTTTCTTAAACAAGCTTTTTTGCTTGACAATTGCTCAACAATTGCACCACATCTACCCGGCGTTCAACGAACACACATACTGCATTATGACATATCATCTGCACGTTCACTTACCCGGCTACAGTATCGCCTGGCCATATGAATTCAAACGGAGCTCAGCTGTGCTTACTGGCATGTGTTCTTCTTTAAAACCACAGACACGACTGAAAAATTTCACACATTGAACAGCTGTGTCATGGTGGTGAAGACTGGAAAACGTGAAATCGAAGGATCGAATCCCGCCTCGCCCTCAGGCAAATACTTTCATATTTTACACTAACGTTTTCTTACACTTATATTTCCTTTACTAAAAGTCACTCACGGCCAGCCATATGCATTTCATGACGGCAAATGTATTGATTTTCTTAAAGTTACACCAGCTGACCACTGTGCCATTTCTATATTTCTTCACTTGGCTACTGTAGAAAATGTTCTTATCAGCAAACGTCACTTTTCTACATTCATGTTACCTCGCCCTGTTTTCTATCTACCCACATACAAACAATTACTTTGAATGTACTGTCTGCAACTCCCCATTAAAACATTACATTTAAAATCATGACTCAAACATAATTATAACTACTAGTACTGAACATGACGAAAGTACTTCAGTGCAATACATTTCCTTCGCAATATCACACGTTATTTTATCCACCACTTTAACAAGTGATTTCTTATACTGTCTGTTATATACACCGTTTGATAAGCAAGCTCATCTCGCTCATGGTTACTTCATTTACTTTCAGCTATAGTCTGTGATCATGTCACAACTCACCTACATGCCCATTCTGCTAAAAACATATTGTTTCAACTACTGAATTTCATCATTTATCCTAATTTCTCTCTTACTATTGTTATTTTATAATTTGCAAAGATTGCTGGGACATACATGTCCGCTCCTATTCTCCACTATCAAGTGTTCCGGTTCTACTACTTCCAATTCTCATGTAAGGTCACTGATCTACCTAAGAAAAACAGCAAAGAGGACTCCTACTCGCAGATAAGCGTATCAAAATGCCTTCTAAACCTAACAAACACTAAAAGTGCATCTCCTCGAAATAACAGAAAACGGAGCATGACAGAAGGGTACACAAGTTGCGACCTAGGGAGCTCTTAATTCTACAAGCTTGCTGATAATTTTGTCAATCAAGGCTCGTTGGATGGCCATCAAATCCGTGAGTACATACACTGGGCATATTTCAGCTGCGTTTCTGATGCGTTTATACTTATACACCACCGCACCCTTTGTCACCGCCAATAGGATCAGTAACTAAAGTGACTTGTGCGTTTAGATACGCGTTTAGTTTTGATAACCGTGATGCTTGTGCATTACTGCGATATGTAATGAAACAGTAGAGCTGAGACAGCGCTCTCCACCACCATCATCCAAACACTAAATGAGGGAATATCTTTTGGAAGAATGGTGTTACATCCCTCCAATCGAGTTCCAGATACCTGTAGAATCTATAGCCGCGTTTCCACCGCAGGAACTTTACCCCGGAACTAGGAACCTTTTGAGGAACTCAGTGCGTTTCCACCGCAGGAACTAGGGTCTAAATTTAGTTCCGGGGGCTTTATTTTACCCTCAAAAAGTTCCTGCTCGGGGGGTAGTACTTTCCGAAAGTACAGGAACCTTTTGGGTGGAGCTTGCAGCGCTGAACATTTCTGATTGGTCGAGTACTCGCAGCATTTTTTTGTGTTTATTTTCAACCGCCATGTTTAAAAATATGCAGCCGCAAACCGATTTATTTTCATAATAACTTCAAATCAAACTTGTATGTTATGCGGCGCAGTAGCCTAGTTTTGGTTATAGCCTGCCAACTTTGAATTATAACGTGTGCTCTTCTGTTCTTTTCTTGCTTTAGTATTCGTTTTATAAAATGCTAAGCATTCGTGCTGGGACAGCATATTACGTACCAAAACATTCAAACAGATTAATTCGGTTGCTGAATATTTTCTTCCGGATTTTCTTTGTTAGCCCGTTGTAATTGACTCAAAACGTTTGATACAGTTATGTGAGGTATGCGGTAGTTCTGCGTAATTCACATTGGTGATACAGTAAAAGCAAACTGGAAATCACCTTCCGCACTTTTTGTCATGGTAAAATAACAGGTTAATTCTAGTAGTCGTCCCTTTAGCTTTTTCAGACTGCCGTGATTTTACTCTGCCATTCTTCAATTCCACAAAAAGACCAGGAAGACTATGGGCTAATTTATGGTGCATGGTTCGCATCTGGAGGGCACACTTCGCTGCTCGGCTAGCAGTAACTTCGAAGGAAAGCAAACGGTGGCTGTACCACTGCTAATTAAAATTTTCACGCAAGTCCGAGTTTTCGTTCTATTCTTGTCATTTTGCGATTAGCCTATATGGAATTGACGATGAGAAGGTAATAAAACAGCAAATTGTTTACAACGTGTGCATGTTTTCTGCTGTTGTTGCCAGTTATACTGGAAATGTGAATGCATTCTGTCGCCTCGGATGTCAAGACATGAAATTGAATGTTCGCATAAAAACATAATGAATGTGTTTGAGAGGATATATAAAACAGTTACAATCTGACTATCGGCCTGTTATATCCTATTTGTTGCATAACGACGGTCCAAGTTCAACTACCAACGACAGTTTTGCTTGACAACGGTAAAATATGCCCAAACGGCTGCAGAAGAATATTTCAATTCCAGGTGATTAAATCGATAAAAATCAATAAATACAAAAGTAACCATATATAGTCATTGTTGGTAACCCGTTGTATATAAGTGGAATAAACCCCTCCGGGCTGTCCCGGTTATTAGAAAATAATGTAGGCTACTTCGGTGGTAGTATGGGGTTACAGAAGAAATCATAGGACAGATGGGCCGACGACAACTTCGCTTTTTCATACGTCAGTGGTCTAATTTGCCTAATCTTCGCGGAACTTTAGACCGCGGTGGAAACGCAGGCAACCATTGTTTGAAGGAACCTTTTAGTTCCTGGAAAAGTAGTTCCTGGGACTAAAAGTTCCGGGTAATTTGATGGAAACGCGGCTTATGCCAAGGTGCATTGAAGCTGTTCTGGTGGCTCGTGGTGGCCCAACACCTTACTGAGACACTTTATGATGGTTTTTTCTTTAATTTGTCACCCAACAACATTGTATGGCCAAAAATATTAGGCCACCTGTAGTTTTAAAATAACCTTTAGAGAAGAATTCAGTTAGTAAATGCACATTTACTGAATTACAAACCAAGTGTAAACATGTTTTTTTCCCCCCGTTTCTCACAACAATAACACTAAAAGATGAGTTTTACATAAAAATAATCTTAAGACATGAATTTCCTTAAAATAGCCTCCTTTGGCTTAATTACAATTAATTATTGGAAGTCTATCCAATCATTTTGCTAAGTGAGAGGTGAAGCGGTAATTAAATTATGTGAAATCACACGTGGCTAAACAAACATGCATTGGGGTGGTGGGTACGCCAAGTTACGGCTACTGCTTGGTGGGGCGGCATGCCCCATACCTATACAGCACCGAGAGTTTGCCACTTTTCAGGGTTCCCTACAGAAACAGCCATAATGACCACAGACTCTCAGCCCTTAAAAACATAAATTTCTGTACCTTCTGACCCCTTTTCAACAGACATATTTCACAAACAACAATAAAGGGGAACAATTTGGGGATTTAGCGTTTTTTTCCTTCTTCTTTTTCCTGCCACAAATGCTCAGAGCCTACAAAGAATGTCTCCTCATTGGTATTTTTTACGTTCATCAACCAATGAAAACATCGGAGACACACACAAAATGAACATGTATAGAAGTTTGCACGTTTAAAACGGTAAAACTTTTCACCTCTGACGTCTGCTTCCCTCATAGCTGACTGGCTAGTGCCTATGCCCTTAAAACTTTCCGCACGACTGACCCGGGTTCATATCCCCCCTCCAACTGAAGCAAATCAACCATTATGCTACCTTGCTGGCTAACAAAAAATACAACATTTAAACTATTGCTTTTGCATCTGTACAATCTTTGCGGGAAAATCATTTACATTTTTGAAATCCAAATAAAATACACCCACACTTTACACAGTTCCGCTTTCCGCATTTTCAACATGTTTAACGTTAGCTACCTTGCTAACAAGATGTCAGACCTACTGTATAACATTAGTACACATGCAGGCGCCTCAGAAATCGAGCTCTAACATCTCCGTTACGATTCGGTCCAGTTAGTAACGTCACCGGTCGTTTAGAAACTGCTGCAAGATAATGATTTCACACGAGGTATGCCCACTCTCTTTAACTCAAAAACGTTTCTCGTTCATCACTG
The DNA here is from genome assembly GCA_039654925.1 of Anguilla pacifica. Lineage (NCBI taxonomy): Eukaryota > Metazoa > Chordata > Actinopteri > Anguilliformes > Anguillidae > Anguilla > Anguilla pacifica. The sequence continues at coordinate 40,471,336 of CM077292.1, forward strand.
CCCCTGTTCTCATAACTACTTCTTAACTAGGGTAGGCTACTGGAGCTAGCTTTAAACCTGCAACGCCACATTTATAAATTCATGTTACCTAGCCCTATACATCCTCTACCAACATACAAATAATTAAAGCCGCAAGCGGCGTTGGGAGGGGTCCAAGCATTGGCACCATTGCGCCCCCTATGGAGCGATTTTAAAATGGCTTTTTCCTCGTGATCATATGCCTTCACCCAACATATCTACTGAATATCGTGATAATTGTATAAAAGATTGATGACTTATGGCCAATTTTGTGCTAAGAGACGCTGCCGGATGACTTAGTTGCGTCGCCATAGATGTGTCCTGGCTGCTTCCCGTAAAGGCCTTTACTTTGTCGTAACGCTTAGATGGGATGTTGTAACACTTAGATGGGATGTCGTAACACATATGTGGCCCGGCGTGTATGTACAGCCGCAGCGCTTCCATGCTGTAACGAAAAATGGCGTCACACTAGTGTTGTCACGATTCCAAAATTTTGACTTTCATACCGATACCAGGTTTAGCATCACGATACTCGATACTGAAACAATATTGATTCAATATTCGGTACCTAACAATACTGAAAATACCTTCATAGATCAGAAACCTAATGTCCAAAAGGGTTAACCTCGTTTTCGAATTCACATTTTATTAAAAACCTGGTTTATGAACAACCTTTAAGTTGAAGCCTGTTCAACATATTAATAAGCATAGGTCTATAGTGTTACACCACTAAACAATAGACAAATATATTGAATTTATTTCAAAAATTAAACAATTGTAAACTAAATAATCTTTAAACAGGTCTTTCACTTTTAAATAGATCTAAAAACAGCATATTTTAATAACAATACAGCATCTTCCTATAATAAAATATCTACAAATTAGAACACCTATTGCTACTGAAGTGAACTGAGTCGAAGCTTGCGCTGTATCAACGAATGAGTGCACAAGCGCAAGCTATTTTTTTACAGTCTCTGAGCGCAAGTCACCTCACTTGGCAACCTTAGTTGCTACTGCCATCTAGCGAAGATTCTGACAAATTACACTTTTCATCCTCTCAATCAGTAATGCGGGACACACATTTCCCTGGCTTTTACATTTGACTCAAAACTACCGAACGTCGGAATATTCTAATACCGAACCGTTTTTTTTTTTTTTTTTTTTTTTTTTTTAAAGTACCGAGAAAGTGCTGAAGTTTTGGTATACCGTGCAACACTACGGCAGACACATATTCCAATCCATTGCTCAACTTAGCAGAGAATGCACATTTCAGAGCGCCACAGAGACAGATAGAATAATAACATGTAAATACACATTTCAAATAATAAATACGACATTGAGAAAAAATGAAAAAAAAGACGAAATATCAACTCGCGATCTGCGTGCTGCGCGCAAAGTAGCCTACCGTTTTATTTATTTAGACATTGGCAGATAAGAAAATTTTCGGTTACGCTGACCTCTAAATCGCTATTCCAACAGCAAAATCAGACATGTTACACATCGTTAGAAAGCTTATACTCTCACCAACTGAATAAATGTATTGTCAATCAAGCCAAATTGTAGCCTACTAAATAGGGCGACAACGCCGTAAGCAACAGGTGTGGTATTACGCACAGCTATTTTTGAAGGTAGCCTACCCAGTTATCACAAATGCGCGTATATTTCACAGACGGATTGTCCAAGACAATATATGACCACTCAGTCGCAAAAGGGACATCTCTACGCGTAAAACCATTGGTAAAATTGTATATTTATTCAATGTTTAGACCCAGATATTGACTGTAGAATGATATGGTATAATTTTTAAAAAATTTGTCTCGTTCATTTCGTTATTCAGTGAGCAGCGTTTTCACTGCTGTATTGGCATATTTTAGGGCAAATGTAGGGTTTATCTTGTTGTTACGGAATATTACATTACATTACATTACAGGCATTTGGCAAACGCTCTTATCCAGAGCGACGTACAACAAAGTGTATAACCATAACCAGGAACAAGTGTGTCGAAAAACCTAGAGGGCAGTAGCCTACCGTTCCAAGTGCAGGGAACAACCGCATAGTTCAACTTGGACCCTGTAGGTTAAACTGATTAACACTAACACAAACAAGAACAGCAACAGCGCAGTCTATGCAAAAATACAAGCAATAGTTAAGACGAGTAAAGACTAAGTCACCTACGAAACGACTACCTAGTTACAACCCTAAGCTTACAGTCAATTTAGAGATTAAATTGAGAATACGATTTCTCTCAGCGTAATGACAGATTCAAAGACTAAACGAACTCACCCGATATTGTCTTCAAATGGATCCATGCCAAAGAAAAGTAATGATTCATCCTCTCAAAAAGCTTGTACTAACAAACCTTTAATAGCCTAGCATGCACTCTGGCACTGTCTTCCATTGCTTCCCCGACGTTCAGACCCTCCCCTCACTGGTAAAAACTAGATCCTACGGTGTCGGATTACTTGCGTCGCCATGGATGTCGCTTGCCGTAAAGAAGTTTACTAGATGTCGTAACACTTAGATTTGGAGCTCCAGCTCTTCCGCACCCCAACTAATAAAAAAGTCCAAATGGCGGGCAAACAATATGGCGGACATAGGTGCTCCCAATGGCAAAGTTGTAGAGCACATTCAGATGCATCGGCCGATGAAGTTTTGTGTTGATATGACTTACGGTGTGGGAGTTATGGCCTTTTACGCAAAACCCTTTGTTATAGCGCCACCATCTGGCCGACATAGGTGATTTTTAGTGCCTGAGTAGTGGGAGGCCATAGGAACCCACCTGCCAAATTTGGTTGCTCTAGGACGTATGGTTGCTGAGCCTCAGACATTTGAGCGGAGAAAGCTTCCAGGCCCCAACAAAAAAGTAAAAATGGCGGGCAAACAATATGGCGGACATAGGTAGTGCCAATGGCAAAGTTGTAGAGCACATTCAGATGCATCGGCCGATGAAGTTTTGTGTTGATATGACTTACGGTGTGGGAGTTATGGCCTTTTACGCAAAACCCTTTGTTATAGCGCCACCATCTGGCCGACATAGGTGATTTTTAGTGCCTGAGTAGTGGGAGGCCATAGGAACCCACCTGCCAAATTTGGTTGCTCTAGGACTTATGGTTGCTGAGCCTCAGACACTTTTAGCAGAGAAAAATAATAAGAATAATAATAATAATCCTAACAGATACAATAGGGTTCCACCAGCTTCGCTGCTTGGACCCCTAATTAGTAGGCCTGTCGTTTGCAATAACCCATTAATAACACTTACATTTTAAATATGACATACACTTTCATTTATTTGACATTCATGGTAAAGGAAAATGTTAGTACATGACATTGCCATTCATGGTAAAGGATTGAATCCATGCCTATATCTTTCTTTCAGAATGTAGGCTATGTGTGTTTGCATTCATTTGTGTGTATGCATGTCTATCATAGCCTACATTTATATATGAATTACTATTATCACTCATTACAAACACAGTGCAGAAAGAAATGATATTTGATGAAAAACACGTTTTCAACGTACAAAAATGCCAAGATACATATACAAAGTACTGTCTATAAGTCAGTCATTCAAACCTGCCAAAATCTAGGCCTGCCATTAAAAGTATTTATATCAAAATTACGCCAGGTTACTGTACTACATATAATATTGGCTATCTTACCTCACACAAATTACACCAGATGGATTCCAAAGCAATGCTATCCAGTGTTGCCTAAATAGTTTTAAGTCACTTGGCCCTGTGTGTACAACCATACAGTATATTAACAGGCCAAACATATGTGTCGATAGGTTTGTAAGAGTAAAGATTGATTGAATAGGTCTCAATATGTCAAATTTTTATCTATATGTATGTATTTATGCACCTCGCCTTTCTGTTGTGTGAATGATTGTATGTTCCTTGGTAAATGTCTGTTTGTAAATGTGAATGCTACATGCTGCCAGGGAAATGTCCCCATGGGGATAAAGGAGTATTATATGTATGTGTGTATGTATGTGCGTACAATATTTATTTTACCATCAGTATTTATTTTAAGAAGCAGATATACAAGAATGTGTACATTTAGTAAAATGAATTTGACAACCGAGTATAAACGTATCTTTTTTGGACGAATATGCTTTCTGTATGTATTCACTGGGAGATTTATACATCCATCTAAATGTCTTGCATGAGGCAATTTTTGTTATTAGACACTTTTTGATGTGACACAGAGTTTGAATGACAACATTGTGAGATGGTAGTATTAAAAAACACAGGGCCAAGCAGTGTTGGGGAAGCTACTTTGAAATTACTTCACACTGAAAGAAGTTGAACTACAGCAAAGCTACCTTAGGGAGAAATCTATTTTGGTTAACTAAAGCTACTTAGAAAAAGTAGTTCAAACTACTTTGTAAACATTGAAATTTAAATAAAATTGTATGCTGTTACAATATTAACCTTAGGTGGCAAAAGAACAGCAAGCCAACCTCAGCCTAGCCAGTCCTTCATTTGAATGATTCTGGCTAAGCTATTCATAGTATTGGATTGATTGCAGACACCTTGGTCAGCAACCACAGGTGATTGTAATCAAATAGTAGGTGATTATCATGAAAGACCCCCTTACATTGCGCCATATTGTTTGGCGGCAAAACACATTATGAGAATAGTATGACTAGGTCAGCTAATGTTAGCTAATGTTTGCTTTATGTCTGCAAACCCGACATTAGCTGGTTAGCGACATGTTAGTTTTTGATAGAACATAATTGTTGTCAGATGAACTAACGCTACAGATTTTATTTAATTAGACTAACGATAACCTTAACTGAATTAAATCACTTGCTTGTGTGTAACATTACAATGTGGATAACTTATCTAAACTTCACTAAATTGGCTAGCAAAGTCAATGTTAATACACTCACCTTTATATGTGTTCTTAGATTTGTGTTTGACGTCTTTGCAGTAGAGAGTGTATTTACTCTCGGCTTGCATAGCTCACAAGTAAAAACGTTGGTTTTGTTGGTGGAGCTCGTCAGTGTCATGTGTTTGCTTAAGTATGGCCATGGTGATTCTTCCTCAGGCTGAGATTCGGGAGGTTTATTCATGATGACGCTGTCGCTGTGTGAGCACTGAGCAACGCCCGCCCTTTTGCACGTGCACTACACAAAGGTCAAGTGTGTGGTGGTGGCTGCCTGATTGCCTGGGCGTGCCTTCACAGCGGTCAGGATGAAAGAAAAAGGGGGCAGGGCTGGTCAAAGGGGGTTCGATTACAGTAGAGAAGCAAAGGTAAAATAAAAATCATTCCTTTCCTTTTATGGCCCAAAATTGTTTGTACTTTCAGTAGTTAACTACACAAAAAATGGCAAAAAAGTAATTTAACTACTTGAATCACTATGCAAATATGAATGTAGTTGAACTACCAGCAAGCTACTGCAAAATGTAGTTAAACTACTAGTTTAATTACATGTAGTTCACTATTCCCCAACATTGGGGCCAAGTGACTTGAAACAATTTAGGTAACACTGGGTAGCATTGCTTTGCAATAGCTTGTGTAATTTGTGTGAGGTAAGATATTGTATGTAATTTTGGTATAAATACTTTTCATGGCAGGCCTAGATTTTGGCTGGTTTGAATGAATGACTTATAGATAGACTTATAGAGTGCTTTGTATGTTTGAGTAGCTTGGCATTTTTGTATGTTGAAAATGTGTTCATCAGATAAGATATACTCAAACAGTATCCCCAATGCTCAACAGCAGTAAATGCAAAAATCTACAACAATCTCAATTCTGTCACATTTAGGTTTGTGTAAATTCTGCCTTTGAACCCAGATTCTGTCATTCAGTCCATAATTTCAGAAAAATGGGAAATATTAGCTATTACATTTCATTACATTTATTTAGCAGATTAGGTTTGTAACAAACTTTATTTCTATTATTTCTGTGAAGTTTTACAAGAAATGCCAGTAAAGTGCCTGAACTTGTTCACTATCTGTTATTTCATACAAATGAGCCTGTGAGGAGAGCAGAATATACTATCTATATTGATAACATGGACAATGATTCACTATGGCAAAGGAGTGTTTCAGGAATGTTTTGCTCAGATTCAAAGAGGCTGTTTTAGTGGGAAAGATTACTTTTATTTGTCTCAAACTATGGGAGGAGATGTGCAATCAGACTAAAACATTTATTGGCCACTATGTCAGGTCCTTCATGGACCCAACAGCTAAGAGCCTGGTAATACATTGAACTACACCCATTCAATCCAGGCGTAGGAACTGATAGAAATGTATAGACTGATATACGTTTATATTGCAATGCCATTGATTTCTTGTACTGTTTTCTGTTGCTTAATACATACCATGGTAACTCCATACAGTGTAGTCTGAAGACATTCACAAATGTACCTTTAGTTTTTTTTTTTTTTTTTTTACCCAAAGCTGAAATAAATATATGTATATATATATATATGTGTGTGTGTGTGTGTGTGTGTGTGTGTGTGTGTGTGTGTGTGTGTACATGTATTAATTCCTATTGTCAGGTCGAACACAGCAGGCCTCTTAATAACAGTGTAATATTGGGTGGACTATTAGAGCAAGTTTGCCATATCAAATTACGTATATTGTCTCTGTCTCAATTGCCGTAGTTTAAAAATTAGATATCTGACAGTGGGTACCCAGAATCTAAGACACCTTAACTATTTGTGATGTGTTCGAGCCTTCATGTGAACTTAAATTTCACAAATGTTTTCCACCAGTCTTGCATGCAGTATACATTTATTACAGGTAAAATGACAGAGTAGATGTAACGAAACATTATAGTGTACACAACAGGAAGAGTGTGGGAGGGCAAGGAGAAATAAGAATGACAACAGAGTTGACGGGGTGGATATTGCAATGAGTTGCTTCATGACTTCATTCTGGATATCAAGGTACAAGGTATCCACAGTACAGAACATTTAAAAAATATATTTTAGAGATTTAAGAGAAAATCGTTTTGTTATTTTTATTTCATTATTTTTCATCAACATTTCTGAACAAACACAGCACGTCAAAGGATGCCTCAAAGTTGACTTCAATTAGGAAATGTCACAAACAGGAAATAATGAAACAATATGCTGCCTACCATGTTAAGGTATGAGAAGTACATACTGTATTGGATTAGCTGTGGCTGCATTTTTGTTATTCTTTTTCCACTGTTTGGATCTCAGTACCCTGGCTTAATCTGAAGTGTGAGGGGTATTAGTAGTTGAGGGCAGTGTACAGATGTGTCCTTCACACTACCTCAGTCTGTGTGATTCACTGACTCATTGCTTGATGCACTTTATAAAATGGATAGTTCCGGTCCTGGATACTGACTTGACAATACAGCATTCCAGCCATGTAATAGTGTTTCCAGCATTCCAGTGTAGTACATAATAGACTAACAACTATGATGTAACACACCTGTTAAGCTTACTGTGTATGTAAATGATGGCGTCTGGATTAACATACTCGACGCAAAAGGGAAGTTAGCTAACTAGACTGTTTATAGTTTTTTGTAATTTGATAGCTAGAGTGATTGACAGAAAGGTGTCAGAAAGGTGTCGGCTACTTATCATGTTTTCATAACTAGGTATGTGAGCCTGTAATGTAACATTACTACTGTAAAGTTCAGGAGAAGTGACATTAGTTTGCAAAAATGAGTTAGCAAGCATTTTAGCTCCCTAGCTAATGCTAATTCATATTATCTAGGCTATGTTCTCTCTGCTTTTGCATTACATTACTTTACAGGAATTTGGCAGGCTCTCTTATCCAGAGCGACGTACAACAAAGTGTATAACCGTAACCAGGAACAAGTGTGTTGAAAACCCTAGAGGGAAGTACAGTTCCAAGTTCAGGGAGCGACCGCGTAGTTTAACTTGGACCCTGTAGGTTGATCTGATCAACACAAACAAAAGCAGCTCAAAGCAGTCTATGCAAATAATACAAGCAATAATTAAGTAGGCACGAGTGCAATAACTAAAACAAACTAAGATAAACAGCTTACCTAGCTACAAACCTAAGCTTACATAGTCAATTAGAGACTACACGGAGGTGGGGAGGGATGGGGAGAGGTGCAGTCTGAAGAGGTGAGTCTCCAGTCGACGTTAAATGTGTGGACTAACTTATTTCACGAAAGCTTTTTTTTTTCACCCCACACAAAAGATAACATTATCGGTTGCATGTCCAGGGAGTGATTGGACTCATGTTAAAATGTTTCCAATAAGCTTTCGTTAAATAAGTTAGTCCACACATTTACCATAGCTTTAAAAACTTAGCAAATGCTAACTTGTGTTAATATTTCCACTGTGCCAATCTGCTTGGCAGCCATTCAGTAATGTTGTTATATAAATATGTCTTGCCAGGCAAATGTTGTATTTTTTATTAATAAATGATCGCATGTATTGGATGTATTGGTGTCATTACTTACTGTGGTTTTATAAATGCAATAAGGCACTTGAGGCCATGCTATATTGTGAATACAGTCAAGGCTAAAGGCGTTACAGGCACAAACAACACCCTTTAGCCTTGACTATATTCACAAAATGGCACGGCCTCTCATGCCGTATTGCTTTCTTCTCCCACACAGACAGATCCATGGAGAGCAGAAACAGCAGTGAACACTGAAGAGAACTGGGAGTCGCTGATGGTACCGTTTGCTCTGTAATGGAACTCCACCGATGGAGCTTCACACTCAGATTGAGATACTGTTGTGATTGTATGGAACCCAGAGATATTCTCTCTGTGGTCCTTTGTTGTAGTGGCAGTTGGAGGTACTGATTCTTTCGGTGCTTTGCGGGTATAGCAGTAAGGTCGATGTACTGATGCTCTCTTTGTGCTGTGGGCTTGGCAGCAGTTGAATGCATTGTCATTATATTCTGGGCACATTCACAGGACAATGCTGAATGCTCTCTCTGTATTCTGTGGGCATAGCGGCAGGTAGAGGAGAGGGGCACACAGCTGGCCCTTCAGTATGAAGCTCTGCTGAAACATCAAGATTCTGACCAGGTGCTGCATGATAGACGGGTCAAAGTACTTGAGCTTCAGAGAGATGGCAACATTCGAGAGCAGCAGGTCAGTCACCCAGTGAGCCTCCTAGATCCCACACTACTGGCCCCTCATACTGCACTGAAATTTTGGTTTGTATGTTGAACATGTTGTGTATTTCGGTCACTAAGCCAGTAATTGGAAGGGCTGTGATCATTTGACTTGAGTGCCAGCTAGGCTTTAGAACTGAGTGACATTTCTGATTCCTTAGGCCCTAATCGACAAGATGGAGTCACTGCGCGTAAAACTCAAGCTAAATTGCAGCAAAATGACCCGAAAAAACTTCACCCTAAAGAAGCAGGAACTGACCAAAGATATGAACAAACTGGAGGAGGAGAGGAACAGGTGAGAGAGGGATGGGCCTATTGAAAGAAGAGAGGAATAGGTAAAGGACAGAAAGGAAAGCTGTAGTTGTACCAAAGAGACATGATAAAGAGGGAGATTCACTATAATTGCTTATGAGACATAAGATCTGTTGTGTTTGTGTGTGCCAGACTCTCATTGGACCTGGAGGAGTCAGAGAAAAGGCTGACAGCACTGATAGAGGAGCAGTGTCAGGAAAAGTAAGACTATGCATGGTCCCCACCGGCTGTGTCCATGTAGCACACATTCCCATCAAACTGTGTCCCCGTAGCACACATTCCCAACCATCTGTGTCCCTGTTGCACACATTCTTCATCAGATGTATTCCTTTAGCACACATTCCTTAACAGCTGTGTCCCTGTAGCACAAATTCCCCACCAGCTACTGTATATCCCTGTAGCACAAATTCCCCACCAGCTATTGTATATCTCTGTAGCACACATTCCCCACCAGCTGCTGTATATCCCTGTACCACACATTTCCCACCAGCTGTGTCCCTGTAGCACACATTCCCAACTAACTATGTCCCTGTAGCACACATTCCCAACCATCAGCGTCCCTGTAGGACCCGTTCTCCACCAGCTGTGTCCATGTAGCACACATTCCCTTCAAACTGTGTCCCCATAGCACACATTCCCAACCATCTGTGTTCATGTTGCACACATTCCTCACCAGATGCATACCTTTAGCACACATTCCTTAACAGCTGTGTCCCTGTAGTACAAATTTACTACCTGCTGTGTCCCTATGGTATTCAAGTTACCATTAGCTTTGCCTCTGTGGTTCATTATCCCCTCCAGAAATGTCCATGTAGCAGACATTTTCACAGCTGTTCCTGTCTAGAGCACACATTTTCACTGCCATCTCGGTCTGTTGCACAATTGGTCACACTTTAAACTAAGTGTGTCGCATATAGGCTTTACGTAACATAAGCATTGCCTGGCCAAAAAAAAAGTAGCGCACACTAATATTTTGTTCGACCACTTTTAGCTTTGATTACGGCACGCATTCGTCGTGGCATTGTTTCGAAAGCCTTATGCAACATCACAACATTTATTTCCGTCCAGAATTTCAGAAATTAATTTATGTGGAAATAAAATGAAGTCAGCTGAGTACCTGAATGTACTAAATGACCAGGTTATCCCATCAATGGATTTTTTCTTCCCGGACGGCACGGGCATATTCCAGGACGACAATGCCAAGATTCATCGGGCTCAAATTGTGAAAGAGTGGTTCTGGGAGCATGAGGAATCATTTTCACACATGAATTGGCCACCACAGAGTCCTGACCTTAACCCCATTGAAAGTCTTTGGGATGTGCTTGATAAGACTTTACGGAGTGGTTCGACTCTCCCGTCGTCAATACAAGATCTCGGCCAAAAATTAATGCAATTCTGGATGGAAATAAATGTTGTGACGTTGCATAAGGTTTTCGAAACAATGCCACGAGGAATGCGTGCCGCATTCAAAGCTAAAGGTGGTCCAACAAAATATTAGAGTGTGCGACTTTTTTTTGGCCAGGCAATGCTTATGTTACGTAAAGCCTATATGCGACACACTTAGTTTAAAGTGTGACCAATTGTGCAACAGACCGAGATGGCAGTGAAAATGTGTGCTCTAGACAGGAACAGCTGTGAAAATGTCTGCTACATGGACATTTCTGGAGGGGATAATGAACCACAGAGGCAAAGCTAATGGTAACTTGAATACCATAGGGACACAGCAGGTAGTAAATTTGGGCTACAGGGACACCGCTGTTAAGGAATGTGTGCTAAAGGTATGCATCTGGTGAGGAATGTGTGCTACAGGGACACAGATGGTTGGGAATGGTTGCATAAGGTTTACGAAACAATGCCACAGCAAATGCGGGAGACTTTTTTTTTTGGCCAGGCGATGTATAATGCCTTCATAAACATGACACAATGGTAATGGTAATCATACATAAACAGATGTCATGCTTCATTAAAGGCTGACTTCTCAAGCGACATGTTATGCAAAATGTGACATAACAAAAAATGTCAACCGAGCTAATGGCTAAATATGAAAAAGTGTGACATGCTCATGTAGGATGCTAGGCTAACTGTGACATACCTCATGATGGCACTTGATGTCATGAAACAATCCACATCAACCCAAGGGAACTTAGTCCCCTTGACTCTTGTTACAATGGCAGTAAATATCTCTCGTATTAAAACTTTGCCATGCAACTATGCCACAATAGCTAATGGTACTTGATGAATTGCCTTTAAATACTCTCGCCTACTCTTGGCTCACAAGATGACATGAACACTGTGGTCCTTGGTCATCCACTGGACTCTGGGATGTTGTCATTGACTCCGCACCTCTTGTGTTCCCATCTTATGACATTCCTCCCTAATATCAGAGTTACAGCTTATGTTGTATGTTCCTTCATGAAACATTAGCTACTCATTTTAGTTACATATTACTGTACTGTACTGTGTCATGCATCCTGTAAAATTATATCTGATGAAAAACATGTTTTCAACATACAAAAATGTGAAGTTACTCACACATACAAAGCACTGTCTAGAAGTTATTCACACTTGCAAAATATAGGCCTGCCACTAAAAGTATTGATATCAAAATTAGGCCAAGTTACAAGAAACAATATTGGCTAATTTAGCTCTCACAAATTTAACATGCCGTATTCCAAAGCAATGCTGCTGACCAAAAGTAACTTGGCGCTGTGTTTTTTTAAATCTTACAATCTGAAGAGAATTTGGTCTTTCAGAACTTGTGTATCACATCAGAGTGTCAAATGGCAAATTCTAGTGGGAATAATCAGCAATTCAGCTGCGTTACACTTTTTTTCTTTTAATGACTACATGATATGTTTGAACAATAGTCTGCATCCTGTGCTTTGCGTGTATGTGACAAATAGACACTTGGGAAATAGCATGCAGAGACATATTTCCCAGCTTCGTCTTCTTTGCATATAAGAAAATAACTCTAATAACTCTAATAACATGCTACTGCAACCAAAGTGTGAGTTAAAAACAGAAACGCGTTGTTTTTGTTTCATTAGTAGACGATACAGGACAACTATGCCGAAAACGGAGTTTCGGAGCCCCACCATTGTCGCTCTGCTCGTTCATTTAACACGCACCCCCTCCCTGCAGTCTCATCTACAAAACACCCCCCACCCTTCACATAATGGACAATATTGTCTATCTTGGCATTCATAAAAATATTCTTTCACCACTAAAAAATCATATTCCATCATAGCAACAAGATAAACCCGACAATAGCCCTAAGATATGCCTATACAGCAGTGAAAACGCTGCTCACTGAATAATGAAATAAACAAGAAAGTTTTTTAAATGATACCATGTCATTCTACAGTCAATATCTAGGACTAAATATTGAATAAATATACAACCTTACTGTTGGTTTTACGTGGAGAGATGTCCCTTTTGAGACTGCATGGTCATATATTGTCTTGGACAATCCGTTTGGGAAATATACGCGCATTTGTGACGCCTGGGTATCTTCCAAAATAGCTGTGCGTAATACCACACCTGTTGTTTACGGCGTCGTCACCCTTTTTAGTACAGTCTGGCTTGATTGACAATTCATTTATTCAGTAGGTGAGAGTATAAGCTTTCTAACGATGTATAACATGTCTAATTCTGCTTTTGGAATAGCGTTTTATAGGTCAGCGTAACAGAAAATATTCTTAGCATCGCATTCACTTACACATTCACTCTATGTTAGCAGAAAAATGCGCTGCACCTAACGAAACGTGGTCAACGATATTTTGTAATTTCTTGGAAAATACTATTATTATTGAGGACTTCTGGACATAGCTAAGCCATATGTTTGCTGATAGACCTAGCTGACATCGTTCTGGAGCAAAACAGAAGCGAATAGAACAGTATCATTGATACTGTCTCTGCCTCCATCTACTGAACATAGATGATATTTCATCATTGGTCTGTAAGTATTACTGCTCAAAATATTTCGGTTATACACTCACTGGCCACTTCATTAGGTGACAGGAGTGGCACCCGGTGTGGTCTTCTGCTGCTGTAGCCCATCTGCTTCAAGGTTTGATATGGTGTGCGTTCAGAGATGCTCTTCTGCATACCTCGGTGGTAACGAGTGGTTATTTGAGTTACTGTTGCCTTTCTGTCAGCTCAAACCAGTCTGGCCATTCTCCTCTGACCTCTGCCATCAACAAGGCATTTTCACCCAGAGAACTACCGCTCACTGGATATTTTCTCTTTTTCGGAACATTCTCTGTAAACCCTAGAGATGGTTGTGCGTGAAAATCCCAGTAGATCAGCAGTTTCTGAAATACTCAAACCAGCCGGTCTGGCACCAACAACCATGCCATGTTCAAAGTCACTTAAATCACCTTTCTTCCTCATTCTGATGCTTGGCTTGAACTTCAGCAGATCGTCTTGACCATGTCTACATGCCTAAATGCATTTAGTTGCTGCCACGTGATTGGCTGATTAGATATTTGCGTTAACGGGTGCAGTTTGCAGTTGAACAGGTGGACCTAATGAATTGGCTGGTGAGTGTATACGTTTTTTTGTTTATTTATTGAGTATCTTTAAATAGGTTAGTGGTGTTATATAATGTGGATATTTCACACTGTAATATAAGCGTTAGATGGTAGTGTAATAGTGATGACGTGAGAGTTTGAACATTGCCAAAATGTGGTGGACGGTTGAAAATTGTTTTCATGCCGCCCCATCCCCATACAAGAAAACATACGAGAGCACAGAGTATAGAAATACACACAAGAGTTAATTATTACACATTTAGGTACTGTACTGCATTGTGTGACAATATTTTTGCATTATTTTTTTAATTTGATAGCAATGTTTCATCTTAAACCTTCATAAGGGGCTTATTTATATGCTTTATATTGGACAAAAAGCATTTTATTCAATTTTGGAGAGATTTTGGATATGTTTCTGGACACCTAGCTATTTTAGACCACTGTACTGACTGAAAGCTTATAATTCCCACTTGAAAATTATGCAACAGTGATTTTCTTGAGTCAAAACAGTTGATTTGTAGTGAAATACGTGAATATGTTGTGATTTACAGCAATGCATAATTGAGATATTTTGGGTAGATTTGGAGACGCTGGGTACACTGCTTAGTTTTTGCTTCATACATCTATAGTAGTTCTACATATTCACCCTTAGATTTTATGAACGTGGTCAAGAAGTTTTTGATCTAGCACATGTATAGTTTAACCTGCTGTATATATGCAGTCTCTCAGTATTTCACTGCAAACTTAAAAAGTGCAAATTTATTTATTTTTTGTCAAAACAATTGAATTTGTGGCACTTTATTTATTCCAAAATTATGAATATAAACTAATCTGCGTTAGTATTTTAAATTGTAAAAATGTCCTGCTTCATCTAAGCCATTTTTCAAGTCTCTGTGGTGTTCACATCTGGAGTTATAAATAGGGTACCCCCTAAATGGGCAAGGATTGGCAAGATTTGGCTTGTGCGCTAAGGGGTTAATTGAATAGTTTAAACAATATGTTTTCTGCAGAACGGGTATATAAGTTAAGTTTGATATGATCATAGACTATTATGCAAAATGCATACTAACCATGACCGAGATCAGTCTGCCAATTGAATGATAAATAAAACAGATGGCACCTGAAAATAACCATGTTCTCTGGTATAGTTGAGGCCAAAAGTTTACATACATACATACGCCTAGGCTAAAGATAACCAAAACTCAGTTTTTCACAACTGCACATTTCACAGTTATTTCAGCTGTAATTCATTATATCAGAATTCCAGTAGGTCAAAAGTTTACCTACACCAAGTTGATTGTCTCTTTAAACAGTCTGCAAGATTCCAGGAATTGATGTATTGACTTTTTAGAAGCTTCTGATTGGCTAATTGTCATAGTTAGGAGTTAATTGTGAGTTAATTGGCACCTGTGGCTGTATTTAAGGGCCTACTGTACCTTTATGGCCACTGCCTTTTTGCCCTTGATACCATGGGAAAATCCAAGCAACTCAGCCAAGACTTCAGGAAAAAGATTGTGGACCTTCACAAGTCCGGTTTCTCTTTAGGAGCAATTTCCAAACAACTGAAGGTTCCACGAGTATCTGTACAAACAATTGTATGCAAATTTGAAAATCATGGGACCACACAGACACTGCATCAGTTAGGAAGGAGGCACAAATGAACTCCCAGGGCTGAACAAACTTTGATTCAAAAGGTTCAACTGAACCCCAAAACAAAGGAATTGGTGACGGAGTTGGAGGCATCAGGTACCAAAGTATCTACATTCACCATTAAGATAATCCTACATTGCCATGGCCTGAAAGGAAGAAGCCCCTACTCTAAGACCGGCATAAAAAAGCCATAATGAAGTTTGTTGGTGATCACCAGGATGAGGACCTAGCCTTGTGGAGGAGTGTCCTCTGGTCGGATGAAACAAAAATTGAACTGTTTGGCCATAATGACCAGCGCTATGTATGGAGGATAAAGGGTAAGGCGTTTAATCCGGAGAACACCATCCGAACTGTGGGGGTGTTGTGCTGGAAAAGAGACTGGGCACTTCAGAAAATAGATGGCATCATGAGGAAGGAGGATTATCTAGAAATACTGAAGCTACACCTCAAGACATCAGCTAGGTCAACTGGGTCTTCCAGCAGTACAGTGACCCTAAGCATACCTCCAAAGTTGTAAAAAAAATAGCTTAAAGACAACTATATAAGTATTGGAGTGGTCATCACAAAGCCCTGCCCTTGTGGACTGAACTTAAAAAGCGTGTCTGAGCAAGGAGGCCCACAAACCTGACTGTGTCAGGAGGAATGGGCAAATAGTCCGGCAAAGTATTGTGAAAAGCTTGTGGAAGTTAAGCAATTAAAAGGCAATGCCACATAAAATACATAAAAGCTGAAATAAATATGTCTTTTAGCTATTATTTTGAAATGACCTCTTATGGAGATAAAGTAGATACCCTAATTGACTTAACACAGGAAATGACTTAACACAGGAAATGTATGAAATGTGTGGAGTTCAGAAAAATTGAGTTTGGATGCCTTGCCTAGGTGTATGTAAACTTTTAGCCTCAACTGTATATAAGTGTCGCAAATGTAATATAAACTGTTGTACAAATGTGTTTTTTTCACATAGATTACTGCTAGTTATGAAATTGTTTGTGTGTTTTTAATGGGGTGTTGTAGACAACAGACTAATTATTTGTATGTCGGTAAATAGAGAACAGGGCTAGCTAACATTAATTTAGAAACGTGGCGCTTGCAAGTAACGTTAGCTACAGTAGCCTAGTAAAAAAAAAAAGTTGTTAAACAGTAGAAACACCACAGTGGTCAGCTGTTGTAACTTTTTAAGAAAATCAATAAATTTGGCATCATGAAATGTATATGGCTCCTCGTTCGTCACTTTTGCTAAACGTACGAACATTGAACATTCCAATATAATTTGGATGTCAATATCTTAAAAAGGTTTGGGAAAATGCCTGATTCTTGGGAGGATTTAATAAGGAGTGTATTTAAGAATCAGAATCAGAATCGGGTTTTATTGGCCAAACTTGCTTTTTTTCACATGTAAGGAATTTGACTCCAGTTCACAGTAACTCACACTGTACTTACATTCACAATGTCAACAACAAACAACAATGACAAACAACAACAAGAGTAGGTTTTACCTACCGTAAGCAGTCGTGAAAATGCGTTTTGCATATACAAAGAATAAATATGTAATAAATATAAGTGTATGAATAAATTATTGCACTATGAACATGGCTGTGGGTATGTATGACTGTTTTTTGATAGACAGGTCTGGCTGGGTTAATTGTTCATGAGAGAGATGGCGTGTGGGAAGAAGCTGTACCTTTGTCTTTTGGTTCTTGTGTGCAGTTCTCTGAAGCGCCTTCCGGAGAGGAGGAGTTCAAAGATGTGGTGGCCAGGATGCGAGGAGTCGGCAATGATCTTCCCCGCCCGCTTCCTTGCTCTGGTAGTGTAGAGATCTTGGAGTGAGGGCAGGTTTAGTCCAATAATCCTTTCTGCAGACCTGATGGTGCGCTGCAGCCGGTGTATGTCCTGTTTTGTGGCAGTGCCAAACCACACTGTTATGGCGGTAGAGAGGACAGACACACATCACAGCTGAGTAAAACTGCACCAACTGTTCCTGAGGCCGGTTGAACCTCCTGAGCTGGCGCAGGAAGTACATTCTCTGCTGGACTTTTTTTGTAATGGAGACGATGTTGGTCTCCCACTTCAGGTCCTGGGAGATTGTAGTTCCCAGGAATTTGAAGGTCTCCATGGCTGCAACAGTGCTGCCTTGTATGGTGAGGGGGGTCAGGATAGGAGGATGCCTCCTGAAGTCCACTGTCATCTCCACTGTCTTGAGTGTGTTGTGGCTGCACCAGAGGGCCAGCCGTTCAACCTCCCCTCTGTATGCGGACTCGTCACCATCTCGTATGAGACCAATGACGGTTGTGTCGTCCGCAAACTTCAGGAGTTTAACAGAGGAGCCCCTGGAGGTGCAGTCGTTGGTGTACAGGGAGAAGAGCAGTGGGGAGAGCACGCAACCCTGCGGCGCACCTGTGCTGGTTGATCGGGTGCTGGTTGATCGGGTGCAGGATGTGAGTTTCCCCAGCCTCACTTGCTGCTTCCTATCAGTGAGGAAGCTGGTAATCCACTGACAGGTAGAGGCAGACACAGTGAGCTGGGAGAGCTTGGAGTGGAGTAGTTCCGGGATGATCGTGTTGAACGCCAATCTGAAGTCCAAAAACAGGATCCGTGCATAAGTCCCCGGGCAGTCCAGATGGCGGAGAATGTAGTGTAATCCCATGTTGACTGCATCGTCCACTGACCTGTTGGCCCGTAGGTGAACTGCAGGGGGTCCAGCAGGGGGTCTGTGATGGCTTTCAGGTGGGCCAACACTAGCCTCTCAAAGGACTTCATGACTACAGAGGTTAGTGCAACGGTGGCCTGTAGTGGCCTGTAGTCATTTAGTACTGTGATGCTCTGCTTTTTGGGACTGGAACTATTGTGGACTGCTTGAAGCAGGAGGGAACCACACATTGCTCCAGTGACTTAGTGAAAATCGTGGTGAAGACAGGTGCTAGTGGTTCAGCACAGGCCTTCAAGCAGGCGGGTGAGACTGTCCGGCCGTGCTGCCTTCCTGGTTTTTTGTCTCTGGAAGAGTCTGCAGACATCCTCTTCGCAGATCTTCAGTGCAGGCAGGGTGTGAATTGGAGCGGGGGAGAGGTGTGACCATTGCCCTTTCAAAGCGACAATTGTACACGTTAAGGTCCTCAGCCAGCTGCCGATTCTCCATGGCGGAGGGGGGGTGACTTCCTGTAGTTGGTGATGTCCCGCAGGCCTTTCCACACTGACGCAGGGTCGTTGGCCGAAACCCTGTTCTTCAGCTTTTCAGAGTAGGTCCTCTTGGCTGCCCTGATCTCCTTTGTCAATGTGTTCCTTGCCTGGTTATACAGGGCTCTGTCCCCCTTTCTGTATGCCTCCTCCTTGGCTGTCTGAGTTTGGTGGTGAACCAGGGTTTGCCATTATTGTATCTGGTATGATTCTTTGTGGGAATGCACATGTCCTCACAGAAACTGGCATAGGATGTTACAGTGTCAGCCAGCTCATCCAGATCAGTGGTTGCCTGTTCAAATACACTCCAGTCAGTGCAAACAAAGCCAGCTTGTAGTGTGTCCTTGGCCTTACTGGTCCATCTTTTCACTGTATTCACTACAGACTTGACAGATTTTAGTTTCTGCCTATAGGCGGGGATAAGATGGACTAAACAGTAATCAGAGAGGCCCAGGGCTGCACGCAGGGGAGCGCGATATGCACCCTTTAGTGTGGTATAACAATGATCTAGAATGTTATTGTCTCTGGTGGGGCACTTGATGAATTGTCTGTATTTAGGCAGTTCACAGCTGATGTTTGCTCTATTAAAGTCCCCCAAAACTATAAGAACAGAGTCTGGGTGTTTTTGCTCTACGCTGATTATCTGGTCAGCTGGGCGCCGTTTCGCCTCCCCCACAAACGCTTGGGGTGGAATGAAAACACCGACCAGGATTGTGGAGGAAAACACCCGTGGTGAAAAGAACGGTTTACAGTTTATGAATAAAGTTTCCAGTTCTGGACAACAGGATTTCATTAGCTCTGTAACATTGATACACCAACCTTCTTTCACATAGAAGCAGATTCCGCCGCCTTGGGATTTCCCGGACAGTTCTGTGACGCGGTCTGCTCTATGGAGATGGAACCCAGGTAGCCGTAGTGCGCAGTCTGGTGTAGTTTCACTGAGCCAGGTTTCCGTGAAGCACTGTGCCGCAGAGCAAGAGAAATCCTTGTTGGTTATGTTGAGTAGCAGCAGCTCGTCGATCTTATTGCTCAGGGAGCAGACATTCGCCAGGTGAATACTAGGTAGAGGGATCCTAAAACCCTGCTGTCGCAGCTGGACCAGCACTCCTGCACACTTTCTCCATCTGCATTTATATATCTCTCATAGAGAGCTGCTGCTCCACTCAGTAAAATGTTCAAACATCCGTTGAGTATGAAAAGTCCGGTTTCAGATCAGATGGTGTGGTACGTCGGATGTTCAGCAATTCTTCGGTAGTAAAAGTGATCCTGGTGGGTTCGCTTAACACGGAACAAACGAACAAAAACAAACAAAGCATGAGAGAGCACTGTACCGAGGAAGCTGATCCTGGCGCCATCTTGATAGATCATGATAGTTTATCATAAGTGCTTTTGAAAAGATAAGCTGGAATACGGTTAAGGGAGCAGGTAGAGGGCCTCATACTGGAGACAGTTTTGCATAGTTCTTCCTTGGTGATTATGTTGATTATGCTAGTCATGATTATGTTGATTATGCTAGTCATGATACTTGGTGGAGGAGGGGTGGTTTGAAGGGGGGGGTCTAGTGTTTCCTTGGATGGTTTGAATGTTGAGCCTAATATTATAATTTTTTTCTTTAAAGAAAGAGGCAAATTCTTCGCATTTAGTGGAGGAGGCCTGGTCTATCAAGTCCTAAGGTTGAATATGGATTTAAAATGCTATTTTTGGTTGAGAATAGTGTTCTGGGATTTTTGAGTTGGCAGTGATAATGTTGAAGAAATGGGTTCGTCTCTCATCTCGCACTGCTTTATTGTATTTAGTAATAAGTTCTTTGTAGATGTCATGGTGGACAGTCAATTTGTTTGAATGTGTCAGGATTATATTGGGCACCACTTATGTAGGCAAAGTGGTATAACCGCACAATTAGAAATCAGTCTCATAAAATTACAGTTATCTAGACTATTCGACCATAAATTTGGAACTTCAATTAATAATCAAAATTACAAATATTAAGGATCAAATAATTAAATCAAAGATTTAAGAGATAACCAGAAGGATGTAGTTCTTGGATAGGCTATTTTGACTCAGATTCTCACATTCCAGCAACATCAAAACAGACACGGGTTTAATACAATGATTTATTAATCAAACATACAAACAGAACATACACAAACTAATCTAAATGGGGAATGTTCTAAATACGGGAAGGTGGGGGTGCGTGTGTGTGGTTGCGTGTGCGCACGTGTCCCTTTGTCTGTGGACAAAAGGGGGAAGGGTAAACGACGGGTGGTCACGTATGTGTGGGGTACAGTGTAACCGGCGTGGCTGAATAACTGAGCTCAGCTAGGAATGAGTATTGCTTCCGGTAGTGCCGGAGAGTGAAGCGTAGCTTCAGCTGTTAAGTAATACATGCAACAAAGCTAGTTATTCGCCTACTACCGACTATACAATGAGTGTGATGTCGTTAGGGTTGTAAAGTTAGTCGGGGAGTGAGAGAGAGAAAAACCATGCATAGGATTGTTTCCTAAGATTACATCACCAGCGCAAATTACTATAAACAACAAAATTGAAACACACAATGTCACATTAAACTCAGTGCAGACTAAGCTAAACTATTGCCTGAAAAGTTTGCTCAGTCTTACTGTCCACCCATTCATGCGGGTAGCGGCCTCCGGCGGTCGCTGTGGGGTCCTGGAGAGAACAGCCTTGGCGTTGTGAAATTGTGGAGGTTTTCAGATATGAGGCGCGCGGCACAAACCGAATCCTTGTTCCGTAGCAACGGCGATGTGGTTGTCCCCCCCGGTCGGTCGTCAGCAAGGCTCTTCTTCCTGGAGCTCGTCGTGGTTAGTTGGCGCAGCGTCGGGCGTGCGCTGGTTTCCACGTGGGATGGATCAGGCTTTGGTCGCCGAAGGCGAGCTAAATCGGCAGAGCCTCGTTGCTGCGTGCAGTGACTTTATCTTTCCGTTTAGATAAATCGGTGACTGCCGCGATCTTAGGCGTCCTGCATGCCCTTCGAATTGGAGTTCTACAGTATGTGGGCACTCAAGGGACAATGGTAGGGGACACAGGAAGAGAGAGGGCGAAAAGAGAGGCGAAAAAGAGGAGGCAAAAAAGAGAGCGAGTGATTACTGTCCCTAACTTTTATACCTGGTGGGGGGAGGGGGGACCCATGGAGTGTGATAAGGATCTTGAATGCGGCGTGCACTGATGATGTCATCAGATGCGCGTCAGATGCGCTGCATGTTCTTAAAGAAGGTAATTTCCATTTGGAGGGCACAGACTGACCGAGTGTACCCAAGAATGTTTTCTCCATTTGTGCTCTGCTCTTCTACATTAACTTTTCAATTTACAGATAGCGCTGGTTCGCCAAGGCATGGGTCTCACCATCGGTCTATTCTTCTCTTTTATGAGCGCAGCAGTGTCAAGCGCACCAAGAAGTTGGCTATTAAAGTGAACTACTAGGTCGTGTAGGTAGCTGGTGGAGGGGAGAGACATGGTAGCTTGACTCATGATGTCAGAAAATTTGGCAAGTGCAGAGGCATCTATATAGCATTTCTTAATTGAATTATTAACTTTTTGCTTTGTAGTGGAAATAGGCACTTCAAACAGAACACAAAAATGATCGGAGGTGGCCAGGTCAGTGTTAGCAGTAACATCAATGCCAATACCCTTTGATAAAACTAAGTCAAGAGTGTGGCCGTGTCTGTCCGTTGGTCTCTTAACAAAAGAGTCAATGAGATTTAAAAACTCTAGTCTTTGCATTGCTCTACATATATGTTAAAATCTCAAATAAGAATTGAATCATCAAAATTAGTACAAATATGGGATAAAAATTCTGAGAATTCAGATAGATAGAAAGCCTTTATTATCATTGTATAGAATACAACAAAATTAGGAGCGCTACTCCTGATCAGTGCAATTAAAAGACACAGAGAAACAAAAACAAAACCACACAAAACAATCTCAGCAAACAAACAACCACAGCCAACAACACAGGTTCTAAAATAGCAACACAGGTTCTAAAATATACACAAGTTCTAAAATACATACATGTTCTAAAATAATAAGTAAAATAAGTAAATACAATGTAATCTAGCACTGGAATAATTGTACTTGTTACACTAGGATAAATGGAATTATTGCACCAATATGAAAGTAATTATTGCACTAGAATAAATGTAATTTTGCACTAGTATGAATGTAATTATTACACTAGAATATATGTAATTATTGCAGTAGTTCCAGTTGGTTTGCCCTAGAAAGACAGTCATCATATTGCTCATGAGGGGTCATTCAGTGCTTGTTGGAGTTTAGTGTGCTTATGGCCAAGGGAAAGAAACTGTTCTTAAGTCTGGTGGTCCATGCTTTGATGATCCTGTAGCACCTGCCAGAGGGCAACAGATCAAACAGAATGTGTCCAGAATGAGAGGTCCTTTAGAATGTTTTTGGCTCTGCCTCGGCAGCGGGAGCTGGTGATGTCTTTCAGGGAGGGCAGAGGGCAGCCGATGATTTTCTGTGCAGTGTTGATGACCCTCTGAAGAGCTCTCCTGTCTGCTGCTGAGCAGCTGGCGTACCGCACTGAGATACAGTACACCAGTACTCTCTCGATGGAGGAACGGTAGAAGGCCTGAGCCTTCCTGAGCACTCTCAGGAAGTATAGTCACTGCTGTGCCTTCTTAACAACCACAGTGGTGTTTGCAGACCAGGAGAGGTCCCTAGAGATGTGGGTTCCCAGAAATTTGATGGTGGGAACCCTTTCCACACAGTCCCCGTTGATGTAGAGTGGGGCAGGGTCTGCTCTGTGCTTCCTGAAGTCAATGATGAGTTCCTTTGTTCTTGTGGTGTTCAGTGTCAGGTTGTTTGCTGAACACCACACTGTCAATTTCTGGACCTCTTTTCTGTAGGCCGATTTCATTTCCTCCTGAGATAAGTCTGACTACAGTGGTGTCGTCCGCAAATTTTATGATGGTGTTGGTGGGGTGGGTTGGAGTGCAGTCATAGGTGTACAGAGCATAGGGTAATGGACTCAGCACACAGCCTTGTGGAGAGCCGGGACTGAGCGTGAGGGTGGAGGAGAGGTGGTGCCCAAGTTTTAAAATTTGTGGGCGGTTAGTGAGGAAGTCCTTTTATCAGGTGCAGGTGGGAAGGGGGGGTCTAAGTCAGACAGTTTGCCGACTAGTATGTCTGGGATGATTGTACTGAATGCTGAGCTAAAGTCCATGAAGAGCATCCTTACGTAGCTCCCCTGGTGTTCTAAGTGACTCAGCGCGGTGTGAAGAGCTATGGCGATGGCGTCTTCCATGGACCTATTTGCTCTGTAAGCTAACTGATGTGGGTCGAAGGTGAGAGGGAGGCTGGGTTTGATGTGCTGTGAGACCAGTCTCTCAAAACACTTTATGACTACTGTGAGTGCAATTGATCTGTAGTCGTTAAGATTGTCGATGGCTGGCTTTTTGGGGACAGGGATGATGATGGCTGACTTTAGGCAAGGTAGGATGATGGCTTATGTTAGGGAAAGATTAAAGATCTTAGTGAAGAGACCTGAGAGCTGGTCAGCAGATGCTTTAAGTACTTTCCCGGGTACTCCATCAGGACCAGCGGCCTTCCTCGGGTTCACCGACCTGAGCACACGTCTCACTTTGTGTTCCTGTAGAGTGAGTATGTGGGTGCCGGAGGCTGGTGGAGGCAGCGTATCTATGTTTGGCCTTTTTACCTCAAAGTTTGCAAAGAAATAGTTCAGTTCCTCAGCCAACGAGGCATCGGCATTGACAGTCACGGGGTTGCTACCCTTGGAGGGGTTGCTGCCAGAAGTTTGCATTGTGTTTGGGAGATCGTCACAAGAAGTGCTGGAGTATCATTTGGCCTTCGCAGTGATACAGCTACATATTCAAAGGCAGAGAAACGACCGAGGTCAACCTTGGAGCAAAGGAAATTATTTGAGAAAATAGTAGCAACACCACCCCCTCACTTATTTGGCCTTGGAGAGTGAATGAAACTAAAATCAGGGGGGAAGCTTTGATAATTCTGGCAGAGTTAGCAGGGGACAACCAGGTCTCAGTTAAAAATATAAAATGTAGATTGCGATCAGTAATCATATCTAGGATTTAAAAAAAGCTCTTGTTGGTGAGGGATCTTACATTTAAAAGAGCCATTTTAAGCTTAAAATCTTGTGAATGATCGGAAAATGGAGTATGTTGATCTATAAAGGGCCGAGTACAGACAGGTGTAAATGTTCGCTTAATATTAACAAGGTTTTTCTGAACCATAATATTTTTTTGCGACTGTCTGTTGCGAATCCTGACAGGGATGCTGAAAATGTCATTAGATGGTCCGAGCCCGGTAGAAAGCGTATCAGTGTACGAGGTAGAACCATTGTGGTAGGGACTAGGACCGGGGGAACATCAATCTCTGATGGACCGGCCAGCAGCACATAGGTGGGTAGTACTGTATGAAAAGTTTACAGACAGAATTTTAGCCCCCAGAATATTTGGATTAGATTACCTTATCTCTGAACAGTTGCCTGCATTCCCAGAAAAGGTTAAAATTGTCAATATAAGAGACATTATGGAAGTCGCAGGCCGAGGAGAACCAAGTGTGCAAGGATAGTAGCCTGCTGAAACGTCTGTAACCGCGGCTGTAAGTGGGGATTGGACCAGACACGTAAATGCCACTCCCGGATTTTTTCAGTGTTGCATAAGTGCACAAAGTCGCACTTAAGTAGCTCGGACTGCTGATTGCAGATGTCATTGTTGCCAACATGGACAATTATTCTATCAACACTGGGCAAACTAGATAATACCTCAGGAACTTTGTCAGCAATGTCACGGACATTAGATCCAGGAAAACAGCACATTGTTGCTGATCTTACTCTGACATTTTTAATTATTGAGTCACCTAAGATTAACCCTCTGGGGTCTAAGGGTAAAATGAGGCACACTGGTGATTGTGCGATGCTCTGACATTTGTGTAAATTTCATCAACTTTATATACAGTGATTCCAAAGTGTTTCACATCTTTGTTTTCAGCACAAACTCAGCTGCAATAATATGGCAGCAGTAAGTAGGTCATAATCATGTGTGGATTGTAAACTGCTCTAAAAACACACAAACTGTAAACAGTAGTTTTGAACATGCACAGGAATGTTGTAATAAAACACACTAAACAATTGTGACTAAGACTTTTGGTCACTGAAATGTGTTCATCAAGGTCTTGGGTATCAAAAGATGACTAAATATTTTAGCAAATCCAATGAGGAATATAAAATAAATTGCTAAAAGTTAGTGTTGTGACGACTATTTTTCAACACCAGGTGAGAATGGGAGGGCAAATGGCCTTTCTGTAATGAATATGCATCGGGTGGGGTGACCTGTCAGCTAAGTAGGCTATTCACATCCCCACCACTAAGACAAAGACTCAATAAGCCATTTAGAAGACAGAAACAAAGACAACTTTTGATTTTCAGAACATTTATTGAAGCAAACTACACGCATGGAAGATGAGATGAGACTGGTGTACTCTTGCAACGCTTGCGTGGCCTCTGCTAGTGGTGAACTAGGCTGTGTTTCCTGATCAGCATCTCTGTAAATATGATAAAAACAAAATTGTTAGGAAATGTGACATCAAATCAAACTTTATTTATATAGCACATTCCCTTCAACAGGTGAAAATTATATGTGCTTTACAAAAAAGGGGCAAACCACTAACTAATGAAAACAAAACTTGAAATGTGACATGGTTACATCATATACAAACAAAGAATTATTAGTGAATATTCCTACAAACACACAGAGAATGTAATACAGCACACATTTACAAATAATGCAAGCTATCAACGAAACAACATTAGCTAAACTAAATAAACATTGATATTCTAGCTCAACTACATGCAACTCATCAATAACAATGTATCAATCTGAAGTAGACTAGGTCTATTTAGCTAAGTGGTTATTATATTGCTATTTCCCGAATTTACTTACAGTATGCTAATATCGATTGTGCGAGGACATCAGTTTTAGAATCCTAGCCACGCCATGGGCTATTTATACCAATATGATCGAAAAACATACCGTCTACCTGATACTTCTAACACAACCAGACGCAGAGAGCCTAGACTATAATTTTGAGATGCAATAGTTCGAATCGTTCGTAGTGTGGGAATTTACAAACGCGCATATTGCTGGATATTCCTACAAACACACAGATACGTTGCAATACAGTACACATATTTACCAATATTATCATAAGAAATATACTTGCGCATGAAGTTGATCCTCAGCTGGATCAGTTCGCTGTTCGAAATGACACCGCTCTTCATCAGTGTCGGCTTCCGGACGGACCATTTTCCAAAATTAAACGAAACGTTCACCTCAAAAGAAGTGAATTAGGCGACACTTTGACATTCTATCCCGCTTTCGCAGACTTGGCATTTCTCACATGGATCTCGCATCGCCCCTCCTTTAGTCTCCTTCTATGGAGAGTAATTATAATGTTGTTAACATGTGAATGCGATTTGGGCGGACTTCCTGCTGAGCAAAATTCACATAGTAATGAGTAAAGTTTAACGAAGCATACATGGTCTAATCAATCAAATTTAAACATTTTAAAACAGTTCATATTATTTGCCAATGCGCGCATTGGAAAGTCGCGATTCTAAGGTTTGTGTCAATGTTTTTGTTGCGTCTGTATGATAACAGCACGTGACGTTAATCATCCAAATAGAAACGAAAGTTAATTTCATCTTGTCAAGCTCCGCCGGCGGAGCTCTCGACCCCAGAGGGTTAAGGTTGTGGGCTGACTGGCGGATTTGGATTGGGAGGATTCTGGAGCCCCGTGGGGCCTTCTGGAGTACCGGGTGAGATTTCGGCAGTGAGGGGGAAGCTGGACCCAGGCTTGAAATTCCAGCTGGCAGTATGGGCTGCTGCGCTGGACCAGGCGGAGGGAAGTCCTGCTCGTCCAGGATGGAAAATCTGTTGGTCAGCTGGAGGGCCTGAGGTCGATGGGGTCGACAGGGAGCTTCCCACTGTGTTTACCCTTATGGGCAGCAGACCATGGCTCCTTCTGGCTAGGAGTGGAGCTAACCAGAGCCTTGGGATTAGCTCCCAGCTGGGTCCAGTGGTCTGCAGCCTGGGCAGCGGCAAAATCCAGACATGAGACGGTAGAGTCCAGTTCTCCGGTGGTTGTGGTGGTGATAGCGGGGCCAATGGCGATAAAAGAGTCAAGGATCCGTTCATCATCTTTGATCTGGTACAGAATGGATATTCTCTCTTCCAACTCGGAGATTTTCTGGGTGAGGCGGGGACAGCTGTCGCATTCGGATGGTGAGGTGAGTGGAGGCATGACTTAAAGGGTCCGGTGGTGATCACTAGGGAAGGAGAAACAGCTATGGCCAGTAAAGGGAGTCGTGACAGGGGTAAATGCTACTGTCTTTGGTGTAGTAAGCAGGCAGCGACTTACCCGCGAGGGTTCCACATTAGGAGCCCACAGCGGAAAGTAGACTTGAGAACAGAACCAGTACACACAGGAAGTCCTACTGGGAACGAGACTTACCGGCACAGGCCCAAAGACTGGGCCTGCTGCAATGGATCGGCCTCCAGTAAGCAGGTTATATAGCCGCGGTTTCCTCCCGGTTGGTGGAGGAGCAGTTGTTCCATTGCATTCTGTTTGAAGTCAAAATGTGCCAAAATCACCAAAAGTAATTGAAAATGTTGTCCTTCTTCAGCAACAGTCTCACAACCAACCCCGGTCTCCCCTGCAGTCGACACCGTTAATGCGATAGCTACCCTCCTTCCATAACTTTTACAAAATATTTTGGCTGAAGATTACTGTGTTCTATAAAAAATTTAATCAGTAAAGAAATACGGGCAGCTTGTGCCATTTTCTTTGCAAAAATCCCCCACCAGACAAAAGGCAGCAGGATTTGGCACTCAGCCAAGTATGAATGTGTCGCTCTCTCCGCTGGCACACTGTTGAGCGACTAAATTACCATATATAATCACCCAAAATTCATTCATTGCAGTCATGTGATGACATTAATAAAGATTCCAGGGTGGGGATGAATAAGTGTGGGCATTGTAGTTGATAGGTTCAGAACTTCTTGGAGAGAAATTGAGACTTTGATTTAACTGAATAGACTACATGACAACTGCTGAAATGTACAGAAACAAATTCTGTATTTTGTATTTCTTTTAACTATTTTTCTCCTGTTTTGCACATTGTAGCACTTCTCTCAGTGTGCTGGTAGTATGACTAGATACAATTTTCCCTTAGGCTTAGACTATATAACAAAACACAAAATTGAAAAAATAGTTTAAATTTCTTTCTAGAAAATGGTTTTACAGTATAGGTGTCATAATATTTATGAGATTAGGTGGCGGTGGGCGCTGAAATCAATGTGATAATGTTGGACGGTATGGTGTTAAAACCCATAGAAACAATTTTTTAAATGTTCTGTTTTCTCCAAAATTGGCAAGAAAGCAGAAAGAAATTGATGAAGAGTGTGATATTATGTTATCTATTGCTTAAAGAGATATAGACAATCAGGTATGTAGTGTAGTGCTCTTTTATTAAGAAAAATGGATAGCTTGTTAAAATGTCGGGTTTGTAAACTCATAACAAGCTGAATGGAAAATTGGAAATTAATTTTTTATTTTATTTTATCAGAGAATAACATCCTCCTGTCCTCCACCATTCAGTTGTTAAATAGCAGACCAGAGGAGAGACAGAAACATTTGCACATATAGATATCAACACCTGACTGTTATGGGGGTGTGAAAAAAAAATGGCAAAAATGGCCAGTATTTCTTTAAATGGTAAATGACTGCATTTTATATAGCGCTTTTATCCAAAGCGCTTTACAATTGATGCCTGTCATTCACCCATTCACACACACACTCGCACACCAACGGTGAAAGGCTGCCATGCAAGGTACCGATCAACTCATTGGGATCAATTAGGGGTTAGGTGTTTTGCTCAGGGACATTTCGACACCCCTATTTACTGAGTCTAACTCAGGAAACTGTCTTACATTTTAAGTACTTCTGTCAGACATAGCCTAAATTATTGAGTTTGTTTGAATAAAAATATCTAAAATTTCACCGAACTCCTAAGAAACTAACTTCGAGGTATTCACTATCACAAACAAGTAGCAACTAATTAGTTTTATGGCCACCTTCATTTCCTTTATGTTTCCCAAACAACTACAGTAGTTCCTTATCAGTGTCTGCTTCAGTATTGCTGGAATAACGTCAATAACGTTATTGACCAGTCACCTCTCTTGGGTAAAAAAGGTTCAGCGCTCCTTTCATTTAAGGTCAAATATCTGCAGCTGGTGCAAAGCACACTTGCATGAGCACACAGCTGCTGTAACCATTGACTAAATCTTGACTGACTTGTCTCTTGAAGTAGTGTATGATATTGTGCCTCTGAACATTTTTTAGTTTTTAAAAGGGACGTCAAACTGGACTGCTGTTTTTAACCGACCATTCTGTCTGCAGGACTCACTTTAACTGGTCATTTAACAAGTAAATAATTTAATAGCTTTAGGTCTAAATTTTTTGTTTTGTTTCAACAGTGCACTGACAGTTCCACAATGTTACTTTTTCACTTTTTAATTTAATTGTGTTAGTGTGTGCATGCATGTGAATGACGGTATTTCGCTGTGTGTCCTGCTGTGTGTCTTTGTATAGGCTGATGTGGGAGCGTGAGCTGGCTGAGTTGCAGAAAGAGGCGGACAGTCTGCGCAATGAGGCAGAGGAAACCAGTCAGTCTGCACTGAGTGATGAGGTCAGTTTGTTTACTGGGGTTGGCATTTTGGGGGGGAAAAAAAGAAAATCACACCATGATTTTTCCTGATGTTTTGGCGATACACAACACATATCACAATATTTCTTATTCATATTTAATATTGCTTATAAACAGAATTACCATCATATGATTAAAAACTCAAATTTGACATGTTTAATTTCAGTAAATTATATTGAAGTGTTACAGTTGCACCAAAGGCACACAGCGAAGCCAACAACTTTTTGTTTATATAATTTTGAAAACAATATATATATATATATATATATAAATGTTTAAATTGAAGGAACTACATGCTCCACAGATAATGGGGCAAATGATTTCAGAAGGATGGCAGTGCTAAAATGTATTAATTCTATTCATACACAGAATTGAATTTAAGTTAATCCTGATACCTTGAAACCATGAATATCGCTAAATCATGATTACCATTTTATCGTCAACTTGATACCAACTCATTTACGTTCACATTATCCTCTTCACTTAATCTCTCTTTGGCAGCCTCTCTGCACTACCTTGTCAAATAATTTCTTGTAATTGGCCCGCAGCTGCAATCTCACATCAGCTCCTTTATAATCTTTATCGGCATTTCGGTTTTAAGTGTAAAAACAATCATAGCCTTTTAACGTTGTGGAATTGCACATTCAGATCACATAGTTCAGCCGTCGTATCTTTGATCAGGCATTCACCTCCCTCCCCCCCTCCCAAAAAAGGAAAATGGTTCATCTGTCCATGAATGAAAACATTGGACTTTTAATGCCCTTATCTGCATAACCCCCGGGAAAACACATTCATTACAGGCATTTAGCAGACGCTCTTATCCAGAGCGACACATTCCCACCTGTGTCTGTTCAGGAAGAGTTCAGATGTTAATATCAGGTACATTTTAAGGCTGTAATCCATATCTGTTTGGATTTGAGTAAATTTGTGTACATTTATCTTTGTGGGTGTGGGTGTGTGTCTGTCTGTGTCTGTGTCTGTGTGTGTGTGTGTGTGTGCATGCAGATATCAGCCTTGGAGATGCAAAGGGAAGTGACCATCTCACAGGCGGAAGAATGGATTGCTGAGGCAGAGCAATATCTCCAAACCCTCCGGTACAGTCTGTCTGCCTGTCTGACTGCATCAATCTAACTTCCATGTCTGTTTGTCTTCGTGCGGTTTGTTCCTTCCTTTTCACTTGAAATGAGAAACCTTTATCTGTTAATGTTAGGAATCTGAGATTTAGATGCAGTAGGGGTTCCTCTGTATCGGTATCATAAAGGGTTAACCATAATTTTGGCATTTTGGTTATTAAGATTACAAATATTAATGGTAACATTAAAAAAATCATATTTTTTATAATTTTTATATTAGAGGATGGCTTCAATCAATAGATGAGCAATAATAAACTGACAACAGTGTAATATAAGTAAAATGTTCTTATACAAATAATGCATCAAAGGTACAATCAATACAATTCAAGTACAATACAATTAAAAAGACGATTGTCCACTCAAGTCCTCCAGTATAAAGCCTAGTCCCTATGTGTATAGAGGCATGAAAAAGTATTTGCCTTTTTTTCATGTATTGCATATATGTTGCACTGAATGGTTTCAGATCTTTAGACAAAGTGTAATATTAGAAAAAGTGTAAACAACCTCAGTAAACACAAAACAAAAAATGGTGGCGCTATAACAAAGGGTTTTGCATAAAAGGCCATAACTCCCACACCATAAGTTAGATCAACCCAAAACTTCATCGACCTATGCCTCTGAACGTGCTCTACAACTTTGCCATTGGCACCACCTAGGTCCGCCATATTGTTTGCCCGCCATTTAGACTTTTTCATTGGGGCGTGGCAGTTTTCTCAGCTAAAATGTCTGAGGCTCAGCAACCATAAGTTGTAGACCAACCAACTTTGGTAGGTGGGTTCCTATGGCCCCCCACTACTCACGCACGAAAAATGTCCTATGTCGCCCAGATGGTGGCGCTATAACAAAGGATCACTCTTTTAAAGGTTATAACTGTCACACTATAAGTCCGATCAACACAAAACTTCATCGACCGATGCATCTGAATGTGCTCTACAACTTTGCTTTTGGGACCACCTATGTCCGCCATATGGTTTGCCCGCCATTTGGACTTTTTTATTAGGTGGGGTGCGGAAAAGCTGGAGCTCCATATTCTAAGTGTTACGACATCGAGTAAACTTCTTTACGGCAAGCGACATCCATGGCGACGCAAGTAATCCGACACCGTAAGGTTAGTTTTTTATCAGTGAGGGGACGGTCTTGTGGCACTTGGAACGGTAGGATACTGCCCTCTAGGGTTTTCGACACACTTGTTCCTGGTTATGGTTAGACACTTTGTTGTACGTCGCTCTTGATATGAGCGTCTGCCAAACGCCTGTAATGTAATGTAGGCTAATATTCGGTAACAACAAGATAAACCCGACATTTGCCCTAAAATATGCCAATACAGCAGTGAAAACGCTGCTTACTGAATAACGAAATAAACGAGACAAAGTTTTTTTTAATTATACCATCTCATATTACAGTCAATATCTGGGACTAAACATTGAATAAATATACAATCTTACCATTGGTTTTACGCGTGGAGATGTCCCTTTTGCGACTGAGTGGTCATATATTGTCTTGGACAATCCGTTTGCGAAATAGCCGACCCTGGCGTCACAGATGCGCGTATATCTTCAACAATAGCTGTGCGTAATACCACACCTGTTGCTTACGACGTTGTCGCCCTTTTTAGTGCAATTTGGCTTGATTGACAATTCATTTATTCAGTAGGTGAGAGTATAAGCTTTCTAACGATGTATAACATGTCTGATTTTGCTTTTGGAATAGCGTTTTATAGGTCAGCGTAACCAAAAATTTTCTTATCTGCCAATGTCTAAATAAATAAAACGGTAGGCTACTTTGCGCGCAGCACGGAGATCGCGAGTTGATAGTACGTCTTTTTTTCCGTTTTTTCTCAATGTCGTATTTATTATTTGAAATGTGCATTCATGTATTATTATTCTATCTGTCTCTGTGGCGCTCTGAAATGTGCATTCTCTGCTAAGCTGAGCAATTGATTGGAATATGTGTTTGACGTAGTGTTGCACGGTATACCAAAACTTCAGCACTTTCTCGGTACTTAAAAAAAATAAAAAATAAAAAGAAACGGTTCGGTATTAGAATATTCCGACGTTCGGTAGTTCTGAGTCAAATGTAAAAACTAGGGAAAATTGTCTCCCGCATTACTGATTGAGAGGATGAAAAGTGTAATTTGTCAGAATCTTCGCTAGAAGGCAGTAGCAACTAAGGTTGCCAAGTGAGGTGACTTGCGCTTGTGCACTCAGCTCCTTGATACAGCGCAAGTTTTGACTCAGTTCACTTCAGTAGCAATAGGTGTTCCAATTTGGAAATATTTTATTATAGATAGATGCTGTATTGTTATTAAAATATGCTGTTTTTAAATCTATTTAAAGGTGAAAGACCTGTTTTAAAGATTATTTACTTTACAACTGTTTATTTTTTAAAATATATTTAGCATATTTTTCTATTGTTCAGTGTTGTAACACTATAGACCTATGCATATTAATATGTTGAAGAGGCTTCAACTTAAAGGTTGTTAATGAACCAGGTTGTTAATAAACCATGAATTGGAAAATGAGGTCAACCCTTGTGGACATTACGTTTCTCATCTATTAAGGTCATTTCAGTATCGTTAGGTACCGAGTATTGAATTAGCATCGTTTAAGTTTCAAGTATCATTTCAGTATTGAGTATCGTAATACTAAACCTGGTATCAGTATCAAAGTCAAAATTTTGGTATCGTGACGACACTAGTGTGACGCCTTTTTTAGTTGCGGCGCAGAAACACTGCAGCTGTGCCTACACGCCGGACCATCTAAGTGTTACGACATAGTAAAGGCCTTCACGGGAAGCAGCCAGGACACATCCATGGCGACGCAACTAAGTCATCCGACAGCGTCTCTTAGCACAAAATTGGCCATAAGTCATCAATATTTTATACAATCATCATGATATTCAGTAGATATGTTGGGTGAAGGCATATGATCATGAGGACAAAGCCATTTTAAAATTGCTCCATAGGGGGCGCGATGGTGCCAATGCTTGGACCCCTCCCAACGCCGCTTGCGGCTTTAATTTAATGAATTTATTTAAAAGTTATCAAACACCCATATCGCCTGTCAGGGAAATTACACTATAGCTATACACGGAGCACCGTGAAAGGACAAATGTAAACACACAAAATCACATTAATCTCAGTACAGACTAAAGTAAACTTCTATTGCCTGGCATGTATAGTCTTACAGAGATCCTACCATGCATTTTGTCTCCCTTGGTCGTGGCTGGGTCCGGGAGAGAACAGTCTTGGCATGGAGGATTCCAGGTGAGAGGCGTGCAAGCCGAGTCCCTTTTCCATAGCAACAGAGGCCCGTGGGAGTTCCACAGTATGTGGGAACTCAAAGGTCAGTGGCACCATGGGTGAAAGGGCAGGAAGAGAGAGGTCAATCGATTGCTGTCGCTCACTTTTATACCTCCCGCACAGGGTGTAAAAGTGAGCGACGGCAATTGCTTGACCTCTCTTTTCCTGCCCTTTCACCAAAGGTGCCATTGAACTTTGAGATTTATAATGCTGCGCGCACAGATGATGTCATCAGATGTGCGTCTTCTTCTTACAGAGAGTAATTATTTTCATTTGGACAACACTGACAGACTGAGAGTACCCACACACCCATGTGAAAAAGTAATTGCCCCCTTCAACTTAAGAATTGGTTGCACCACCTTTAGCAGCAATAACTGTGTTGCATGCCACGACACACCCCCTTTGCTGGACAGAAGAATTGGACACAGGGAGATACGAGAATCTCAGAGTTTATTCGGTAATTGAGAGAGAGTGAGAACGCGGTTACTACAAAAATACATAAAATAGCTTCGCCTTTCACCCTCAAGGGATCCAGGTAAAAATAATAAAGCAACACAACAAACTTAAACAACAAAGACAAAAATAACCAAATCTACAAAACTTTTCAGTCCTTTTAGTGCTGGAACCGTCTCCTCTCTCTCAGGTTGTGTTTTCTGGGGAAGAAAGCACACTTTAAATACCTGGATTAATTATTGATGCATTCCAGGTGCGTGTGCCTTCTTAACCAGTAGGCGTGGTCCTCCGATTGCCCTGAATCTCTCCCACAAACTGCAACCAAACGCTTCCTATAATTTGATATCAGTCTTTTGCATTGCTGTGGAGGAATTTTAGCCCACTTCTTTGTAGAACTGCTTTAATTCAGGCAAATTGGTAGTCTTTAAGCATGAACTGCTTGTTTCAGGCCCTGTCATAGCACCTCTGTTGGGTTGTAAGAAGAAAAAGGAAGGTCTCTTGAAATTGATGGAAATTATTTATTATTTATTTATTATGTATTCTCAATTTAGTGGAGTTAGTCTGAACCTCTCAGGACTGACTTTACTTTTTTTGTACACTGTTTGTGGGAAATAGAAATTTATATTCAAAATAATATGATTTTATCAGTGTCTGGCCTCCCTAAATCAACCGGTTTGCATCAATAGGGGGCCTGATGTTCCATTCCCCTAGCCAGGAAAATCTGTTGTATTACTTAATCAAGTCTCCTTGTTTTGAATTATGCCAATCAGTGGTGATGTCATTTATAGTTATAACCGCAATTGTCCTTATGATAATTTGACTGAAACTATCTTGGCAGCAGGCACGGTTGATGTGCTAGTATTTGAGACTTGAGTGGATAATCTTAAAGGGTTCAAATTAGGATTTTGACTAGGCCATTCCAAAAACTTAATTTAGTTTCTTTCCAGCCATTAAGATGTGGACTTGCTTTTGTATTTTGGACCACTGTCTTGCTGCATAACCCAATTATCCTTCAGTTTCAGCTTACAGACAAATGACCAGACATTCTTTAGAATTTTCTAGTGCAGAGCAGAATTCATGGTTCCTTCATTAATGGCAAGTAATCCACTTCCTGAGGCAGCAAAGCATCCCCACACCATCACACTACCACCACCATGTTTGACTGTCGGTATAATGGTCGTACTGTGAAATAATGGGATGCGTGTCACCCAAAAAGTTCCACTTTTGACTCATCTGTCCAAAGAACGTTATCCCAAAAGGCTTGGGGATCATTCATGTGTTTTTTTGCTAATGTGACATGAGTATTCATGTTTTTCTTGGTTATCAGCAGTTTCCTATACTCTCCCATGAATTCCATTTTTTTGCCCAGGCTCTTTCTTATTGTGGAGTCTTGAACACCTTAGCTGAGGCTAGAGAGGCCTGCACTTCTTTGGATGTTCTTCTGCCATCTTTTGTGACTTCCTGGATGAATTGTCACTGCACCCTTGGAGAAAATTTGGCTGGCTGGCCACTCCTGGGAAGATTAATCTCTGTTTGAAGTGTTTTCCATTCAGAGATAATGGCTCTCACTGTGGTTTGGTGGAGTCTTTGTAACCCTTTCCAGACTGATATATTTCAACAACTTTTCTCATCGCTTCTAGAAATTCCTTTGATTGTGGCATAGTGTGCTTGTAGAAACTTTGTGGTGACTACCTCACTGATGGTAAAGTTCATTATGAGTGAGCTTTAGATTCATTAGGGCTAGCTGTAATCAATCCTGGCTGTGTTCAATCAGCTGAATGTATTTATCTATTAAATTTAGTTGATTGAGTTACTAAGGGGGCAGGTACCTTTGCACATGGGTGATATATGTGTTTGATAACTTTTTCCATTAAATAATTGAAATGATCATTTGAAAAATGAGTTTTGTGTTTACTTGGGTTCCCTTTGTCTAATATTACATTTTGTCTAAAGATCTGAAACGATTCAGTGTAATAAATATGCAATAATAGAGGAAATCAGGAAGGGAGCAAATACTTTTTCACAGTAATGTATATGTCAGTAGCAAAGCAGAATTGTGAGAGTAAGTGAATGTGAGAGTGTGAGTGAGCATGTGTGAAAGAAAGAGGGGTGTTTGTGCACATACTTGAGAGCGCATACATGACGGTGTGTGCTTGTGCATAAGCCTACGTACGTGCACTTGTGTCTATGTGTACGTGTGACCACAGGTATGAGTGCACATGTTGGAGAACAAATGGTCATTAACCAAAATGGATAGAGGAAAGGAATGAGCCTTCTTGCCTACCCACGTTTGAGACTGTTGACCTAGTTAGGAGTCTGAGATCAGAATATCAGCTGGAGTTAGTAACAGGGCTCAAAAGCATGCAAACTATTCTTTTGGACGAACAGAATTTATGTGCACACTGACAAACGGTTTAAAATGAACCTAGCCTAATGCATTGTATTACGGAATATGAATGTCTTAATCACTTGTCAGAATATATACAAACTTCCTGAGGATTTGATATGTAGGTTTTATCCGTGTTTAGCCATCTTTACACAGAGCATAAATCCTGGTTAATCGGTGGGGCTGACCCATGTAGGAATTTCAAATAAAAATGATGGTGTTGAAGATAAAGATAACAAACCACGGAGTCAGGAGCTCCTTTTGATGTTTTACTAAAATGACCGATCGGTTGGTGCAAGTACACTCTTCAAAAATATTAGGTCATTACATTTTTTAAAATAGTTTTCATAGACAAAGAACTGTTGGTCCAGCTTATGAGATTTATTCAGTCACCATGTGGAAAACTTCATTGTTGAAAACCAATCATTGGTTAAGGAGTCCAATCCAAGTCTGACCATGGGGGCCAACCTGACTGAAATATAGGCACTTGATGCACTTGATTACTGCAGCTGGTGTCTATACCCTCTTTCTTACATTCCAGCAGATACATTGTATAAGTTGAAGCAGCGTACAATTAGATATATTGGCTATTAAATGTGAACATTCAGCACATAGTGAACTATTTGTATTCAGTTGACAATTACATTTTGTACAATCGCTTTATGTAAGTCAACTTTTCAGCCATGGCCCATCACCCGGTATCAATGTCTGTGTAAAGATGTCAAGCCAAAATAAAGGCTAGTTAAAATAACCCAGCTGTGACCCATCTCATGACATAGGAAAAAATCCCTTCCAGGCCCGGTATTTCTTCTGTATAAAGTAAAGCCGGAGAAATGCTGGTGCATTTCCCTGGTAACATTCCATCGGCTGTCAGCTGTCCGCATGAGTTACTTTGTGTCGATAGCAACAGTAACCGTTTAGTAAACATAAAATCTCTATTATGAGGGGTAGATTAAATAGTAAGAAATAAAATGATGGCCACTGCAGAGGATAGAGGAAATAACTGGAAAGAAGTGAAGGGAATTTTTCAATATATGTTAAAGGGAAATTATTAAACAGACTACCATAAATTTGTTTAATAATTTCCCTTTAACATATATTGAAAAATTTTCTTGCAACTGTATGTTGTCTCCATTTGTATTTTTGAGGTAACATACTGTTTTTTTCCACCTTATTCCTCTAGCTTTCAGTCTTTCCAGTCTTTCATTTGGTAAGACTGAAAGCTAGAGGAATAAGGTGGAAAAAAACAGTATGTTACCTCAAAAATACAAATGGAGACAACATACAGTTGCAAGAAAATTTTGTGTACCCTTTAGATTTACCTGTCTTTCCGTATAATTACTCATTAAATGTGTTTTGGTCTTCATCTAAGTCACAATAATAGACAAACACATTTTGCTTAAACTAATAACACAATAAATTGCACTTTTAATGTCTTTATTTAAAACATTGTCTAAACATTCACAGTTAATGTTGGATAAAGTATGTGAACCTGTGTATCTAGTAATTGGTTGGACCTCTACAGCAGTAACCTCCAACAAATGTTTCCTATAGCTGCCGATCAGACTATTCCTCCTTACAAACTGCTTCAGTCCATTGATATTTCTTGGTTTTCTGGCATGAACAGCCCTCTTCAGGTCATGCCACAACATTTCAGTTGGGTTAAGGTCCTGACTCTGACTTGGCCATTCCAAAACATTAATTTTCTTTTAGTTTAAACCATTCTGTTCACTGGGTCACTGTCTTGTGGGATCACCCAACTTCTATTAAGCTTCAGGTGACAGACAGCTAACCTGACATCCTTCAGTAAAAGTTATTGATACAATTTTGAATTATTTGTTCCCTCAATGATTGAAAGTTGTTCAGTCCCTGAGGCAGCAAAGCAGTGATTGGAACACCTGACTCCAATTAGCTTTTGGGGAAGTCATTAGCCTAGAGGTTCATATACTTTTTCCAACCTAGACTATAAATGTTTAAATTATGCATTCCGTATTGACAAGAAGTAGTACAAATATTTGTTATTAGTTTAACCTCTTAGTGCACACCCCCTAGTGGTCGGCACGCCGGCGTGCCTACATTACTAAACTCAAACATTCGGTGCTACTGCAACCAAAGTGTGAGTTAAAAACAGAAACGCGTTGTTTTAGTTTCATTAGGAGACGATACACGACAACTATGCCGAAGACGGAGTTTCGCAGCCCCACCATTGTCGCTCTGGTCGTTCATTTAACACGCACCCCCTCCCTGCAGTCTCATCTAAAAAACACCCCCCACCCTTGACATAATGGACAATATTGTCTATCTTGGCATTCATAAAAATATTCTTTCACCACTAAAAAATCATATTCCGTCATAGCAACAAGATAAACCCGACAACAGCCCTAAGATATGCCTATACAGCAGTGAAAACGCTGCTCACTGAACAACGACATAAACGAGAAAAAGTTTTTAAAAATGATACCATGTCATTCTACAGTCAATATCTGGGACTAAATATTAAATAAATATAAATCCTTACTGTTGGTTTTACGTGCAGAGATGTCCCTTTTGAGACTGCGTGGTCATATATTGTCTTGGACAATCAGTTTGGGAAATATAGGCGCATCTGTGACGCCTGGGTATCTTCCAAAATAGCTGTGCGTAATACCACACCTGTTGTTTACGGCGTCATCGCCCTTTTTAGTACAGTCTGGCTTGATTGACAATTCATTTATTCAGTAGGTGAGAGTATGAGCTTTCTAACGATGTATAACATGTCTAATTCTGCTTTTGGAATAGCGTTTTATAGGTCAGCGTAACAGAAAATATTCTTAGCATCGCATTCACTTGCGCATTCACTCTATGTTAGCATAAAAATACGTTGCAGCTAACGAAAGGTGGTCAACGATATTTCGTAATTTCTTGGAAAATACTATTATTATTGAGGACTTCTGGACATAGCTAAGCCATATGTTTGCTGATAGACCTAGCTAACATCGTTTTCTGGAGCAAAACAGAAGCGAATAGGACAGCGTCATTGATACTGTCTCTGTCTCTATCTACTGAACATAGAGGAGATTTCATCATTGCTATGCTCGTATTACTGCTCAAAATATTTCGGTTATATACGTTATTTTTGAAATTAAGTATCTTTAAATAGGTTAGTGGTGTTATATAATGTGAATATTTCACACTGTAAATGATAGCGTTAGATGGTAGTGTAATAGTTTTTGTGAAGCATGCCACAGTGATGACGTCAGAGTTGGACCATTGCCAAAACGTGGTGGGCGGTCGAAAATTGTTTTCATGTTGTCCTACCCTCATACAAGAAAACATACGAGAGTACAGAGTATAGAAATACACACGAGTTAATTATTACACATTTAGGTACTGTACTGCATTGTGTGACAATATTTTTGCATTATTTTTTAAATCTGATAGCAATGTTTCATCTTAAACCTTCATAAGGGGCTCATTTATATGCCTTATAATGGACAAAAAGCATTTTATTCAATTTTGGAGAGATTTTGGATATGTTTCTGGACACCTAGCTATTTTAGACCACTGTACTGATTGAAAGCTTGTAATTCCCATTTGAAAATTATGCAACAGTGATTTTCTTGAGTCAAAACAATTGATTTGTATTGAAATATGTGAATATGTTGTGATTTACAACAATGCATAATTTAGACATTTTGGATAGATTTGGAGACGCTGGGTACACTGCTTAGTTTTTGCTTCATACATCTATAGTAGTTCTACATATCCACCCTTAGATTTTATGAACTTGTGGTCAAGAAGTTTTTGATCCAGCACAGGTGTAGTTTAACCTCCTGTATATCTCATATCTCTCAGTATTTCACTGCAAACTTAAAAAGTGCAAATTTATTTTTGATTTTTTGTCAAAACAATTGCATTTGTGGAAGTTTATTTCTTTCAAAATTATGAATATAAACTAATCTGCGTTAGTATTGTAAATTGTACAAATGTCTTGCTTCATTTAAGCCATTTTTCAAGTCTCTGTGGTGTTTACATCTGGAGTTATAAAGCTTTAAATAGGGTACCCCCTAAATGGGCAAGGATTGGCAAAATTTGGCTTGTGCCTTAAGAGGTTAAGCCAATTTTGTTAGTCTATTGTTGTGACTTGGATGAAGATCAGACCGCATTTAATGAATGCAGAGTATGAGTAATTACATTTTTATTTTATTTTATTTAACCATTATTTAACCAGGAAAACCCCATTGAGATTGAAATCTCTTTTGCAAGGGGGACCTGATATGAAACACAAAGTTGCCCAACAAGACTTACACCTAACAAAATGTACAAACATCAAATGTGGAATGAGACAGAGGTGTAACAATAATTGAAAGTAGAGAAGAGGTTAAAATAGGTTAAAAGCAGGAGGATACTTCAGTTACAGAGTCATGAATTGCGTGTTTAAAGTCCAGAATTGAAATTAATTTATCAAGTTTAAAATTCTTTTGCAGATTGTTCCAGCTGTAAGGTACAAAATATCTGAAACCCATCTTACCGAATTCAGTAGAGGGACGAGGGACTTTAAAGAGTATCACGTCCCTAGAGCGGAGGTGATAACTATGTGAATTTCTAATTAGCAGACAACTGAGGTAGGAAGGGAATAGACCAATTATTGTTTTGTAGATGAATATGTAGCAGTGGATCAATCTGCGCAGATGTAAAGAAGTTAACCCAGACCATTCATATAGGAGATAATGATGGGTTAAAAATTTTGCACCTGTAATGAAACGTAAAGCATTATGGTAAACCATATCCAAGGCATGTAATGCGGAAGAGGAAGCATGCATATAAAGTACATCTC
The DNA here is from genome assembly GCA_039654925.1 of Anguilla pacifica. Lineage (NCBI taxonomy): Eukaryota > Metazoa > Chordata > Actinopteri > Anguilliformes > Anguillidae > Anguilla > Anguilla pacifica. Next base: position 40,513,974 of record CM077292.1, read on the forward strand.
CATGATCTAAAACAGGTAAAAAAGTAGCTGTGATGAGTCTCCTCTTAACTTTGTAACTAAATCAAGATTTATTCCTAAAATAGAACCCCAACTTTGTTCTCAGTTTCTTAATTTATCGATATGCAGTTTAAAACTAAGCTTATCATCAAGCCAGATTCCAAGGTATTTATAGCAAGAAACTCTTTCAATACACTTGCCATCAACAGTGATGATTTTCAATTTATCCAAGGATCGGGAGTGAGTCCTTGAAATCGCTAGACATTTGGTTTTGTCTGCATTAAGAACCAGCTGCAGATCCAGAAGTGCAGACTGAATATAATTAAAAGCATTCTGAAGTATTTGGAAAGCTTGAACAAGGGTGGGGGCACAGCAATAACGAATCGTATCATCAGCATATAAATGGATATTACAATCAGAGTTGTTTAGAACATGCGAGAGGTTATTAACATGAATACAAAATAATACAGGACCCAGGACAGAGCATTGAGGGACACCTTTAGTCACTTCCAGAATGGAGGACTTATGGCCATCCACAAATACACATTGGGTTCTATTGGAAAGATAATTTGAAAACCAATTAACTGCATGAGACCCAAAACCAATGTCATTTAATCTACCAATTAAGATGGAGTGGTCAACTGTATCGAAAGCCTTAGAAAGGTCAAGAAAAAGGGAAGCACAGTATTGTTTATTGTCAAGGGCTTGGACTTTGTCATTGATTACTACGGAGGCTGCAATGATTGTACTATGACCAGACCTGAAACCAGAAAAAGAAAAAGAAACCAGAAATATACAGAAATCCATGTAATTTCAAAGTGTTCACAAACTTTTTCTTGCAACTGTATATAGCCCATATATTTGCTAAGGGATAATTATGAAATCAATGCCAGTTCTCCTGCGGAGTGCAATGACCAAATACCGCGTAAAAGCTGATAAAAGAATTACTATGTAAATTGGCCATTATTTAATTTTTTCACGGCTCTGATTATTAACCAGTTTATTCATTATTATTCATTCTTAACCAGTATAGCAGTGTTGTGATGGATTTTGACATGTAGGTGTGTTTCAATGCAGGTGTAGTTGATGTGCAGGTGTGCTATAATAAAAAGCTTGCTGTGTACCTGCAGGTTAGACACATCTCAGCAGCACTTTCAGCATAGACTGGACTGGGACAAAAATGTCAGCATTGGCTATACCTACATGAGAAACCTGAAGGTAAGACTAGATGAGACAGATGGTCAGGATGAGAGAGGAGAGAAGATACTGATTTTCCTCTTCTCTTTCAGGATCAGTTCAATGAGCAGTTGCAGTGTCTCCAGAGAGGACAGCAGCTGGACAGTCTTTCTCCTATTTCCCTACCACCCCTACCCCAGGTACCCACGGTGAGTGCCTGTCAGGGGAGCTGTGAATAATTGCCATTACTGAATGGTACCCGTATGTAAGTAAAAGGTACCTACACCTGTGTGTAATTTAATATTGCCTGTATGCTACCTGGTCATAATTGAATACAGCTTGTTTAGAAGTTACCTGTGTATTATCAGATAATTATCTGTCCTTGTAGCTGGAGTTGGTTCTGGGTCCCATGACTCCCTCGTCCCGCCCCTTTGTGTCGAAGCAGATGGTTCCTCAGCTCCCTCCTGTCTCCACGACAGTGTCCTTCCACCAGTACCACCCCCTTTCACCTGACTCACCTGCTAGAGTGACCCCCCAGACTGCTGCCTCCATCCCCCTGCATACCCTGTCCTCTGCCGCGGCGACTAAACAAAACCCCCCTCCCCAGCCCCCTGCTACCAGCCTTACCCCTGCCCCCACCCCCTTTAACCCTGCCCAGCCCACTGGCAAACTGGACAAGCTGCTGGATAAACTAGGAGCCCGATTCCCAACCTGCAGCAGGTACAGCACTGCCTTTCACATATACACTCTCTATCTCTCTCTCTCCCACACACACACACACACACACACACACACTTGCTGGTTGTCCATCGTATCTGATGATGACCATTTTCTTTATGGGTCTTGGTGGCTATATAGTTCAATCATGACAAACTACTTCTCTACAGCTTCTTTACTGTCTAGAGCAATGGTGCACAAATTTTGAGTCATAACCCAAGTTCTGGTTGCGGGAGATATTTATTGGTTCATGAAATCATTATGAGTAACCCCAGATTTATACCAAACATGGCATTCCTGCGGCGCTCTCGCCAGAAGTCATCTATTTTCAATGGAGAGAGGACGACCTGTGTATTTCCTACTGCACTCTGCTTGATGGTGCCAATTAAACAAACTGCTTATAATTGTCCTTGATGCTCTTGCTTGGCTAGCAAGTTCTTGTGTAGGCCAACAGTGCACAAACTATGGCTCAGCCAGCCAAACTTAGGTCATGGGGATATCTAATTGGTCATGGTATCAAGTAGGCTACAGCCATAAACATGAAAAAAGTGTTACTATTCATTAATGCTATTCTGTGTATGTAGAAATAAATGCTAAATAGAAAATATAAAACTTGATAAAACACATTTTTTGCATTTGACAGTGTATTTCATGTGATCATGTAAATATATGCTTTAAGGAGTGCCTTAGGCTGCAAACAGAACACAATCTGCTATTCAGTGATGAATTATTCTGGAGTCTTGGCATAACATCTATAAAGATGGTGACAAACTAAGCAAGCTGCTGGCTTGGCTTGAACAGCAGGCAGCTGCCCCCCCATTTAATATCTCAAATCAAGTCACCTACTGGACAGGCACTCATAGATCAATAAAACAGTTGGACAGTTCTACTCATACACTGTATAGCAGGGGTGTCAACCTAAGGGAGCTGCAGTGTCTACGGGTTATTGTGGTTTTAGGCCAATTTAGGCCTTGAGAACTTGGTGTGTGGATTCATTAGCCAATGAGCGACTTAAATAAAACACTTGAGCAGAGAGCACGTAATGTTGTAAGCAATATAAGTTCCAGTGGGACTTCTTCAAAATATCTTACCCTTCCCAGTGTTACTGATGAACAAATCTCTAAACCGAATGAAGAAGGGCTGTTGAGTAGCTCACTTGGTAAAGGCACAGCTTACACATGGGTGTGCACCATGAACTCGGATCAGATTTACTTGTTTTTTAGCCTTGTAAATCTTGGCTTTCACAGTGACTTTGTGGATTAAATGCATGGATTTCATTTTTATATTTGTCTCCTCTTGCTGCTGTCACTTCATCCTACACTCATTCTGATTTCTTACTACTGGGCAGTAGGACAAGACAGGGATGACCTTTGTTACCCCTTCTGTTTGTGGCTGGCAGTGAAGACCGGCTCGTGCTGCATAGGCTTGAGGGTGGGGCTGGGAATGGTTTGTTACATTACATTACATTACAGGCATTTGGCAGACGCTCTTATCCAGAGCGACGTACAACAAAGTGTATAACCATAACCAGGAACAAGTATGACGAAAACCCTAGAGAGAAGTACCAGTCCAAGTGCAGGGAACAACCGCATAGTTCAACTTGGACCCTGAAGGTTAAACTGATTAACACTAACACAAATGAGAACAGCAACAACGCAGTATGGAAAAATACAAGCAGTAGTTAAGACAGGTGCATTAACTAAGTCACCTACGAAACAGCTACCTAGTTACAATTACAGGGAGGTAGGGAGGGATGGGGAGAGGTGCAGCCTGAAGAGGTGAGTCTTCAGTCGTTGCTTGAAATGGGTCAGTGTCTCAGCTGTTCTGACCTCCACGGGGAGGTCATTCCACCATCAAGGGGCCAGAACAGACAGGAGACGTGTTCGGGAAGCGCAGGTGCGAAGAGGGGGAGGTGCCAGGCGTCCTGAGGTAGCAGAACGGAGGGGTCTGGCTGGCATGTAGGGTTTGAATATCTTGTGGAGGTGTGCTGGGGCTGATCCCTTGACTGCCTGGTATGCTAGGACCAATGTTTTAATTTTGATGCGAGCTATAACAGGCAGCCAGTGGATGGTAGTGAGCAGGGGAGTGACGTGGGAGTGTCTGGGGAGGTTGAAGTTTGTGATTTACTCTCCAAAAATTTCTTCTATAACCTGAGCTTGGTCTAGAGCATCTTCGAGCGTGGCTTGGTGGGAGAGATGGACCTGTTGTTGCAACCACTCAGGTGTTAAACACCGGATGAAGGCATCCTTTGTAAGCAACAGTCTAACCTCTTCTGTGAAGCCAGATAACGTAGATCAGCTGCAAACATACCCAGCCTCTTGCCAGGTCTCCGGACCCTGTCATGAAGCTGCTGCCGTGCGGTGGTAGTTGGGGTGCCATTGCCAACGCCATTCTAGTGCCAAGTGTAGGGCATGGGAGTCCCAGTGGGCAGCTATCTGGACATCTAACAGCACTTTTTTGGCCTCCCTATATAGCTTTAAAGGCCTCGTATGATGTTTGCCCATCATATTTGCCCACTTTCACTGTTGGACCCTGTTGATGCACTGCGCCAATGTCTGGCCCAGTGGTCTGTGGGCCTAGGCCAGGACATGTCTCTGGAGCACATTCGCCTGGTAGGGGAGTGGCCAGCTGGCGAGTTTGATTGGCAATAAAAGGGTTCCCCACTGCTAGAGAAGCTAATCCAAACAGTGGATTGCCAGTGACCGGGGGTGACGTGATGCTCGGTTGTGGGGGCTATGTCTGTTTGGGGCTCCGTTATGCAGTTTGATTTGTTGTAGGCTAGCTGGTTAACTGTTGAGTGCTCATGCCTCCCAGTGCCTCTATGACATGGTGGGGTAGAGGGTTGCCAATGAGACTGACTGGGATTTCCCACCCCTGAGGTACAGCAGTGAATGGATAATATGGGATCAGGGGCTACCCCGGAGAATAGGGTGGCATGGGGTTTGGTAACATGACGAGCCACCCTACCAGGGACCAGAGTGGCAAACAGCCTGGGTGCTATTTGGGGGCTTGGGGTTGATGTTTGAGCAGGGCCAGATGAAACCGCTGCAAAAGCCTCAAGGTGAAGGCTAGGGTGGCTAACTGGGGCAGTGTAGAGATATCCCGCAGTATTGGCATTAGCTGGGATGTTACTGTAGTTAACCACGACTGTGTCCGGATTCCTGGAAAATATTGTGTGGGCTTTAATATCAGTGCATGAGACAAGTGGTAGGACGCAATAGGAGGTGTTCCCAATGTCAAAAAACGGCAATCCTTTGTGATTAATTACAATCTTGGGATCTCTGCTAACTCTCCCTTCAGACAGATGAATTTGTCACGTCCATGTCGGGGCTTCCCCTCGATTGTATTCATTTTATTTTCTCTTCTGTTTGCTATGAATTTTTGGAGAAATGCGGGGAAAATATCCACTTTACCCACCTCCTCTGTCATTTTCTGTGCATGTTCGCTTGCCATGTTTATCCTCTGTCTTTGTCGTCGACCTCAGTTTTTCTTTCTTTATTTATTTCTTTTAACACGTCTGTACACTGCCCGATTGCTCCTTTTCGTCCTGTAGTTAGCTAGTGGTGTTGAAGCGTGGGGTTTCCAATCCCGTTTTTGACTGCCAGTATAGTGCCTGCTAATAAATCCGGCACAGACATAATAAACTGTAGCTATCCTTTTAATCCTTGTTAGAACATTCTAACACATGGAGGCATGGAGGTGTGCACTACCCTCTCAGAAAACAAACCAAGGAACTCAAAACACAGACCCAATTTCTGTCTCTTTCCTGTTCCCCTCTAATTCTCTCAACCTTTTTTTTCCCAAAAAAACCTGGCCAACCAAAAACAACACTGGGGATCTCTCTCCCGCCTGAACTATCTAACCAATGTTACCCCACAAAAATATTCCATGTGCACCTCCCTTCACTAAGAATGAGACAGGCAACACACAAGAACCAAAAGCTAAAGCTGACTTTGTTTTCAGCGTTACGCTATTGTAGAAGCACTCTTTGGGTATTTAACCTCTTAGCACAAAGCCCCTAATGGTCGGCACGAGATTACTGAACTCAGACATTCAGTGCTACTGCAACCAAAGCATGAGTTAAAAACAGAAACGCTTTGTTTTAGTTTCATTAGAAGACAATACATGACAACTATGCCGAATACGGAGTTCCGCAGCGCCACCATTGTCGCTATGGTCGTTCATTTAACACGCACCCCCTCCCTGCAGTCTCATCTGCAACTACACCCCCCACCCATGACATAATGGACAATATTGTCTATCTGGGCATTCAAAAAAATATTCTTTCACCACTCAAAAATTGTATTCCGTCATAGCAACAAGATAAACCCGACAATAGCCCTAAGATATGCCAATACAGCAGTGAAGACGCTGCTCACTGAATAACTAAATAAAAGAGACAAAGTTTTAAAAAGTGATACCATGTCATTCTACAGTCAATATCTGGGACTAAATATTGAATAAATACACAACCTTACCATTAGTTTTACACGTAGAGATGTCCCTTTTGAGGCTGAGTGGTCGATATTGTTTTCATATCGTCCCATCCCCATACAAGAAAACATACAAGAGTACAGAGTATAGAAATACATTCAAGAGTTAATTATTACACATTTAGGTACTGTACAGCATTGTGTGACAATATTTTTGCATTATTTTAAAATATGATATCAATGTTTCATCTTAAACCTTCATAAGGGGCTTATTTATATGCTTTACAATGGACAAAAGCATTATATTCCTTTTTGGAGAGATTATGAATGTGTTTCTGTACCCCTAGCTATTTAGACCACTGTACTGACAGAAATCTTGTAATTCCCACTTGAAAATTATGCAACAGTGAGTTTCTTGAGTAAAAACAGTTGATTTGTTGTGAAATACATGAATTTGTTGTGATTTACAGCAATGCATAATTTAGACATTTGGGTAGATTTGGAGATGCTGGGTACACTGCTTAGTTTTTGCTTGATAGATCTTTAGTAGTTCTACATATCCACCCTTAGATTTTATGAACTTTTGATCAAGAGGTTTTTGCTCCAGGACATGTATACTTTAACCTGCTGTATATATGAAATCTCCCAGTATTTCATTGCAAACTAAAAAAGAGCAAATTCATTTTAGATTTTTTGACTAAACAATTGCCTTTGTGGCACTTTATTTCTTCCAATATAAAGTAATCTAAGCTCGTATTGTAAATGTTACAAATGTCTTGCTTGATTTAAGCCATTTTCAAAGTCTATGTGATGTTCACATCTGGAGTTGTAAAGCTTTAAATAGGGTACCCCCTAAATGGGAAAGGATTGGCCAGATTTGGCATGTGCAAGGGGGTTAATATGCGAAAGGGTGTCCCCTATTGGTATTTCTAGGGATGTGTACATATTCACAGTTGCAACCCAAGTCGCAGGAAGCAAAATAGCCATTAGGAAAGTTAAGTTGGAAACCGTGAAGGGGTATCAGGACAGTTTCACATTTAATCTAGGCGGGACAACCTAAAAAATTGTTTTCAGAAATCAACATGAATATTGCAATTAAAATATCACTAACTTTAAATAAATTTATTGTGAACAATAATTGTCTATATATTGAATTTTAATGTGAAATATTGGCAATTTTTTGTTACCTTTACATGTCATCACTGAAAAGAGTAGGACCCCGACAGCCACGAAAACCTACAGTTTTCCATTACATTGTTTATATTTATGGGGTTCTGAAACTGTCTTACTGCCATGGCTTGTAGGCTACTGGTTGATTTTACCCTCAAACTCAAAACCAGGTAAGTATTTTTTGCTGGAAATCCCATCTGAAGTCCCAGTTGATTGGTTAATGGTTTAAAGACTGTATTCATGTCAACAGTGACAAGTATGAGACAACATTTAGGTAGCAAATAACAATGCTGAATACTTCTGACACATTTTATGCAAAAACTGTTCGCTCGGATCAATTGCTTGTCCTCACTGACAGCTACCAAGTGACATCCATGAGGACTTTGAAAATGCATAACTTTTAAAGATTTAATTCCGGCTTCTACTGGGACCTTCTATTTATTGATGGTGTGACAGAAATCTTGGTGCCACTGACCATAAACAAAGTTTCACTTTGAACAAATAATGTTAAACATCAGTTTTATAGGCTAGTGCTGTTGGCTTGTGCTAGCTAGGCTATACCATATGGTCTTGTAGAATTGCAATCAATAAAGGGTAAAAACATGCACTTGCTTCGTGTAAATTTGATCATCACTGCAATGAAGTTAAGACACTCAAACCACAAGTTCTGCGAGAAATGTATTGTCGAGCTCAGGTGCACACTGCTGTCTACGTCGAATGCTTACAGTACTTACATTTTAATAGGTAACATCGTTCAATTGTCAATAATCAATATGAAATAAATATGTTAGCGTTTGAGGTGGTCAATACACGTCTCCCCTTGTGTGGTCGATAATAGGTGTTGCAGAGCTAGCAATGTTTAGAGGAGCGTATCACACTTTCACCTGAGGTAAATAGACAAGGGTTCACCCAAAGACTGTAGAAAAAATGACAGCCATGCACAACCATGCAGCTCAGTATTCTGTAACCTGTGCCTTGGTAGCAAGCAGCCACAGCAGGGAAACAGACAGCACATCAAATAAAGAAAGAGTACAGCTTCAGTTAAAAAAATCTGTAATGTATGAACAAATCATCGCATTTATTTTTTACTTGTTCGAACGGAAAACTGTAAGAGCCATTCCACTTGTCTGATTATAAAGTGTGCTTGTCCCATACATGAATATTAAAATCACCAACTAGTAAAACCATATCAAAATCAGTACAATAGAGGCCAGTAAAACAGCAAATTCATTTACAAAACAACTATTTTCTTTAAAAGGACAATAAACAGCAAAGCATAGAACCAGTCTGTCAGATATAATTTAAAAAAGCCATTATCTCATTATCTCTATCTTCCTGGTGCGTCCACTGGGGTCGGCCTGCGCAGGGCCCACTGCTTCTCCAAGATACACTCCTGAGTCAGCCAGGGGCTGCAAAGACACCCAGTTATTGTATGTGGCCATAGTGAGGCCTGTCAGGAGTCTTGGTGTGGGAGACTATGTACTCGCAAGGGATGGCTTACATGCAAGGCCACTTCCCGGTTCACCACAAGGACTAACCAGCAGAAGCAAGAGGGTTGCAAACAGGTGGGAAGTACGCTGACATCTTCTCTCTAACTACACTGTTGGACAAGCAAGGATTAATTAAGAATATGGTTATTTTCTGAATCCAGTGGTTCCAACAGTCAATGCCCTTGATAAAATGTTCAGCACTCTGAACACTGAACTCAAGTGATATTGCGTGCTAGAACCCCTCACTTAACCTACATGTAAAGTATATTTTATGTGATTTAATTTAATAATTTATTATTGTAAATGAGAATTATCAATTAAATCGCTGAATTCTTTGCTACGTCAGTCTACAGAAAACTGGTGGAATCAACCAACAAGTCAAAACAAGCTCTATACCAGGTTTTAAGGTTAAATAATTGAATTCAATAAGAAGCAGTCAATTATATGAATTAATTGAAAACATACATTCTTTATTAAATGCAGGCACTGTACTTCTAAATTACCCAACAGAAGACATAATACAAAACATTAAACAACTAATCTAGAAATACCAGAAAATAGAGAGAGAGACGGATAAGAGAGAGAGAGAGAGAAACGGAACGGCCAGACCTTGCCAAAGTATCACCCACTTCCAGTATAAGCGCCACAAAGAAACCAGTTAAAAACACACAACCAAGGAACCACCACCAAAATAAAAAGAGGGAAACTCTTCTTCCAGGCTCCGAAACCAAACGCAACACAACACTTTTTCCTGTGGCAATCTTAACCTCTTAGTGCACACCCCCTAGTGGTCGGCACGCCGGCGTGCCTACATTACTAAACTCAAACATTCGGTGCTACTGCAACCAAAGTGTGAGTTTAAAACAGAAACGCGTTGTTTTAGTTTCATTAGTAGACGATACACGACAACTATGCCGAAGACGGAGTTTCGCAGCCCCACCATTGTCGCTCTGGTCGTTCATTTAACACGCACCCCCTCCCTGCAGTCTCATCTAAAAAACACCCCCCACCCTTGACATAATGGACAATATTGTCTATCTTGGCATTCATAAAAATATTCTTTCACCACTAAAAAATCATATTCCGTCATAGCAACAAGATAAACCCGACAACAGCCCTAAGATATGCCTATACAGCAGTGAAAACGCTGCTCAATGAACAACGAAATAAACGAGAAAAAGTTTTTAAAAATGATACCATGTCATTCTACAGTCAATATCTGGGACTAAATATTAAATAAATATAAAACCTTACTGTTGGTTTTACGTGTAGAGATGTCCCTTTTGAGACTGCGTGGTCATATATTGTCTTGGACAATCAGTTTGGGAAATATAGGCGCATCTGTGACGCCTGGGTATCTTCCAAAATAGCTGTCGTCGCCCTTTTTAGTACAGTCTGGCTTGATTGACAGTTCATTTATTCAGTAGGTGAGAGTATTAGCTTTCTAACGATGTATAACATGTCTAATTCTGCTTTTGGAATAGCGTTTTATAGGTCAGCGTAACAGAAAATATTCTTAGCATCGCATTCACTTGCGCATTCACTCTATGTTAGCATAAAAATACGTTGCAGCTAACGAAAGGTGGTCAACGATATTTCGTAATTTCTTGGAAAATACTATTATTATTGAGGACTTCTGGACATAGCTAAGCCATATGTTTGCTGATAGACCTAGCTAACATGGTTTTCTGGAGCAAAACAGAAGCGAATAGGATAGTGTCATTGATACTGTCTCTGTCTCTATCTACTGAACATAGAGGAGATTTCATCATTGCTATGCTCGTATTACTGCTCAAAATATTTCGGTTATATACGTTATTTTTGAAATTAAGTATCTTTACATAGGTTAGTGGTGTTATATAATGTGAATATTTCACACTGTAAATGATAGCGTTAGATGGTAGTGTAATAGTTTTTTGTGAAGCATGCCACAGTGATGACGTCAGAGTTGGACCATTGCCAAAACGTGGTGGGCGGTCGAAAATTGTTTTCATGTTGTCCTACCCTCATACAAGAAAACATACGAGAGTACAGAGTATAGAAATACACACGAATTAATTATTACACATTTAGGTACTGTACTGCATTGTGTGACAATATTTTTGCATTATTTTTTAAATCTGATAGCAATGTTTCATCTTAAACCTTCATAAGGGGCTAATTTATATGCTTTATAATGGACAAAAAGCATTTTATTCAATTTTGGAGAGATTTTGGATATGTTTCTGGACACCTAGCTATTTTAGACCACTGTACTGACTGAAAGCTTGTAATTCCCATTTGAAAATTATGCAACAGTGATTTTCTTGAGTCAAAACAATTGATTTGTATTGAAATATGTGAATATGTTGTGATTTACAACAATGCATAATTTAGACATTTTGGATAGATTTGGAGACGCTGGGTACACTGCATAGTTTTTGCTTCATACATCTATAGTAGTTATACATATCCACCCTTAGATTTTATGAACTTGTGGTCAAGAAGTTTTTGATCCAGCACAGGTGCAGTTTAACCTCCTGTATATCTCATATCTCTCAGTATTTCACTGCAAACTTAAAAAGTGCAAATTTATTTTTGATTTTTTGTCAAAACAATTGCATTTGTGGCAGTTTATTTCTTTCAAAATTATGAATATAAACTAATCTGCGTTAGTATTGTAAATTGTAGAAATGTCATTTAAGCCATTTTTCAAGTCTCTGTGGTGTTTACATCTGGAGTTATAAAGCTTTAAATAGGGTACCCCCTAAATGGGCAAGGATTGGCAAAATTTGGCTTGTGCCTTAAGGGGTTAAATACCTTACCCAGCATGGCTTGAGGATGTCTGCCCTGATTGGGTGATGCCGGGTTAAGGTTTAGGAGAGAAGGGAAGGGTGGTCAGACTAATTTATGGCAAGGACTGGCCTACCTAAAGATTGCATTCAAACTAAAAGTAAGGGGAAGTGTTAGGCACACAGTGTCCTGTGTCATCTGGTTTGTCTCTTCGGAGGAGGTGAGACCCATAGATTGTCAGCCTAGATTAGGGTATCAGTGGAATTTCAAATTGCCCCAATCACATTTTCTTTGATGCTTGTGATGGGGAGGCCAGGCAACATTCTTATTTACTGTTTCCCTCTCTAAGGCCAAAATCTAAACACTACATATCCTACACATTCTTTATTGAATGCAGGCTCATTACTTCTAAATTACAAAACAGAAGACATACAGCAAAACATTAAACAATTGAACTAGAAATACCAGAAAAGAGGGAGAGAGACGGATAAGCCAGACCTTGCCAGAGTATCACCCACTTCCAGTTTAAGTGCCACAGGATGAAAGGAAACCAGCTAAAAACACACAACTAAGGAACCACCACCAAAATAAAAAGAGGAAAACTCTTCTTCTTCCAGGCGCCGAAGCCAAATGCAACACAACACTTTTTCCTATGGGCATCTTCAATACCTTACCCAGCATGGCTTGTTTGCCCTGATTGGGTGATGCTGAGTTAAGGTTTAGGAGAGAAGGGAAGGGTGGTCAGACTAATTTATGGCAAGGACTGGCCTACCTAAAGATTGCATTCAAACTAAAAGTAATGGGAAATGTTAGGCATGCAGGGTCTCCAACTCCCGATATGGTGTCCTGTGTCATATGGTTTGTCTCTTCTGAGGAGGTGAGACCCATAGATTGTTAGCCTAGATTAGGGTATCAGTGGAATTTGAAATTGCTTCCATCACATTTGCTTTGATGCTTGTGATGGGGAGGCCAGGCCACTTTCTTATTCACTGTTTCACTCTCTAAGCCAAAATCTAAACACTACATATCCTACAACTCACTACTGCAACACACATCAAAACACCCTCACACATAAACACACTCCCAGCCAGAAACAGGTATAGCACTGCCTCTAATGTACTCTCTCTCACTCTCTCTCTCTCTCTCTCTCACTCATTCACTCACTCACACACACACACGCCCACGTACACACAAGTACTCACAGGCTTATTTACAAAAACCGATACTATGATAATGGTTCATATGAGCCAGCTGAGCCAGTGTTTAAAGTGGGGATGTAATGGCGGTTTGCATTTTTGTGATGGTTCCTCTTTATGGGTTCATGGTGGTTTCTTTGGTTAGGAGCACCCTGATCTTGGTGCTGCAGCAGATAAAGACATCGCGCTCGGGCACCATGGCTGGGCTGTCTATGGAGGAGCTCACCCTGCAGGTGGCACAGAGACTGACACAGATGGAGCGACCGGTAAGGCACACACTCACGCACGCATGAAAATGTGGTTAAACAGACAAGACCCACACTTGCAATAATCTGCACACTTGATAAAATGATTTACTTCATCATTCAGTCTGGGCTTCATTTAAAATATATATGCAAATATGACTCTTGCATGAATTGAGCAGATTTTCAAGTTTGTATTTGTCTCTCAGCATTTGGGTCCACTCATGCCTCCATCTGGAGCCAGGAACTTTCCTGGCGCAGCTCCCCAGCTCCAGAGAGCCCCTCTCCCCTCTCAGGGCCCAGTGGTAGCCCAGGTCTTCCAAACTCGACCTCCACAGGTACAGATTGGCAGATACTGCTGCAAAGCTCAGGTCACAATGGCAATGTAGTACAACAGGTATGTTGTCTCAATACACTGTATCCTTCTCATTTTCCTCTAGGCTGTGGCTCCCAGTCTTAAAATGTGCCTGGTGTGTCAGAACCAGGTAGAGACGGGCAGTCAGCATGATGTCAGCTGCTCTCACATTGTTCACAAAGAGGTGAGAACCCTGAAACCCTGAAAGGCAATCTGCAAAAGCAAGGAAAGCAATCTGAAAAATTATCTGTAGAATAGTGAGAATGGCAGGTAAATGTGGAATTGTGGACCCAACTTGGTGACCTGCTCAATAGCTCAGTCTATACAAAGACAAAGAATATAACGTCTGATCCTTCCAAACCACTGCACCTTCAGTTTGTAATGCTCCTTTCGGGAAAATGATTTAAAATAAGTACCAAGGGCAAAGCACTTTTTACTTTTAATTGGTCCTTTATACCAGTGCAGTGCGACTGTTTAACTCAATGCAATGAATGTGTTCAAATTCAGTTTTCATTAATTTATTTATTTATTATGTCCTGCTGCTGCAACACTTTCATTTTATTTGAATAAGTCTGAATTTGTCTACTTACGTGTGATTTTGTACTGTGTATATGTATTCAGTAGTTTTATTAGTGAAACCAAAGGCTAATTTAAATTTGAAAAACTGAACACTAACCCTGAAACACACAACTATGGCTATAAAATGTATCAAAGGTTATCTTTAGGTTGCATCCATGTTTGAGTATTAATGATACTGTAATTTGTGATACTGATTTGATTACTTGCTGCCTGTAAACTCCTGCTTGCATTTTGTTTCAGTGCATCAGCGTTTGGCTGCAGTCCACCAAGAACAACTCCTGCCCATTCTGTCCTTCCAAATAACCAAGAAGGAAAGAAAAGATTCACAGTCATACCCCAAGTTGTTGTAATGTTTTTCTCCACACCATATTGTCAGGTTCCTGATCTCTTTTCTAAATTATTAAAGTCATCCATATTACTTATTTGAAAATTGTACTGTATAAATTAAAACATTAATGTCCTTATCTGTTTATTTTGTTAGTTTTAATTACAGTAATAATCTTACTATGCACATGTCCTTCGGCCTGTAAAACTGTCAGAAAATATTCTGTTACGATGAAAATAAAAATGTAAAATTCCTTTGAAAATTAAATCCCTTAAATTTCCTTTAAAATTGTTTGGAGTCTGATTCTACCAAGATGTAGCCAGCTTTGCATTATAGGTTAATTGTTGGCTTGAATCTCCATCCAAAGATTATCCTGATTTATCAGGAAATAACTGACATCAAAAATCTATGTAAGCATTTTATTACACCATACATGTTCTGGATCACAACGTACATTTGTATAATCAAGTTATAATAACGATGTTTGGGATAAATGGCTTCACTCATGTTTCTGATTAGTCAGGATTGTTCAGTGGCCACTAGTTAGCCACAAAAACAGGATGGCCAGGTTAGTTTGCTAAGAAGTATCTAAAAGAGACTGCAGAGTTCTGGTGAAAAAAAGTATTGTGGACTCATGACCATGATTCAATTGTGATGGCAAGAGCGAAGCACAGAGGTCAAAAGGAACTTCCCAAGATCCAAAACAGACCACCTCATGTGTAATGGTTTGGCATGTATGGCTGCCACAGGTACTGGCTCACTTGTCTTCACTAATGATGAGACTGCTGATAGCAGCAGAGAAATTAATTTTGAAGCTTATTGGATGGCGCTTCATCCTACAGCAAGATAATGATCCCAAACATTCTGCTTATGCAATAGCCAAAAACCTGGAAAATTCTTGACTGGCCAAGTCTGAATCCAGTTGAACATGCGTTTTATATGCTGAATAGAGAACTTAAGGCAAGTAGCCCCCAAAACATGATATTCAGCACCTGGTGATATTCAGCACTTCAAAGATTAAAGGCATGCAAAGGATATGCAACAACTTATTAAACATAATAATTTGGGTGGGAGGGAGTGTGAAAAAGTGCCACTGGCAGAGGATGAGGCTCAGCAACAGCAGGAACAGTGTGTTGTGCCCATAATTTTCAAAGTTAACGCCATGGTACAGGCCCACGGTAGCCATTATGGATTATTGAGAGAAAGTTTAGAGAAGAGAGGAGGACTACAAAGGAGCCTGGAAAAAGTGGTCAGACCCCTTGAAAGTTATTTTTGTCTGGATTACAAATGATACTTGTACATTTTTCCAGTCATTATTTGTCTTATGAACTTGCATGCTGTAATAATAAATTTACACAATTAGCTGTCAGCAGATATTTTGAAGAAAAATTTTATACTGAAATATGCTGTTGAATAAGTAATCACACCACACATATGAATATTTGAGCCACCTTTTTCTGCAATAACAATTTTAATTTTGTTGGGATAAAGCTTTGCACACATTATTTTGGAATTATTTTTTGCCCTGTTTTTAATGGCAGATTTGCTCCAGTTATTTAGAACCTACTTGGAGTGATACAGATCACTTTGCCAATGTTAGCTTGAGTTTTTCTTTAACCTTTTTGAGGCGAGTGTGTTTTTAAGACTCCTCTCTGACTCCTAGCTGTACCCTTTTCCAGACTACTTTACACATAGGTGGCTTTCACTGAGTTTCAGAATGCAAATGCCCTGAGTTTGGAGAACCTGACACCTGCCTTTGTGCTCCCACGTCAGTGGATGGGAAAACTACATTGGCACCTCCATCATGAGAAGGACAGGATGCGTTAAAGAGAAAGAAAATGATAGGGAGGGAAAAGTGCAGAGTCATCTGAAACCCAGCACCATCCATCATGGGGCATGCCGAGTTTTAAAAAGCTGAAAGTCACCATCACACTGTGCTACAGCATACACACACACACACACACACGCATGCTTGCACAAGTGCATACACACACTCACACTCTATTTGCTGAATTCCCTATTTTAGCAGATTTTTAATTTTTCAGTGCCTTTAATGGATTCATAACTTACATCACGCGTTTTTTTGTTTTGTTTCTTCATTCATTTGTCTTTTAATTTAATAGCATTTTTGTTGTTCTTATTTTTATTTTTATAAAGTCATTCATTTATTTCCACACAATACAACACTGCTTTTTTATTATAAGCGATCAAGTAGTAAGCCCTTTTGGATTTTTTCCAACCAGCTTTACAGATAATTTTTTTAGTTAGTGTGGATGCCTAAGTAAACCAACCAAGAATGCAAGTTCTCTTGCATTCTTCTTCTTTCTGCCAACATTTCTGCAAGCTTCTCCTCCAACAGCTTTTGAACAAGACATGCCATTCCAACATTCCCATAAAGAATTAATGGGGAATGAAAAATAAAATGCAAAGAATGGAGACTGTTCAGCCTTGTGATGACTTGACATGTGATGCTTTTTCAACCAATAGAATACATTGAAATAGTCCACAAGATACTATTTCAGCCAATAGGACACATAGAAAGACGAAGGGGACATTTTGTGCTTGTAAAGTGAGCTACGCAGTTGATTAATAATCACCAAATACTTATAACTTTGTATGGTAATATAACAATAATATCACAACAGACAGGCATCGTACATTTATAAAACAGGATTTTCAATTTCAAATTTGCATACCACAATGAAAAGTACATTTAGCTACTTGTATGGTGAGGCCAGTTGGCCAGTCGGTCGTTCAGTCTAACCTATAACTGCTCTACGTTAATATTTCCTTAATAATACTAATATAACATAATACTGCACCCCTAACCACAAAAAATATCCCATATATTGCATTATGTCAAAATGTTCTTTTGTTCATAATATATATTCCAATCCTTTAAGGAACATTCATTTGTTTTCCATTAATATAAAGCAAATCACTTATCTCTTATCATCATGAATGGAGGTTTAGTGACACATTTTAAGCTGAAGATGAAATTTTTCCCCCTTTATTATTATTAGTAGTAGTAGTAGTAAACTTTACTATAGCAATTTTATTAGTGTTTATTTTTTTAATTTTTCAAATGAGAGGGGTGTGATAAGAATAACAGTTCACAAAAAGCACATTAAAAAAGTGTTTACTTAACAATGGTGATAAGTGACAACAGTGCAGATAGTGACAGGCTATAAACAGCATGTACAATATTTACACAGACATACCCACACACCCACAACTGAGGATTGGGATCCTGAGTGTTGCCAAAGAAAATAAAGTAACAAAACCAAACAAACCTAGCAATAACCAAAAAGTAGAGGAAGACCTACCTAGAGACATTCAAATCAATAGCCTATCTAATTACTCTAGCTAACAAACATAAATACAGAGGGTAGCAACCACTCCTAGACTAGTGTGCCTATACAGTAAAACCCATTAATCCTTTGTGCAAGTGTACAGAGGCTTCTGTCTCAGCTACCCCAATGCCTCAGCGCGGCAGACAAATGAAACAGTAACTAAACAGGGAAAACAAGAGAAACAGATACACTACTTATGATGCACAACCAAGGATTAACACGAAGTACAAATACAGGCAACCAACGATTTACACAGTATGGGAAAACTAACGGAGCAAGTAATGGCGACAACAGCAAAAATACAGGATGGCCGGCGGGTAATTTAAATCGCCGTTGTCTTTGGATTGGTGGAAGGTAGGCAGGAACCAGCAGGATGATTATGAAGGGTGGTAGGAGTTGTGAATGGCAGCGGTTTCTAGAAAGAGACTGAAAACAGCAAGAGAGCAAGAGTGAGGAAGAGACACGCGCATGCACACAGGAACACACAGGGACATAACACTCCCACTCACAAGAATGAACGTAAGTTTGTTCCATGTCCCCACCCATAGGATACAGGATTAATGAAATTAAATTAGTTGCCAGAGAAAAAAAAACGGAAATGCCTACACCCCAGACCCAGCTAAAATATTGTCAACCCCTTTCTTGTGCTTAATTTATAGGTTGTAACTCTGTACAATCAATGACCAGCGCATTAACTACTGGTTATGATTATACATCCTTGACAAAAATGTGAGGGGGTTATGGTCGGTGTACACCATGATGAGGGTAGAATTAGACCCAACGTACACTTAAAAATCTTGTAGAGCAAGCATTAATGCTAGCGCCGCCTCCTCAGTGATAGAGTATTTCAGCTGGTGTTTATAAAACTTGCATGAGAAGTAACAAACTGTCAGGATTCTGCCTTTGTTTCTGTTTTTCCTTTTTTGGCCGCCAGATGGCGGAACTTCAGTTTTGTGTTTCAGCTCTTTCTCCCTCTTTGGTGTATTATTGTTTTCAATTATTCAATCATTGTTTTTGTTTGTGTCTCGTTTTCCCTTCCTTCTCTGGTTTGATTGTGTTTTGAGTTCATCTGTGTCTTGTTATTTAAGTTCTTTGTTTCCCTGACTCAGGTGCTGGTTCCTTGTGTTTCCACCTGAGTGTTTCTGCTTGTGTTTCCGCCTCAGTTTTTGTCCATGTATCCATGTATGCCCATGTGTTTCTGCCTGTATTTTGCCCTGCCTGTGTTCTGCTGTGCATGTTTTTGAATTTCGAGGAGTTTTTTTTTTTTTTTTTAATTTCTGATAATTGCCCTTTGTGGCTTCTTTGTTTGTTCCTTAGTTTGAAAGTAAAGTCTTCATTTAAATTTACCTATTGGAGTTCTGAGTTTCTTACTCTGCATTTGGGTCCTACAACCCTGTTGCCTGACAGAAGAATCCAGCCAGTGCTGGACCCAGTGGAGTTTTTTCCCCCTCCCTTTTTCCCTGTGTTTTTTTGGTTCCACCAGTGTGGAGCAAGCCGGTGGTCTCGGGTAGGCCCTCCGAGACCAGCCCTGCCGTAGGACAGGCCCCCCTGTCCAGTCAGGAGGCAGGGCTAAGACTGGTGGACATATGCTAGGGGTCGCGTACTCTGTTGGATTATGCGTCCGAGTTTAGCGCTTGGGGCGCACAGAGTGGCTTGTCCATGGCCATTCTATGCCAGTTGTTTCGGGACAGATTGAAGGACTCCCTCCATGGTGGGCTGATTTATTCTGGGCTTGCTGAGTCATCTGACTTTGCTGCCCTCGTGGTGTCAGCTCTCCACTGGGAGGAGTATCTCCGGGGGGTCGCAGAGATGCCCCCACTGGCCAAGAAGTACTCACTACCCAGAGTCCCGGAGCCCACACTGCCTAGTGCCCCTCAGGAGCCGCCTGCCCTGTTCCGAGTCCAGCAGGAGCTGCCTGCCCAGTCCCGAGTCCAGCAGGAGCTGCCTGCTCCGCCCCGTGTCCAGGAGAAGCCTCCTGCTTTGCCCCGCGTCCAGGAGAAGCCTCCTGCTCTGCCCCGCGTCCAGTAGAAGCCTCCTGCTCCGCCCCACGTCCAGGAGGGGCCGCCTGCTCAGCCCGTTGTCCCACAGGGGCCGCCAGCCCTGTCCAGGGTCCAGCAGGGGCCGCCTGCCCTGTCCAGAGTCCAGCAGGGGCCGCCTGCCCTGCCTAGTGTTCCCAAGCCCCCTAGTGTTCCCGAGTCATCGCTGCCCAGCATCCAGGACCTCCCCCAGCCCAGGGCCCAGAGACCCCGGCCGTCCAGCAGCCCTGGAGCATTTCCGCGGCCACGCCCTGGAGGGTCTTTCCTTTTGGGAACGGGGCCAGTCTGTCCCCCTAACCATTCGCCTATCAGTCTACCTGCCCCATTGTCTGTTTGTCTGCCTGCCTGCCTGTCTGCCCACGTGTTTGTCGGCCAGTTTGTTGGCCTGTCTGTCTGCCCCCCAGGCCGTTGGACCATCGGCCGGTCTGTGCTCGCCTGTCTGCCTGTCTGTATGTGTGTTGGTCCGCCTGTCTGTTGTCATGTTTGCCCATCTGTCAGTCCTTTTGTCAGTCTCTGAGTTCACCCCTCTACTTCCCTGTCTGTCTGTCCCTTGGAGTGTCTGTCAGTCTTGCTGTGTGTCTCCCCACCTGCTTGTCTCTCTGTCCTTTTGTTAGGCTTCCCTGTCTGTGTTAGTCCGGTCTCTGTCTGTGTGTTAGTCCATTCCCTGTCTGTGTGTTAGTCTGTTCCCTGTCTATGTGTTAGTTTCGTGTCTGCGTCAGTCCGTTTCGTGTCTGCATGTTAGTCCATTCCGTGTCCGCGTGTTAGTCCGTTCCGTGTCTGTCTGTGAGTCCAATTTAGTGTAGTGTCTGTGAGTCCAGTCCAATGTGGTGTCTGTGAGTCCAGTCCAGTTTGGTGTCTGTGACTCCAGTCCTGTGTTGTGTCTGTGAGTCCAGTCCAGTGTAGTGTCTGAGTCCAGTCCAATGTAGTGTCTGTGAGTCCAGTCCAGTGTCTGTGACTCCAGTCCAGTGTGGTGTTTTGAGTCCCGCTCCGTGTCGTGTCTTGAGTCTAGTCCAGTGTCGTATCTTGATTCCAATCCAGTGTAGTGTCTATTTGAGTCCCGTTCCATGCTTGTTTGAGTCCAGTTCCGTGTTTGTTTCAGTCCAGTTCCTTAGGTGTCTGAGTCCAGTCCGTTCCTATTCTGTCTAGTCCAGTCCGTTCCTGTCCTGTCTAGTCCAGTCCGTTCCTGTCCTGTCTAGTCCAGTCCCATTCCTGTCCAGTCCAGTCCAGTCCCGTCCGGGTTCTGACTTGTTTTCTGTGCCCGGACCCATCCAGGTTCTGCCGTGTTTCCTATGCTTGGTCCCGTCCGAGTTCTGCCGTGGTTCCTGTGCCCTGTCCCCTCCGGCTCCTGTTCCTGTGCCCGGTCCCCTCCAGGTTCTGTTCCTGTGCCCGGTCCCCTCCAGGTTCTGTTCCTGTGCCCGGTCCCCTCCGGGTTCTGTTCCTGTGCCCGGTCCCATCCGGGTTCCGCCCAGTTTCTGTGCCCAGTCCCGTTTGGGTTCCGCCCAGTTCCTGTTCCCGGTTTCGCCCAGTTCCTGTCCGCTCCAGTCCCGAGTCCAGTCCAGTCCTGTTTCTGTTTCTGTTCCGTTCCAGCCCCGAGTCTGTTCCTGTTTCCGTCTCTGTTCCGTTCCAGCCCCGTGTCTGTTCCTGTTTCTGTGTGTTCTGTTCCTGAGTCCAGTTCTGTTTCCTGAGTCCTGTTCCATTCCGTTTGTTCCACCTGTATAGTCCCGTCCTGTGTGTCACCCCCTCCTCAGGTCAGTCTTCTGGGACGTCAGGATGCTGTCAGGATTCTGGCTTTGTTTCTGTTTTTCATTTTTTGGCCGCCAGTTTTGTGTTTCAGTTCTTTCTCCCTCTTTGGTGTTTAATTGTATTATTGTTTTCAATAATAAAATCATTGTTTTTGTTTGTGTCTCATTTTCCCTTCCTTCTCTGGTTTGATTGTGTTTTGAGTTCACCTGTGTCTTGTTATCTTCGTGTCTATTTAAGTTTTTTGTTTCCCTGACTCGGTGCTGGTTCCTTGTGTTTCCGCCTGAGTGTTTCTGCTTGTGTTTCCGCCTCCGTTTCTGCCCGTGTATCTGCCCATGTGTTCCTGCCTGTATTTCGCCCTGCCTGTGTTCTGCTCTGCATGTTTTTGAATTTCAAGGAGTTCTGTTTTTTTTTTTTTGTCTGAAGATATTTTTTGAGTTTCTGATAATTGCCCTTTGTGGCTTCTTTGTTTGTTCTTTACTTAAACTCTTCACTCTGAATTTGGGTCCTACAACCCGTTGCCTGACACAAACAATTCCGTCAGCACCTTCCTGCAGCAGAATAAAACCAGCTCCCAAGGCACTTGTGTCTACCTATAATTTAAACAGTAGCACAAAATCTGGGGCGGAAAGTACAGGGGTATTGCATATCAAAGCTTTCACGCTTTCGAATGCATGATGGTACTCTGATGACCAAACAAACGGCATGGCAGGGCTGAGTAGGCTAGTGAGAGGTGCAGTTGCATCTGCGGAACGTGTGAAAATTATAGTTAGTATATTACAATAATAATAAATAATACAAATAACACAATAACGCCCCACAATAAATAATACAATAACGCCCCCATTCACATCGACGGAGCTGAAGTTGAGAGAGTCTCCTGCTTCAAGTTCCTCGGTGTGGTCATAAATGATGACCTCACCTGGTGCAGGCAATCAGATGCAGCCGTGAAAACTGCCCAAAAGCGCCTATACTTCCTGAGGAGACTCAA
Organism: Anguilla pacifica; assembly: GCA_039654925.1. Classification (NCBI taxonomy): domain Eukaryota; kingdom Metazoa; phylum Chordata; class Actinopteri; order Anguilliformes; family Anguillidae; genus Anguilla; species Anguilla pacifica. The sequence goes on from CM077292.1 coordinate 40,536,546, forward strand.
GAAGTTTGGCATGTCTGCCAAAACCCTCATCAATTTCTACAGGTGCACCATTGAGAGCATCCTCACTGGCTGCATTACTGCCTGGTACAGCAGCTGCTCCGCTGCTGACCGCAAAGCCCTCCAGAGGGTGGTGAAGACAGTGGAGCGCATCATTGGCTGCCACCTCCCCTCTGTGCAAGGCATCTACCACACACGATGCCTTAGGAAAGCACAGAAAATCATAAAAGACTTCAGCCACCCAGGCTATGGTCTGTTCTCGCTGCTGCCGTCTGGTAGACGCTACCGGAGCATCCGGGCACGGACGACTAGACTCACAGTCTTTTCCCCCAGGCCATCAGGCTTCTCAACCAGCAACATTAATCTCAGGGATCACATTGATAACATGACCTCCTATGTATGCTCCTTCACTTCCTATGTACGTTCAATGTACATTATCACAATCTTATGCACATATTCATCAGCACTCCTGCACTTTATGTTTAATATTTAAATATTTAATACTCCTATTCTCACTGTCCATATCCCCCATCTGTACAGACTGGTACTGCTGCTAATATTTAATATTATGTTTAATATTATGTATATTTTAGATATTTTTTGATATTTTTGCTCTTGCTTCTACGTAGTTGCTGCCTGCCATGTCATAAGAATTTCTTTGCTCAGAATGACCTTGTGTTATACTGTGCACTTGACAAATAAAAACACTTTGACTTTGACTAATTACAGTCATACAATTAATTAAATCATGATTATGAATTTCAATATTAAATATTAAAACAATAACTAATTATATAACCTGCATAAGTTCTTTGAGGTGGTAGGCTCGAGTGTTTATCCAAATAATAATCAGCCCGTGGTCTGAAGCAGAACTAGGCTGTTCTGCGTGTGTCTAGTCATGTTCACCAGCACACGTGAGGCAGGGAACAAAAGCTCCTATGTTGGAGCGAACTTATGAATCAGTTTTTAGCATGTGCTGCTAAAAGCTGGCCTGGAATTCAGTGGAACAGTGTGGATAAAAGGCAAGTGAAGTTAGCTACGTGTCACGGATTGGCGAGGGAATGGACCCAAAAGCAGAGTAAAAAAAACCCCAAGAACTCCAAAATGGAAATTCACAGAATTTTAATAACAAAAACTCAAAAACAGAAAACAGAAAACAGAAAATCCAAAAAGAAGCTAAACGGGCAGGGCAGAAACAGGTGGACAAAAACAGGCACGGGGAAACACGGGCAAACTCCTAGGCAAGACACACGTGGAAACACAAGCGAAAACACAAGGAACCAGCCCCCGAGTCAGGGAAGAAGAAGACTTAAATAGGCTAGACCCTAAAAAGACACAGGAGGGCACAATGCACAATCAGACCACAGAGGGAAGGGATAACTAGACACAACTGAAAAACAATAATAGAATAATTGGAACCAATAAAACAATTAAGCAGGGAAAAGGAACAAGACTACCGCCATCTGGCGGCCCAAAAAAGGAAAAAGAAACAAAAAGACAGAACCATGACACTACGTCTAGGTAATTTCAGCGTACCATTGAATTATAAACATACGAGAGTATGTTAGTGCATGAAAGATCACATGCACAGATCTTGGTTAAAAGGACGGAGGATTGTTAGCCAATATGAGCAGGAGTATATACGTTAGCTATGCGGGCTAGGCAGCTATAGCTAATTAACTAGAGATTTGATATATTCTAAACACAACATTACATACAATCAATGACACGATTCCTTAAAAACAACGAATAAGCAGAAGTTTCCTAAGCTAGTTAATGCCTGGATGTTTGTCAGTCTTACTGCTTTAGTGCAGATGGTTCCATATGGTACAGGCTTGTCCAAGGAAACTCTTGACTTAGGCACCTGCTGTGACTCGGCTGCGCTGTAGAAAAGCTGGTTCTCGTCTTGGTTCTCTTTGTCGTGGAGCTGGAAGTTACTTTTGCTTTCCGTCGCTGGAAAGTACATGTACTACATGCATTCAACTTGTTGCTATGTTGCAGAACGATAGCAAGTGTAAAGTTGTTATATGAATAGATAGATGAATAGATGAATGGATCAGTTTCCTTAGCATACTTGCAGTACAGCTAAAGCATTTACTTTTAGTTATAAACGGTTGTGGTTATAACCCAAGAGAGCCAGTGCATCTTTCCACGTGTTCCTTTACAGGCAGGCTTTAGCTTTCTTTAGGCCTGTGTCCTTAGAGAGTGCCTTGTGCACATCTCTTCAGTTCAGCAGCAAAAATCAGAAGGGACAGGGAGAGACAAAAAGGCACATTTTACAGGCAGCAACAGGAAGTACCCAGTCCATGTGATCAGTGTCTGTGATCCTGTGATCATGACGTGAAGTCATTGCACCAAAATGGCGCCCAGTCTTTACATAATATTCATTGCTCCATGCATTTATGCAAACATAAAACTAACCATGGTATTAACTTACATTACATTACATTACATTTATTTCGCAGACGCTTTTATCCAAAGCGACGTACAAAAAGTGCATATCATGGTCGTAGGCAACTGCTGAACACAGGTTCAGAAAGGTATAATACTTATTTTGTACAGCTATTTCTAGCTAAGAACACAGTTCACACAGTGAACACTATTCTAACCTAACCTCTGCAAAGCCAACTAGGCAGAAGTATAAGCTACAGTATTAGGACAAAGACAAATACAAGTGACATGAAAAGGGGGGGGGGGGGGGGGGGGGGGTTTAAATTAAAGAGTGAAATATACAGCATGGTGGTGGTTAATCTAGGTATAGTCTGAAGAGATGAGTCTTCAGGCCACGGCGGAAGATGGGTAATGAGGGGGAGGTTCGGAGAGGGACGGGAAGTTCGTTCCACCACTGGGGAGCTAGGGTGGAGAAGCTCTGTGATCCCTTTGGGCGGGTGGGAGGGGTTACTAGGCGCCCTGCTTCCGCAGAGCGGAGTGGTCGAGCAGGCACGTAGAAGCGAATCATGTCCTGCAAGTAGATGGGGGCTGTCCTGTTGGCAGCAGTGTAGGCAAGGGTCAGGGTTTTGAACCGGATCCTGGCGGCGACAGGTAGCCAGTGGAGTGATCGCAGCAGAGGAGTGACGTGGGAGAATTTGGGAAGGTTGTAGATGAGTCGGGCAGCGGCATTCTGAATCATCTGAAGTGGCTGTATGGCACAAGCTGGCAGGCTTGCAAGGAGAGAGTTGCAGTAATCAAGGCGAGAGGTCACCGTAGCCTGGACGAGCAGCTGGGTGGAGTGCGTCGTCAGGTATGGTCGAATCCTTCTGATGTTGTACAGAAGGAATCTGCAGGACCGTGATATTGCCTTGATGTGCTCCTTGAGGTCCAGTTGGTCATCCAGGACCACCCCCAAGCTCTTGGCAGAGTGAGAGGCAGTCACTGTGGTGCCATCAACCGTGATTGAGAGCTCACGAAGTAAGGAGGTCTTGCACGGGAAGAAGAGCAGCTCAGTTTTGTTGAGGTTGAGCTTCAGGTGGTGGCTGGCCATCCAGGTGGAGATGTCAGCCAGGCAGGAAGAGATCTTATCATTGACCTGTGTGGCTGAGGGGGGGAAAGAAAAGAAGAGTTGTGTGTCATCTGCATAACAGTGATAGGAGAAGCCATGTGAATTAATTACTGAACCAAGAGATCTGGTGTATAAGGAGAACAGCAGAGGACCCAGTACAGATCCCTGCGGCACTCCTGTAACAAGTGGATGAGAAGCAGAGGCAGACCCCTTCCAGGTGACCTGGTAGGTCCTATCTGCAAGATAGGAAGCGAACCAAGACAGGGCAGTCCCAGCGATTCCCATCCCAGCCAAGGTGGAGAGGAGTATTTTATGGTTGACCGTGTCGAAAGCTGCAGACAGGTCAAGAAGGATCAGGACAGAGGAGAGGCGTGAGGCTCTTGCAGTGGCAAGTGCCTCCGTCACACCTTGGAGCGCAGTCTCTGTTGAGTGCCCGGATCGGAAGCCAGACTGGTGAGGGTCTAGCAGGTTGTTCTGGTGGAGAAAAGAGGTTAGTTGTTTAAGAACTGCTCGTTCAAGGGTTTTGGACAGAAAGGGTAGAAGCGATACGGGTCGATAATTTGTTACATCGGAGGGGTCTGAGGTGGGTTTTTTTAGAAGTGGGGTAACACGAGCCATCTTGAAATCAGAGGGAACGTGACCAGAGGAGAGAGAGGAATTAACAATAGAGGACAGATAGGGAAGGAACTCGCTGGAAATGGATTGGAGAACTTTAGATGGGATGGGGTCAAGTGGACAGGTGGTTGCACGGTGAGAGGTGATGAGGTGTAATACATCGGAGTCCTCCAGCATCTCGAAGGAGGTCAGTGTGGCTGTGGGTTTGTCCCGGGGGGGTGGGGGGCTCACTGGATGGGCGAAGGAGTTCCGGATTGTAGTCACCTTTCCTTCAAAGGCGGCCAGAAAGTCATCTGCGGAGAGGGAAGAAGGAGGTGGGGGTGGAGGAGGAGTGAGGAGGGAAGAGAAGGTGGAGAAAAGTTTCCGTGGATTAGAGACACATGCACTGATCTTGGATTGGAAAAATGAGGCTTTCGCTGAGGTGAGGGCAGATGTGAAAGCCGCCAGCAGGGTATGATATGCGGTCAGGTCATCAGAGGATCGGGATTTCCTCCACTTCCTCTCTGCAGCCCGCAGTGATGTTCTGCTGGAGCGTAGTGACTCAGTCAGCCATGGGCAGGGGGGTGAGGAGCGTGCTGGTTTGGAGACAAGGGGACAAAGTGAGTCGAGGGACTGGGAGAGGCAGGAGTTGAAGGTGGAGGTGGCAAGATCAAGTGGCAGGTTAGAGAAAGATGCAGGAGGGGGAAGTATAGACAGAGCAGTGGAGATGAGGGAGGATTGTGACAGAGTAGAGAGATTTCTCCTGAAAGTTACTGTGGGTGAGCTGTTGGATGAGTTGAGGGGGTGTAGATATGAGAGGGGGAAAGAAAGAAAGAAGTGGTCCGAGACATGGAGGGGAGTCACTGTAAGTTGGGGAATGGAGCAGCTTCTGGTGAATACAAGGTCTAGTTGGTTACCAGCCTTGTGTGTGGGGGGGGAAGAGGACAGGGATAGGCCGAAAGACTGGAGGAGTGAGGCAACCCTGGACAGTTGGGAGGTCTCTGGTGGGAGGTTGAAGTCTCCCAGAAGAATAGCAGGAGTGCCATCCTCAGGGAGGGAGCTCAGGAGAGTGTCCAGCTCGTCCAGGAAAGAGCCGAGTGGACCTGGAGGACGGTATAGAACAATAATGTGAAATTTTGAGGGATGAGTTACAGTAATTGCGTGAAATTCAAAAGAGGAGGAAGTAGGGTTAGGACTGGGGAGGACACAGAACTTCCAGGACAAGGAAATTAGCAAACCGGTACCCCCGCCTCGGCCAGAGGCCCTGGGGGTGTGCGAGAAGGAGTATCCCGCAGACAGTGCAGCTGGGGTGGCGGTGTTATCGGGAGTGATCCAGGTTTCCGTGAGAGCCAGGAAGTCAAGAGACTTCGTCTTGGCAAAGGCAGTGATGAAGTCAGCTTTCTTGACAGCTGACTGGCAGTTCCATAGTCCACCTGTGACGGTGAATTCCTGAGGTGTGGATAAGGGTGGGTAGATCAGGTTAGATAAATTCCGCCCGCGGTGAATAGACCATTTGGGGCGAGGCAGCGCGCACAAGGGGATGGGGTTTATGAACATGACAAACTGACGACGAGGCAACTTGTTAGTGCAATCCCCTAGTAGCCATTATGCCAGTGTCCTGAGATTATGCGGGAGAGTTTCTAAGCGCCACCATTGTCGCGGTGGTCATCCATTTACCAAGCACCCCCTCCCTGCAGCCTCATCTGCAACTACACCCCCCACCCACGACACAATGGACAATAGTGTCTTCCTGGGCATTCATGAAAACATTCTTTCACTACTAAAAATTTGTATTCTGTCATAGCAATAAGATAAAGCCAACACTAGCTGAAGGTATGCCAGTACAGCAGTGAAAAACGCTGCTCACTGAACACTGAAATAAACAAGAAGAATTTTTCTAAAATGATACCATGTCATTCTACAGTCAATATCTGGGACTAACTATGGAATGAATATACAACCTTACCATTATTTTGTACGCACAGAAATGTCCCTGTCAAGAGTGTGTGGTCATATATTGTCTTGGACAATCTGTTTGTGAAATATACGCTCATTTGTAATGCCTGGGTACCTTCCAAAATAGCTGTGCGTAATACCACACGTGATGATTATGGTGTTGTCGCCCTTTGCAATACAATCTGGCTTGATTGATAATTATTTTATCGAATAGGTGTCAGAAAAAGCTTTCTAACAATGTATAATATGTCTAATTTTAATTTTGGCATAGTGTTTCATAGCTCAGCGTCACCAAAAGTTTTGCCTCTCAGCCTTATGCATTCATTCTGTGGTATCAGTAAAAGACACTGCACCCGGCGAAACTTTATCGATGGTGTGGCAGGATTCGGTTTGCGGGAGGAATTCAGGGCAATTAGAGGACCACGCCTACTGGTTAAGTAGGCACACACCTGGATATTGTTACGAATTGAAAAGTATGCTTCTTTCCACAGTAGGCATCTGAGAAGACGGCGGGAGAGAGCAAGTACAGACCAGAGAAAAAGGCTGAAAAGCGCTCGTATGATTTCATTTGTTTTGTCTTTATTATTTTAGTTTATTGTTTTTGCCCAGATCCCATGAGGGTGATGGCGAAGGTTTTTTGTTTGTGTTTGTTGTTTATTACGCTTTCTCTCACTACTCCCAATAAAATCCCGGAGATATCCGGAATTTCTGCATCTCCCTGTGTCCAGCTCTTCTGTCCCTATCAGAGTAGTCACTGCATGTGACAGATGAGTTTCATCATTTCATGGAAAATATGATTATTCTTGAGAACTTCTGAGCATGACTAAGGCATGTTTGCTGATAGACCTAGCTGATACACTATTTTCTGGACTAAGTCAAAAGAGGAGAATGAGAGCATTGATTCTCTGTCTCTATCTACTGAACATATAAAAGATTTCATTGTCTATAAGTAAGTGTTACTGCTCAAAATATTTTGTTTGTAAGTGTTATTTTTGAAATTGGGTGTCTTTAAATAGATTAGTGGTATTTTATGATGAGGATATTTCACACTGTAACGTCAGTAGCTTAGGGTTCGTGTTTCATAAGATAAGAAACTTTGTCATTGTACTGCTGTGCAAGGCAACAACACAGCAAAGTTACAATAGCACTCCCTGATATTAAAACAATATTAAAACAAACAAAAAAGTCAAAATAAAAGCAGTACTCAAAGTGCTATTCTAGGTGCAAATAAACAATAAACAATTAGCAGCATACAGTTTAGCAGCAACACAAGATACAGACAGGTATCAGAAGCAGTGTAAGAATAGAGTGTAAAAAAATAAGGCATATGGGCATATTGCACGGTATAGAGTTCAGTCAGTGGGGGGGATTGGTATATGTATATATGTGTGTATGTGAGCATTTGTCTGTATGTTGTAGTGGGTGTGTGGGTGGGGGGGGGGGGGTGTCAGGCCATGTTCAACAATTTGACAGCTTTGGGGAAGAAGCTGTTTTTCAGTCTTGTGGTTCGTGCATGTATTGTCCTGTACCGCCTGCCAGAGGGGAGTAGTTTGAAGAGATGGTCGGCAGGGTGGGTTAGGTCATGGATGATGTTGGAGGCCCTGCCCCGACATCGGGCCTGGTAGATGTCCTCGACTGCCGGCAGCTGTGTCCCAATGATGTTCTGGGCTGTCTTGTTGACCCTCTGCAGAGCTTTCTGGTCCTTCCTGGTGCAGCTGGCATACCATGCTGTGATGCAGTACATCAGGGTACTCTCCACTGTGCACCGGTAAAAGTTCACGAGAAGGGTCTGCAGCAGTCTGGCTTTCCTCAGCTTCCTCAGAAAGTAGAAGGGTTGTTGTGCCTTCCCGATGACAGTGGAGGTGTGTATGGCCCAGGAGAAGTCCACTGTTTCATGCACTGGATGTGATGTGAAAGTTGGAACTTCGCCAAAGCATGGTGGACAGTTGAATATTGTTTTAATGTCATCCCATCCCCATATGAGAAAACATTACATACTGTAGAGTACCGAAAAACATACAAGAGTTAATGATTACACATTGACATCAATGTTTCATCTTAAACCTTCATAAGGGGCACATTTATATGCTTTATAATGGACAAAAAGCTTTTTATTCATTTTTGGAGAGAGTTTGGATATGTTTATGATCCCCTAGACATTTTAGACCACTGTAATGATGGAAAGCTAGTCAATTGAAAATGGCACAAACGTTTCTTTCTAGAGTCAAAACAGTTGATTTGTAGTGAAATACATGATTATGTTGTGATTTATGCATAATGCATAAATTCAGACATTTTGGATAGAGTTGGAGACACTGGGTACACTGCTTACTAGAGTTTTTTATATCTAGGACATGCATAGTTTAACCTGTTTTATATTTGGGATTTCTCAGTATTTCATTGCAAACTTAAAAAGAGAAAATTAATTTTAGATTTTTTGCCTATACAATTGCATTTGTGGCACTGTATTTATTCCTAAATTATGAATATAAACAAATTTAAGTGACAGGAAACATTATTAATTTAAAAGAAGAGGAGTCCAACTACTCAATGATGAAATATGGTATTCCACAAGGATCAGTGCAAGGACCAGTACTTTTCTCACCATGTATGCTACCTCTTGGCAAAATTATCTGGCCACATGATGTAGAGTTTCACTGCTATACGGACGATACACAGATATATATTTCAATGAAACCTAGCAAAGCCCTGCCGTTTTCTCGTTTAGCTTGTATTGTAGATGTCAAGGTTTGGATGCTTTCTAATGTTCTGCCTTTGAACTCCGATAAGACCAAAATGTTGGTTTTAGGTCCCAAAATACTAAGGGAGAAAATGTGTACTCTTACTCTTAATTGTGATGGTTGTTTGGTAGTACCAAATACGGCTGTAAACAGACCTTGATGCTACCATTGATTCAGATATAACCTTTGACACGCACATAAAAACATATCCGGTGTTGCTTTCTTTCAGTTACGGAACATAGCTAAAATCAGGCATTTTGTATCAGTAAGGGATGTAGAGAAATTGAACCATCCTATTTTATGTCTAGATTAGATTACTGTAATGCCCTGCTATCTGGCTGCCCTAATACCTCCCTAGAGAATCACCAGCTTGTGCAGGATGCAGCCACTTGTAATTTGACTAGAACTAAGGGGTATGAGCACATTAACCCAGTGCTAGCATCACTTCACTGGCTACCAATAAGTATAGGACAGATTTTAAGGTTTTTATCTAGACTTTTGACCCCTTAGCGCACATGCCAAATCTGGGCAACCCTGACTAATTTAGGGGGTCCCCTATTTAAAGCTTTATAACTCCAAGTGTGAGCATCACAGAGACTTGGTAAATACCTTAAATGAAGCAAGACATGCACCATTTACAATACTAATATTCGTAATTATATTATATTCTTATAAAATTATACTCTTAATTTCTGTAGAAATAATGTACCACAGGGCAGTATCATGGTGCAGTGGGCAGCACTGCTGCCTCACAGCAAGAAGTGCCTTGGTTTGAATCCCGGTCGGGGCTTTTCTGTGTGGAGCTTGCAAGTTCTCCCTGTGTCTGTGTGGGTTTTGTCCTATCTGTTCATATGGAATTTATCTTTTGTAATTTCCATTTATGTCCCCTCCCCTCGTTCTCCTAACGAAACTCAACCAGAAGAATCTCTTGAAGTTCACTTTGTTGATCCCCTTTATGAATTTAAAAGCTTCAATCAAATCACCCGAGCCTCCTTTGAAGCTTGAAGAGGTTAGGCATCTTAAGTCTTTTATCTTTAGCTTTTATCTTTCATACGAGGAATCAATTTGGTTGCTCTTCATTGAACTTTTTCCAGAGCCTTTATCTTTCTTGTAGTATGGTCCCCAGAACTGCACACAATACTCTTAAGTGTGGTTTAACAAATGTATGAGATAAGTATAACTTCCTATATATCCCAGCATCCTGTTTGCCTTTTTTTTACTGCTACAGTACAGTGCCTGAAAGGCTTTGATCAACCATTACTTCTAAATATTTTTCAAACTGAGCACATTCCAATTTTGTTCCTCCCATAAAGTAATCCTGCCTAATGTTTTTATTTCCCCACATGCAGAACTTCACATTTGGCTATATTAAATTAAATTTTCCAGGTTTCTGCTCACTTCTGGATTTTATTTAAATCTTCCTCCCAGTTTTGTATCATCTTCAAATTTGACATGTACTTTCTATGTCCCTGTCAAGGTCATTGATATAAATGAGGGACAGTAGTGGTCCCAGCATCGATCCTTGTGGGACACTTCCAATAGTTCCCTGCTCAGATACTACTCTTTGTATTCTACCCTGTAGCCAGTTCAGAATCCACTCTGAAATATGTCCTCTAATTCCTACTGTCTTCATTTTACTAACAAGTCTCTCATGCGACACCTTATCAAATGCCTTTTGGAAATCTAAGTAGATATCATAAGCCTTGTTATATTCAAAACACTTGGTAGCTTCTTCAAAGAACATCAGGAGGTTTTCTCAGGCATGACTTTCCCTTATGAAAACCATCCTAGCCATTAGGATGTTGGTATTTTCAAGAAATACTTTAAACTATGATCTCAGCTACCTGCCTTATTTGGCTTTAGTTTAAGTAATTTATCCAGTACTTCTTTATCCTTTATTTCAATATCTGACACTGAGTACTGAATATGCCATCCATTCTATTAGTAATCTCTTCTGTAGTAAAACTCTCAACAAAATCAATTCAATTTTATTTGTAAAGCGCTTTTTACAGAGAACTGTCACAAAGACACTTTACAGAGTAGCAAGGCAAGAGACAGCAAAAAGTAAACAGAGCAAACACCAGGCCTGAACCCCCAAATAGCAGGTACAGGAAGTAACAAACTCCCAGTGGGGAGAAAACCCTCAAACAGTGGCGAGAAAAAAAATCCCCTGTGAGAAGAAATCTCAAAAGGAACTCGACTATAGAGGGGGAGCCTATCCTCCACTGGCCCGCCTGTTGTAAAGTAGTAGACAGCAAATAAAATGGGTTGAACAGGTTACAGCTAAGGTGAAATCTAAGAGGAATAGTAGAAGGCCAAATGGTATAGTTAGAAAAGTGCAGTTTAAGGGAGACGGATGATGGATCTGGAGCTCCAGACAGCATCCAGGCATGGGTAGGGGAGGAGCACGGCTGAAGCAGTCCATGACCGTGAAGTGAAGGACAGGACTGGCGCAATCCCATGGATTCAGGCCGAGGAAACAGGCTGGAGCAACCTTTGGACTGCCTAGCCTAGTGTGTCAATTCCATAGGGCCAGCTTGACACTTAATGCTAAGGTCACTACCGAGCCCAGACATCAGTGACTATAGGCATGGCTAACTATAGGACTGACAAAAGAGGTAGGTTTTAAGCCTGTCATTTACAGGCAGAGTGTGTGTCTGAACCCCGCACATACGTAGGGAGATTATTCCATAAAACAGGCGCTCTATGAGAGAAGGCTGTACCACCCATTGGAATTTTAGGTACACATGGAATTTTCACATAACCAGCATCTTGTAAAAGAAGTAAGGAGTAGATAAATATTTAAGGCATCAGCAATATCTTTATTCTTAAAAAGCAATGCTCCTTTTTCATTCCTGCTGCACCTGATATTCTCTTTTACTTGCCCTTTCCTACTACAGTATTGAAAGAAATGCTTAGGATTTGCATCTTGGGCAATTTGCCTTTAACCCTCTGGGGTCTAAGGGTAAAATGAGGCACACTGGTGATTGTGCGATGCTCTGACATTTGTGTAAATTTCATCAACTTTATATACAGTGATTTCAAAGTGTTTCACATCTTTGTTTTCAGAACAAACTCAGCTGCAATAATATGGCAGCAGTAAGTAGGTCATAATCATGTGTGGATTGTAAACTGCCCGAAAAACACACAAACTGTAAACAGTAGTTTTGAACATGCACAGGAATGTTGTAATAAAACACACTAAACAATTGTGACTAAGACTTTTGGTCACTGAAATGTGTTCATCAAGGTCTTGGGTATCAAAAGATGACTAAATATTTTAGCAAATCCAATGAGAAATATAAAATAAATTGCTAAAAGTTAGTGTTGTGACTACTATTTTTCAACACCAGGTGAGAATGGGAGGGCAAATGGCCTTTCTGTAATGAATATGCATCGGGTGGGGCGACCTGTCAGCTAAGTAGGCTATTCACACCTGGCCGCATGCCTCCCCATCACTAAGACAAAGACTCAGTGAGCCATTTAGAAGATAGAAACAAAGACATCTTTTGATTTTCAGAACATTTATTGAAGCAAACTATACGCATGGAAGATGAGATGAGACTGGTGTACTCTTGCAACGCTTGCGTGGCCACTCAGCTAGTGGTGAACTAGGCTGTGTTTCCTGATCAGCATCTCTGTAAATATGATAAAAAACAAAATTGTTAGGAAATGTGACATCAAATCAAACTTTATTTATATAGCACATTCCCTTCAACAGGTGAAAATTCTATGTGCTTTACAAAAAAGCGGCAAACCACTAACTAATGAAAACAAAACTTGAAATGTGACATGGTTACATCATATACAAAGAATTATTAGTGAATATTCCTACAAACACAGAGAGAATGTAATGCAGCACACATTTACAAATAATGCAAGCTATCAACGAAACAACATTAGCTAAACTAAATAAACATTGATATTCCAGCTCAACTACACGCAACTCATCAATAACAATGCATCAATCTGAAGTAGACTAGGTCTGTTTAGCTAAGTGGTTATTATATTGCTATTTCCCGAATTTACTTACAGTATGCTAATATCGATTGTGCGAGGACATCAGTTTTAGAATCCTAGTCACGCCACGGGCTATTTATTACCAATATGATCGAAAAACATACAGTCTACCTGATACTTCTAACACAACCAGACGCAGGGAGCCTAGCCTATAATTTTGAGATGCAATAGTTCGAATCGTTCGTAGTGTGGGAATTTACAAACGCGCATATTGCTGGATATTCCTACAAACACACAGATACGTTGCAATACAGTACACATATTTACCAATATGATCATAAGAAAAATACTTACGCATGAAGTTGATCCTCAGCTGGATCAGTTCGCTGTTCGAAATGACACCGCTCTTCATCAGTGTCGGCTTCCGGACGGACCATTTTCAAAATTAAACGAAATGTTCACCTCAAAAGAAGTGAATTAGGCGACACTTTGACATTCTATCCCGCTTTCGCAGACTTGGCATTTCTCACATGGATCTCGCATCGCCCCTCCTTTAGTCTCCTTCTATGGAGAGTAATTATAATGTTGTTAACATGTGAATGCGATTTGGGCGGACTTCCTGCTGAGCGAAATTCATATAGTAATGAGTAAAGTTTAACGAAGCATACATGGTCTAATTAATCAAATTTAAACATTTTAAAACAATTCATATTATTTGCCAATGGGCGCATTGGAAAGTCGCGATTCTAAGGTTTCTGTCAATGTTTTTGTTGCGTCTGTATGATAACAGCACGTGACGTTAATCATCCAAATAGAAACGAAAGTTAATTTCATCTTGTCGAGCTCCGCCGGCGGAGCTCTCGACCCCAGAGGGTTAAAAAAAGCCTCTTGGCTTTCTGTGGTTCTTTTTTTTAATTTATTTTTTTTACCTTTGCACGCATATTACAATATCAGACCTGGGTCAAATACAAATATGTATTTGAAAATGTACTGTAAAAATAAATACATATTTGAAGTATTTTCAAATACATTTACATATGAAATACTGTATTTGATTTATTTAAATTATTTTCCTGGGAAACCAAATACATTTTCAAATAGTATTTAGAGACTTTTTAAAATACATTCAAATACAAACACAATTTTAAAATATTTTAAAATATTTCTGTGATAGACAACAACGAGCCAGCAACAATGTAGGCTTCATACTGAAGGGGGTATCCCAGAGTTCTTTGCACAATCTTTGTGAGTGGCCCTCGATGTGTTGTCAGGGAGTTATAATACTGAGGGTATTCCAGGGGAACTACTAGGGGCTAGGGGTTGAATTTGGATTAGCGCAAGGGTAGCCTGCGCTGGCTATTTTAAACAACGTATGCGCTGCCTACGCTACAGACAGTAGCCTAAATGGCTGTATATGGCTTTCCATGGGGGGGATGGCAAACTCAGACTTCTTGATAAGCTACTTGCCAGTTTATTTGTGCACAAACAGTGACCTTTTACTGTATTTTATCTTTCTTTGTTGTCAGTGTTAACAGCCATATACAGTTCCATGAATAGGGGATGAATAATGTAATTATGAAAATAACAGTGAACATTGAATTGTGTGCCCCCCCCCTAGCGGTTGTGGCCCTAAACAACCGCACAGACCGTTTATGCCACAGGCCGGCCCTGCATATTCACAACCAATTAACAATGGAAAGCGTACAATTGGACTGGGGCCATCAGCTCAGTCAGTCACTTGATGTGTTCTCATCAAAATACTTTCCTTTAATAAGACAAAACTCTCAACTTTTAGAGCTGGTTCTCGCATATACAGTGCTTTTCAAGTCTTTTAACAGCTCAGGGGAATTGCGCATGTTGCACCACTGGCCTTATGTTGTGAAAGTATTTTCAAATAATTCCATGAAATCAAAAATCAAAACTTTGTATTTGAAAATTCTGTATTTTAAATGTTATTTAAGAAATATTTTAAAGTAATCTCCTTAAATGTACTTTCAAATGCATTTTGTAATTTAAATACTCAGTTTTTGTAAATGCTGAATTTCAAATAATTTCTAAATAAGTATTTAAGTAATTAAAATACTTTAAATATGTATTATATCAATACTTTTAATGGCAGGCCTGGATTTTGGCAGTCTGAATGAATGAGTTATAGACAGTGGATGTCTTGTATGTGTGAGTAACTTGGCATTTTTGTACCTTGAAAACGTGTTTTTTTATGAGATATATTTAACTGGCCGCCTGAATCTCCGCTAGCAACATGCTAATGATCCAACATGCAATACAGTGGGTATGGCTACTAGCCGGTTGGCAGCTAACGCGAGTTCACCCATATTAATCTAGCTCCATCTTGCATGTACATCTTGCAAATACCTCGTTCTTGACAACATAGCAATGTTAAATACACCTTTAACAATTACATTATGGATGGACTGATTATATTACACCACATATACGGAACATTTTACCCCATTGGTTGGTCACATTGTTTCGTGTTAGCTTTAGCTTCGTTTACATTTCAAACAATATTAAATACTGTATATCAGCCTACTGGCGAACTTAATACTAGTAAGTGTGGTTGTTGGACACCTAATGATATTTCAAATTGTATATTACAACGTTTTTATAAGTTATTACCTGCAAAAATAGTACAAAATACTCTTGACACACACGCATTACCTGGTAGCTTCTGAAATTCACACTCACTGTTTCACAGGTGAAACACTACAGTGACACAGCTCCTATTAAGGACACGCAGAGCTATTAAACAGCGCCACCCAGCAGCCAGGAGTATTAACTACATTTTTTTTTTTTAGAATAGAAGAGTACAATGAAATAATAACCCTTTATATGTTATATGTTCCACACTCATCCCGAGTAAAAAAATGGAGTCCCGATATTTCAAACACATTTCCAATACTTTTCTTACATAAACAATTACACAGTTCCTCTCATCTTCCATGTTGGACTGCTGGGCTGTAGGAAAAGGTCAAAGGATAATTGACAAGTCCTGGTGCCCTTAACAGTCTCAGTAGGCAGGCTCTTCTACATCACAGGTTAATCTCTGGTTAATGGTCTACTGACCAGAGTCAATCTTAGGCCACAGTACCCTGCATGCAGTCGTTCTTGAACCGGCTCTCGTGCGTCAGAGTCTCCAGTTTCATGTAAGCCAAGAACAATCTTTTCAAAGTCTGAAATCAGTCAGTGCTGTTACTAGAAGTCAATTGAAGCCTTGGAACAAGCTATAGTACATCAGAGTCTCTCCCATCCACAGTCTCAAAAATCGGTGGCTACTTAAACCATGACTGGCTAACATTTCAACATTCTTCATTGCCAAGTTTATGCAGACAAAGGAAGGTTCTCTTAAGTTTTCATAAGTAAAAGCCTTTACTGGTCTCCTTTCCCATGTTGGGTAGGTTCTCTGTTCCCTTTTGTTTTGCTGCTTAGAAACCTCTGGTTCCGTCTGATCAGATTCCATGTCCATTCCTCCAGGGAGATCCTCAGCAAAGACATGTTCACTCTCCCCTTCTTCCTCCTCCTGTTCCTCTTGTGACGGTTCTGTGACTGTGGATTCAGGATTCAATGGACTCTCACTTGCACTTAGCTCATTCGACCGATTCTGGTTCTGTGTGGGCCTGAGAATTCCTTCCCCGTTTGTCCTGAAACAGTACGTCACCTCAAGGTCATCGTCTGATTCTGATTCTTGCAGCAGATTCTTTCTTTTCTTTGTTGAATACTTTTAGTTCTGACTTGGTTCCCTTGAAGTACTGGAAGTGAGTCGCATAGGAGGAGAAGATTTCGATGCATCACACGATTCCTGCCCTTTCCATCCTCTGGCCGCACTTTGTACACTGGGCTATTATACTTCCCCTCTACCACTACATGTACTTTGCCTTCCCAGTATGAACAGATTTTTCCTGGGCCACCCCTCTCCGTCAAGTTTCTCACAAGGGCGCAATCTCCAGACTGAAGGGCTGCTCCATACACTCTTTTGTCATAGTGCGATTTCCCTCTATTAGCCTGCTTTGGATGCAATCTGGTAGGCCTCTGCCATATGTTTTTTCTACTTCTGCACATACTCTTCATGTGACTCCTCCTCCATGTCTGGGTTTAGACCAAACAGCAAGTCTACAGGAAGTCTTGGGGAGCGGCTATACAGTAAAAAAAAATGGGGAGAACCCTGTGGCCTGGAGCAATTGTATGCGTGCACCACCTTCGGTAGGGATTTCTTCCAATCTGTCTTTTGTTCATTGGTTAATGTTCGCAACATTGATAGGAGGGTTCTATTAAACCTTTCTACCTGCCCATTTCCTTGAGGGTGGTATGGACTGGTCTTTGAGCTTTGGATGCCAAACTTAAATACAAAGTCCTCAAAAGGCTTTTCAGCCACGGTCCGAGTGGATTTGTTTTTAGTTGCGTAGGCCTGCGCAAATCTTGTGTAGTGATCCATGACCACTAAGATATACTCATAGCCATGCTTACACCTCTCTAAGTGAAGAAAATCTATGGACACAATTTAAAATGGATACATGGAGGTGATTGCTGTCATAGGAGCCCTTGTAGGTCTAGACGGCTTCTTCCGCTTGAGACAGTCACCGACCTGGGTAATATAATGCTCCACTTTCTGTTGCATCCTTGGCCAGAAGAACCATTCCCGGATTAAAGCAACTGTTCATTCCACTCCTAAGTGCCCCATTTTCTCGTGAAGTTCTTCATATATCAGCTTTCTGTACTCTCTTGGTAAAACTAACTGTTGTCTGGTTGCTGTATGACGGTACAGGACACCTGAATTCATAGTCAACTTTCCCCATTCTCGCAATAAGGCCAGCGCCTCTCTCACCTCGCTCCTGCGTTCTTCTTCCGTTGGTTGTTTGTTCGACCTGGTTCAAGGCCCGACACATGAAAAGACAAGGACACAAAAGCTGAAGGAATAACCAATATTTATTTAAGAAAAACTAACAAAACATATACTACAACCCAAAAAATTAACATGTCAGTATCAGTAATCAGTGTGTATGTGAGTGGTGCTGGGTGCATCAGTGTTGTGTGGACCAACCAAGAAAATCCTGCGGATTCCACTCAGCATTAAAGACGTTCATACCGGGCAAAAGGTGGATAAAGAACGTCTGTGGAAATTGATCATCACTAATTCTATCCTTGGTCTGCTACAGCATTTTAACCCGGCTCGGCAGTGTAAAGACGGCTTTAGAAAGACGTTATGTCTACACTGCGCGACCACCAAGCAAGCAAGACAGTGCTAGGGAGATGAATTTGATTGACTTATGGTTTCACACAGTTTTATTAAATAATGTAATGACAAAAATTGTGCTAATTGTATGGAATAAAATGAGAAGGAACTATTTTTTCTTGATAGAATCATTGTTTTCATAGAATTAACGACCAGAGGTTTTTGCTTAACAGCGGTGCAAATAGAATTACCAGCTAGAGTTTTGCTTGACAACGGTAAAATAATATGCCCAAACGCCCACGGAAGAATTTCACTTTCAGCTGATTTAAATTGATAAAAATAAATAAATATAGAAGTAACCACATATAGTCATTGTTGGTAACCCGTTGTATAAGTGGAATAAACCCCTCCGGGCTGTCCCGTTATTGGGAAAATAATGTAGCCTACTTCGGAGCTGGTTAAGCGACCCTCGGCTTCGCCTCAGCAGCATCACCGCCTCCTTCGTAGCCTACATTATTTTCCAATAACAGCCCATTGTGGTTTATTCCTTACATAACTTATGCTCTGCTCATATCTTGTAACTTGGAACTCATATGACATTTACACACCTTGTTTTCCTGTATCAGCATGAGTGGACCCATCAACCCCTTTACCGGTAAAAAATCTTTGTATGTCCATTTTTTCCTCACACTGACTGACTGTGTGAGCTAGCATTTGGCATAGTAACCCCGACAGAGACCTGTCAGCCAATAAGACACAAGTATTTCCATGTATTTTCCTGTAAACCCTCTCTGATTGGTCTAGCCTCCGTTCATTGCGACACAAAATTACAACACTGCCATCTTCTTTTACTGATGTTCAGTTACTTAGTGACAAACTGCTCAAAGTGGAGAATTATTCGGAAAAGCAACCTTTGCATGTGCTGGGGCCAGGTCTTGGAATATACCACCACGTCATCCATGTAGGCTGCACAGCCCTCCAAGCCATGCAGCACTTGGTTCATAAGACGCTGGAACGTACTTGGAGCATTCTTTAAACCAAAAGGCATAACGGAGTAAGAAAACAAACCACTAGGGGTGATAAATGATGATATCATTTTACGACAGGGTTCATGTGTGATTCATGAAACGTTCGTATCTCGCCAATCACAGCGTAAGAATGATTGGGCGTTGATAAATGTGGCGGCTTAAAACAATCGTCATGTAAATATCACGCCCCTATACATTCTCGGTTTAGAGGCCTCGCCCCTAGAGTTTACGACACAGAGAAGCGTAATACGGCCAAGAAGAGAAATTTCTCCGGCCTAGAAATAGAATCTGAACCAATTAGTTCTATTTAGCAGCCTGAAAAGTGCCATAGAAGTAAGTCAGAAAAATGCAGTGTGGACGGAAATCACTGCTGCGGTCAACAGCGTTGCCGTGGGCAACCGAACTCCAGCTGAAGTTGGAATATTTAATTTATACATCCGTGATATGTATAGCCTATATATTTATAAATTTAATAGCCTAGGCTACTAGTATTTAAATAATTACACGGTTGCAGGGTTAAGTTATTTCTTCATTTTAATGATGTTTTAATGATGTTATAAACATGCTTTCTTTTCGTTCGTTTCATTTTCGTCTTACAGGCGCGTAGAGGTCTTCTAACAGAGCCAGCTCTGCCATTGCCGAGATTTGATGACTGTCAAAGCTCTTGTTTAAATAGGAGACTGAATAAGCATCTAACCTAATTGCTTGTAATTATGTCACCAGTAGCGTAGCCTAACAAGTAGGCTATCTCAAAATGAAAGAGAAATTAATCTCATAGCCTACACCAAAAAACTGTAAACCCAGTTAATTGCAAACAATTTGAAAATAACTATTTATGTTAGGGATATGACACAGTCGATGTAAGCCTTTACAAAATAAAAATATGTAGCCTATGGCAAAATATTCTAAGTGATGAATATGTGGCTGCATATGCTTAGATGCCACTCAGAATATGGTCTAATAACAATTCTCCGACTCAGCCAGATTTACTATGCTGAACCGCAAGTCCACGCTGACATGAGAACTTGCGTACATGAGTTGAGACTTGACCTGAGATTTGATCGTAGCCTCCGCTCACGTCCAAATTGATAAATGCCAAGCTTTGCGTGGAAATGACCGTACGCCCAGTTTTCTGTCGTACGTTCATTTCGTACATGAGGGACATTGGGACTGAGCCTAGTGCTCTCCTGTGCAACTTCTCTAATAGCTAACAGAAGCCAAGTGTAAGAGTAATTTTCTGATTGACAGTATATGTGTGTTAACATAGAGACAATCATGTGATTAAATATATCCTTTATTATTTATTATTATATATGATTATTGTTATACCATATATCCCAATGTAAGTGATTCGAAATATACTGTTTATAGCAAATAGTTTCAAATCAAGTGTTTAGACCTTTGCATAGTCTGTTCTGAGTTCTGGAAAGTGAGAAGACACCCTGTCTGAGAATTGGTCAGTAAACAAAAAGATAAATGATCAAGGCCTAAGTGTGAAAAACAGATTGTTCCATTCTCCACATATTGGGAGGACTGGTGGATGACACCGCACCCTGGAGGATTTATTGTACGGCCAATCTTATCGGGAGACAAAATAAAGCTGAGAAGACCAAGGTTGTCAGACTGGGTGTCCACTGCTAAGGAGGGTAAGGATTAATTAAGACAGGGGGCAGCTGTTTAGGTGAGAAGGAGAAACACGCCTCCTGTACCTAGTGGAAAGTTACTGAGATTGTGGATATAAGGAACGGTCTATGCATCTGAAACTTCAGAGAGTTTTGTGAGTGCTCTCTCATTCTTTCTTCTCCTTGCAAGTTGAATAAAAGTCTTATTGATCTTTGAAAGTGCTGTGACTCTGTGTTATTGGCGAAGGATCTCACGTCTGGGTGTGTTGAGATGGGAAACGGTAATTTCCCTGACATTTCTTGACGTAGTCAGCAGGATTGGGGTATTGCATGGAGAGTTAGGGCAGGGAACCACGACACCAGCTTTTAACAATGCATCAAACACAGGGCCAATCCCCTCCTCGGCCTCTGGGCGGAGAGGTATCGATGTTTGCATGGTCTGTAATCTGACTTAGGGGTAACTTGGAGTGGAGTTGCCCCGGTCATGAGCCCTCATGTTTGGACGTAGCCTACAATTGAGAAGGAATTGCACTCAATTTCAAGTCTGACACATGTAGTTAGGTGTGGGTGTCCCGTAGCATTTCATGAATGCTGCAGACCCCAGTCAGTGTGTTGGGAAACTGGTGCGCAGTGACACGCAGAGAGGGAGAATATTTTGAGTGTTCTCCTCTCTCTTCCCAGTCCTTAGCATCCAAACATAATTGTACCCATGGTCCTATGTCCTCCCTTTTTTTTTTGAGGCTTTGCACAGAGACACATGGGGTGCACTTCCCAAAATGGTGTAGAATTGTTGTTGTGATGAGCTCAATTGTACAGACAATGTGCAAAAGTCATGTCCTACCAAAAACAAAGTAGTTTAGTTTCACCATACCAGGTTTTCTCATAATCCCAAACTCTACCCCGACTGAGGTGTGCTGTTACATGCAGTTGTAATTCTATCATCCTATCCGCTCTGCCTGTCCACTTATCCCTGGCCATTTGCATGGCTTTGGCTGTAACTGGGCATCTGTCCAGATCCCAGGCATAGCAGTACGTATCAAGTTTTTCTGCATTCCCAGTTCTTTCAACTTTTAGACCGTCATCTGTACATTCTACAACCATTCCTAATTTGCACATTAAATCTCTACCAAGCAGATTCACCGGACACACAGGGGAGAATAAAAATGTATCTTTAAAAAGGATAGCTGAGTTTGCTTGCATGTTCTGCACCACTAAAGGAATTGTAAACATTTCTCTAGTAGTACCTCCTCCCGCATCTCGGCTGACCGTGGTTTTTCCGCTAAAAGGTGGGGGCTGTGATCCCCAAGATTTTGTTGTTATTACAGAATGACCAGCCCCCGTATCTACAATACAGTGTAATGCTCGCCCATTGACTTGTAATGGCCAGATTAGTACAGAATTCGAGGCCGTTCGATATAGAAAAACCACGGACTCACCACGTTCAGCATGCGTGAACTCCTCCCCCGCCCACCTTCATTGTTCCTGTATTCCAGGTTGGCCCCCAGTGCCTGACTCCAGCCACCAAATCCAGGCTGGCCTCCAGGGTTTTGGAAAGTCACATTCCCTGGTGGGGCCGTGTCCCAGCCTCCGGTAGCTTGGTTGGTCGTGGGATGTGGGCTATTACGGATCCAATGTCCTTGTTGTCCACAATTGTAGCAGACGTCGGCACCCACCATAGGCTGGGGCGTTTGTCCAGTCCCTTGACCTTGGCCGCGTTTACATCCTCGACCGCAACCCCCCTGCTGCTGTTGCTGCTGTCCCTGCTGTCCTGCTTGGGGGTTCGGGCACTCCAGCATAGGGAGCTGTGGCTCAGACTTCCCTCCAGGTATGCTGTACTGGGTGGCGCTTCTAGTGCGCGAGGGGCTGCTGGATGGAATAGGCGGGGGCTCGTGGCTGCTGGGGCCCCCCCTGACTGGGTCAGCGATGCTGGAATCTGGGGAGGCGGCAGGACTAGGCATAAAGCTTACAAAGGCTGGTGCTTGACCTGTGCCGGTTGTTGTCCCACTGGTGGGGGGTTGGGGTTGGCGTGGGTCAGAGCTGGAACTTGCTTCTGCCTGACCCCTCTGCCGGGTGCGGAGGGTTGTCGTGGAGCTGGCGGGTGATAGGGCGGTGGACACGCAGGGCAGTCCAGGTCCAAGTCAATTTGGTGTATGCTAGCGAGTTGTGCTGAATTTGGATACAAAGGGCCACCGGAATGCGAAGCAGGAGGTAGCACTGAATCTAAAAGTGACGGTATTTTCTCAGTGTCTTATCTCTGTCTCCCCCCTTAGTCTGTTTCTCCTGCCTTAAAGCTGTTTCTTTTGTCCATAAAACTACTGCATCCCAGTCGGATTTCCATTTATATTTATTTTTCTTATGTTTAGTCTCATGTTCCTGCAATCTAATCTTTAAGAGTTCAATCTGATTTGGGCTAAAACTGCCCTTTTTAGGGAATCCTAATTTTTCCCATTCATCACACTGGTGCATGGCTGCCGACCCATATTTGTCATGCATGATTTTTATTGGATCCGTAAGTTCTGAGTCCTGGACCTTTGAACCCTTTGAATTATTCAAACCCATGGTTGTAAGTTTATCCTACCACCAGTCTGTACCCTATTTTTATCTTAATGTTAAAAACAACTTTTTGTATATTTATATAAAAATGAAAATAATTTTTCCCGTGCACATTAGAATTATTTATCCTACTATTACTAATTCTTATATTTATTTCATGCACTTACTGGTGCATTCAGTTCAAACTATTCAATGGTTTAAATTACCCGTTTCTTTGAGACTTTGTCTCTGAGTTAATGGACCCGTCGGCCCCTCCTGTCAGACAAGATATACCAGGTCCCAGACTGGGTCTTCCCATCTGGGTTGTCCTGAAACGTCCTGAATACAGGATTAAACCATAAAAGAGGAATACCGTCCTCCCAAGGGACACGCCCTCTTAAATAACCCATTGAACAGGAGTGCTGTGGCCTCACCTCGGTATGTTCTTAGGATCGCATATTGGTCACCCCTCACATGAGCTTCCCCGACCCGGACCGGATACCCGTCCATCCCCGCAGGCGACTGCTTACGGTCCCTTCTTGGGGCGGGTTTTCGGTTCAAGGGATTATAACCCTTGGCAGTGTACACTGTCTTTTCCGCATCACAGCCTCTAAGGTTACTCTGCAGAAGGGAAAAACCAAGTTAGCGATGTTGCCGACTACGCCAAGAAATGTCAGGGAAATTACCGTTTCCCATTTCAACACACCCAGAGGTGAGATCCTTCCCCAATAACACAGAGTCACAGCACTTTCAAAGATCAATAAAACTTTTATTCAACTTGCAAGGAAAAGAAAGAATGAGAGAGCACTCACAAAACTCTCTGAAGTTTCAGATGCATAGGCCATTCCTTATATCCACAATCTCAGTAACTTTCCACTAGGCACAGAAGGCGTGTTTCTCCTTCTCACCTAAACATCTGCCCCCTGCCCTAATTAGGGGTCCAAGCAGCGAAGCTGGTGGAACCCTATTGTTTTTGTTAGGATTATTATTATTATTATTCTTATTATTTTTCTCCGCTAAAAGTGTCTGAGGCTCAGCAACCATAAGTCGTAGAGCAACCAAATTTGGCAGGTGGGTTCCTATGGCCCCCCACTACTCAGGCACTAAAAATCACCTATGTCGGCCAGATGGTGGCGCTATAACAAAGGGTTTTGCGTAAAAGGCCATAACTCCCACACCATAAGTTAGATCAACACAGAACTTCATCGACCTATGCATCTGAACGTGCTCTACAACTTTGCCACTGGCACCACCCATGTCCGCCATATTGTTTGCCCGCCATTTTAACTTTTACGTTGGGGCGTGGAAGCTTTCTCTGCTAAAATGTCTGAGGCTCAGCAGCTATAAGTCCTAGAGCAACAAAATTTGGCAGGTGGGTTCCTATGGCCCCCCACTACTCAGGCACTAAAAATGGTGGCGCTATAACAAAGGGTTTTGCCTAAAAGGTCATAACTCCCACACCGTAAGTCAGATCAACACAAAACTTTCATAGACCGACGCATGTGAATGTGCTCTACAACTTTGCTATTGGGGCTACATATCTCCGCCATATTGTTTGCCTGCCATTTGGACTTTTTTATTAGGTGGGGTGCGGAAGAGCTGTGGCTCCAAATCTAAACGATTACGACAACTAGTAAACTTCTTTACGGCAAGCGACATCCATGGCGACGCAAGTAATCCGACACCGTAGGGTCTAGGTTTTATCAGTGAGGGGACGGTCTGAACGTCGGGGAAGCAGTGGAAGACAGTGCCAGACATTATTTGAAGACAGTATCGGGTGAGTTCGTTTAGTCTTTGAATCTGTCATTATGCTGAGAAATAGCTAAACCATTTTATTGATAGGTTCTGAGTTTCTGTGCAAACGCGCGAAAACACGCTGGTCCAATGAAACAATGACGGTAATGCATATAGTCCGCTTCGTGCCGTTGCTACCATAACATAACAAACTATTTTGTGTCTACAGCTGCAGTTTCTCGCTGCAATTTCTAATATTGAATATAAACAAAAGACGCGATTTATGCTGTATTCTGCCAATGTCTAAATAAATAATACGGTCCATTTGAAGACAATATCGGGTGAGTTCGTTTAGTCTTTAAATCCGTCATTATGCTGAGAGAAATTGTTTTCTCAATTTAATCTCTAAATTGACTGTAAGCTTAGGGTTGTAACTAGTTAGCTGTTTCGTTGGTGATTTAGTTAATGCACTCGTCTTAACTATTGCTTGTATTTTTGCATAGACTGCGTTGTTGCTGTTCTTGTTTGTGTTAGTGTTAATCAGTTTAACCTACAGGGTCCAAGTTGAACTAACGGTTGTTCCCTGCACTTGGAACGGCATTTCTCTCTAGGGTTTTCGACACACTTGTTCCTGGTTATGGTTATACACTTTGTTGTACGTCACTCTGGATAAGAGCGTCTGCCAAATGCCTGTATTGTAATGGAATGTAATGTAATATTCCGTAGCAACAAGATAAACCCGACGTTAGCCCTAAAATATGCCAATATAGCAGTGAAAACGCTGCTCACTGAATAAGGAAATAAACGAGACAAAGTTTTTTAAAATTATGCCATGTCATTCTACATTCAATATCTGGGACTAAACATCGAATAAATATACAATCTTACCATTGGTTCTACACGTATACATGTCCCTTTTGCGAGTGAGTGGTCATATATTGTCTTGGACAATCCGTTTGTGAAATATATGCGCATATGTGACGCCTACCTTCAAAAATAGCTGTGCGTAATACCACACCTGTTGCTTACGGCGTTGTCGCCCTTTTTAGTGCAATTTTGCTTGATTGACAATTCATTTATTCAGTCGGTGAGAGTATAAGCTTTCTAACGATGTATAACATGTCTGTTTTTGCTTTTGGAATAGCGTTTTATAGGTCAGCGTAACCGAACATTTTCTTATATGCCAGTGTCTACATAAATAAAACGGTAGGCTGCTCTGCGCGTAGGTCGCGACTTGATATCTCGTCTTTTGTTTCGTTTTTTCTCAATGTCGTATTTATTATTTGAAATGCATATTTATGCGTTATTATTCTATCTGTCTCTGTGGCGCTCTGAAATGTCCATTCTCTGCTAAGCTGAGCAATGGATTGGAATATGTGTCTGACGTAGTGTGGCACGGTATTCCAAAACTTCAGCACTTTCTCGGTACTTAAAAAAAAAAAGAAGAAAAAAGAAACGGTTCGCTATTAGAATATTCCGACGTTTGGTAGTTTTGAGTCAAATGTAAAAGCCAGAGAAAATTGTCTCCCGCATTACTGATTGAGAGGATGAAAAGTGTAATTTGTCAGAATCTTCGCTAGACGGCAGTAGCAACTAAGGATGGCAAGTGAGGTGACCTGCGCTTGTGCATTCTTCGTGGTTGATACAGCGCAAGCTTAGACTCAGGTGACTTCAGTAGCAATAGGTGTTCTAATTTGTAAATATTTTATTATAGGAAGATGCTGTATTGTTATTGAAATATGCTGTTTTTAGATTTATTTAAAAGTGAAAGACCTGTTTAAAGATAATTTACGTTGCAATTGTTTAATTTCTGAAATATATTTAATATAGTTGTCTATGGTTCAGTGTTGTAACACTATAGGCCTATGCTTATTGATGTTGAATAGGCTTCAACTTAAAGGATGTTAATAAACCAGGTTTTTAATAAACCGTGAATTCGAAAATGAGGTCAACCCTTGTGGACATTATGTTTCTGATCAATTAACGTGATTTCTGTATCGTTAGGTACCGAGTATTGAATCAGTATCGTTTCAGTATCAATTATTGTTATACTAAACATTACATTACATTACATTACATTTATTTCGCAGACGCTTTTATCCAAAGCGACGTACAAAAAGTGCATATCATGGTCATAGGCAACTGCTGAACACAGGTTCAGAAAGGTATAACACTTATTTTGTACAGCTATTTCTAGCCAAGAACACAGTAAACACAGTGAACACTATTCTGACCTAACCTCTGCAAAGCCAACTAGGCAGAAGAATAAGCTACAGTATTAGGACAAATACAAATTACCAAAAGGTGCTGGGATGGGGCAACATGTAACAAGTGACATGAAAAGGGGGGGGGAGGGGTGTTTTTATTTATTTATTTATTTATTTATTTTATTAAAGAGTGAAATATACAGCATGGTGGTGGTTAGTCTAGGTATAGTCTGAAGAGATGAGTCTTCAGGCCACGGCGGAAGATGGGTAGTGAGGGGGAGGTTCGGAGAGGGACGGGAAGTTCGTTCCACCACTGGGGAGCTAGGGTGGAGAAACCTGATATCGGTATAAAAGTCAAAATTTTGGTATCAAGACAACGCTAGTGTGATACCTTTTTTAGTTGTGGCATGGAGGCGCTGCAGCTGTACATACACACCAGGCTATCTAAGTGTTACGACATGCCATCTAAGTGTTACAACATAGTAAAGACCTTTATGGGACGCGGTCAGGACACATCCATGGCGACGCAACTCAGTCATCCGCCAGCGTTTCTTAGCACAAAATTGGCCATAAGTCATCAATATTTTACACAATCATCATGATATTCAGTAGATATGTTGGATGAAGGCATATGATGATGAGGAAAAGCCATTTTAACATTGCTCCATAGGGGGCGCGATGGTGCCAATGCTTGGACCCCTCCCAACGCCGCTTGCGGCTTTAATTAGGGGTCCAAGCAGCGAAGCTGGTGGAACCCTATTGTATCTGTTAGGATTATTATTATTATTATTATTTTTCTCCGCTAAAAGTGTCTGAGGCTCAGCAACCATAAGTACTAGAGCAACCAAATTCGGCAGGTGGGTTCCTATGGCCCCCCACTACTCAGGCACTAAAAATCACCTATGTCGGCCAGATGGTGGCGCTATAACAAAGGGTTTTGCGTAAAAGGCCATAACTCTCACACCATAAGTTAGATCAACACAAAACTTCATCAACCTATGCATCTGAACGTGCTCTACAACTTTGCCATTGGCACCACCTGTGTCCGCCATATTGTTTGCCCGCCATTTAGACTTTTTAGTTGGGGCGTGGAAGTTTTCTCCACTAAAATGTCTGAAGCTCAGCAACCATAAGTTGTAGACCAACCAAATTTGGTAGGTGGGTTCCTATGGCCCCCCACTACTCAGGCACGAAAAATCACCTATGTCGACCAGATGGTGGCGCTATAACAAAGGGTCGTACTTTTAAAGGCTATAACTGCCACACCGTAAGTCCGATCAACACAAAACTTCATCGACCGATGCATCTGAATGTGCTCTACAACTTTGCCATTGGGAGCACCTATGTCCCCCATATGGTTTGCCCGCCATTTGGCCGTTGTTATTAGGTGGGGTGCGGAAGAGCTGTGGCTCCAAATCTAAACGGTTACGACATCGAGTAAACTTCTTTACGGCAAGCAACATCCATGGCGACGCAAGTAATCCGACACCGTAGGGTCTAGTTTTTATCAGTGAGGGGACGGTCTGAACGTCGGGGAAGCAGTGGAACACAGTGCCAGACATTATTTGAAGACAGTATCGGGTGAGTTCGTTTAGTCTTTGAATCTGTCATTATGCTGAGAAATAGCTAAACCATTTTATTGATAGGTTCTGAGTTTCTGTGCAAACGCGCGAAAACACGCTGGTCCAATGAAACAATGACGGTAATGCATATAGTCCGCTTCGTGCCGTTGCTACCATAACATAACAAACTATTTTGTGTCTACAGCTGCAGTTTCTCGCTGCAATTTCTAATATTGAATATAAACAAAAGACGCAATTTATGCTGTAGTCTGCCAATGTCTAAATAAATAATACGGTCCATTTGAAGACAATATCGGGTGAGTTCGTTTAGTCTTTAAATCCGTCATTATGCTGAGAGAAATTGTTTTCTCAATTTAATCTCTAAATTGAGTGTAAGCTTAGGGTTGTAACTAGTTAGCTGTTTCGTTGGTGACTTAGTTAATGCACTCGTCTTAACTATTGCTTGTATTTTTGCATAGACTGCGTTGTTGCTGTTCTTATTTGTGTTAGTGTTAATCAGTTTAACCTACAGGGTCCAAGTTGAACTAACGGTTGTTTGCTGCACTTGGAACGGCATTTCTCTCTAGGGTTTTCGACACACTTGTTCCTGGTTATGGTTATACACTTTGTTGTACGTCACTCTGGACAAGAGCGTCTGCCAAATGCCTGTATTGTAATGGAATGTAATGTAATATTCCGTAGCAACAAGATAAACCCGACGTTAGCCCTAAAATATGCCAATATAGCAGTCAAAACGCTGCTCACTGAATAAGGAAATAAACGAGACAAAGTTTTTTTAAATTATGCCATGTCATTCTACATTCAATATCTGGGACTAAACATCGAATAAATATACAATCTTACCACTGGTTTTACGCGTAGAGATGTCCCTTTTGCGAATGAGTGGTCATATATTGTCTTGGACAATCCGTTTGCGAAATATACGCGCATCTGTGACGCCAGGGTCGGCTATCTTCAATAACAGCTGTGCGTAATACCACACCTGTTGCTTACGGCGTTGTCGCCCTTTTTAGTGCAATTTTGCTTGATTGACAATTCATTTATTCAGTAGGTGAGAGTATAAGCTTTCTAACGATGTATAACATGTCTGATTTTGCTTTTGGAATAGCGTTTTATAGGTCAGCGTAACCAAAATTTATCTTATCTGCCAATGTCTAAATAAATAAAACGGTAGACTACTTTGCGCGCAGCACGCAGATCGCGAGTTGATATTACGTCTTTTATTTCCGTTTTTTCTCAATGTCGTATTTATTGTTTGAAATGTGCATTTATGTGTTATTATTCTGTCTGTCTCTGTGGCGCTCTGAAATGTGAATTCTCTGCTGAGCTGAGCAATGGATTGGAATATGTGTCTGACGTAGTGTTGCACGGTATACCAAAACTTCACCACTTTCTCGGTACTTAAAAAAAAAAAAAAAAAGAAACGCTTCGGTATTAGAATATTCCGACGTTCGGTAGTTTTGAGTCAAATGTAAAAGCCAGGGAAAATTGTCTCCCGCATTACTGATTGAGAGGATGAAAAGTGTAATTTGTCAGAATCTTCGCTAGAAGGCAGTAGCAACTAAGGTTGCCAAGTGAGGTGACTTGTGCTTGCACTCAGCTCCTTGATACAGCGCAAGCTTTGACTCCGTTCACTTCAGTAGCAATAGGTGTTCCAATTTGGAAATATTTTATTATATATAGATGCTGTATTGTTATTAAAATATACTGTTTTTAAATCTATTTAAAGGTGAAAGACCTGTTGTAAATATTATTTAGTTTACAACTGTTTAATTTTTGAAATATATTTAACATATTTTTCTATTGTTCAGTGTTGTAACACTATAGGCCTATGCATATTAATATGTTGAAGAGGCTTCAACTTAAAGGTTGTTAATGAACCAGGTAGTTAATAAACCATGAATTTGAAAATAAGGTCAACCCTTGTGATCATTACATTTCTCATCTATTAAGGTAATTTCAGTATCGTTAGGTACCGAGGATCGAATTAACATCGTTTATTTTTCAAGTATCATTTCAGTATTGAGTATCGTAATACTAAACCTGGTATCACTATCAAAGTCAAAATTTTGGTATCGTGACATTACTAGTGTGACGCCTTTTTTAGTTGCGGCACAGAAACACTGCAGCTGTGCATACACGCCGGACCATCTAAGTGTTACGACATGCCATCTAAGTGTTACGACATAGTAAAGGCCTTCGCGGGAAGCGGCCAGGACATATCCATGGCGACGTAACTAAGTCATCCGACAGCGTCTCTTAGCACAAAATTGGCCACAAGTCATCAATATTTTATTTTATATATTTCATGATATTCAGTAGATATGTTGGGTGAAGGCATATGATCATGAGGACAAAGCCATTTTAAAATCGCTCCATAGGGGGCGCGATGGTGCCAATGCTTGGACCCCTCCCAACGCCGCTTGCGGCTTTAATTAATCCTTTAACTCCTTAAAAAAATGAGGGAAAGGAAGGAAGCCCCTGTCCTGAACGGGAACGAGGAAGAGGATAAACACAGTCGGCTAAAAGATATTAGAACGGTTTAGACACAGCTGGAATTGGATACAAAGGAGCGACTGGTATCTTTTGATTTGGTTTACCAGTGATCTGACATGTATGGCAAGTTTTAACATAATCAGCAACATTTCTCTTTAGTTTTGGCCAAAAGAATTTGCGCATAACCCAGTCATAATTTTTTCTAACCCCAGAATGGCCTGCTGTTTCGTTATGGGAAATTTGCAGCACTGCCTCTCTGAACATAGAAGGAACAACGGTTTGAATAACTTTGTTGCCAACAAAAGTGTCTGTCCTAAAAACCTACTTGCGGCATAACAACCCCTTATCCAAAAAATAGGCAGACTGCAGGTCATCTAGTTTGTCTGCTGAAACAACCTGATCAAACAGGTCCTTCAGAGTAGGATCGCATGCTTGCTCCTTAATCAACAACTCACGGGAGACCCTGAAAAGAGAGACAGGAAATGTGTCCGTATGTGTATTCTTATAGGAAAGCACTTTTTTTCACGTTTTTGTTTTCAGCGATAACCGCATCAGAAATATTTTTAACACTTTCAATAAAATCAGTTTCAATTTTCATTTCAACATCACCGATATAATCACTACATATATTATCAGCCACATTGGCATTAGAATCAGGTATTTCGAACGCAACAGGTTTAATTTCATTGACGGAAGAACTTTCTCTCCGTTCAGTCAACTTGGCAACAGCAGGGGTAGACACAGCAGTATCTGGCACGGGCTTTGCTGGTGAACTTTCCAGGGACCCTAAATCACTAAACAAAGTGTCAACGAGATTACACAGCCAAGGATTTTCATTTTCCAGAACCAATTTGCAAATCATGGAACGTGTAATGGCACATGATGTAAATACTTCTGGGAACTGCCCACCCACTTCATCCTCACACTTGAGCCGCGTTTCCACCAAATTACCCGGAACTTTTAGTCCCAGGAACTACTTTTCCAGGAACTAAAAGGTTCCTTCAAACAATGGTTGCCTGCGTTTCCACCGGGGTCTAAAGTTCCGCGAAGATTAGGCAAATTAGTTCGCTGACGTGTAAAATAGCGACGTTGTCGTCGGTCCATCTGTCCTATGATTTATTCTGTAACCCCATACTACCACCGAAGTAGCCTACATTATTTTCTAATAACCGGGACAGCCCGGAGGGGTTTATTCCACTTATATACAACGGGTTACCAACAATGACTATATATGGTTACTTTTGTATTTATTGATTTTTTTTATCAATTTAATCACCTGGAATTGAAATATTCTTCTGCAGCCGTTTGGGCATATTTTACCGTTGTCAAGCAAAACTGTCGTTGGTAGTTGAACTTGGACCGTTGTTATGCAACAAAAAGGATATAACAGGCCAATAGTCAGATTGTAACTGTTTTATATATCCTCTCAAGCACATTCATTATGTTTTTATGCGAACATTCACTTTCATGTCTTGACATCCGAAGCGACAGAATGCATTCACATTTCCAATATAACTGGCAACAACAGCAGAAAACATGCACACGTTGTAAACAATTTGCTGTTTGATTACTTTCTCATCGTCAATTCCATATAGGCTAATCGCAAAATGACAAGAATAGAACGAAAACTCGGACTTGCGTGAAAATTTAAATTAGCAGTGGTACAGCCACCGTTTGCTTTCCTTCGAAGTTACTGCTAGCCGAGCAGCGAAGTGTGCCCTCCAGATGCGAACCATGCACCATAAATTAGTCCATAGTCTTCCTGGTCTTTTTGTGGAATTGAAGAATGGCAGAGTAAAATTACGGCAGTCAGAAAAAGCTAAAGCGACGATTACTAGAATTAACCTGTTATTTTTCTCTGACAAAAAGTGCGGAAGGTGATTTCCAGTTTGCTTTTACTGTATCAACAATGTGAATTACGCAGAACTACCGCATACCTCACATAACTGTATCAAACGTTTTGAGTCAATTACAATGGACTAACAAAGAAAATCCGGAAGAAAATATTCAGCAACCGAATTAATCCGTTTGAATGTTTTGGTAGCCTACGTAATATGCTGTCCCAGCACGAATGCTTAGCATTTTATAAAACGAATACTAAAACAAGAAAAGAACAGAAGAGCACACGTTATAGCCTAATTCCAAGACGTTGGCAGGCTATAACTAAAACTAGGCTACTGCGCCGCATAACATACAAGTTTGATTTGAAGTTATTATGAAAATAAATTGGTTTGCGGCTGCATATTTTCAAACATGGCGGTTGAAAATAAATACAAAAAAATGCTGCGTGTACTCGACCAATCAGAAATGTTCAGCGCTGCAAGCTCCACCCAAAAGGTTCCTGTACTTTCGGAAAGTACTACCCCCCGAGCAGGAACCTTTTGGAGGTAAAATAAAGCCCCCGGAACTAAATTTAGACCCTAGTTCCTGCGGTGGAAACGCACGTAGTTCCTCAAAAGGTTCCTAGTTCCGGGGTAAAGTTCCTGCGGTGGAAACGCGCCTTTGGACATAGGTGGATTGTCTGTCACCACAGGAAAAGGTGCGCCACCCACAACCTGTCCGGCTAGATCATTACCGAGAACAACAGACACACCTGGCACTGGAAACTCTGGACAAACGCCCATCACCACTTCTCCGGACACAAGTTTTGAGGACAAAACAAGGTTATGCAGTGGAACAATTATATCCTACCATGGTTTGAATAAGGACTGCGACCAGCATACAACTCTGAAGAAAAAGGCAAAGCATTAACGAATATCAAACTTTGGGAAGATCCTGTGTCGTGCAGAATTTTCACAGGCTTCTCATCACTTTTCAAGGAAACCACTCCATCTGAAATAAAGTGAGAATAATCAGAGGCTATGCCTCGAGTCAATGATTTCTCAGGCAGGTCAGACCAGTGAGGAGAGTGGAGAGTGTGAGAGCTTGACTTAGTCATGAGGCCTACATATTTAGGATCGGTACGGGTTTTATTAGGACATTCATTTTTCCAATGTCCCCTCGCATAACACTAATTACAGGTGCGAAATAGATCAAGTTTCCCATTTGTGCCAGCTACCTCCTTCACCCGGGAATCACAGATGAAAGATACATCCTGCAGATGGGCTGGGACACATCATCAGTGATGGAACCTGGGATCATTGGGTGTTTTGAGTCTTTCAACATCAGACACCCTCGCCCAGGCGGCCCAGCCGGGGTTGATCAGACCCCAGCTTGCATCCCAGCAGCATTTGCCCATGGATCTGCCCTCTTGATCCAAAGTGGCCTTCTCCACAGCTTCAGTAGCGAATCTGATGGCCTTCCTCTTTGCCTCCCTGGTGATGCCCAGTAGTGTAAATGCTTTGCAGAGTCAACGCCTTGCAAATCCTTGGCAGCCCACCTCCACAGGCTCACAGCGAGTTTGCCAGCCTTGCCTTCTGCACTCTTCCACAAGCTCCTGGTACTTGGTGCGCTTCCTCTCGTTGGCCTCATCCATACGCTCTTCCCAGGGCACTGTGAGTTCCAGCATGATCAGTTGCTTGGTGGGCTGTGAAACGATGATCATGTCTGGTCGAAGCTGTGTTGATGTTATATGGGCTGGGAACTTCAGCTGCTTGCCCAGGTCCACTTCCAGTTGCCAGTCGGTGGCAATGGTGAGGAGACCAGACTTTGCTCTAGGTTGTAGGTGGGGCTTCTCTCCAGCTCTTAGGAACGTGATAGTCTTTGGCTGCTGGTAGCCCTTGCTGGTGTTGATGGCAGTGGCTACACTCTCAGTGACTGCCTTAAGCACCTGGTCATGGCGCCAGTGATAGCGCTCATCTCCAAGGGCTTTTGGGAAGCTGCTAAGGAGGTGTTCCAAGGATCCTCTTCCAGAACAACGAGGGCAGGAAGGTGTCTCAATTTTGCCCCAGACGTGAAGGTTTTCTGGACTTGGTAGGACATAGTAGACAGCTTGGACTAAGATCCTGATGCGATGGAAGTCTGCTTGCCAGATGTTCCAACCGATATTCCCCAATCCCAACCGATATTCCCCACTCAGTAACACACCTACTGAGAAAGCCCTGATCATAGGGGATAGTATTTTGAGAAACGTGAGATTAGAGACACCAGGGACCATAGTACAGTGTATTCCTGGGGCCAGAGCCACCGACATTGAGGCAAATTTAAAAGTGCTGGCTAAAAGTAAACGTAAATACTCTAGGATTGTTATCCACGTCGGCACAAACGACATCCGATTGAGGCAATCGGAGGTAACCAAAAATAATTTTATATCGGTGTGTGCATTGGCTAAAAAGATGTGTCGGGAAGTAATTTGCTCTGGCCCGCTTCCAGCTCGTAGGAGCGATGAGGTCTACAGTAGGCTATCTTCGCTAAATCTCTGGCTGTCGGAGTGGTGCTCATCTAGTGACATAGGCTTTATTAACAATTGGCCTGATTTCTGGGGAAGGCCTGGCCTATTGAAGAGAGACGGACTCCACCCGAGCTGGAGAGGTTCTCGTGTCCTATCGTACAACATAGCTGCTAGTCTTAATAAGGCCAGATCCTGACACTCCATCAGGGCACCGGCCAGGCCGCAGGCTTCTAACCTTATGTTTTTGCCTGCTCGTTTCTTTATACCTGTGTCCCAGACATATGGCCCTACGCCTCTGTCTGCAAGGTGCGTTTCAGAGCTAGCTAACAGAAATAGTATTTCAAAAGCCCCTTTAATGAATACTCGTAAACTAGAATCTGATATCTGTTATATTGAGACTGTGTCTGTTCCACGCATCTATGCCAAACGTAAAGCTAACCGTGGAATTGATGTGGATAACTTAATTGTCATAAAAACACGGCACGCTGCTATTATTCATAGTGAACCATCCTTAAAAATTGGACTATTAAATGTCAGATCACTCACTCCAAAAGCAGATCTTGTCAACGAATTGATAATAGACCATAATCTCAGTGTATTATGTCTGACTGAAACTTGGCTAAGACCTGATGAGTACGTTGCGATTAATGAAGCGTCTCCTGTGGGTTTCATAGGTACTCAGGTGTCACGTCCATCAGGCAGAGGGGGAGGCGTTGCAGCTATTTATCAGTCCTTATTGAGCCTAGCGCCTAAGCATGGATATATGTTCTCCTCTTTTGAAGTTCTTGTTACTAACTGTGTACAGCCCGATGTAGCTAATAAAAGTGCTAGCGGGCAGTCCTTTTTTCTTGTGTCTGTTTACAGGCCACCTGGGCCTTATTCTGATTTCTTAAGGGAATTTGCTGAGTTTTTATCACACCTTGCAATTTCAGCAGACAAGGTCATAATTGTTGGTGATTTCAACATACATGTGGATAAAAATGGTGACCCCCTAGGAACAGCTTTTGCCTCTATTATTGACTCCATTGGGTTTGTACAGAATGTTTGTGAGCCTACTCACTACCGTGGCCATACCTTAGACTTAGTTTTGTCCCATGGTATTAGTGTGGTAAATCTTACCATCGCACCTCATAACCCTATACTATCAGATCATTTCCTCAGTACGTTCAATATTAAGGCATCAACTCCTCCTGTATCAGAGCCTAGACATTACTACAGCCGATCAGTAAACCAGGAGGTTATTCCAAAGTTTTTAAATATGCTTCCGGAGTCATTCCTCTCCACAGAAGAAAAGGCTGATGAAAATGAAAATGCTGATGAAGCCGCTCTGGACCAATTGACTAACCAGCTAACCCTTACCCTCAGGAACACTCTTGATGTTGTTGCCCCCCTTAAAAGAAGAAACCCTCGTCAGAAAAAGCACACTCCATGGTATAACGATACCACCCGGGCCCTGAAGCAGTCTACTAGAAAATTAGAGCGAAAATGGCGGTCAACAAAGCTAGAAGTATTTCATCTTGCATGGAAAAACAGCTTTCTTCAGTATAAGCAAGCTCTTGCTTCTGCTAGATCTGCCTTTTTCTCAAAACTAATTGAACAAAATAGACATAACCCAAAATTTCTATTTAGCACTGTGGATAAATTAACCAAAAAACAACCATCAGAGTTTTCATCTTATCCCTCCAATCTTAGCAGCAATGACTTTATGAACTTCTTCGATCAGAAAATTGAGGGTATTAGAGACCAGATTTCCAAACTGTCTCCATCATGCACTTTTTCTGTTCATGTAAATAAACAGCCCCCCACCTGGTTACAACATGAAGATTTACAGACAGCAGTACTAAGCTGTTTTACGCCCATTAGCATGGTTGAGTTATCTGAATTAGTTATGTCTTCAAAACCGACGACCTGTATACTTGATCCTATTCCTTCAAACTGGATTAAAGAACTATTTCCAGTACTAGGCCAGCATATACTAAAAATTGTTAACACATCCCTAGTCACAGGATACGTACCTGAGTCACTAAAAGTGGCAGTCATTAAGCCATTACTGAAGAAACCAAACCTAGAACCTGATAAATTGGAAAATTATAGACCTATTTCAAACCTTCCATTTCTATCAAAATTATTGGAGAAAATTGTTGCTAAGCAACTAAGTGCATACCTTAGCTCTAACGATATCCATGAAGTATTCCAATCTGGGTTTAGACCCCACCACAGCACAGAAACCGCACTTATCAAGGTTACAAATGATTTACTACTGTCAGCCGACCGTAACTCTGTATCGGTTCTTGTGCTCCTCGACCTGAGTGCAGCTTTTGACACAATTGACCATGGAATTCTTCTGGACAGACTCCAAGCCTGTGTTGGACTTCATGGACAGGCACTCGCATGGTTTGGATCATACCTATGTGACAGGAAACAGTTTGTCAAATTAAAAGAAGAAGAGTCCAGCTCCTCAATAATGAAATACAGTATTCCACAAGGATCAGTACTAGGACCAGTACTCTTCTCGCTATATATGCTACCACTTGGCAATATTATCCGGGCACATGGCGTAGAGTTCCACTGCTATGCGGACGATACCCAGATTTATATTTCAATGAAACCTGGCGAAGCACTGCCGCTTTCACGGTTAGAGGCCTGTATTGTAGATATCAAGGTTTGGATGCTTTCAAATTTTCTGCTCCTAAATTCAAACAAGACTGAAATGTTGGTTTTAGGTCCCAAAATATTAAGGGAGAAATTGTCTACTCTCACCTTAAACTGTGATGGTTGTTTGGCTGAACCTAATATGGTTGTTAAAGACCTTGGTGTCACCATTGATCCTGATCTATCTTTTGACACCCATATAAAAAACATATCCAGAATTGCCTTCTTTCAGCTGCGCAACATAGCTAAAATTAGACATTTCCTGTCAGTCGGGGATGCTGAAAAATTGATCCATGCGTTTGTTACGTCTAGGTTAGACTACTGTAACGCCCTGCTTTCTGGCTGCCCTAATAACTCGTTAAAGAGTCTCCAGCTTGTGCAGAATGCAGCTGCTCGTATCTTGACCAGAACTAAGAAGTATGAGCACATTACACCAGTACTAGCGTCGCTTCACTGGCTACCCATTAAGCATAGGATAGACTTTAAGGTTTTGCTCCTGACTTTTAAAGCTCTGCATGGACGTGCACCTGTGTACATATCGAACCTGCTCCTACCTTATAAGCCCACAAGGTCACTTCGATCTCAAGACGCAGGCTACTTGGTAGTCCCAAGAATTTCCAAGAACCTAAAAGGTGGTAGGGCTTTCTCCTACAGGGCCCCACTACTATGGAACCAGCTTCCACAATTTATAAAGGAGTCAGACACAGTCGCAATAATTAAATCTAGCTTAAAAACGCACCTCTATACTCAGGCTTACAATCAGTTATAGTCTGGAGACAGGGTGCGAGAAGCCTGTAGTCATAGAGCTTTGTAGGTGGCAATCCTTTCCTTACTGTCACCTGTCAATCAGCTGTGACCCGACTTTACATGGGCTGGCTCTTGATAGGCGGGTATGGTTGTCTACCCCTCATGACTGCATGGGCTCTCCATCCCTGTCCTAGTAGATATGCAGCCATATTCTACTCCTGGCGGGGTCCCCCCAATACACACCACTGCCTTTTTACTCACTGTCTGCTATATTGCAAATTTCCTAACTGCCGTTTCCACCCTCTTCCCCACGCTGCCGGCGGGGCTCTTGCCCCAACCCTCGAGACTGCTTCGAGAGTCGTCTGGTCTCCCCCACCTCTGCGGTCCAGCCCCTCCTTTGTCATTGCCTCCACCCTGCCCACACCTGCCGCCACCTGCTGTTCCCCATCACCGCCACCCGGCCCCACCCATCATCTGAGCCACATCACCTATCATATCTTCTGCATAAACTGGCTGACATGCTGGTCACCAGTCGGCACCCTGAGCCGACCAGAGGAGGATGGGTTTCCCCCTTGAGCCTGGTTCCTTCCGAGGTTTCTCCCCATCTGCACAGGGAGTTTTTCCTTGCCACTGTTGCCTTAGGCTTGCTCCTGTGGGGGTTTAGGCTATGGGTTGTCTGTAAAGCGTATTGTGACAACTGTTGTAAAATACGCTATACAAATAAAATTTGATTGATTGATTGATTGATTGATGTTGGACCAGGTGATCTTTCGTTGCAGTACACTTTCCCATCTAGTCCATGCTCCTTGCTGTCCCATCCCTTCAATCCTGCTGGCTCATACCTCCTCCACGCCTGAACAAGATGTTTCCGCTCTTTGCCCTGGACATTGTCGACCCTGGTCACCGGGAAGTAGCCTATGCCTGCACGCCCTGCTGCTACGGACCCCAACCGGTGCCTTCTGCCTCAGCCGTGACTCAGCCACCTCCAGAGATTTGTCTGCGCTCCATTTCCTGCCTGTTTGAACCTGGGTGGCAGCAGATGCCAGTTTTGGATCCATAGATTCTCTATAATGGACAGCTTCCTGTGTCTGTGACACCATGAACTCTTCAGCGAGGCCACAGATCAGGAGCTGTAGGATGTTACTGATGCCATATAAAGCAGCACTGCTCAGACTGCGAGGTAGGCCTAGCCATCTTCGCAAGTAGCTGCTGATCTTCCTCTCCAGAGCCTCGACTGTCGTTATGGGCACTGCATACACTAGCAGAGGCCACAGGATCCGGGGTAGTATGAAATGCTGGTAAATCCAGACCTTGAACCTTCCCGGCAGGCTTGTTTTGTCCACCTTGGTCAGCTAGGCCTCAAGCTCTTTGCTGGTTTTCTGGATGGAAGCAGCATCTTTGAGGGTGCAGTCAAAGATCTTCCCGAAGCTCTTGACTGGCTGCTCTGTAATGGACGGGATGGTGGCTCCAGTCAGTGAGAACCGGAACTTGTCCACTACTTTCCCCCTCTTCAGTGGTTGACTGTATTGTCTCATATTCATCCCTTGATCCCAAATCCGAATGCCCCAAGCTACATAGCAAAAATCACAAATACCAAAATTTGAGGTATAATTTGAAAATCCTTGTGTATCCCAGTGTTGGTTCATTTGCGATATCATCCCCCCTTTTGACACTTAGTCTTTACCATGGGTCAACTTAAGCCGCGTTTCCACCGCAGGAACTTTACCCCGGAACTAGGAACCTTTTGAGGAACTCAGTGCGTTTCCACCGCAGGAACTAGGGTCTAAATTTAGTTCCGGGGGCTTTATTTTACCCTCAAAAAGTTCCTGCTCGGGGGATAGTACTTTCCGAAAGTACAGGAACCTTTTGGGTGGAGCTTGCAGCGCTGAACATTTCTGATTGGTCGAGTACTCGCAGCATTTTTTTGTGTTTATTTTCAACCGCCATGTTTAAAAATATGCAGCCGCAAACCGATTTATTTTCATAATAACTTCAAATCAAACTTGTATGTTATGCGGCGCAGTAGCCTAGTTTTGTTTATAGCCTGCCAACGTCTTTGAATTATAACGTGTGCTCTTCTGTTCTTTTCTTATTAGTATTCGTTTTATAAAATGCTAAGCATTCGTGCTGGGACAGCATATTACGTACCAAAACATTCAAACGGATTAATTCGGTTGCTGAATATTTTCTTCCGGATTTTCTTTGTTAGCCCGTTGTAATTGACTCAAAACGTTTGATACAGTTATGTGAGGTATGCGGTAGTTCTGCGTAATTCACATTGGTGATACAGTAAAAGCAAACTGGAAATCACCTTCCGCACTTTTTGTCATGGTAAAATAACAGGTTAATTCTAGTAGTCGTCCCTTTAGCTTTTTCAGACTGCCGTGATTTTACTCTGCCATTCTTCAATTCCACAAAAAGACCAGGAAGACTATGGGCTAATTTATGGTGCATGGTTCGCATCTGGAGGGCACACTTCGCTGCTCGGCTAGCAGTAACTTCGAAGGAAAGCAAACGGTGGCTGTACCACTGCTAATTAAAATTTTCACGCAAGTCCGAGTTTTCGTTCTATTCTTGTCATTTTGCGATTAGCCTATATGGAATTGACGATGAGAAGGTAATAAAACAGCAAATTGTTTACAACGTGTGCATGTTTTCTGCTGTTGTTGCCAGTTATACTGGAA
This sequence comes from Anguilla pacifica, assembly GCA_039654925.1. Taxonomy (NCBI): domain Eukaryota; kingdom Metazoa; phylum Chordata; class Actinopteri; order Anguilliformes; family Anguillidae; genus Anguilla; species Anguilla pacifica. The sequence goes on from CM077292.1 coordinate 40,578,096, forward strand.
ATGTGAATGCATTCTGTCGCCTCGGATGTCAAGACATGAAAGTGAATGTTCGCATAAAAACATAATGAATGTGTTTGAGAGGATATATAAAACAGTTACAATCTGACTATCGGCCTGTTATATCCTATTTGTTGCATAACGACGGTCCAAGTTCAACTACCAACGACAGTTTTGCTTGACAACGGTAAAATATGCCCAAACGGCTGCAGAAGAATATTTCAATTCCAGGTGATTAAATCGATAAAAATCAATAAATACAAAAGTAACCATATATAGTCATTGTTGGTAACCCGTTGTATATACGTGGAATAAACCCCTCCGGGCTGTCCCGGTTATTAGAAAATAATGTAGGCTACTTCGGTGGTAGTATGGGGTTACAGAAGAAATCATAGGACAGATGGGCCGACGACAACTTCGCTTTTTCATACGTCAGTGGGCTAATTTGCCTAATCTTCGCGGAACTTTAGACCGCGGTGGAAACGCAGGCAACCATTGTTTGAAGGAACCTTTTAGTTCCTGGAAAAGTAGTTCCTGGGACTAAAAGTTCCGGGTAATTTGGTGGAAACGCGGCTATAGCAAAATAGGGGAAGAACAGTTTAGGTAAACATGGTTTACTTGATGGCCCTAGCCAAATGCCATCTGACTTGTTACCTGAGGTCGACTAGGAACGTTTTTCAGCTGGAGTCGCTTGCACCTGACATTCAGCCAGTGTAGTGAAGGTCATAGTCAATGGCGCTGACTTGAGAGGTTGCGCAAGCATATGCATGATGGGGGCAACAGAACTGCCCACAGTGGATTTAGCAGCTGCATCTGCATAGTTGTTTCCTTGGATGATGGGGTCATCACCAACCCTGTGGGCCGCACATTTGCAAACTGCTATCTGTTTCGGAAGCAGGATAGTTTCCAACAAATGACTGACCAATGAGGTATGTGAAATAGCTTTACCTGTGGAGGTCAGGAAGCCCCTGTGTTTCCAGAGAGCTCCAAAGTCATGTACTACGCAGATGTGGATGTGTCAGTGACTACTGTCCACAGAAAACATCAGGAGCAGAAGTACAGAGGCTACTGTTTTTATCCAGCAACTAACTTCTGTCCTGAGAAATAAACAGGGGTGCTTGCAGGGACATTATAGGGAAACTGCTAATAAACAACGTTGAAATTTATATGGAAGTAGACATCTGGACTCAACTCATTATAATTAGTGAGGAATTCTTAGACTCATACTCTTTGAAGGATGAGTTTGTCACAATAAAAGGGAGGCTTAGAAGAAGCCAACAAGAACGGTTTAAGAACTAGAACTTTGTTATTGCCTGCTTCTAATGTGAACTTTTAGGACCTAATTCGTGCTAAAGCGAGCTTGATGAACTTCCACAGCACTCATAGGAAATACATGGCAGTGCTTATCAGTAATGCTGTTTCCTGGCTCTGGCAGACGTCTTGTGGTGGTGCCACTTGCAGAAGTATCAAATTGAATACGATTGAATAGGAACCATGTGACCTATTTTTCCCCTCCTAGTTCAGTGCAAGAAGCCGACGGTCCCCACTCAACCGTCTGACTAAATCTAAAAACTGAAGTTTGCCACAAAAACTTGATCAATATCAAAACAAACCATACTGCTATTAATTCCAGCAATAGTTTTAATCAGAAACCTGGATTACTAAATATATGGCCACCAGGAGGTGTTAGCTAGTCACCAGGAGGTGTTAGCTAGTCCCACAAATAATCTACTTGACTACGCCACTCCCATTTTAAGGGGCAGGAGGACCCTGTTACACTTTAATGGGAAGGCCCCGCACAAGCAATTTTCAAGTAAATGAAGCAGATGAAAGCTAATGTATACAAACGTACGAAAGACTATTTTGAATTCTTTTTAAAAAGAGAGCAAAAATCATTACCTGGCGCAAAGGCCAGTGGGCAATATCAAGTTACGCAATGGGACAGAGGACAAGTAAATGCACTGACTAGACAGACATCCACTACCACCAGAGGTAACTTTCTTTAGCAATATTAGTGTAGAACGATAGGCACTGATGTGAAACTCAATGAATACAGCTAAATTTGTGACTAAAGCACACTTACTGGATCTTCTAACACTCACTAAATGCAGTATTGCACTTCATTCGGAATAAGTAAAATAAAATAATAAAATAAATAAATTACACGCTTTAAAGATAAATAGAGAAGTCACACACCATTATAACCATCAGTGTCTCACGGAAATCAGTAGTGGGGATTAAAGCACAAAATTCCCGAAATCCAAATCTTACTCAATGATATTGCTCACTGCCCAAAGCTTAGCTAAGTAGGGGTAGATATTCTGGTTGAGTATCCTTAAATCGTAGCTACCGTGATGCATGTACATATACAAAATATGTCAGGTGCCGTGGATTTTACCTTCAATGGAGGCAAGTAACTCAGTCAGGTCGCAGACTAATTCAGCAATATAACTTTTATTTGGCCAAATAGGAGAAACTGTTCAAGCACTCATCACAGAGTTCGAGAAGAGAGTCTCAAACTTCTGTTTACATGTTCTGCTGCTTATATCTTTCTATAAGCTATCTTTCTATGAGGTAATTCACATGGCATGACACTTTCTTACTCCTCCGCCGATACCAACTTACTGCTTTCCTCAGAACCTTTTTGTTTCACTCCAGAAACCTTGACAAAATACCTAGTTTCCTGGTGCCTCACGGTGGGGGAGGGTGTCCCTTCTTAATCTAACTTCTTATTCTCCCTTTGCATGCAATCCTGATTTGTATAGCTTGTCGTCATTTGACATTATACACAAAACATGCAGTTTTCAATAGAATCACACAGGCTATTGATTAGGATATAATATTTTGCAAACAATGGTCATACATATACCACCTGATTATATGCTTACAGCAAGTGTACTTTTAATTATGAACTTTACTCCATTTACAAAGTATCCCTCAAATCATCTTTACATTTGTGACCTTCTCAGACACCTGTGGCAAGCTTCTTGTCTCCCCCTTTGTACCAAAAATTGTTGCAGTTGAAACTTGGCATGTCATGGTTTTGGGTGGCTTGAGCATTCTGCTCTATTCCTTTCCAACCCTGCTTCTCTAATTAGAGTTTGTTACGTTTTTTGGTTTAATTGGTCCGTACGCATGCAGAATTCACTCTGCCTACAGACCCCTTCCGCGCTTATTGGTTCAGAGCTGGTACTGGTAGCCAAACAGTGTTTTTCAGCGCTTCGTACTTTATATAAGCTCACATCCAAGAATTATGCCCATAAGCGTTAATAATCTCTTGCGTTTAAGGGAGGTATCTGGTTTAGCACGTCCGTGACTCCTTTAGTCAGGATTGTCACGGGGTAGAGAGTTAGGAGGAGATCAGTTCTGCGAGTTGTGCAGTTAGTTGTCCTCTCTCTGAGCTACGGAGGTTTTTGAGTCCAGTGCCCAGAGGCTGGGTCTGCATCAGCTCGCTCCATTGGGCTATTGTTTATTTTATTTTCGTTCTGAGTTTTGGAGAACCTATCTTCTCCTCCCCCTTGGTTCGGAGCCCTCCTTTTGAAGTTCCCTTATTTAGTTGGGATATTCCCGTGGAGTAGTAGTCTTTTCTGTTCGTTTATCTTTACCTTTCCTCAGTCTCGGAAGAGATTTTGTGGCGTGCTCAGCTTTTAGTGAGACGCTTTATTAAGATCCCTGTTCGGTTGCGCTTGGTCTCTGTCCCCCAATCCATTTTGCACTATCAGTAACATACAAAGTTTTGTTATAAACATAAAAATACATTTCATATAGAAAAAAAAGCCTGCTTATTGTGTTTAACTATCGCACAGGAAATATGTGATATATTTAATTGAATAGGGATGCCCCCTTTACGCTCTCTGGAGCACCAACCCCCCTTATTGCACTTGGCCCAAGAAATTACTTCTTAAACACAATCACACACTGCCTCCCTGGAGCCACGGTCCCTGACATCCTGGATAAGATCCAGGATCTACTGCCCTCACTCCCAACCTCTATTAAAAAATAATAGTTCATGTGGGGACAAATGACACAACCCATCAAGAGTCTGAGCGCACCAAAAATTATTTTAACCTCCTTTTTAACATTTTAAAGAACTGTGGAAAGTCTGTTTTTATATCAGGCCCCATCCCCAATCTTGGTCGCGGAGCGGCCCGTTTTAGTAGAATCCTTAGCCTTCACACTTTGCTCCAGTCTGCCAACAGGACTCACAACATGGGTTTTATTGATATTTTTAATTTGTTCTGGGATCGTTCCTCTCTTTTCAAAAGAGACGGGGTCCATCCCAACAGGCGGGGTAGCCAAATGCTATCGGCAAACTTGCGGTATGCGGTGCAGTCCTTCCCACGCGACTGACTGTTTATGTCCCACACACACCACCGGATCCTCCCTCTTCCTCTACGGTACAACCTCAGCATACTGTTTTCCATGAGAGCTCCCCCCACAGGTCCCTCCTGCCATTCAATCCCCTATCTGATCACACCCATCTCTCCGTTTCTACTATTAGGTCTAAACCTCCCACTCCCACACCTACGGACTCCACTCCCACTCCTACGGTCATTCCAGTCAGAATCACTGGCAGAAAAGAAACTAGGTACCCTGCTAGGCTATCGGTGAACCGTGGTGGGGTAGTTGTCCAGAATCTCCACCCTCTGGCGTGGGTGCCGTTGTCGGATTGTGAATCTGCTGCTGTCCCAGTCAAACTGGCTCTGATAAACACGAGATCCCTATCCAATAAGACTTTTATTCTTAATGATTTTTTCACCACCCACGGTTTGGACTTCTTGCTGGTGACGGAAACCTGGCTTAACGTTGGTGAGTTTGCTCGAACTCTGTCCTAATGACTGTAACTTTTTAGCACGAAAACAAAATACTTTTCTGACCTCATCTCTAATAACTCTCATAATCCCAAGGCCCTATTCAATACCATTAACTCTGTTATCTGTCCCACCCCCAGTACCAGTTTAGACGTGCCTCCAATTAAGTGCGAATAATTTTTAAAAATTTTCATTAGCAAAGTTGAAGACATCAAAATGAACATTTCCCCCTCCACTCGTGACCTAGCTGTCTCTCTGGCCTGTCCATCTGAATTGAACTGTTTCCAACCCATTACGCTACCCTCCCTTACAGAGATTGTTTCTTCCATGAAATCTGCAACCTGCCCCCTTGATATTGACCCCACTGCTCTCCTGAAGGAGGTCTTTGACATAGCATCCTATCTATAATCAACAGCTCTCTAGCTACAGGTATCGTTCCAACCTGCCTCAAGCACGCAGTGGTCCAGCCCCTTCTGAAAAAAACAAATTTAGACCCCACCTTGCTAATTAACTACAGACCGATTTCTAAACTTCCATTCCTGTCTAAGTTTCTTGAAAAGGTCATTCTCGGTCAATTGCTGCCCTACTTACACCAAAATAACATCCTGGAAAGAGTTCAGTCAGGTTTTAGGGCTCACCATAGCACGGAGTCTGCCTTGTTGAAAGTGTCTAATGACCTGCTCCTCTGTATCGACTCCGGTGACTGTGCCGTCCTGATTCTTCTTGACCTCAGTGCAGTGTTCGATACAGTGGATCATGACATTTTAATTGACCGTCTTCAGTGTGGGGTTGGTGTTGGTGGCACTGCCTTGAACTGGTTCACATCCTACCTCAACAATAGAAGTTTCTCTGTCAACATAGGAAATTCTTCCTCTCCTCCAGCCTGCCCCTCCTGCAGGGTCCCACAGGTTTCCATCCTAGGTCCCATTCTATTCTCTATTTACATGCTTCCCTTGGTCAAATTTTTCAAAAGTACAACATTGCCTTTCATTTTTATTCAGATGACACACAGCTTTATCTTCTCCTGAAACCAAATGACCAGTGCAAACTCAACAGTCTCATGGACTGCCTTGAGGACATCAAGTGCTGGATGGCTCAAAACTTCCTGCAGCTGAATGAGAACAAGACTGAAATTATCCTATTCTGCCCCCCCTGACTCCATCAAATTACCATGATTACCAGCAGCCTAGGCAACCTGTCCACCCTTGTCAAACCCTATGTCAAAAACCTTGGAGTGATATTTGACTCTGCCTTTAAATTTGACAAGCAGGTCAATGCAGTAGTAAAAGCCAGTTTCTTTCAGCTTCACACCATTGCAAAAATCAAGTCCTTTCTGTCATTTAAAGATGTGAGAAAGTCATCTATGCCTTCATATCCTCCCACTTAGACTACTGCAATTCCCTGTATACTGGGATTAGTCAGTCGTCCCTGTCCCGCCTGCAACTGGTCCAGAACGCCGCCGCCAGGCTCCTGACGGGTACCCGGAAGAGGGACCATATTAGCCCCATTTCTGGCCTCTCTCCACTGGCTAACAGTCTGGTTTAGAGTTGATTTTAAGGTTCTCCTGTTTGTCTTTAAAGCCCTAAATGGGCAGGCTCCCTCGTACCCCACAGACCTTTTAACCCCTTACTCCACCTCCAGGTCCCACAGGTCGTCTGACCTGGGGCTCCTGGCTGTCCCACGAGCAAAACTTAAGCTCAGGGGTGACTGTGCCTTTGCTGTTGCTCCCCCTAGACTTTGGAACAGCATCCCCCACTCAATTAGATCTGCCCCTTCAAGTCCAGGCTGAAATCATACTTTCATTCTCTAGCGTTTGGATCCTCCTGATGTGATTCCATTGCGCCTATGCCTGTGACTTGTAGATTTGTGCCTATGCATGTGTTTTTATGCTTTTTACTTTGTGATTTTACTCTGTGTTTCTGTTTTTATTCTGTTTTATTTGTTCTTACTCTGTGATTTTAACTGCATGTACAGCACTTTGGTCAATGTGGGTTGTATTTAAATGTGCTTTATAAATAAATTTGATTTGATTTGATTTGTTTACTTACTTACTTAAAAAAACACATAATTTAAAAAAACACATCAGCACAGTAAATCATGGTAATGCACACTACAGTTATTACTTGAATGGACTATACACGTCTAGGGAAAACAGTGGCTGAACCACACTTAACCCCTTAGTGCACAAGCCGAATCTTGCCAATCCATGCCCATTTAGGGGGTACCCTATTTAAAGCTTTATAACTCCAGATGTGAACACCACAGATACTTGAAAAATTGCTTAAATGAAGCAAGACATTTGTACAATTTAAAATACTAATGCAGATTAGTTTATATTCATAATTCTGTAAGAAAAATGAATTTGCATTTTTTAGTTTGCAATGAAATACTGAGAGATTGCATAAATACAGCAGGTTAAACTATACATGTGCGCGATCAAAAACTTCTTGACAAGTTCATAAAATCTAAGGGTGGATATGTGGAACTACTGTAGATGTATGAAGAAAAAACTAAGCAGTGTACCCAGCGTCTCCAAATCTATCCAAAATGTCTAAAATATGCGTTTCTGTAAATCACAACATATTCATGTATTTCACTACAAATCAACTGTTTTGACTCAAGAAACTCACTGTTGCATCATTTTCAAGTGGGAATTGCAAGTTTTCAGTCAGTACAGTGGTCTAAAATATCTAGGGGTCCAGAAACATATCCAAAATTGAATAAAATGCTTTTTGTCCATTATAAACCATATACATAAGCCCCTTATGAAGGTTTAAGATGAAACATTGCTATCAGATTTTAAAAATAATGCAAAAATATTGTCACACAATGCGGTACAGTACCTAAATGTGTAATAGTTAACTCTTGTATGTATTTCTATACTCTGTACTCTGTATGTTTTCTTGTATGGGGACGGGACAACATGAAAACAATTTTCAACCATCCTCCATGTTTTGGCAATGTTCTAACTCTCACGTCATCACTGTTGCATGCTTCACAAAAACTATTACACTACTAACTAACGCTTACATTACAATGTGAAATATCCACATTATATAATACCACTAACCTATTTAAAGACACTCACTTTCAAAAATAACGTATATAACCAAAATATTTTGCGCAGTAATACTTACATAGCAATGATGAAATCTTATCTATGTTCAGTAGATGGAGACAAAGACAGTAAATCACTGTTCTATTTGCTTCTGTTTTGCTGACGATGTCAGCTAGATCTATCAGCAAACATATGGCTTAGCTATGCCCAGAAGTCCTCAATAATAATTGTATTTTCCATGACATTATTAAAAAACGTTGACCACGTTTCGTTAGGTGCGGCGTCTTTTACTGCTACCACAGGTTAATTCGTAAGTGAATGCGATGATAAGAAAATGTTTGGTTAGGCTGACCTATAAAATGTTATTCCAAAAGCAAATTAGACATGTTATACATCGTTAGAAAGCTTATACTCTCACCTACTGAATAGATGAATAGTCAATCAAGCCAGACTGTACAAAAAAGGGCGACAACGCCATAAACAACACGTGTAGTATTACACACAGCTATTTTGGATGGTACCCATGCATCACAAAGCGCATATATTTCCCAAACGGATTGTCCATGACCACTCAGCCTCAAAAGGGACATCTGTGGGAAAGAAATATATATGTACTCAAAAAGCACAAGCCCAATGTATTGGGAAAGAAATGTATTCAGAGAGCACAGGCCCAATGTATATGGGAAAGGAATGTATTCAAGAGCACCAGCCACCACCTCCATGATGTATTGTACGGACAGCAAAGGAGGGGTGCGCAGTGGACAAAGGTCAACCTGAACCATAAGATTAACAACCTGCAGCAGCAAGCACTTCACACTAAAAATATGTGCAGTAAGAACAAACACGTAATACACATGTAGTATCTACCATGCAAATTAAGCATTTTACGCAAGCATATACGTAGAACGAACGCAAGTTTCTGCCTTTTACGCAAATGTGTCGTCAGAATATATGATTTGTGATAGAAGGGGGAGGGAGATTCAGGTGGGAGACGGGAACCCGCATTTTTAAAAATTAAAGAAGGAAGGGGCTCATAAATATTGGTGTCAAAGAAGTGGGAAATAATGGTGTCAAAAACAGGACATGACCAACAAAAAGAAATAAGTGGGAAGTACTAAGTTTGAGCTCCACAACAGGAGGAGCTAGCAAAAATGGATAAAAGAAGCATTTGGCCCCAGGGAATTTCAGTGTGTGTCTTGGGAATGCTTGGAGAGTGTTAGGAGAACGAATGAATGTATTGTCTTTACTTTGTGAGTGACTATTAATCAATCAAATTCAATCAAATTTTATTTGTATAGCGTATTTTACAACAGTTGTCACAATACGCTTTACAGAAAACCCATAGCCTAAACCCCCACAGGAGCAAGCCTAAGGCAACAGTGGCAAGGAAAAACTCCCTGTGGCAGATGGGGAGAAACCTTGGAAGGAACCAGGCTCAAGGGGGAAACCCATCCTCCTCTGGTCGGCTCAGGGTGCCGACTGGTGACCAGCATGTCAGCCAGTTTATGCACAAGATATGATAGGTGATGTGGCTCAGGTGATGGGTGGGGCCGGGTGGCAGTGATGGGGAACAGCAGGTGGCGGCAGATGTGGGCAGGGTGGAGGCAATGACGAAGGAGGGGCTGGACCGCAGAGGTGGGGGAGACCAGATGACTCTCGAAGCAGTCTCGAGGGTTGGGGCAAGAGCCCCGCCGGCAGCGTGGGGAAGAGGGTGGAAACGGCAATTAGGGAATTTGCAATATAGCAGACAGTGAGTAAAGTGGCAGCGGTATGTACTGGGGGGGACCCTGCCAGGAGTAGAATATGGCTGCATATCTACTAGGACAGGGATGGAGAGCCCATGCAGTCATGAGGGGTAGACAACCACACCCGCCTATCAAGAGCCAGCCCATGTAAAGTTGGGTCACAGCTGATTGACAGGTGACAGTAAGGAAAGGATTGCCACCTACAAAGCTCTATGACTACAGGCTTCTCGCACCCTGTCTCCAGACTACAACTGATTGTAAGCCTGAGCATAGAGGTGCGTTTTTAATCTAGATTTAAATATTGAGACTGTGTCTGACTCCGTTATAAATTTTGGAAGCTGGTTCCACAGTAGTGGGGCCCTGTAGGAGAAAGCCCTACCACCTTTTAGGTTCTTGGAAATTCTTGGGACTACCAAGTAGCCTGCGTCTTGAGATCGGAGTGACCTTGTGGGCTTATAAGGTAGGAGCAGGTTCGATATGTACACAGGTGCACGTCCATGCAGAGCTTTAAAAGTCAGGAGCAAAACCTTGAAGTCTATCCTATGCTTAATGGGTAGCCAGTGAAGCGACGCTAGTACTGGTGTAATGTGCTCATACTTCTTAGTTCTGGTCAAGATACGAGCAGCTGCATTCTGCACAAGCTGGAGACTCTTTAACGAGTTATTAGGGCAGCCAGAAAGCAGGGCGTTACAGTAGTCTAACCTAGACGTAACAAACGCATGGATCAATTTTTCAGCATCCCCAACTGACAGGAAATGTCTCATTTTAGCTATGTTGCGCAGCTGAAAGAAGGCAATTCTGGATATGTTTTTTATATGGGTGTCAAAAAATAGATCAGGATCAATGGTGACACCAAGGTCTTTAACGACCATATTAGGTTCAGCCAAACAACCATCACAGTATCAGGTGAGAGTAGACAATTTCTCCCTTAATATTTTGGGACCTAAAACCAACATTTCAGTCTTGTCTGAATTTAGGAGCAGAAAAATTGACAGCATCCAAACCTTGATATCTACAATACAGGCCTCTCACCGTGAAAGCGGCAGTGCTTCGCCAGGTTTCATTGAAATATAAATCTGGGTATCGTCCGCATAACAGTGGAACTCTACGCCATGTGCCCGGATAATATTGCCAAGTGGTAGCATATATAGCGAGAAGAGTACTGGTCCTAGTACTGATCCTTGTGGAATACCATATTTCATTATTGAGGAGCTGGACTCTTCTTCTTTTAATTTGACAAACTGTTTCCTGTCACATAGGTATGATCCAAACCATGCGAGTGCCTGTCCATGAAGTCCAACACAGGCCTGGAGTCTGTCCAGAAGAATTCCATGGTCAATTGTGTCAAAAGCTGCACTCAGGTCGAGGAGCACAAGAACCGACACAGAGTTACGGTCGGCTGACAGTAGTAAATCATTTGTAACCTTGATAAGTGCGGTTTCTGCACTTAGTTGCTTAGCAACAATTTTCTCCAATAATTTTGTGATAGAAATGGAAGGTTTGAAATAGGTCTATAATTTTCCAATTTATCGGGTTCTAGGTTTGGTTTCTTCAATAATGGCTTAATGACTGGCACTTTTAGTGACTCAGTTACGTATCCTGTGACTAGGGATGTGTTAACGATTTTTAGTATATGCTGGCCTAGTACTGGAAATAGTTCTTTAATCCAGTTTGAAGGAATAGGATCGAGTATACAGGTCGTCGGTTTTGAAGACATAACTAATTCAGATAACTCAACCATGCTAATGGGCGTAAAAAACAGCTTAGTACTGCTGTCTGTAAATCTTCCTGTTGTAACCAGGTGCAGGGCTGTTTATTAACATGAACAGAAATAGTGTATGATGGAGACAGTTTGGAAATCTGGTCTCTAATAGCCTCAATTTTCTGATCGAAGAAGTTCATGAAGTCATTGCTGCTAAGATTGGAGGGATAAGATGAAAACTCTGATGATTGTTTTTTAGTTAATTTATCCACAGTGCTAAATAGAAATTTAGGGTTGTGTCTATTTTGTTCAATTAGTTTTGAGAAAAAGGCAGATCTAGCAGAAGCAAGAGCTTGCTTATACTGAAGAAAGCTGTTTTTCCATGCAAGATGAAATACTTCTAGCTTTGTTGACCGCTATTTTCGCTCTAATTTTCTAGTAGACTGCTTCAGGGCCCGGGTGGTATCGTTATACCATGGAGTGTGCTTTTTCAGACTAGGGTTTCTTCTTTTAAGGGGGGCAACAACAACAAGAGTGTTCCTGAGGGTAAGGGTTAGCTAGTTAGTCAATTGGTCCAGAGCGGCTTCATCAGCATTTTCATCAGCCTTTTCTTCTGTGGAAAGGAATGACTCCGGAAGCATATTTAAAAACTTTGGAATAACCTCAGGGTTTACTGATCGGCTGTAGTAATGTCTAGGCTCTGATACAGGAGGATTTGATGCCTTAATATTGAACGTAATGAGGAAATGATCTGATAGTATAGGGTTATGAGGTGTGATGGTAAGATTTACCACAGTAATACCATGGGACAAAACTAAGTCTAAGGTATGGCCACGGTAGTGAGTAGGCTCACAAACATTCTGTACAAAAGCAATGGAATCAATAATAGAGGCAAAAGCTGTTCCTAGGGGGTCACCATTTTTATCCACATGTATGTTGAAATCACCAACAATTATGACCTTATCTGCTGAAATTGCAAGGTGTGATAAAAACTCAGCAAATTCCCTTAAGAAATCAGAGTAAGGCCCAGGTGGCCTGTAAACAGACACAAGAAAAAAGGATTGCCCGCTAGCACTTTTATTAGCTAGATCGGGCTGTACACAGTTAGTAATAAGAACTTTAAAAGAAGAGAACATATATCCATGCTTAGGCGCTAGACTCAATAGGGACTGATAAATAGCTGCAACGCCTCCCCCTCTGCCTGATGGAAGTGACACCTGAGTACCTATGAAACCCACAGGAGACGCTTCATTAATTGCAACATATTCATCAGGTCTTAGCCAAGTTTCAGTCAGACATAATACATTGAGATTATGGTCTATTATCAATTCGTTGACAAGATCTGCTTTTGGAGTGAGTGATCTAACATTTAATAGTCCAATTTTTAAGGATGATTCACTATGAATAATAGCAGCGTGCCGTATTTTTATGACAATTAAGTTATCCACATCAATTCCACGGTTAGCTTTACGTTTGGCATAGATGCGTGGAACAGACACAGTCTCAATATAACATATTAGATTCTAGTTTAAGAATATTAATTAAAGTGGCTTTTGAAATACTATCTGTTAGCTAGCTCTGAAACGCACCTTGCAGACAGAGGCGTAGGGCCATATGTCTGGGACACAGGTATAAAGAAACGAGCAGGCAAAAACATAAGGTTAGAAGCCTGCGGCCTGGCCGGGGCCCTGATGGAGTGTCAGGATCTGGCCTTATTAAGACTAACAGCTATGTTGTTCGATAGGACACGAGAACCTCTCCAGCTCGGGTGGAGTCCGTCTCTCTTCAATAGGCCAGGCCTTCCCCAGAAATCAGGCCAATTGTTAATAAAGCCTATGTCACTAGATGAGCACCACTCCGGGCTCGTGACGGAAGTGACGCTTGGGACGAGCGTGATCTGTTGAGCGGTGTGGTGTTTGGCGGAGCGAAGTTCAAACAGTTTATGGCTTTTGTTTTGTTTTTCTTTTGACTGTTAGGTGTGGACACTTTGGATTAGGATTTAGAGAAGCACGAGCGCATCCTGGCTTGGGGTTTCCAGCCGGGGTTAGCCATGTAGAAAGACCTTTAAAAGGTTTAAAATAGGGAAAAGTTCAAGCCCCTACGCAGTTCTGTGATTTTGCTGGTGGTTGGTGTTCGCTCTGGTCTTTTTTTTTTTTTTTTTTGGGTTTACTTTGTTTGTTTGTTGGTCTGGCTAGTATTAAAAAGTATAAAGAAAGGTGTACTACTTTGGTAGCCGATGGCTACGGGAAAGGGTGCTGGGGCTGAGGGAGGTGCGTGGAAGATGGCGGGTAAGGGAAGCCAGAAGAGGGTAGCATCGAGTGAAAGACCTGAGGTATCAGAAGTATCTGGGGAAAATAAAATGAGAAAAATTAGTAATTCTGAAGAATATGTTATGTTGTTTAAAGTCAAAGACCAGAAACAGGGAGATGGAGGATTTAGGGCATTAAATCCCCTAAGAGTTACATCCGCTTTGGAAACTCAGATCGGTAAGGGATTCCAGGCCAAGATATTGTCAAATGGGCTGTTGAGAGTGTGTTGCAAAGATAAAAAACAATATGATAGCGCTAAGGAGGTGGGGAAGTTGGTAGTGAAGGTTGAGAGCGTGGTTCCCAGAGATAGACAGGGACTCAAAGGAGTAATTTATGGTGTGTACGCCGGCCTATCTGAGAAGGAAATCTTAGACAACATTAAGGGTGGCCGAGTGATCGAAATCTTTAGATTCAAAAGTAAGGAGGGAGGCAATGGGAACCCGCCAGTCCTGCTAACGTTTGCAGACAGTGCGCTGCCAGAAAGAGTGTATATTGGAAGCATGGCGTATCGTGTAAAGGAATACGTAAGACCACCGTTGCAATGTTATAACTGCCAGAGGTTTGGGCACATTGCTAGCTCTTGTCGGGGCAAGCGTAGATGCGCGAAGTGTGGGGAAGATCATATAATCCAAGAATGTAAGGCAGAGGCCCCCAAATGTTGTAACTGTAGAGGGGTCATGCGGCAGCGTTCCGTGGATGTGAGCACTTTGTCCAAGCCAGGCGAGTCCAGAATGTGAAAGAGCAGCACAAAGTTTCGTATGCAGAGGCAGTTAAAAGAGTGGATAGAGAGCGGGGACTCGGGAACTTAACGACAAACAGTGCAGTGTTGGGGAGCCAGCCCGCTAGTCCAACTTTACCACAATATCCCCCTGATATGTTGATATTGAGCAGAGAATCTTTGCTAGCTTTCATTGTTGATGTGTTGGTAGGTGCAAAAATAACAAGCAAGAAATCGGACATTATTAAAATTGTGGTTGATGCAGCTGAAAGGTTTCTTGGTTCGAAACAGTTTTTACCGGAAAAATTACATGAGTACATGACGAAGAAACAACATATAGGTAACTCACAGTTGACAACTGACAATATGGAGGAGTTGTACGTGCACGACGATACTGGGGATTAATGTTTGATATTCTTCAATGGAATGCCCGGAGTCTTATAGCAAACGGCCAGGAATTAAAGAGATTTGTCGACACATTTAAAAAGAAACCTGAACTGACATGTATCCAAGAGACGTGGTTAAAGCCCTGCCTGGATTTTGTAATTCCGGGGTATGTATGCTTGAGAATGGATAGGTCTGATAGATCAGGCGGGGGGTGTGCAACTTTTATTAAGTTAGGAGTCCAGTATAGGAGGCTTGAAATACGCCCTAATCTTGAGTGTTTGGCGGTGGAAGTTTGGAGTAGCCATAGTTCTATAACTATTATGAATTTTTATAATCCTTGTAAGCGTTTGGCATTGTCAGAGTTTGATGAGATCATGGAACGTGTAAGATATCCTATTATATGGGTTGGGGACTTTAATGCTCATAACCCTCTATGGGGCAGTGATAGCAAGGACATCAATGGAATAGTTGCAGAAGAGTTCCTGGATAAATATGATTTGGTAGCGATAAATGATGGAAGGCCAACCAGGTATCATATTTTAAGGAATACTTGCAGTCACATAGACTTAACTATTGCTTCTTCAAACTTAGCCAGAATAGGGAAGTGGGATGTTATGGATGGACATCTATTGGGCAGTGATCATTATCCAATTGTATGCAGTTTCGGTAGAAATCTGAGAATAGAAGTGGAAGAGAGAGTTCCCAGATACAATTTCTCTCAGGCTAAATGGGATGAATTTCAGGAGAGGGCTCAAAGTTTAGTAGAAGAGATAGATAGTGAGGGCTCTGTAGACAATTGGAATGCTTCTCTCAGTAAGATGATCCATAAGGCAGCCTGTGGCACTATTCCTATGAAGAAGAATCCCAGATCTCGTGCATTGGTTCCTTGGTGGAACAAAGAGTGTGACAAAGCTGTAAGAAACAGAAATCATATAGGAATCATTTCCTATATATAGGGCATATAGGAAATTAAGGAAACATCCAATGCTGTGTTATGCAGTGGAATATAAGAGATTAAGGGCAGTAACAAGAAGAGTAATTAAAAATGCAAAAAGAAATAGTTGGAGAAGATATTGTGGAACACTAGGCCCTGAGACTCCTGTAAGGCACCTGTGGGCAGCGGTACACAGAATGTCAGGATTGTATAAAAGAAAACCAATTCCGGTTTTACAGAATGGCGAGGTAGAAGCAGTATCCGACAAAGGAAAAGCTGACATGTTTGTTGATGTCTTTCAAGCAGTGCATAGATCTGGGAATTTGGGAGTTGAGAGAGGTATGAAGAGGAGCAATCTGATGTTAGCTAATCAGTGGAAGCTGGATAGGAGTTCAGAAAATGACAATCCAATAAATTTGTTTTTTACTATGAAAGAAGTGAGGGATGCCATTTATTCTGGTGCAAACACTACTCCTGGGAGAGACGGGCTGTCTTATGAATTATTCAAACATTTGGATGAGTTAGTTCTTGAAGAAATTCTAGCTTTGTTTAACTCGGTGTGGGCAGAGGGATGTCTACCTAGGGACTACGACTGCATGTTTCCATTCCTTATCTTGAAACCAGGAAAAGATGCATCTGACCCCAGTTCATATCGGCCTATAGCATTAACATCAGTGCTTTGTAAAATCATGGAAAGGATGATTACCAATAGGCTTGTTTATTTTTTAGAAAGTAAGGGACTTTTTGCCAATTTCCAAAACGGCTTCAGAAATGGGAGGTCAACAATGGAGTCAGTCACAGTTCTAGACCAAGATATTAAAAAGGCATTTGATAGTAAAGAAATAGTGGTAAGTGTATTTTTGGATATTGAGAAAGCCTATGATTCCTTGTGGAAGGAGGGACTAATGATTAAAATATATGATTTAGGAGTTAGAGGTAGAATGTTCAATTGGATCAAAGATTTTCTAATGAAAAGAACAATACAAGTACAAGTGGGTGGGAAAAGCTCAAAAATCGTTGAAATAGGAAATGGTACCCCACAAGGAAGTGTAATTAGCCCAGTCCTATTTAATATAATGATAAATGATATATTTAGTAACATTGGAAGAGGGTTTGGACAGTCTTTATTTGCAGATGATGGTGCCATTTGGAGAAGAGGAAGAAATGCAGAGTTTATTTTAAAACAAGTCCAAAAGGCTCTAGTTTCTGTAGAAGAATGGGCAGACAAATGAGGTTTTAAAATCTCAGCTGCAAAGTCTAAATTTATGATATTTGGTTTTAGAAGAAAGTTACCTAACCTAGGACTGCACATGTATGGATCTTCACTGGAGAGAGTGAAAGACTTCAAATTTCTGGGAATTTGGTTTGAAGAGCGAATGACCTGGGCTGTTCATACAGCAAGAGCACTAGCAAAAGGCGAAAAAGTGTTAAATGTCATGAGAAGTCTGGCTGGATGTGACTGGGGGGCAGAGAGAGAGACTATGCATTTAATATACCAGGCAATGATAAGATCTGTACTTGACTATGGGTGTTTTGTTTATGGTGCAGCTGCCAAGTCGGTGCTTGGGAAATTAGACATTCTACAGAGCAAGGCATTGAGACTCTGCTGTGGGGCTTTTAAAACTTCCCCAATTCCTGCACTGCTTATTGAAATGGGAGAAATGCCCTTATACTTAAGGCGTATTAAGTTGGGGCTGCAGTACTGGGTAAAACTAAGTGGAGCTAATCAAACACTCCCAACCAGGTGTCTTTTACAAGGGTCATGGGATCCGGGTGGCAAGACTAAAAGGAAACCATTTTTTGACAATGTAAATCAGTGGGCCAGTAAATTGGGAATGGAGCAGGAAAGCACAGCAAATCATACGGGCTGGCTACCGGTACCTTTTTGGTTAATGCAAGAGCTGGACATTGACCTCACTTTCCTACAAGAAAAGGACAGTAGTGGGATAGTTTCAAAAATAGAACATTACCTTAACAGAGAAATGGAATCGTATTTGAAAGTTTTTACAGATGGTTCTAGGGACCCAGAGAGTGGGAAAGCAGGATTTGGACTGTATTTGGCTCAGTTTGGTCTTAGGATTGAGCGGCGTGTCACTAATGGAAGTTCTGTCTTCACAACAGAACTACTGGCAATTCTTTGGGCTTTGTGGTGGACAGAGGATGTAAGACCAAAGAAAGTCCTCATTTGTTCGGACTCAGCAGCTGCTCTGATGGCTATAAGAGGACTTAAATCAAAAGCTCGGCCTGACCTTGTTAATGAGATTTTATCTGTTTTGTTCAGAATTGGGAAATCTGGGTGCGAAGTCAAGTTCTGCTGGGTTCCTGGGCATACTGGAGTTGAGGGAAATGAAATAGCTGACGCTATAGCAAAGGCAAGTCTTAAGAAAGGAGACATAGATGTAAATATATCCCTGGGAAGGGTGGAACTAAGAGGAAAAATCAAGGAGGATGTTGAAAGAGAATGGCAGGGATTATGGGAAAAGGAGACTAAAGGAAGACACTATTTTTATTTCCATCCTCAGATTAAAAAACCCAGTTGTTGGTCGGGAACCCGAAGAGATTCAGTTAAAATTAGCAGACTGAGGCTTGGACACTGTGGGTTAAATCATTACTTGCACATTGTAGGAAAACATCCAACAGGACTATGTGAGTGTGGTAACCCAGAAACAGTCAAGCATGCTCTCCTGGAGTGTGGCAAGTATAAAGCAGAGAGGGAAACTTTCTATAAGAGATTGTCAGACCTAGGAGTAGTCGCATTCTCCATTAAATCTTTGTTTGGCCAAAGCGAGAACCACCAGCTGATCACCAATACAGTTTTACAGTTCCTGCATGAGTCAGGGCTGTATATGAGAGTATGAGCGGCAATTGTTAAAGTTCTATCCTGAGGAGGGCAGTAATACGCCTAGTTGCGTCTACACTGCCGGAAACAGACAAGAAGAAGAAGAAGAAGACGAGCACCACTCCGACAGCCAGAGATTTAGCGAAGATAGCCTACTGTAGACCTCATCGCTCCTACGAGCTGGAAGCAGGCCAGAGCAAATTACTTCCCGACACATCTTTTTAGCCATTGCACACACCGATATAAAATTATTTTTGGTTACCTCCGATTGCCTCAATCGGATGTCGTTTGTGCCGACGTGGATAACAATCCTAGAGTATTTACGTTTACTTTTAGCCAGCACTTTTAAATTTGCCTCAGTGTCGGTGGCTCTGGCCCCAGGAATACACTGTACTATGGTCCCTGGTGTCTCTAATCTCACGTTTCTCAAAATACTATCCCCTATGATCAGGGCTTTCTCAGTAGGTGTGTTACTGAGTGGGGAATATCGGTTGGAAACGCGAGTTGGGTGGTGCTCGGCGGCCCTGGGCCGGCAACTATGTTTCTTTGGTGCCGTGATAAAATCGTCCTGCAGCAAGGACACTGGCGGCGGAGAAACACTCGCATCTAAACTAGCATCCGGCTCGGGTAAAAGGGAGTCTAAGAAAGTCTCACTCTTCTGAATCTGATATAAAGTCCGGATGCGCGTCTCTAACTCAGCTATTTTCTGTGCCAATTCTAAATTAAGCTGACACTTAGAACAAGTACCATTACTAGTAAAATTGGCAGCAGAGCTAAGACTAACCATGCAACAAACTATGCAGGGAATGGAAGCCATGATGCGCTCTTACCGTATTTTCTTTAGTTGTTCGCGTCGTTCGGTTTACAATTTAATTTGGCGAGTAATCCGGAGAAAGTAGTATATGATGCTTACTTAAGCCGCGTTTCCACCAAATTACCCGGAACTTTTAGTCCCAGGAACTACTTTTCCAGGAACTAAAAGGTTCCTTCAAACAATGGTTGCCTGCGTTTCCACCGCGGTCTAAAGTTCCGCGAAGATTAGGCAAATTAGCCCACTGACGTATGAAAAAGCGAAGTTGTCGTCGGCCCATCTGTCCTATGATTTCTTCTGTAACCCCATACTACCACCGAAGTAGCCTACATTATTTTCTAATAACCGGGACAGCCCGGAGGGGTTTATTCCACTTATATACAACGGGTTACCAACAATGACTATATATGGTTACTTTTGTATTTATTGATGTTTATCGATTTAATCACCTGGAATTGAAATATTCTTCTGCAGCCGTTTGGGCATATTTTACCGTTGTCAAGCAAAACTGTCGTTGGCAGTTGAACTTGGACCGTTGTTATGCAACAAATAGGATATAACAGGCCGATAGTCAGATTGTAACTGTTTTATATATCCTCTCGAACACATTCATTATGTTTTTATGCGAACATTCACTTTCAGGTCTTGACATCCGAGGCGACAGAATGCATTCACATTTCCAGTATAACTGGCAACAACAGCAGAAAACATGCACACGTTGTAAACAATTTGCTGTTTTATTACTTTCTCATCGTCAATTCCATATAGGCTAATCGCAAAATGACAAGAATAGAACGAAAACTCGGACTTGCGTGAAAATTTTAATTAGCAGTGGTACAGCCACCGTTTGCTCTCCTTCGAAGTTACTGCTAGCCGAGCAGCGAAGTGTGCCCTCCAGATGCGAACCATGCACCATAAATTAGCCCATAGTCTTCCTGGTCTTTTTGTGGAATTGAAGAATGGCAGAGTAAAATCACGGCAGTCTGAAAAAGCTAAAGGGACGACTACTAGAATTAACCTGTTATTTTACCATGACAAAAAGTGCGGAAGGTGATTTCCAGTTTGCTTTTACTGCATCACCAATGTGAATTACGCAGAACTACCGCATACCTCACATAACTGTATCAAACGTTTTGAGTCAATTACAACGGGCTAACAAAGAAAATCCGGAAGAAAATATTCAGCAACCGAATTAATCCGTTTGAATGTTTTGGTACGCAATATGCTGTCCCAGCACGAATGCTTAGCATTTTATAAAACGAATACTAAAGCAAGAAAAGAACAGAAGAGCACACGTTATAATTCAAAGACGTTGGCAGGCTATAACCAAAACTAGGCTACTGCGCCGCATAACATACAAGTTTGATTTGAAGTTATTATGAAAATAAATCGGTTTGCGGCTGCATATTTTTAAACATGGCGGTTGAAAATAAACACAAAAAAATGCTGCGAGTACTCGACCAATCAGAAATGTTCAGCGCTGCAAGCTCCACCCAAAAGGTTCCTGTACTTTCGGAAAGTACTACCCCCCGAGCAGGAACTTTTTGGGGGTAAAATAAAGCCCCCGGAACTAAATTTAGACCCTAGTTCCTGCGGTGGAAACGCACTGAGTTCCTCAAAAGGTTCCTAGTTCCGGGGTAAAGTTCCTGCGGTGGAAACGCGGCTTTAGGTTTTGTTTAAACGCAAAAGCCCAAGATAGTGTCGATACACACTTGAAAGCACGACATTAGCCTGTAACAAAGTTTTTCGAACTCCTCGCTCTTTCAACCACAGACAGGAGACCACCTGTCTGTGGTTGAAAGCCTGTCTATTAGTTGTACTGAACTGCGCAGATCAGCCCGGGTTCTTGTATGTAATCTTTGATTCACTAACAATAAACCCAGTTGCATCAGACTCAGAGAAGTGTGCATACTTTGAAGAAGTATTCAACAGGGTGGAGGAGAGTGACCTCGGCATTCCTGGCCCAAGCCGGGGCCCGTTTTCTCCTGCCCACACATCTCTGCGCGTAAAACCAATGGTAAGGTTGTATATTTATTAAATATTAGTCCCAGATATTGACTGTAGAATGACATGGTATCATTTTTAAAAACTTTTTCTCGTTTATTTTGTTATTTAGTGAGCAGTGTTTTCACTGCTGTATTGGCATATCTTAGGGCTGTTGGGCAAATAATTTCTTCACATAATTCATTCTTCATTGTTATTAGTCTGTGTTCCCATATCCTTGAAGATGGCAGAAATTAAGCCACTACTCAATAAACAAAATTTGGATCCCACTGTTGTACTAAAGCTGTTAATAGCTAGTCTAAAACAGCCAAAACCAAAAAGTCTGTCTATCAAGACTATTGCCTATTACTTGCCTACAACTTTGGTCATGAGCCAATCAACTGAGCTAGCTAGCAATCATACTAACTTGGCAGAGAACTTCACACATGGCTAGCAACAATAATTATATTTATTATTTATTCTTTTGTTAATTTTTATAATTTGCCTAATTTTAAATATTTTACCTTTTTTGAACAACTGCTCACCCCTGCCACCCTGGTAAAATTGACTATACTGCTGGATGTTTTACTAAAGGACCTTTCAGCCAGTAGTCATCTTGTCACACACCGCGACACACCCCTCTCTGAACAGAAGAGTTGGACACAGGGAGATACGAGAATCCGGGAGTTTCTGGTCTTTATTTAACACTGTTAAGAGGGAGAGACTCAAGTCTCTAAAAAACAAACAAAACAGCTTCGCCCTTCACCCTCATGGGATTGGGGTAAAACTAATGAAGAAACACAACAAACTAACTAAACTGCGCACACTTTCCAGCCTTTACCCGTGCTGGTTCGTTCCTCTCTCTCTCTCTCTCTCTCTCTCTCTCTCTCTCTCTCTCTCTGTCAATTCAATTCAATTCAAAGTGCTTTATTGGCATGACAAATATAGGCACTTGTGTTGCCAAAGCAGTGGTTATAACATACAACTATATACAATGAATCTGTTATATAAAAAATATAAAAATATATACAAAAACATCAGTAAGTGGTAGGTGTTAGGTGTGTGTGTGTGTGTCTGACTATCTGTGTGTTGTGTGTATGAGTGAATGTTATGTGTGTGCTTGTACGCGTGTATGCTGTGTGTAAATGTGCGCATGAGGTGGTCACACATTGTCCCTCAGATTATGGCAAGATAACACAAAGGACATTTCTGGATTATTTTTTGGTATTATTGGTTGGTATTTTTTGGTAGAATTTTTGGCGAATTTGGTCAAATTTTGTGCATTCCATTAGGAAGTGTTTTTCCGTTTCAATTTGGTTGCCTTTGCATTGTTGGCACAATCTTTTTTCTTCTGGCAACCATGATTTTCTGTGCCTGCCAGTTTCTATGGCTAAGTGGTGCTCGCTGAGTCTGTACCTCGTCAAGGTGGTTCTCAGTTTTTTGTCAGTAACTGTGGTCAGGTAGTTCGCTACAGCATACTGTCTTTTTAGGACCAAATAACATTTCATTTTACTTTGCAATTTAGTTTTAGTTTCCCAGTAGGTTATATAATTCTGTTTCAGCTGTGTTGCAATTTGGTTTATTCTAATTATGTTTGTAGATTTGTTCTGATCCTGAGCAGGTGAGGTGTTAGTGTGTGTTAGTGTATGTGGGGAACTAAGGCTCAGGACCAGCTGAGTGAGGGGATTGTTTGCTTTGCTCAACTCTTGGTATTGCAGGGCTTTGTATTGATGTGAGTGGGGGTCACTTTGTTTTAGGTGCTTCCAAAATTTGATTGACCTTTTTTGTATTTTGATAAGTAATGGGTATTGGCCTAATTCTGCCCTGCATGCATTGTTTGTTGTGTTTCTATGTAATTTCAGGATATGTTTACAGAATTCTGCATGCAGGGTTTCAATTGGATGTTTGTCCCATTTTCCAAATTCTTGACTGATGAGTGGACCCCACACTTCACTGCCATAAAGAGCAATTGGTTCGATTACAGCGCCAAAGATTTTAAGCCAAATTCTAATTGGAATCTCTACACAAATTTGTCGTTTTATGGCGTAGAAGGCCCTGCGTGCTTTCTCCCTTAGTTCATTCACTGCAATGTTGAAGTTTCCTGTAGAACTGATTTTTAGCCCTAAATAATTGTAATTTGAGGAATGTTCAATGTAGTGTGTTCCTAACATGAATTTGTGTTTTGTTCCCTGAGATCTGGATCTTTTTTGGAATGTCATAATTTTAGTTTTGTTAAGGTTTACTGCCAGGGCCCAGGTCTGGCAGTATTGTTCTAGCAGGTCTAGGCTTTTCTGTAACCCCTGTTCACTGGGGGAAAGGAGAACCAGGTCATCTGCATAGAACAGGCACTTGATCTCTGAGTTGTGTAGAGTGAGACCAGGCACTGCAGCTTTTTCTAATATGTTTGCCAATTCATTAATATAAATATTGAAAAGAGTTGGGCTAAGGCTGCAGCCCTGTCTCACTCCACGTTCCTGAGAGAAGAAATTTGTTCTTTTGTTGCCAATTTTTATGCCGCATTTGTTCCCTGTATACATTGATTTTATTAGATCATAGGTTTTACCCCCTACACCACTTTCAATAATTTTGTAGAATAACCCTTGATGCCAAATAGAATCAAATGCTTTTCTAAAATCAATGAAGCAAGCAAATATTTGTTTTTTGTTTTGGGTTACATATTTCTCAATTAGGGTGTGTAGGGTGTAAATGTGATCAGTTGTGCGGTGATTTGGTAAAAATCCAATCTGACTTCTTCTCAAGACATTGTGTTTAGTAAGGAAGGTTAAAAGTCTAGAATTTATGATACTGCAAAGAACCATCCCCAGATTACTGTTCACACAGATGCCTCGGTCATTGTTTGGGTCAAATTTATCTCCATTTTTGAATATTGGTGTTATAAGCCCATGGTTCCAGATGTCAGGGAAGTAACCTACACTCAGAACCAAATTGAATAATTTTAGGATGGCCAGTTGAAATTTCGTGCTTGTGTATTTTAGCATCTCATTTAAAATACTGTCAGGTCCAGATGCTTTTTTAGGTTTCAATTTTTTAATTTTATCTTTAAGCTCTTGTTCAGTAATCGAGAAGTCCAATGGATTTTGATTATCTTTAATAGCCAATTCAAGTTCCTGCAATTTTTTATTTATATGGTTTTTGTCAGGATTTGCTCCTAATTCCACTTTTTTAAAAAGTGTTTGAAAATGGTTTGTCCAAATATCCCCATCTTGTATCGCTAACTCTTCTTGTTGTGATTTTTTCAGATTTTTCCATCGGTCCCAAAATTGATTTGTATTTATTGACTCCTCAATTTCTGCCAGTTGCTTTTGAGTATATTGTGCCTTTTTGTTTCTGAGTGTACGTTTATATTGCTTTAGTGCTTCACAGTAAAGAAGGCGTATATTTGAGTTATTTGGGTCTCTGTGTTTTTGATTCGACAATTTTCTTAGTTCTTTTCGGAACTTGGTCTTGGTCAAACCATTTGTCCTCTTTTTTGAGTTGAGGTTTCAGTTTATTTTTCATTTTTAATTGTGATTTTTCTGCTGTTTTTTCAAAGATAGCATTGACATTTTTTACTGCCAGATTGACTCCTTCTATACTGTGAATATTTGGGTTGTCCAGAAAGGTGTCTAAAAGTGTTTGAATTTCTTGATCTCGAATTGCTTTCTGGAATTCTTCTTCACTGTTTTGAACCCATCTGTATGATTTTCTTATATTTAACAGCTTACTGGGCTTTGTGTGTGTAGTGTTGTTAATTTCTGTCCTTTTGAAAATCACAGTAATTTGACTGTGGACAGACAGAGGGGTTAGAGGCTTAACAGTGAATGCTCTGAGAGAGAAAGGGTCTAAATCTGTTATCATATAATCTACTGTACTATTCCCAAGGTGAGCAAAATGTGTATCTTCCTAATGAATCCCCTCGTAACCTACCGTTGACGATGTACAGACCCAGACTTCGACAGAGTTGTAAGAGTTCTTTTCCATTTTTGTTGATTACATGATCATGGTTGTTTCTGTGGGAATAGGGAGAATTGTTAATAAAGGGCATTTTTTTAGTTATATAGTAATCTCCCTGTGTGCTGGTAAAATCAAGTTGTGTTCCTGTTCTTGCATTCAGGTCCCCGCATATGAGCACATTTCCCTGGGCCTGGAAATGGTTTGCCTCTCTTTCTAATTCAGGGAACATATCTTCTGTGTAGTATGGGGACTCTGAGGGAGGGATGTATATGGCACAGAGAAATACATCTTTTTCTGAAAGAATAAGGCCTTTCTTTATTTTAATCCATAAATAATGTTTGCCAATTTTTAAGGGATCTATAAAATTGTGTAATTTTGATTTGTACCAGATTATTATTCCCCCTGAGTCCCTGCCCTGATGTATAGTGCTAATCTTTTGGGAGGGTATGATGATCTCTCTATAGTCTGGGGGACAGTGGGTGACCATGGCTGCCTTACACCATGTTTCCTGCAAGATGATAATATCATTTTCTTTTATGCTGTTTTGGAAATCATGGTGTAAGGTCTTTAGTCCGAAGGCTGATGATTTCAGACCTTGGATGTTCCACATACTGATTGTAAATGAAGTCATATTAAATAAATTAACATTTTTTGTTTAAAATGAGATAAACCAGTAAAAACATTTGTAACTATAATAGTGATAATTCAAAAACTTCTAGGGTGTATTATTACATCTCTTCTCCTCTTTATGGAGACGTGTGAGTATGCATAATATACATATACATATATACACATATACATACGTACATATATATATATATATACGCATTTAAGCATACTCACATATACCTATGTGTACATTATGTATTTATATATATTTATACATGTATATTTTTTTACTTAATCTGTTTAAATCAATTTATTGCAGATGTATTGCAGCAATTGTTTTATTTCACCAATCTCCAGTGTGTCCTGTTGTCCTGTGAGGGCTTCAGCATAGCTGTGTTGCTGCTGCTGCTGCTGCTGTGGGGCGGGTCCCTGATGCAGTGGGGATGCTCTAGGCGTAGTGGCTGGGGATGTGGCGTGGGCCGGTCCGGGTTGAGGTCGGTGGTGGGCTGGTCCTGGTGGAGGTGGGTGGTGAGCTGGTCTGGGTGGAGGTGGGCGGTGGGCTGGTCCTGGTGGAGGTGGGCGGTGAGCCTGTCCAGGTGGAGGTGGGCGGTGAGCTGGTCTGGGTGGAGGTGTGCAGTGAGCTGGTCCGGGTGAAGTTGGGCGGTGGGTTGGTCCGGGTGGAGGTCGGTGGTGTCCAGGTGGAGGTGGGCGGTGGGCGGGCCTGGGTAGGCTGTACTGGTGTACTTGGTATCCTGGCGGAGAGTGGAGTCTCAGGAAACGTCTGTGGGTGGGTGGGGTTCTGATGGGTGTGCAGTAGCTTGGGGGCTCTTCTCTGTATTCCCTCGACGAGTGAATGTACCTGCCTAGTGCTACATCTTTCAGTGTTCTGGCAAACTGGCTGACTGCATCCTTGTTTAGGTGTATGTGATCATATAGGACCTGGGGTGAGATGGTGGGGTGGTGAGCCAGGTGCACATTAGGTAGGAGAGCACATCCTCTGGAGATGTCAGTATTTACTCTCAGAATGGTGGCCGGGTGGATGTCCTTACGGGGCAGCAGAGTAGAAATGATGATTTTGGAGTTGGGGAAGGCCTCCGTGGCCCGCTCTGCTACTCTGCACACCAGCCCTCCAACTCTCTCTTGCTCTGATCTTAGGTCGTTGGTGCCAGTGTGAATTATTATGTGCGTAGGTGTACCAAATTCTGGGTCTGAGAGTATTCGGAATGCGTCCTGCGTTTTCGGACACCAAAATTTTGTTGCTCTCCATCCTGGAAAGAGTTTTTGCTCCTGCAGAAATTTTCCATTGGAGTCAATGAGGATAGCTATATCTGTGTATGTGTGTGGTGCTGTAGGATTAGGTGCAGGGCTCTGTTGGCTGGGTGTTTCAGCAGCCTGTATGCTGGGGGCTGCAAGGGTGCTGGGGTCAGAGGAAGGGGCAGCATTACCCTCTGCAGCAGTTTGGCTTTTTGGCTCGGGGGGGCTGGGTGTGGACTGGAGCTGCTCAGTGTGAGGGGGATTTAGGGGGCCAGGGAGAGAATGTATCTCTGCTCTTAGAGTCTCTATCATAATATCTCTCTGGTGTATCTCTTGTCTGAGCCCCACCAGCTCTCTCCTCATCTCGTCTTTTACCTCTGCCAGTTCTCTTTTTAGTGCCTGTCTGTCCTGGAACAAGAGCTCATTTTCCCCTTTCAGCTCCTGTACTGATGCCTTCAGCTGGTTTTTAACTTGGCTGAGCTGCTCTTTAAGGAACTCAGTGCTTGTGTTTGAGGTAATGTGAGCCTGCACGCGTTCTCTCAGCTCCACAAGTTCCACCTCCATTAGGGAGAGGCTGTCTCTCATCTGGGCTACCTTGGTGTTGATGCGCGGGGTTGGGGGAGGGGTGTCAGTTTGCGGGGCTTTGCTCTCTGTAGTGGCAGTGAGGCTTTGAGGAAGCTCTGTTTCTCCCTCTGTATTGTGTGCCCCAATAGTCAGATTTCTGTGTTCTGCTCTCTCACACTCTGCCTGGCTTTTGAGGGAGTCAAAGGTGTTTTCAAAGGCCATGAGGGCAGCCTCACTTCCTTGCACCATTACTGTGCCATTCTGATATATATTAACAGTCAATTGTCTGTTTTCTGTGGTCTTTTCACTGTCCTCAAACATATATATCTGACGTCCTTTGCAAATTCCCCTTTTTGTGACATATTTATAATGTTTGCAGAGAGCTGAATGCCATGCTGATGTGTACTCTGTATAGAACAGCAAGTTTGTAATTACATCTTTTCCCTTAATTTGACTGCAGTCTTTAAACAGGGTCTCTGGATTCTCTCTCTGGATTTTTTGCTTGTATTTCATTCTGCCACTCTCTGTATGGATCTCTGGTGGGAACTGAAAGGGCTGGCTGGCTACTGCTGCTGCTGCTCCTGCCATTTTGTTACAATGTATCACACAATACAGGCAGCTCAACTATCCAATCAGAGGAAGGGCCAACTGTCAAAACTCACACAACTGTCAATTTTCCCAGCTAATGTTAGCTGATTAGCTAGCTGTCATAGGTACAGTCTGGATTTTTATTACTATAAACTTATGGATGTATTAATTAATATCACTTATTCTCTCAGGATCTTTTGGATTTTGGTTGCCTACCTCCAGTGTGGGGGGTGGTACACAGATCTGCCTTGGGTTATCCCCAAAAACAGCCCCTGCTGTCCTTTTTTGTTGGTGAATGTCCTTGTTTTTTATTTTAAATAAAAATAATACGAAGAATTTCTCTTCCTTCAGAAAATTATCTCCCTTGTTGTCCAGATGTCCTGCAAATGGTTGTCTTACTTGTATTGTCCTTTACTTGTCTTTTTGGTCCTCTTTGCTCTCTCTCTCTCTCTCTCCTTTCTTGGTCACGGACGCCTACTGGGAATAAAGCACACTTTAAATACCTGGATTAATTATGGACGCACTCCAGGTGCGTGTGCCTACTTAACCAGTAATCCTGGTCCTCAGATTGCCCCAAACCTCTCCCACAAACCAAGCCCTGCCACACATCTGTTGTCAGAATGGTCCCATTGTGCAATGTCCAGCAGAGTACAGAATTGGGGCTACAGTACATCCAAGGCTTTCTGACACTCAGCACAAACTTTCTCTATTTAATATGCACACAGTCTGGACCTTAGACGTCACATATCCAGAGAAATTGTGGACAAATTATGGGTAAATCTTATGCAATTTGCTCAAAAACTTTGTAATTGCCATATAGCCCAATATACAATTATTATGACATTAAGTTGTAATTTCCACAGATCTCCAAATTGCTGCAGGAAAACATTTTCATGTTAGGTGTGCAGTGTCAGCGTTGTTTTAAAGCTGTTATTGTTAAATTGTTTTAACAATATTAAAATAATTCAATATTGTTCTAAATGGTTTTAGAAATTGCAGCACTTTTTATATGGAGTCCCACCATTTCAGGGTTCCAAAACATTTGATTAGTCTGGTGTGTTCAATTGCTTAGTGCAGGCATAAGAGATCTTTCAGTATCTAGTCTTGATTCTTGGCTCTTGATATCCAGTGTGCCAGTGAAAGCCAAGAAGCAAAGTCTTAGGAATAAGAAAAATTGTCACAAAAAAAAATAGGTGAAACCATAGGTTTACCAAAATCAACTGTTTGGAACATCATTAAGAAGGAAAAGAGTTTGGTATTTGGAAGGGACCTTGTAGGCCAAGGAGGACCTCTACAGTTGATGACCACATTACATAAAATGTCTTAGTAAGGTGTTGGGCCACCTTACTAAGTGGCAGTAAATGTGGCAGGCATACATGCTGAAACAATAACAACCCCAGCACCATGTTTCACAAATGAGGGATCTTGGATCTTGGGAAGTTCCTTTTTTTCCCTCCACATTTCGCTCTTGCCATCACCCTGATACAAGTTAATCTTGGTCTCATATGTCCACAAAACCTTTTTCCAGAACTCTGAAAGCTCTTTTAAAAACTTCTTAAAACTGTAACCTGCCCTCCTGTTTTTGCAGCTAACTAGTGGTTTTGCATCTTGCAGTGTAGCCTCTGTAGTTCTATTCCTGAAGCTTTCTATGGACAGTAGTCACTGACACACACACACTCTCTTGTACCTGCACTAAGGAAGCAATTGAACATGCAGTGCCATGAAAAATGATTTGCCCCCTTCCTGATTTCCTCTATTATTGCATATATGTCATGCTGAATGGTTTCAGATCTTCAGACAAAATGTAATATTAGACTAAGGGAATCTGAATAAACACAAAAACCATTTTAAAAATTATTATTTCAGTTATTTAATGAAAAAGTTATCAAACACCCATATTAGCAAAAAGTAATGAAAAGTCATTTCCCCTTTAAACTCAATAACTGGTTGCAACACCTTTAGCAGCAATAACTACAACCAAACACTTCTTATAATTTGATATCAGTCATTCATGTCACTGTGAAGGAATTTTAGCCCAGTCTTCTTTCCAGAACTGCCTTAATTCAGGCAAATTGGTAGGCTTTTGAGCACAAACTGATTTTTTCAGGTCCTGCCACAGCATCTCTATTGGGTTCAAGTCAGGACTTTGACTAGGCCACTCTGAAACCTAAATTTTGTTTCTTTTCAACCTTTCAGATATGGACTTGTTTTTGTGTTTTAGATCATCGTCTTGCTGCATAACCCAATGGAATGATGACTGTACATTCTCCTTTAGAATTTCCTGGTATAGTACAGAATTCATGGCTTCTTCAATAATGGCAAGTTGTCCAGGTCCCAAAGCAGCAAAGAATCCGCACACCATCACACTACCACCACCATACTTGGCTGTTGGTATGAAGTTATTACTGTGAAACGCTGTATTTGCTTTGCCCCAGACAAAATGAGACCCGTGTCATCCAAAAAGTTCCACTTTTGACTCATCTGTCTATAGAACACTATCCCAAAAGGCTTGAGGATCATCCAGGTGCAAATGAGAGACGAGCATTGATGTTTTTCTTGGTTATCAGTGGTTTCCATCTTGCTACTCTGCCATGAATTGAATTATTGTCCAGTCCCTTTCTTATAGTGGAGTCATGACCACTGACCTTAGCTGAGGCTCAAGATGCCTGCAACTCTTTGGATTTAGTGACTTCCATCTAAGTTGAGTTGTCCTGTCGATATATTTTGGCTAGCTCCTGGGAAGATTCCTCTCTGTTCCAAGTGTTGTCCATTTGGAGATAATGGCTCTCACTGTGGTTCAGTGGAGTCCCATAGCCTTAGAAATGGCTTTGTTAACCCTTTCCAGACTTTCCTTTGATTGTGATATAGTGTGCTCACAGAAACTTTGTGGTGACATCATGGAGCCCTGAGATGTTGGCACTATATATAAAAAGTACTGTCATTTTTACAAGGTGAAACCAAAATTTATAAAAATAACTTTTGATAAAAGCTGAGAATCTGAAGTTTAACCATGTGAATTGTTTGATTACAAATCTAAAATATGTCTTTGTCCCAAACAATATTGAGCTCTTTGTATATATATATATATATATATGAGAAAGAGAGAGAAAGTCTATGAAAGAAAGATGTAAGCATATCTTTGTCCAGCAGAGTCAGAAAATTGGGAATGAATGCAAAACCGTTCTGTAAATACAATTTCTTCTTCTTCTCCAACTGTTCTGTTCTATGAGACTTCATCACAGTCTGCCAGCTGCACTGCAGAAAACCTCTGATCGTGCTTTCCTCAGGACAAAACTGCCTGCGTCTGCAAGTACTGCACTGGGGGGGGGGGGGGGGGGGGGGGGCAGGCACAGAGCCAAAAAAACTGAGGAAAAGTTGACTGTAATCCGGTCACTGGGTACTCTGAGGGAGGGAGGGAGGGAGGGAGAGAGAGAGAGAGAGAGACCTGAATCTTATAGCAGCTAAAGCGGGCAGAAACTGGACCCATCTATTATGGAACAATGCTTATCCCAGAGCCCCAGTGAGGTCTGACTTGCAGGTGTGCTCCTCCTCCAGCTCTCCTTGCATCTTTTGCAGCTGTGACATGCATACTGCTGGTTCTGCTGCTCTGTATGTGCTTGCTCAGGGGTGTTGGCTGGTGAACTGCTGCTGCTCACTGCAGCTACGCATCCTCCTCTTCTGCACCTGTGTGACCCAGGAGACGCAGAGAGAGAAAAATCCGGAAGCCTGTTAGGATCCCTGCGCACATATATGCAGGCAGATCTACTGCCTTACCTCGTTCTCTGTCCCTCTCTGTCTGTATCTCTCTCTCCTAGAACCAATTGCCTCTAGTGCTCTCTCTCCTCATGTAGGAAGCTGTCACTGGGAAGATAAGGGGAATATTCTTGTGCTGCTGCAAAAAGATCTGCAGTCCTCTCTCTTTTTGTTTTTGGTTGGGCTGTGTGCCCCCCCCCCCCCCCCCCCCCCCATCAGCCTACTTCTCCCAGCATCCACTCTCTCCACCCCATCCCCAATTTGGCTAAAAGTGTTCTGGAGTGCTGACAGACCAACAGTAGAACAGAAGAAGCAGTCGTGGAGTTTGGGAGACGGTGGTCCCTGTACTCGGGTGTGCACTCAAGGGAACCAGGTCATGGCCACGCTGTTCATCGCCCTGACGCTCGGTAAGGCAGCAAGATGACTTAAAAATTCTATGTTTTCTATCCATCTATCTCCTCTTCCTCTTTTGTGTGCTGTTCCTGTCACTCAAGGACACCAACTGCATACAAGAGACATTGCACCAGTTTTTTTTTTGGCAGAACGTGTTCATTTCTAGTCATTTATAGCTTTAAACTGCCAATTTAAACTGCTTCAGAATTCCTTAATTGTTTCTGAGAAGCTTGAAGCTGTCCACCCTGGAAAAGCTTAATTTTTGGCACATTTGCAGTTGAATGTGCAGTTGTGTTCATTTTTATTAGTGGGTTATTGTGGAAAGTTTTTAAGGTGCAGTGCTGGGAATCTTTCCAGAAGTGAAAGTATGTGTTGTGTATGTATGCGTACAAATCAGTTAAAAAATGACAAATAAGTGCTGTGATGCAATTTTTAAAAAGTTGCCTACAGTTACTGTTAAACTGGGATAGCTGAACTCTTTACTTTTCTTTTGTTAGTATGCGGAAACATGCACAGATACCGGAGGTACATTGTGACGAAGCATGTGATCTCAGGTAGCAGACTCAGTCCCAGTCTGCTGCACCTCGTGTGATGCTTAGTCATGGAGCAACATGATGCAAATTCTGCCTTTTAATGATGCTCAGCTGTGCTGTGCTGCAGTTTAATTCTGAATACAGAGCTTAGCCTGGTCCCTAGCAGTAGGAGACTAGGACGCCAATTTGTTGCAATGCGATCTACACGTCTTCTCACCATGGTTTCTTAATTAAGCTTGTCGAAAAACTCTGGAAGCCAGTCCCCATCAGTGCTGCTCAGCAGAAGCTCGGAGCAGAATGCATGTTTCTGTGCCATGCATGAATTAGTTTGTGATGCAGTCAAATTTATACAAGTTTTCTGTTTATTGTTTGATAGCTGGCCCTGGGGATGGTCATACGGGTGTATGACGTGTGTATGATGGGTGCATGTTATATCATGGATACATGGATATGTGGGTGTAGGGATGTATGCTGCGTGTGTGCATGCATGGTTAATAATAATAATAATAATAATAATAATAATAATAATAATAATAATAATAATAATAATAATAATAATTTAAAATGTTATTTATAGTTCATGCAAAAAGCTTCACAATTATATGTCTTGCTTTTCAATATAGATTAAAATATCAAGACAAATACAAAAGAATCAAATAAAGCAAGGCTGAAAGGGGTCAAAGCATTACAGCTTTTGAAGTAATTTAAAGTTCATTTCTAAAAAAAAAAAAGAAGGAACAGACCAAGCAGCTTTTATTGTTATCAGGGGGGCTGGTTCCGTCATGGGGCCTGGGCTCAAAAAGGATAATATTGAGAGGGGCACCACTATAGTGTATAGGTGTATGATGATCTTATGTTTCTCCTCTTAGGGCTTATCAATAGCCAAGCACCATTGCAGCATAAGCACCATTATTCATATTAATTAGATGAATGAAACGCGATGCCAGTACATAGA
The DNA here is from genome assembly GCA_039654925.1 of Anguilla pacifica. NCBI lineage: Eukaryota > Metazoa > Chordata > Actinopteri > Anguilliformes > Anguillidae > Anguilla > Anguilla pacifica. The sequence goes on from CM077292.1 coordinate 40,611,993, forward strand.
CAGCAGTGCAGTTAGCCTCCTTTGCTCCATGACTTGCTTTGCGCATTAATAAATCTATGTTTCCCCATGCTTAAGTGTTTTCCCAACTTTTCTGCTGTTAGTTTGATCACCTTTTTGGGAACTCCTGGCTTTATTCCACTTTCTTACACACCTTTGATTCATTATTTATTCAGCAACAAAAAAAAATCCATGTGTGAAAAAGTGCACCGCATTTTGCTTCAATATTAATTATGAAGGTAATTAGAACCACGTTGTAAGGAAAATTGGTATCCTGCCGATCACGTCGGGGTCACCAAACTGTAAGGATTAGCCATGGCCACAGGGAGGAAAACAAGTTTATCTGACTCCATAAATGTGTAATGAGAATATTTGTGCGAATACGGGTTTGTGTTTACGTGTATTGACTGGGGTGCGCTGAAATAGTGGGTGGCAAGACTTGTACGCTGGAGAGCAAGACTATTTACCACTGGCAGGCACTCATCTAATTGTTCACTGACATTAACCTTATGGACCCAGGTGACGCCTTTTGGCGTCATAATTCACTGCGATTTGTCGTCAACGAAGATCTCTGTAATTTCCGAAGCCGACTCGTTTTTCTTTATTTTATCAATGAGGAGAGGAACTGAACTTTGAGTGGCATGTATCTTTAGCCATTTGGGTGCAATCTATGGTGCACCCGAATGGCTAAACTATGGCAACAAATCACGCACACATTCGGAGAGCGTCGGGGAGCAATGGCGGACTGTGCCACAGTTCATGCGAAACTTTGTTAGTTTGAGAGGATGAATAATTACTTTTCTTTGGCATGGATCCATTTGAAGACAATATCAGGTGAGTTTGTTTAGCCTTTGAATCCGTCATTATGCTGAGAAATTGCTAAACCATTTTTATTGGGAGTATTTGCGTTTCTCTGCAAACGCGTGAAAACACGCTGGTATAATAGAACAATGACGGTAAATACATATATATAATCCGCATCCTTCCGTTGCTACCATAATGTAAAAACTTTCTTGTGTCTACAGCTGCAGTTTCTCGCTGCAATTACTAATATTCAATATAAACAAACGACACAATTTATGCTGTAGTCTGCCAATGTCTGAATAAATAATACGGTACTCTGTGTGCAGTGCGCAGGTAGCAGGGATGGCGAGTTGATATTTCGTTTTCTTTCAATGTCATATTTATTATTTGAAATATGTATTATTATTCTCTGTATATATCTGTCTCTGAGGCACTCTGAAATGTGCATTCTCTGCTAAGCTGAGCAATGGATTGGAATATGTGTCTGACGCCTTATTTTTCTCAGGGAACTGCTATCAGCATATCAATGCACTGCCCTGCCTCCAATCCCCTCAGCTCTTCAATCAACTCCCCCTGCCCCCCTCCCCTCCCCCATAACTCCAACAGCAGTGAAAATAATATAGTAATAATAAAGTAATATTTTTATTTTCTTTGTAATTTGTTCAAAAACAAAACAAAAAAATTCATACCATAAATAAAAATACACTTTTATTTATGGTATATAGTTATTGGGCATTAGTTATATATATACATTTTTAGGACTGGTGTCCTTTCTGGTGCAAGGCTCAGGCGCCAAGCTCTTCATGTACATAATGCCACATTGTAAAGCAATGGCAAGTTCAACTGACATGATATTTGGTGTGGGTACTACATACACCCTGGACTTACATTGCAGGGTGTTTTCATTGTGGTGAGACGTACTTTTGGAGATACATTACAAAAACATTTTTTCATAAAACGTAAATGAATTTTTTTGCTTTGAACTGCTATTTTTGATTTTCTAACTCATAGAAGTAGAATTTTTTGGTAGATTTGGGTTGCCAAGAGACGTGAAAAATGGCAAAAAAAACATTTTGAGTCCTAGGGGTTAAGACGTTCTATCCTGGCAGGTAAAGGTGCTACTCATCCGGGAATGTTGCAAATAATGTTTTTGTGCCATGAAGAAGCAACTTTAACCTGAAACATTATGTTTCTCTGGGTACCGAATCTAACCTATCCTAGGGAGACCTAACTAAGGATACTCCATCTGGTTAGTGAAACTATCTAAATATCCTGGACTATGACCCCTCTATTATATGAAATAACACTAGGGCCAATCTGGACACGAACTCGAACAGCTATCCCAGAACAGCCGCACTTCCGGCTAGTGAACCTATCAAATGCCCAGGAGGTAACCCGATTACAGTGTTACCCCTAAACCATATATAAGACTGGTCCTCACAGAGATGCACGCCCGGGTCAGCATACGTACATACGTTAAATGCACTGAAAAGGTAATACAGTTTAAAATATGACAGTTCACATTAACCTAGGGTAGGCAGTTAAAGGTGAACATGGTATTCTGCATAGCAAAACAAATAAAGACAGCTATTCTATAAGACAGAAGACATTTCCCCCTCATTACCCATCTTCCGCCGTGGCCTGAAGACTCATCTCTTCAGACTATACCTAGATTAACCACCACCATGCTGTATATTTCACTCTTTAATTTAAAAAAAAAAAAAAACCCCCCCCCCCCCCCTTTTCATGTCACTTGTATTTGTCTTTGTCCTAATACTGTAGCTTATACTTCTGCCTAGTTGGCTTTGCAGAGGTTAGGTTAGAATAGTGTTCACTGTGTGAACTGTGTTCTTAGCTAGAAATAGCTGTACAAAAATAAGTATTATACCTTTCTGAACCTGTGTTCAGCAGTTGCCTACGACCATGATATGCACTTTTTGTACGTCGCTTTGGATAAAAGCGTCTGCGAAATAAATGTAATGTAAATGTAATGTAATGTAACATACAATCTAACAAACAACGACAAAGAAAAGGAAAAAGAGATGAATGATGCATGCAGAAATTACAAAATACTTATGAGAAGACTATGGTACCAGGAGAACTGTTAAGCAGATTCTCCTTGAATGTTTATTTTGACTTCTCTTAAATGCAATCCTGAGCAAGCCTTCCACTTTACACACTTCCCTTTCTATCCCCAAATAGGGTCTGGACAGGAACTTTGAACAGCCAAATTGAAAAAAACTAGTGGCACCACGCCTAAAAGCTGCTGCATTGTATTTTGCACGTCATACAATAAAAAAAACCCCAGTTTACAATTTTCTTTACTTCCCCAAAGAGCGAAGGACAGTGAAAGAAGAGATCTGTGGCTTCAGGTCATCTACAGAGAGGATGAAAATGGTAAACTGTGGGCCCCGGCCATTAGATCTAACGCATCAAAATTAAATAAGCTGGTTAACAAATAACAAATGTTAGCTAGCTAGCTGGTTAAGAGGTCTCCATAGCTGGCTAATTTACAGTAAACTGGGTTAGACTATATTATGCATCCAGTGAATTAACGTTATCATTCATTTGTTTGTTTTGCTACACAAATCGGTTAATTTGACTGATCATCAAAGAAGTCGCACGGAATTGATGTAGTCTAACATAGCTAACTATTAGTCAGGCAATCCAAATGTGAGCCAGTACAGGCTAACTACTGTGATTTGATACCGTTAATGAATTTGTTAGCTTGCTGTCTAGCTTGTAAAATCAGATTTATTCTTGTTATTTAGGCTATAAGTAGGAACAAATCTAGCTAGCTAACTAGAAATATATGAACATACAGAAATTGAAGTGGTTGAGTGTACGTCTGTGGCAAACACTTCATCACAGGTTAGTTAATGATGTTAAAGTCAATAGGTATTATGTTAAAAGTCAATGTAGTGAATGTTGATGCTGCATTGAAAGGGCAGTACATAAAACATACTGAAAAGCCAAGGAAATCCCAATTTAATGTAAGCCTGTAACAAAAGGGTTAAGTTAGCTAACAGCTAGCTCGCGGTTTCTTAAATCTTTTCTATATAACGTTGATCGGCAATGACATAAAATAATTGTTTGCCTGACTGGCCATAGGATTTGGGCTCCTAATAGATAAAAAGCAATACATCTTATTTTATGCTATTAAATTGGCAAAGACCTCGGAATTTGCATTTACCGCCAATCAAATTAGAGGGGCCGCTTTCACCGAAAAAGGGGCGGGGCATGATGCAAGGGCAAAGTACCTGGATGGGCAGCTCTCATCTATTGAAGTTAATGTAGAAATCCAAGGTGATTTAACAACCAAGGAAAACCTCATCGGTCCATTTTTTGTGATCATAAATGTCGTTAAGTACAGCAGTTTCTGAAACAATGGTTGCTGTGGTCTAGAAGTCTTGGGAAAATATATTGTCAATTTATCCTCGGTAGCACTGTATCCTACAGTAGCCTACAGTGTGGATTGGGATGGCAGGTATGGTTATGTCTTGAATTGAGGAAATATTGGGTAGCATTGCTTTGGAATACATCTTATTTAATTTTGGTGAGGCAAGATAGCCTTTTTTGTTTGTAGTGCCGCAACTTGGCGTCATTTTGATATCAATACTTTTAATGGCAGGCGTGGATTTTGGCAGTCTGAATGAATGAGTTATAGCCGGTGTATGTCTTGTATGTGTGAGTAACTTGGTATTTCTGTATGTTGAAAAAATGTTTTTTATGAGATATCATTTCTTTTTGCAAAGCGTTTTATTATGAGAGTGAGAAATGCAAAGTGACCCTGTCAGAAACAGTTGTGGCTTATGGCTATCCTTGCGTGAATTTGTACAGTCTGATGAGCATGTACCATTTAGCAGTTTCGGTTTGCTATATATGTAAAACGGTGGCTGTGACAAAGGGTGCGGTGGCGTAAGTGTAAACGCATCAGAAACACAGGTGAAATATGGCCAGTGTATGTACTCATGGATTTGACAGTCATCCAACCAATCCAGCCTTGATTGACAAAAGAATCAGCAAGCCCGTAGAATTAGAGCCCCCTAGGTCGTACCCTTCTGTGCTGCTCCATTGTTTGTTATTTCGTGGAGATGCACTTTTAGTGTTTGTAACATTTATAAGGCATTTTTATAGGCTTATCTGCAGGTAGGAATCCTCTTCGCTGTTTTGCTAAACTAGAACCGGAAAACTTGATAGTGGAGAATAGGAGCAGACGCATATGTCCCAGCAGGCTTTGCATATGAGAAAACAACAACAGTGTGAGAGAAATTAGGAGAAATGATGAAATTGAGTAGTTGAAACAATATGTTTTTTGCAGAATGGGCATGTAGGTGAAGGTTGACATGATCACAGACTATAGTGCGAAGTAAATGAAGTGACCATGAGCGAGCTTAGTTTCCTTATCGAACGGTATATATAACAGTCTGGATAATGCATTAGTCATTAAAGTGGAGGGTTAAGTAACGTGTGAAATCTGTTGCACTGGTGTGCTTTTCTCATGTTCAGTAGTAGTAGTATTATGTATTATATTATAATTATGAATGAGTCATGATTTTAAATGTAATGTTTTAATGGGGAGTTGCAGAATGTACATACATAGTAATTGTTTGCATGTGGCTAGATAGAGAACAGGGCAAGGTAACATGCATGTAGAAACGTGGCGTTTGCTGATAAGAAGGTTTTGTATGGTAGCCAAGTGAAGAAATATAGTTAGTAGAAATGGCACAGTGGTGAACTGGTGTAACTTTTTAATAAAAGGAATACATTTGCCGTCATGAAATGCATATGGGTGGCCGTGAGTGAGTTTTGGTAAAGCAAATAAGCGTAAGAAAACGTTAGTGTAAAAGAGGAAATTATCTGCCTGAGGGCGAGGCGGGATTCAATCCTTCAACCGGAGGTTTACCAGTCTGTGACTTTGTTAGTGCAGCACCATGACATAGCTATGCAATGCGTGAAATATCATTAGCAAACCTGTCCGTGGTTTTAAAGAAAAACACAGGCCAGTAAGCACAGAAGAGCTCCCGTTGAATCCATATGGCTCTGCAATATTGTAGCCGGTTAATAA